>OZ010789.1:284883422-286133422 GCA_963932465.1 Maratus speciosus | reverse complement strand
TATAATAAGCATAAAGATTCTCTCAACTCTATTATTTTACCATGTAAAAGTCAAAAAGTAATATGAAAGTACAATTTATATTGCACATGAGAGATTTTCTTTCCTCAAATAATTTTATGTGTGAGTTGTAAACATTAAACTACAATCAATTGTGCCTAATAGAATATCCAATAAAATTTTCTACAATGATAATGTAACAAATAAAAAAAAATTACCCTTGACTGGTAAATTTACTAGTACGTGTATATAGTGTGTGAATCAGATTTCTATAAAAATTTCAAAAACCATTAAGGTTTGAATGAAGTCTGGGAAACCCAGAAAAAAAAGTTAATATTAAAATGTTACAAACTTAACTCGTCTAACAATGTATGTGCAGGGTAAAATTTCTATAGCAAATGAAGAAAATGGCCAGTTTCCTCCACTCACCATAAAACATATCTTCAACCAGCTAACCATCCGCGGCAATAGTCAACTGGAAGAAGTTTCCTGCATAACGTGTAGAAATTAAATAAAAACTGATACGTTCATCATGAAGATTTAATACTAAACTATACGTATTAAATATAAATGCACTAGTACATTTAAAAAGAACATAAAGTGTGTAAAAATGTAAAAAGTTGCGTCAAATTGTGAATCATCACGTTTAAAACCATTAAGGTTTGAATGAAGTCTGGGAAACCCAGAAAAAAAAGTTAATATTAAAATGTTACAAACTTAACTCGTCTAACAATGTATGTGCAGGGTAAAATGCTGGTTGACTCCAGCTATGCAGATGAATATACATATAACAGTGTAATATAAGTTAAAAACTTTAAAACGTCCTTGCAATAATACCTTGAAAAGTATTAAATAAGCAACAAATGTCACACGGCAGTACACACAAAAATCTTACCTGATATTTTAAAACCTCCCTGCACTATGCAATTTTTTTATCTGGAACATGTCCCAGGAAGTCTGTCTCCCTCATACATGCACTGTGTTTTATTATTATTATTACTACTACTATTACAGTTTTAAAACTGCATAAAAAATCAGAATATTTTCTTTATTCTAAACATCTAAACTTTATTACCTTCAGCAAGAAAATTTTACCTTTATTCTTTATGTTATATATTTTTATCTGCTGTGCAATGCACAAATTTATTTCTGTCCTGGATTTTTCTTTTAATTCAACGTCCATTTATTTGTTAAAGTGAAGGAACATAAAATTCTAATACATTTTATCTGTAATTTAATTATAACTTTTAAAAAAAATGCCTGTGGAAATGCATACCTAACAATATCTTCCTTTTTCGTACATTTAGGAAAGTATTATACTTAAGATTTTAACACCCATTAATAAAATTTTAAAAGGTTACATTTAAATCATTGAAATTTCAAAGAAATCCAGATGAAATCTAACATTGGATTGCTAAACTTAAAATAAAATATATTACATTTACAAACCATGAAGATATAAATGAAGACGAAAGAAAAGAAAGGTTATTATTATTATTAGTAGTAGTAGTAACTAAAAAATACCTTATGATTAAGATTTAAAATTGCAATGCAGTCTACAAAAAAATCTATGCCTAGATCTTATTCTTTACTTTATTTAATGCTGAATAAAAAAAAAGCTAACGAAATAATAATAAACTTTTTGCACTCATTCCTGAAAAACAAACAACATCATCGACTCAAAGTTCCATATGTTACATCTCTGGTAATTTAGTAATCAACAAATAAATACACATATCAACTGTAAATACATATAGGAACATTAAAATATCTCATTAGCATTAAAAATGAGAACGTAATTTATGCCAATATAGCCGAAAACTTTCCGACTGTAATGATGACAGATTTTCTATAATCTACTTTTTTAAAGATAAAAAAAACACCAGGCTGCATTAAATAATTGCAAGTTATTTGAAAATTGTTTATGTATCAGCTGTTAAGATAATGTCAACATTGAATAAACAGTAAACAACTTTCACTCGATTATCCAATTATAATTGTAATGTTAAAAAAAAATTAGATTCTTATATTATAAAATATTATATAGATAATAATTTAGATATCAAATTGCCTTATCTACATAAATATTAGCATGACAATGAATTTTATAGCTTTATATTAGAACTGAAATTATTTAAATTTAAAATCCAAGAATAATATAAAATGTTAAAAGAAATAAATTTTTCGTCATGCACATAAAAATAAAAAAAGTTACCAATTTCTGAGACACTGTGTGCCAGTTAAGTCCTATATTGATGAGTGATCCATACACAGGGTCCACCTAGATGCATAGTCTACTTATTCTAAATATTGGCCACATTTTATCTTTAGAAGGCACAGAAATTATGTTCCAGGAACATAGCTGCCAACTTTTACGCTTTTTTCTTACCACTAAAATTTTGCAGTAAATATTGTCTTACTTAATCGTCGAAATCTGCCGATTAGAGAAGGGGAAAATATCTATTAAATTTCAGTGGTAGGGAAAAAAGCGTAAAGGTTGGCAGCTATGCAGGAACAACATTTTTCTTTAGAGTCGATGTAATAACTACAAACAGCCGACGAAAATATGTGTCTAAAGATTTCCATGAAAAGACGCTGCAGAAAGGCAAAAGTAAGGCAAAACAGGTGTCAATAGGCATACTCACATAAAACACCTTCAAGCCATGACGCGTGTAGGGAATACTTCAATGCGTTCCGGAAAAACAGGAATTTGTTTTAGATGTAGCATACATATTACGAGTTGAGGGATCTATCCGAACTTCACAGACAGTTCCTTTTAATGTATGTTGGGCATAAGTACTTTTTAAATTTGGGACACCTCCCTGTGCAAATTTTGGCAAGTTGCATGTGATAAATAAAAAAGGCACCACTTATGTGGTATCGGGAAGAACCCCATACCATTTGGGATTTAAAGATTATTGGCCGCTGTGTATATGGCGTTCATTACCTTGAAGCAAGAAACCCAAAGGCTCCAATCCTGTGAGTATCGAGAAGCTGAAATTATGTTATTTTGCTGGATCAGGGAAATTCAAACTTTATTATTAACACACAGTCCATGTAACACGAACATACTTTCGTTTATTTGACGAGTCTTTACATAATCCCAGCCGTAAGGCCAGGTAAAATTAAAGGCAGGGAGGTTTCACTGTTACATTATAATTTTGTAGTATGTTCTGCCTCGAAACAGCAGTGTATCACAGTTTTGTTCATTTGGCATAACATCAGATAAAACACGCCAAACTTTCACTAAAACATAAAAACAAGACACAATTTGGCGAAAATGAAAAAAAAACCAGTGAAATAAATCCGATGACATATAATTTATTACCTCATCAAATAATCGAACAACATTTTCAATAAATCATTAAATAATTTAGATTAAAAGTAATAAAAACAGATTCTATAACCAACTGACACCTTAAATTATTCTTTTTGATTTATGAATTGGTTTTCATAAAAGGAAATTACAAGTTATCCTATGATTAATGCATAACGTAATTTTGAATATCACAAAGAAATGATACGAGTTGATTTATCCGGCATGAGATTAACATAAACAGATTACTTGAAATGCGTTACATCTGGAGCTACTGAATTAATATTATAGCATAAAGTAAATAAAAGCATAATATATCACCGGGAAATCAAATGCATTATTTTTTACCAACCATGTATCGGTTTGCTAAATAATTAACAATCATTTCTCTGCCTTCTCTGCCTGAATTAAAAATAAAATACAAAAAAGAAAGAATGTTTAATGTTAGAAAATGGATTCATTTTCAGAAGAAAATGAGTCCATGATAAAAAGCTATGAAGTTTAATAATTAATGTTTCGTACGGAATTTAAGACAAATATATGTGATCGACATCACAAGCTATAAAAAACATAAAACCTAGAGCGTACGACAATGTTTCAGAAAAGCAGGCTTTTTATTTAAAGGAAAGGAAATGCCACATTCCAGACACAAATGAAGAATTAAGTTGCATAAGTGAAATAATAAAATATATCAGGAGTGAATAAACTGCCCGAAATTTCATTAATACTGATGATGTGTTACCTACTGAAGAAGAATCAGTTGATGTATGCGATTATATTCCTTCAGAATTTTCGAAAAATGCTGACTATTAAGGGTCGTTTACACGGAGCGAGTTTACTAGCTACAAGCCGGCGAATTCACTAGCTGCTAATAAACTCGCCCCGTGTAAACACGTTGGCTAGCGAACTATCTGGCAGCTCAGCGAGTGCGAAAAAAGTTGAAAGCTCGGCTACTTTTCTCGCTACTCGCTGGCGTGTTAGCTATCTGGCTAGTAAACTCGCTGTGTGTAAACGTTGTTGCTAGTGAAATCGCTGCGAGTATTCGGTGGTTCGGGGTTCTGTAAATGTAAACAATGTCGACTGAAGTAGTTCGTGTCGGTGTGAATGAACAAAATATATTTTTCGAATAAACTTAACAATTAGGATACCAATAATTAAAATATTTTTGAGAATTATTCACTGTTTGAAATAACTACCGTAATTATCACAAGGTGAATATTTTAATTATTTTAGATAGATAGTTGAAAATACTAATGTCAGGGAATTGCAGTTATCAAATTATTGAGACTGTACAGTACAGGGTTTAGAGGGCAATAATTGAAAAAAAAATCGAAAAAAAAAGTTTTTGGCGTATTAGTGAATAGATTCGTATATTTTCCACTATTTTTCTCAGTTAAACTACCTGAAAGTACTTTTAGTAATTAGTATTACAAATATGATAGGAATGATACTGAGGGTTGAATGTTTTAAATACTAAATAAAATAATTTCAAAATAAAACTGCAGAACTATGATGGCGTTTGAGGCTACTGATCTGCAGATTTACTAGTTCAATTATTACCATAGATTTTATTAATATTACAATCATTTTTTCTAAGAGATGAATAAGTAAAAATGTTTAAGACAGAAAATAATAGATTTTTAACAACTTCAGTAACTTAATTTTTTTTTTTTTTTTTTTTTTTTTTTTTACGAATTTAATATTTCTAACTGAGCGAAAAAATGCCCAGGCCAGGAATCGAACACAGATCATTGGCTTACAGGGCTAATGCTCTACCGTTTAAGCTAACTGGGCCGACAACCGGTGAGCATATTTGCAAGCCAAGGATCTGTGTTCGATTCCCGGCCTGGGCATTTTTTCGCTCAGTTGGAAATATTCAATTCGTATGATAGCTTTAGCAATCAGTTTGATTGTGTTAAAATAATAGTTTACCGTAATTTCCCGCGTATCCGCTACGGCTTCGTTAAGTCTTTTCAGACCGGAAATTTTATTGAAAAAAGAAGTCAAATAAGTGACAAGCAGAGGCAAGTCACATTTTATTTAAAATAAACTCTGGTAGGAAATTGAGTTATCCGAGGTGCGGCAGATGGACGCGAAATTACGCGCTTTAGTTTTTATTTAAATGGGGAGGGGCTGAGCCCTATGAGCCTCTCTTTTCCATATACCCTTAAACAATATGCTTTACTTCCTGGTTTGTTTCATTGATTGGCAGATAAACTAAACAGGGCAGAGTTATAAAAAAAAATTATGTGATTAAAATATTGAAAATTTTATTAACCACATGAAATTAATTAAAAGCAGCACTATTTATAAAATTTTGGTGTTCCTATTAAACATCAGTGAAATTGCAGTTTTAGCAACGATTACATGGGTTGTCCATTACTGAAAATAGACTAATTAAACGTTACAATAATGGACACGGGTCTTAAAACCTTAAAAATTAATGAAATTTTATAAATGATCATTAGAATATAAAATTCAAATTTCATCTTTTAATTTCGTATTGAAGTAATCTGTGTGTTTTATTTTGTATAACACAGGGTACTCTTGGTATACATTTAAAAACTTGGCAATATCATTTGCGTTCCACTTCAATTTTCCAAGGACACACACACACACATAAAAAAAAAAAACAGACAGGAAAACTCGGCACTTAATATAAAAACAAGCACTGTTTTCAGAAAAAACATAAAAGAAAGCTTTAGAACGCAGCAAGTGACGCAATAGCGAGTTGGCTACTGAGCGAGCACACAAGTTCGTGTGTAAACGATCACTATCTCGCTAGCTGACTCGCTCGCTACTTTTCTCGCCGGCTTGTAGCTAGTAAACTAGTTCCGTGTAAACGAGCCTTTAGTGACGATAAAACATATACCGAAACTGGAAATGCTTCTTGCAATATCGAGAATTTCCAAGATGTTCAAAATACAGTGAGCAGTTACACAATTTTTTGTAAGAACTCAGAAGGATTAAAATTACTGACAGAGTTAAAACTTCACATTGAAAAACAAATTAGATGTAATCGCAAGCAAAAGCAAACTTTTGTAACAGATTTTTTTCGTAAGTTTGTAATAAACAGTGGATAAAGGTATGCACAATTTTATTTCAGTTTTATAGCTTAAAAATAATAATTTTAATATTTGAATAATCATATAATAGAGGTTTTAGGACATATAAAAGCTAATTAATGAAACATTAAGTATTTCTTAGCAATTTTTGAATGTCTGAGGTTTTCCTAATAGCGGACAGTTTCCGCGCTCCCGAGGTGTTCGTTATTTAGAGGTTTTACTGCATAATGTTGTTAGTTCAGGAGGGGGGGTCTTCCACTTGATAACGTAAGCTATCTGTAGGGGGAGGGGTGAATTTGTCTTTTGATATCGTTATAATATTTTTGTTTAACCGAAATTTTCTCTTTTTGTAACTTTTTTTACATCAAAATAGCTTGTTATGATTTTTTTAGTCTGTTATTTATTTCTATAAGAATACAAAGTTATTATGAAACCTGTTAAAATCAAATTATTAATATTATAAAATTATTTCTTTCCAAAATATCGAATAACCCCACGTTCGGCATATCTATGTCCTCTCATACATTCGCATACATTCTTCTGTTGTAGAAGCCAGATGCGAAGTATGTTTCAATTGATACTTATTGTGTTTATTAAACCCTTAACCCTTTCCGGCACAGTGTGCCCGGGTCGGGATACCTAATTTTAATGCCAAACATATGAACGGCACCAAGAATATTTTAGTAAAATTTTGTTTTTACAATGAATAGTTAAAGTAACATGTTTTTAATTTCTAAAAAAGTCGTTTTAAAATTCCGGTGTCAGTCAATCATTTCATCATTTTACAACAGAAATTGCCCGTGCCGGAAAGGGTTAATAGATTTGCCCGTATACCGTACGTGCAAGAAGAATTTGCTTGTTTTGTTTCTAAAAGCTTTCTACACCACTAATTTTAAAC
The DNA here is from genome assembly GCA_963932465.1 of Maratus speciosus. Classification (NCBI taxonomy): domain Eukaryota; kingdom Metazoa; phylum Arthropoda; class Arachnida; order Araneae; family Salticidae; genus Maratus; species Maratus speciosus. The sequence goes on along the minus strand of OZ010789.1, from coordinate 286,126,146 downwards.
TATAATTTTTGTTTTATTTAATTTCAGACATATATCAATAATATAACACGAATATTTTAGAATGATAAAAGTGGTCTGTGTTCCTAATTTTTAGTTTATTGTGTAAAAAAATATTAAACACTTAAACCCTTAACTGTTTTTTTTTGTTTGTTTTTTTGATACCATAAACTAAAAATAGGGACTAAATACCACTTTTTACGTATTAAAATATTTGCTTTAAATAATCGAGAAATGTCTCGCAATTAATAAATTGAAGATAACAGTTATAAATTAGTGGTATCAAAAAGCTTTTAGTAACGAAGTAAGGAAAGTCTTCTTGCCCGAACTCAGTTCGGGCAAAGCAACTAAGTGGTTAGCACGTTCACTGCCAAAACTATAAAGTAAGAATTTTCAAATTCCTTCTTGAAAGTCGTTTGCCACCACAAATTCGGAAAGGTAAATTTCGCTTTACTAATACAGCGAAATTGCTGCCAATAAATAAGGCATTTTTTTAATTCTAAAATAATGGTGACAAACTAATTAATAAATTAAAGCCCCGAATATTAAAGCTACGAGTATACTCGTAGTGTGCAGCGAAAGTGTTAAGGGGTTAAAAAAGAAAACAGAAAAATTTTTGTCCACCTGTTTCGTTGATAATAAGTTCTTCTTTCCCCCCTTCCCCTCTAGGGAGTAAGTGCATGAAGACAATGTTATTGTTTAATGCATTGTGTAAAAAATATTAAAAACTTTCGAACAGTAATTATTTCTTTTAGGTATTATTTGATATAAAGTTATTCCATGTATAATAGTGATATTTTATTGACTTCTCTTCATTCGAATTAGTAAAGTATGAGAATAATAATCGTAACCATATCCTGTATATCACAGCAAATGTATAAAAAGAGATAAAGTGTAAAAATAAATTTATTTTTAGACATTGATAACGTTATCAATAACACTAGAAAGACCGAGAATTTTACTCAAATTTTAAAAAAATATTTCACACTAGAATTTTTATTTTAAATTATTAACTTATCCATTTAACTAGTTTTTTCTTTGTATCTTTTAAACTAGTTTTATAAAAAAATTTCTGGTTCGAACCGAGATATATTCATTTGATAACAGTCAAAATGACTGCTCGCGGGCAATCTAGTGTTAAGAGGGGAGGATGTGGTCAAGGAATGATAGCGTATGATATCGTAATGAGGTAAAGGTCCTAAAATTATCAAAAAGTTAACAATTATATATATATATAGACCCTACCTGGAACTTTCAAAACTTGTTTTTCACCACTTCCTGTTATTTAAAATTTTAACGTAAAAAAGAGAAAACAACAATTTATTATTCTATAACTGAACATATTCGTACATAAATCCTAGAAATTCTTGCAAATAAATTTATTTTCTTAATCCACGTTATTCTTTATCACGAAGAAATTCGCAGCAGAAGTTATTCAACAATTAACCAGAGAAAACCATTTGTTACATTAATCGATCCTTACCTACTACATTTCAGAAGAACCGGATATCTGAAACTTCCAAAACTTATCCTTCTTTAATTTCTGAAAGTGAAACAATTCCTTCCGGCATTGTTCGAAAAGTTTGTTGATTTCTTTATTTCTTTATTTTATACTTTAAGGTACACAATATCAGATTTAATAAAAAATAAACAAATTGGTCTCATTCCTTCTAAGTTCACTATTATGCCGAGAAAGGTAATTTGCTGGGAAATTTTAAATTAAGTTTATTAAATGTAATTAAATTGATATGAGACACTTATATCAAAAATATTAAAACTGCTCTGAAATAAAAGTTTTAAAGCTGCCTGTATGCTGTAGTAAAACCCAAACTATTTACTTATTTCTATCGAAACTTTTGAGCGTCCCTGTAAACGAATAATAGTAGCAACGCACTTCATTCACGAAAACATCCATGATAACTGCATGGTAACTGCACTGTCCAAATTATATTACAATTGGTTTATTATATCAGACGTAAATAGGGTTGGCAAGTTTTGTATGTTGTGCTTTTGTATGCCCCTATAAACGAGCTACAAAAACCACGTACTTTATTAACTAACTCACCAAATATATTTGTAAGATCCATACGCTGTCCCATTAAAAATGGTTGCTTATTTTCGATGTTATTGTGATAACAACTTTTGTATGCGTTTTGTTTTGGGTGCCTCTGGATGCTATAAAAGAGGCACATACTCGGTTAAGGAACTGATTCAAGATACTGACAAGATGCATGCATTATCCCAATTAAGTTTGAATTGTTCTAGTTTTTCAGACATTTTCGGGATGACAAAAGTTGGATTGTATCTATATATATATGCAGGGTGCAAAGGAAAGTCCTTTTAACCTGAAAATACTTGCGAACGGAGAGAACTATAGCTATGCAAGTGAGGTAACGATATAGTAAAGCGACGACGGCCGATTTAATTCAAACGACAGCAGCGCCCCTAGTGACGAAATTTGGAAGATAGCTATTGCAAATCGAAAACGAAAAGTGATAGACTAAAATTTCCAATTAGAAAGTTTTAGAGCATCAATTAATTAGTACGAAACGACATTTGGTTTACATGGATACGATAAATCTTCGCCTGTATACCCAAAAAGGTCCGAAAGCAGTGCACTCCATTTTGTGTAAAAGTTTGAATGGAATAGCCAGAAGTATGAAGAAATATTCAAAATTTATGGTATAAATACGTACTTATCTCAATACATTTTGATAACATCACACAATAAAACAATAAAGAGAAACTGTCTGACAGTGATAAAAAGTTAATATTCAGTATGTTCGATAAGTTTGCCATTGCTCACGATACAAGTTTGTATTCGTGAGACTAATTATGCATGCACATTTCTCAGCATGGAACATCTATTGCAAGCATCTTCAATACGACGACATAGATTTAAGCTTTTCAAGTTTGGTGGCTAGACGGGCAAGCCACCAATAATTTTAATTCCAAAACTGACAAATAGCAACAAGAATATTTTAATAAAATTTTGCTTTTGTAATAAAGTGCAAATTAGCGGGTATTTTTTTTCTAAGAAATTCGTTTGAATATTCTGGTGTTAGTCAATTATTTCATCAGTTTACGAACAGAATTCTTCTGCCCCTGAAAGAGTTAATCTAAAATTTTAAATGCATTGGAAATTAAATTTTTACAGACATTACAGCATAGTACAAGGTCACTATCTGCAATTGTGCACTACTGCATTTCCGGAATGTGATTATGCAAAGTAGAATCGTCGCTCATCAATTTCGGACATTTTTGGGTATAACGGGTATAATTGGGTATAACAGGTGACGATTTATCCGTGCGAACCAAATGTCTTTTCGTACTAATTAATTGATGCTCTAAAACTTTCTAATTTTAAATTTTGCTCTATCTCTTTTCGTTTTCGAATTGCAATGGTTATCTTCCAAATTTCGCCACTAGGGGGCGCTGCTGTTGTTTCCATTAGGTTTTCATAGCTGTAGCTCTCTCTGCTCGCAAGTATTTTCAGATTAAAGGGACATTCCTTTGCACCCTGTATACATTTTTTTAAATTATTTAATTATTATTTATACATATCTAGACAGTATTTGCTTTAAAGATTAATCCAATAATAGATATTAATATTTTTTAGTATATATTAGTTTTTATTACAAAACAATATAGTTTACTCATAAATTCTAAAGATGACAGCCTTGGTAGCAGTTCATTGATTCATTGGATAACATGGTAGTATGCATTTTTAAATGATTTATAGATGGCGCTGGTCACATATATTGAGGTATGTACAATAATGTACTGTACATTATTACTCCTTGGTCCATCATCTTTTTAAAAAAACTGTTTTGGCAGCATGTACAAATAATTTCTTAATGCTGCCTCATTTCTTGGTAAGAAAGGCTTTCAATTTGGTAATGTGCTTTTTATTTCTCAATCCTTTTTAATCCAGTTTTATTTTAAAATTATCTGTTTATTCTATATTTTAATGCTCTATTTACTGGATGTGGTAGTCCCAAATTCATATTCTTTAGCTTTTTTATTATTTAATATGAAGATGAAACCAGACACTTTATTTGTGGGACTCAAGGCATTTGGGGCCTGATGAATCTGTCTAGGTTCCACAAATTTCCACTATTCCTTTTCTCCTATTTTTACTATGTTTTAAAATCTATGTTGAATATATTAAAGGGAAAAGTTTGATTATCAATATATAGATATTTTTATTTATAATTTCGCAATTTTTGTTTGTACTTTGTAATTATTTTTAATGGTTATATATATATATATATAAGGCATTCTCAGATAATTTGAACTTTCAGGAATAAAAATCTGGTGAAATTAAATATAATACAACAGCATTTTAAACATATAGATGAATGCCTTAACGACTCGAAATAAAGAAAAAATTGTTAGCAGCGTTCATTCTTAATAATATTTCATTTAACTGAAGAAGAAAGTTAAACTTGCGATTTTAATTTTCCTTACCGTCTCCTTGATATTTTATCTCACTAACTGCTGGAAGTGTATCATATAACTTACATAAATACCCTTGATACCACTTCAGCGGGTTATTATTTTATTTTATTGGCATAAAAAAAAAATACTATTATTTACATATTTTGATTATTATTATTTTATAAAATGCATATATATATTTAGAGTGTGTCTTACATATAGGTATTTTTATTATTATTATTATTATTTAATATAAATATACTCATATATGTATTTATGCTATAAGGTCTTAATAAGAGTAGGACCACACAAGGAGTCCTATCTGTAGAGGGGATCTTTTCAGCGAGTCACGGAGTCTGCAAGCCTGACAATAGCTTGACATAAAATGCCAAGTCGTATTTATGACGGGATACTACTTTATTTATGATACCTAATAAAACAGGCCACGCAGGCGAAGACTCGGGGTCCAGAAACCAAGATCGCTGACTCTCAAGGGGCGGAGTATGGTATACCCCGAAAAAAGTGCAATACCGAATCAGAGGTTTGCAGGTTGAAGGAAGAAATGGGGGGTCAGCAAGGCTGACCGATCATTCGACGGAGGGGGCGGAGGACCCTCCTCCACATTGACATCACGAGGTGATGTCGTAACTGAAGGAAGAAGTTACAAATATATCGATTGAAGTTTCTGTACCATGAAGACGTAAAAATATCAGATCGATGTCAGTTGATGACTTAAAATGTTGTTGGATTCAAGTTCCGAAACCATGAAGTCTAAAAGAGATCGATGCCAGTTGTAAAGCTATGAAGTACTAAAGTAATATAGAGATCGATGTCAGTTGCAGAACCATGATGACTTAAAATAGATATCGGATTCAAGTTTCTATACCACGAAGACTTAAAATATAGATATGGATGCAAACTCCTAAACCAGGAAGTCTTATATATATTGATGCAAGCTCCTATACCATGAAAACATAGATGTCGGTTCAAGTCTTTAAACCAGGACGACTTAAGAGATCGATGGAAACACCAAAACTATGCAGTCTTAAAAATAGAGTTCAGTTTGAGTTCCAGAATGACGATGTCGAATTATTTGGGTCGTGTTTTCCCGTTAAGGGATGGCCCAATGGATAAACTGTCTTCGGACATTGCTTCATCGTTAAGTGTTTTAAATTAGTGAACTTTACCGTGAGTGAAAAAAAAAGTCATTCAATGTGCCATGGATTCAAGTGTGACCTTAACCACAAGTGATCCCTCTCTACAGAAGATTTGTCCTCTTTAACCTTTTTGTATTCCCAGGGTTTAATAATTTATATTGTATTAGGGAGGTACAATTTATGGTACTCAAGCAATTAAGTATTAATTTTAATGTTAATTTAAAAAGTAAATTTAATGTAATTACTAATTCATTTTCGTTCTTTGGAACGCCTGTTGTCTTATGACACAATTCTATTTTGTTTATTTTAGTATTTTGTAAATATGTACAGTAACTGTAAATAAACCTTTTGTTTATTGTTAACTTTTGGCTATGTTTTTAATACAACATGAGTCCATTGTTTTACTTTAATGTAAGTTTTATTTCAGATGACAGTCTGCTTTATGATGCTATTTATGCGTAGTTTAGATAGGTTTTATTTAGATTCAACTGCGCGGTCTATACGCTATTTCTTCACTAAAATTACACAACGCAGCTTGGGGCGTTTTGGAGATGTGTTTCCTCCCACCTCAATTTAAGATAATTAAGGTTAGTTTAATTATCAGGAATAGCCAGGACCAGTATTATATAATTACGATCACAAATGTTTGTCTATAAATTGTAATGTTTAAATACCCACTATAATAATTCAGGTATTTCAGGTTCAGTAATTGAGGAGTAGTTAACCTCACTTACTCTCTTGGGTAATTACCCCCATTACCCAATTATTATTTCCCCCACCTTCAAGGTATGTTTGGGTAGTTAAGTTGGTTCCGGTAAATGGACCTGGATCTCCCCAGCATACCATTTCTCATAACTTAGCTTGTTTCCGTGACTTTCAGGATTTTTCTGGAGTTATTGTTAATATTACCCGTTGTATGCAGTTAATATTATTTTATTATAGTGGTATTTTTAGTCAAAAATATATAAAAACGCGTTACTCATGTTTGCTAACTTTAAAATAAATTCTAAAATTAGTCTTGGTACCAATGAATTGTATGAATTATTTCTGACTTGTTTTTCCCAAAAAGTGTATGGCACAGCGAATTTATATTTTGAAAAAGAAAAAGTATTGTCATGAAACAATATTTTAAAATTGAAGTGTAGCATATACTGTGTGTATAGGGAATTTCAGGTTATGTTTACTAGAAAAAGTTGCATTTATTCAGTAAAAATTTGCAATTACTTCTTGAGAATTTTGAAAATATTGAAACAATTATTAAAATGAAAAGAGAAAAATCTTTTTCATAAATAAATTGTAATTATTGAAGTATGATAAAGAAAAATCATACAGTATTGAAAAATAATTCATGGTTGTGTTTAAAATCAGTCAGAAGTACTAAGAATTTATTTTGAAAAATTATTGAAGTGTATTTATGGTACTGAAAAAAAATTTTTTACTTGATTTTTAGTAGAAAGAATTTATTGATTTATGTGTTATTGTGTATTATTTGCGCATTTTGGGGTGAAAAATCACGAAAATTATTGTGTATTATTGTGTATTTATGTGTATAGGATTTTAGAAAATTTACTTTATGACAAATAGAAATTATCGCAAAAGTAAAGATAATTCTAATTCAAACGTTAGTACGCGTAAACAATTAAAAGAGACAGCTAAACAATTAGAATTAAATATGTCTCACGAAAAAGAGGAAAATTTATTATCTCAGGTGTTGAGTTTAATCAACCCTTTTGATATAAAGAAAATTCCGAATGTAAAATTCTATTTAAAAGAATTTGATCAGTTCCTGGATAGGACAAATATAAAAGAGGATTTTAGGCTACAGATTCTAAAATCAAAATTTGCAGGAGTTGCAAATGAAAAATTGGTGCAAAATGACGATTTAAATTCTGAGCAAGACTATTCTAATTTTAAGCAGAAAATTTTGGATGTTTTTTCAAAAAGAGAACCTTTTTCGGAACATCAGACAAAATTTAACCAATTAAAACAAAAGCCTAATCAATCGGTAAAAGACTTTATAGAAGAATTTAACATTTTGGCCTATAAATATTTACAAACGACAGGGTATGATACCAATAAAGGCGCGAAGGAATTCTTTGAATTAATCAAAATAAATAAATTCGTAGACGGAATTGCTCCGAATATTTCTTTGGAACTAAGGAAATTAGACATAAAAGAATTCTCTAAATTATGCGAAAAAGCTTTGCACTTAGAAAATGTTTTCAATTCTTCAATAATTGAACAAGTTAACAATGTGACGGAATATGTAGAGAGTAAAGAGAAAATTTATGAGAATTTATTGGAGCAAAATAAAGATCAATTAAAATATATCGCACAATTGTCAGAACAATTGAATGCATTAAAGGTAAAGAAAAGTAGTGAAAATAAAGATGAAAGAGTTCAGGAAAATTATTGCGCGATCTGTAAAACTACTAAGCACGATTTACAGAATTGTTATTTTAATGGTAAAGTGAATTCAAAGAAACCTAATTTTACTAGAAAACAGAATTCTGATAATTTTAATCATAGAAGTGAGTATAACAGATGTAATGCAGGTTTTGGATATCTATCTCCAAGTGTTCAGGGGTATCCCAATTTTCATCCCAATTCTAATCCCAATTTTACACCTAATTTTATACCAAATTATCATAACAATCAACAGTATGATAATAATCATGGTTACTTACAACAGAATTATAGGTATGGGAATTTTGATAAATCTAATAGACAGAATTATTATGATAATTTTCAAGGAAATCGGAATTTTTCAGGGTATAATTCTGATTATGGTACGGATGATAAATTTTATCCCAAGGGTCATAATAATGGAAATTTTGCACAACAAAGGCAGAATTATAGGAACTCTAGAGTTAGAAGTTAGGACTCGCTGAGGGATAATTTTGAGAGGAAGAATGGTTCACAGGATAATTCTAACAGGGGTTCGCGTAAAATGTACGATAGGGATAAAAGTAGACCTCCGGAGAAGACGTAGAACAAATAAATAGGGTATTCAATTTTAAGTGTAGGTTGTACATAGGTATTTTGGGAAATTTATCTAAGGGATTGTCGCACTTTCAAAAATAATAATAAAAAAAAAATAGCAAAAATTATAAAATCCAATCTTATTAGATAACATTTTCTCAAAAATTTGTATATATAATTTTTTTTTTCTCTGTAGTGTATTTTTGTGTACATTTGTTTTTATTTTAGTGTATTTGGGTCTAAGTTCAATTATATCAGGGTAATTAATGGTATAAATTGGATTTTATGTCGTTAAAGACATGTTTTATTATATATCTCTGAGATTAGTAGATATATCATGAGTCGGTAGTATAGAAAAACGATAGAATTTCGTTTAGTTGGGAAAGTGTCAGGTAGTGACAGGTTTTGGTGGACGCCCAAGGGTTAAATTTTGAAAATTTGCATTTCAAATACAGTATGGTTAATCCTTTTAGTATTTGCAAGGTATTTAAGCATAAATACTTTAAAATATAGGATTTTACAGACTCCAAAGCAAAAAGCAGCTTTTGTAGGAGTTCTAAATTTTTACTTATAATGAATTTGCATAGTACCCATTGAACATTTAAATAAGTAATAATAACAATGTAGTATTTTTAGTTCAAAATTTTGGTATACCATTGTCTGAAATTTAGCACTTTATATTATTCTATGCTGAATTATTTAATTTTATTATTATTTACCTGTAACACGATGCTAATTTATTATATATCTCTAACGTGGTTCCAAAAAAATAATAAATTTTGTTATTTAAAATTTTTTGCTAAGAATGTGTGCTGCGAAGAGAAATATAAGAGTAAGGACGGTAAGAATATCAAAGGGACGGTAAGGGCTGTAGCAAGTAATTACAATTAAACATTTAGAACATTGTTTCGCCAACTGTTGGTCAGGAACAAATAACGAGAGGCTGCAGTGAATTGAAAAAGAAAAAAATACTTATATACAAGAAATATTAAATAATAATAATCAATATTACTTAATTGGTATTGAGGCCAGTGTAGTTTGAAAAGTAAACGTAAACATGCATTAATACACGATTGATTTATTTATCATTTGAAAGCTCTACTACATGTGGCTTTACATTTGAAACCCACAGAAGTAAATTATTTTGAACCAATTTAGTTTTTGATGCGACTATTGAAGAAAATGCTTTTCACACAGGTAAAAAATAAAAAATATATAAGATCATTGTTTTGAAAGATTCCGTTACTAAGATAGATTTCATTAAAACAGTATAATAAAACAGGCTACTTATCTTTTTTAATGAATGTTTCGAGGGTCTAAATACTTAAAAGTTTTAAAAACGATGATTTATAACAAAATACAAGATAGCCATTCTCCGATAATTTTAACTTTCATGAATAAGAAACATGTGAAATTCAACTAAAAAAAGGCATTTTTAAACTTCCAGTTTTATACTTTCATGTTCTTGCTGCTATAAGAGGAAAATGTTCTTATCCAACATTAATGTTTAATACTGTAATTTTAACTTTCATGAATAAGAAACATGTGAAATTCAACTTAAAAAAATAGCATTTTTAAACTTCAAGTTTTATACTTTAGTGTTCCTGTCTCTATAATTAGAAAATGTTCCTGTTCAACATTAATGTTTAATAGTGAGACCCTTGCCAGTGAGACCCTTGCATTCCATTCAATGGTGAAGTAGAATAGGGATGGTAAGGAATGGATGGTAAAGAAGGAAGGGACTTTAAGAAAAATTACCACTTATTTTAGGCAAGCCATCTTAAGCCTAAGTGATATCCATAATATTCATTGATTTTTAGCAACAGTTATTTACATTGAACTAAATATATATATTTTTTAATTTACCTCAAGAATGCAGGAATAAATCTTGGGGACAGCAAGACTACCAATAAAACCACAACGCTTGAAAATGATATTTAAATTCTGTCGTAAATTTCCTGCCAAAGAGTTAAGGCCATTTTTTTCTCCAGCATACTTCTGCATGAAAAAAAATGTTGAAAATAATTCTGTGGCTGCATCTGGAGTAATTTTGTGCATAATTTTAATAAGAGGGACACTAAGGAATCTGACATCCAGTGAGAGCTACCAATAAATAATAATAACCGGAAAAAAATGTGTGCAGGTTAATTTTTTCTGCATATTTATATAAAACAATAGTCCCAGTTTCGGGGAAAAATGCGTTGGATTATTTTTATTGAAATAATTTTATACAGACAGCTCCAAATTTAAAAATCAGCGACAGGGACACGGGACGATAAGGAATTTCATAGTACATTTTGACCCCCAACATCGCCCAATACTTATTTATTTAGTTAATATTGTTATACAATTATGCAATGGTATATTTTCAATATGAGAAATAAACAAATCAAAAATATGTAATAAAATAAAAATTATTATTCAGGGGCTTAAAAGTCAAAATTATGTGAGAATGTCTCATGTATACTATATATGTGTGTGTGCGAAATAGAGAGATAGACGAAGTAATTGCAATAGGTCGATTTCAAAATAAATCAATCATTAATGCAATAGAGTGGAAAAAATATATTTCGACATCATTTTGTTTCTTTTTGTCTGAATAAATTTACGTCTAATAAAAAAAGATTTGTTGTTTTCTCTTGAATTGACACTTATCTACTGCATTTCAAGGGAACTGGACATCTAAAACTTTCAAAACCTATCTTACCTTACTTTGTAGAGGGTGGATAATAAATCCACCAATAACTTTCAAAACCTATCTTACCTTACTTTTTAGTGGATGTATAATAAATCCATACAATCTTTGCAAACAAACAACTTCATGAGTTTCATTTAATAATTGATATTCAGCTACAGCATTTCACAGGAATGAGATATCTGAAACTCTAAAAACTTATCTCTCGTCATTTTCCCTTAATTAAAAATATAACAAAAAAAAATAACAAATTTACAATCCTTATTTTTCTCTTAACACTGCTTAAGAATGATTAGTTCTTAAATAACTGAAAATTCTTTTTAAATATTTTCATGCCACAATTCGGAACAAAAACTGTTAAATAACTAACCGAATGATTCCATTTGTTTAATTAAAAATCGACCCATATCTACTGCATTTAACAGCCCCCGATTATGTGAATATAAAACAAATTAACAGCTTCTAATAATATACTAATTTTAGTTGCTAAAAGGTGTAAATTAAAATTTTCAAAACAGTAAAAATAGGTTTATTTGACTGTTAACCTCTCCAATCTATACTATCTGCCCATTACAAGAGAAACCGTAACGACTGTAAAGCGCCAAAATTCAATATGTAATGATGCAGCACCATTTAACTTACCAAATTTATGGCTCGAGCTACTCAATGGCTACGAAAATAAAATAAACTTCCAAGTCAAATAAAATAAAAATAACGTGCATAATATGAAAGAATATGTGGAAAATCAAATGATGGCGTTTCATAGACCGTGCAATTTTAGAATATTTTCATTTATTTGTTTTGAAAATGATTCGGGTAGAGTCGAAACATGTAAATACTGTTTGTTTTCGGAAAGCAAAACCCTCCGCGTTTTTGTGCATGCGTCAGGTCTGCTTTGATTTTATCAAAATAGGGATGAGGAGAGTTTGTTTAGCGGCTTTTGGCTGAGAGACAATCTTAGTGACAACGTACAAGTTGATGCCGAAGTGAAACTTCGGAAAATACCCATCTCAGCGTAACACCGCTTTGGATTGTAGAATCGTCTCAGAATGCTAGGCGCGGCTTTCAAAAACGACCAGTAGTCAAATAAGTCTATTTTTATTGTTTTTAAAGTTGTAATTTACACATTTTAGCAACTAAATTTAGTACCCGATTATGTGAAACTTCCATAACTAGTATATCGCCCTTTTCTCTAGCTTCAAACTATAATTTGGAAAAAGAAAAAAATTCCATGTTCTTTCCCCTGTTTTATTTCTAAAAATTGTAAATAAATTTATTTTTCATTGGTTGTAAATAAATTTATTTTTCAAATCTAAATTAATTTTTAACACGCACTAATTCGCAACAAAAATAGTCGAAAAACTTGTGTTCATTCAAGATCGATGAAATTCAGAAGAGCGGCTGTCTGATATTTTCAAAACTTATCTCTCCACAGTTTCTAAAAGCTGAGGTATAAGGAAAGAAAAATAAGTAAACTTAAAATCACACTATGTACAAAATACTTACAATATGACAAAAAATAATTAAAAAGATGTTAGATCTATTACTTTAATACTTCCTAGTACTTTCAGCTATAAACACAGCCTTCGATAGAGAATACAATAATACTGTTATTAATGTCTTATTTTTCAAATTTCACGTAGTTGGTGACGAAAGGACTGAAAGTGAAAGTCAAATTTTCGATCCAGGAGACATTGGGAAAATAAAGTATGGATTTAGAGGAAAGTGGAAAATTACTTGTTTTATGTTTCTTTAACCCTTAAATGCCGGGTGTTGCCTTTCGGCAACATACCCAATTTAGGCTTCTAAAGTACTGTTAGAATAATATTGAAGCTATAATGCCTAATGTTGCCAATAAAATATATTCTGAAAATATTATTAAATTGATTTTCAACATTTAGATGGCAACACTTGTGCTGTTATAGAATAAAGATAAATTTATTTTTTCAATTGTTGATACATGTTCTTTTTGTTTTGTTTGGAAGCTTGCGAAGTACCCTATTTTGCTCTGCAGTGAGCAAGTAAAATTTATTTCTTACCATAGTTCATAAAATTCTTGTGTGTTTAATATTATAGAATTTTATGAAGGAAAAATATTTTTTCAATTAAACACCAGTATTGCTGATTAGTAACAAACAGCTTTTTAGCCGTAAACTATACTTAAAGCAAAATATCACTTTTTTAAGTATTTTTCTCATGATTTATTTAAAAAAAGAAAGGTGAAAAACATGTTTTAAATGATTTTTTTAAAACGCAGGCATTTAAGGGTTAAGCAATCTGAGCCAAATTCTGGGTAAGTTGTAGTATAAAACGTCATTACAAACAGTGGTTTCTTTAGTAAAAATCCTAGAATTTGGCTCAGTTTGCTTAAAGAATCATGAAAGAAGTAATATTCCACTTCCCTCTATATCCAAATTTAATTTCCCCATGTTTTCCGGATCTAAAAAGTGACTTTCACTTTCACTCCTTTCGACACCAACTAGATGAAATTTGAAAAATAAGACGTTTTTGGTATTATCTGACGAAGGCTGTGTTTATAGCTGAAAGTGCTAAGAAGTATTAAAGTAATTTAGCATCTTTTTAAATATTTTTTTGTCATCTTTTAAGTATTTTGCACATAGTGTAATTTTAACTTTTTAAAGATGAATTCAGCATTCTTTAAATTTATTTGCTGAAAAATATGTATTTCGATCTAATTATATATATATTTTTTCTCATGCGAAAATGCTTGTGAGTAAATTTTTCTCTGAAAAACTGAAATTTAATGTTTCTCTCTTTCCTCGCAATCCACACGCAGCAGAAATGGTTAAAATTATCCTAAGATATCCATTTTCTTTAATCATCATTGATAGTCATCTTCTGAATTTTGAATCGAATATCTGAAACTTTAAAAACTTATCTTTTGTTATTTTCTTTAACTGCAAAATAAATAAAGAAAAAAGAAAACTTCATTTTCTTTTTTCTCAAAAGAATATTTTAACATAAATTTCTCTTTTCAAACAACAAAAAATCGTGATTTATCAAGCATGAGTTCACAACAAAATTTGTTGAACAACAAACCAAACAACTCCATGATTTTGATTAATAATCAATTCTCATCTATAACATTTCAGAAGGTGAAAATGCATGAAATTCTCAAAAATAATATCTTGTTACCTTTTCAAAATTTTAAGTACAATGAAAAAGAAAACTACAAATTTTCTACCCCCCCCCCCCTTCGCTTTGTCTTCTCAAATGCTTATTACACCTTGACTATAGAAACATATGTTGTAACTACAAGTTACAGTACATCCAAATTACTATATTTCTTTCATATATAATCAATCATTGCCTACTGCATTTCAGAACCAAATATATGAAACTTCCAAAACTTATATCTAGTTTTATTTTTGTAACTGGAAAATATAATGTAAAGAAAAGAAGAAAAAACATCGCAGACTCTTTTTTTTTCCTTCACAAAAATGCTTACTAATAAATATGTTTCTAAAATAATAACAAAAAAAAATCCTTATTTTATGTCACGCATTAAGTCATAACAAAACTTCTTCAACATCTAACCAAAGAAGTCCATTTGTTTCATTAAGAATCGATCCTTACCTACTGCATTTCAGAAGAACCGGATATCTGAAACTTTCAAAACTTATCTTTCCTTATTTTCCCTAACTTCTTAAAAGGATGAAATAAACTCTCCGTAGTTATGGCACAAACGCATGCTGCGCACTCATGATGCGCACAGCACTGAATCTTCTGCATCAGAATCAACAGCTCTGCCGGATCCCTTTCAGTCTTAGAGAAACGTGAATTCAGTTAGGATACCAGAGAAGAAGTGAATTTCTCTTTCAGTTGTTTTCAAGAAGTATGTTGTGATACCACATGTGAAAAATTTGGTTTTGGTTAATGTGCGTGGACTCATTATACACTCTGTTGGTATGAGTGGATGTGACATTAATCTTTTCAAAGTACTTTTATTATTTATTTTGGCTATTGGACATGCGAGTCTAACAGGTAGGATATACTTCTTTTAATCTTAATACGTTACAGGATTGGGCTACATTTCATGCCTCTAAATCTTCTTTTGAAATCTTATACAATTTTTCCGGTATAAATTAAGCATTAATCTCACATTTAGAAACGTTTGCGTATGAAAGAAGTTGTTCTTTTCATTTAAACTAAAGAAAGCTGCTAATATTTTTCATTCATCCTTGAAAAAATATATTTGATGTTTTAAGTCCATTTTGACACACCTAATATAAATTTAATACGCGAATGCATGAATATTTCAAAGTTTAAAATTATACTACAACCAACTCATGATAGTTTAGCCCTTAGCGGTCTAAATACTCCTCCCAGACACATGCATCTTTTACACGAAATTATTCAGTTGGTACATCTTTTTTTTTTTTTTTTTTTTTTTTTTTTTAAGAAATATTTTTACTTGTACTTTAACAACATTTCTAAGAGAATAAAGGAAAATTAAAATTCTAGTGCTATATTGAACTAGAATTAAAAAATTAAAATACATATGAAACACAAATAATTGTACAAAAATTACATTCAGGAGCATAAATGTAATAAAAAAATATTTAAAATACAAATAAAAATATCTTAAAATACATCAGAAAAACCTAGAACGTTTTCAACCGTTACAAGGCCATCATCAGTAGGATTTACATGTTGTTATTATTAATGGTTTTTCTTATGGACAATTCTCGTATAAGCGCAAAGAAAATAATAACAACATTTAAATACTCTGATGACGGTCTTGTAATGGTTAAAAATGTTCTAGTTTTTTCTGATGTATTTTAAGATATTTTTAATTTGTAGTTTAAATATCTTTATATTATACTTATGCACCTGATATTAATTTTTGTACAATTATTTATGCTTTATATGTATTTTAATGTGCAAGATAAATTTACTAAAAAATGTAATTTTAAAATATAGTGGTGCTAACAGAATATAGAAATAGATTAGTATATATAAAGCTTGGGCGGCTGTTTGCCGAAGCTCGACCGCAAAGGGTTAATGCAGCTCTGAATTAAAGTTTAAGTACTTAAATCTTAATTTATAAAATATTACTAGTTTTAATCCACCAATGTAGAAATATTTCAAGTTTTGAAATTATATTACAACGAAATCACAACTGTATAATTGAACCATGAAATAAAAAATAGACATTTAAAACTTCATTTCTAAATAAATCAAATTGCTTCCCATAACATGAAATTTGTCGCACCTTTTCGACATATAAAAATATGTTAGCTTTTCCATTATGATTATTAGGATATTTGCCATGCAGCCACAGAGCAATTTCTTGAAATTTTAAATAAAATTCATTCA
Source organism: Maratus speciosus (assembly GCA_963932465.1). Classification (NCBI taxonomy): domain Eukaryota; kingdom Metazoa; phylum Arthropoda; class Arachnida; order Araneae; family Salticidae; genus Maratus; species Maratus speciosus. The sequence goes on along the minus strand of OZ010789.1, from coordinate 286,109,535 downwards.
TAAATTCAATAAATTTCATAATAATTTTCATCTATCCATATGTATCGATATTAGATATTTTAACTTTAATCCAAGGTGTTCATAAATATTTAAATCCATCAGTACAGAAAAAAATGTATTTTTAAATTTAGATTACAAAAATTAATAATAGCACTTTAATCCTGCTATGAATTAAAGTTTAAGTATTTAAATCTTGATTTATAAAATATTACCCGTTTTCATCCACCCATGTAGAAATATTTCAAATCTTGAAATTACAACGACACCATAACTGTATAATCGAACGATGAAATAAAAAAATAAACATTTAAAACTTGATTTATAAAATAATTTTATTTCCCATCCAGTACATAAAAATGTGTCAATCATTTTCGTCATATAAAAATATGAGAACTTTTTCTTTCTGATTCTTACGATATTTGTCATGTACCCACACAGTAATTTCTTGAAATTTTACATAAAATTCTTTCATAAATTCAATAAACTTCACAAAAATTTTCCATCCATCCATCCATCCATATCTCTAAATATTAGATATTTTAACTTTAATTCAAGATGTCGATAAATATTTCCATTCATCAATACAGAAAAATATTATATTTTCAAATTTAGATTCCTAAAATTAATAATAGCTTTTATTTTCATCATACAAGGATGAATTAGAAAAATTAAACTTGATTTCAAATAAATAGTACGAAAACTCATGTATTATAAAAGAATAAAGTACTTTTGCTTTAAGTCTTACAATATTTTATATCATTTCATATAGAAAGATCTTTTTTTTTCTTTTTTTTTTTCTTTTTTTTTTTTTTTTTTTACAATTAATCCCTTTGAGACGGCATCACTTAAAAAAACTTTATTCGTTTACCACTGCTTTTTTAAACAGTTACTGATAGTTGTTCTAATTAAAATAGACAAATATTACTTTTATTTATTAATGGTGACAAAAACAAATTCCACATGCACTTTTTGACGATGCGTATATGCATACTAGTCCCGCAAAGGTTAAGAGTCCTGATAAATTATTGTATTTTTTTTAAACCACGCATTAGAAGTTTGTATAAAATATTTTTATTTCATTGCAAATAAACAGCAATAATGCTTATCTATATAAAATTGTTAGATATTTTTATCGTGAGCTTTTTGACAATTTTCAACCATCCGCGTACAAAAATTTTAAATTTTAAAATCAGATTCAAAATTATTCTTTTATAATAAATATTTTTTAACAATTTAATCACTAAAGAACTGAAAGATGAAAAAACTATTAATACAATATTATAAGTTGTTAAAATAACTCTTTAAAAAAATCTCAAAATAGAGTTTTTTTTTAAATCATTAGCTATTCCAATTGAATTTCAAAATAACTCAGCAAATATTTTAGTTAGTCTAAGAAACATACATAACATGCTTAAGATTATAAACAAAAAATACGTATTAACAACAAATCATTTGATCTGTACCAAATGAAAATATTCGATTCGAACCAAAAATTTCTTTATGAAATAAATTAAACATAAATCACACAGAAATAAGTTAAATCGAAAGGTTAAATAGTTTTAAGTAATATTCTGGTGAAATAAATTTATAAAATTTGAATATAATTCTCATCGTGTTTAGTTTTAATAGACGAAATTACGGAAAGTAATGTATCTTTTTTTATAAATTTTATATTATTTTGTTTATAATTCTTTAAAGATATTGTTTAAAAGTTATAATTATCATCCATTTATAAAGAAGTTTTATACTGATTTTTTACAGTAATATTAAACATCTATATAGAAAAATAATACTTTTTAAAAATAAAATTCCAAATCATGCTTAACAAAGCAAAATTACCGGGCATTTCACTTTTTTTTTCAGAAATTCTTATCCACATCAGAACATCTGATTAGTTTTTATTGCTCTATTTAATGACAGACGCTTCGTGATTACCTAAAGAAAACATTATGCTTTCGGAATTCCGGTGAAGGTATGGAATGTCTCAGTAAAAAATAAATACCTGAAATGGACGCACGTATGTGCTATTTATGCAAATGAGTTTTCCCCCAAAATTACATGTGAAATGTTTAGTTACTTAAATCCTTTGCGGTCACGTATCGGCAAATAGGCAGCCGAGCTTTTCATAAATTATTGTACTTTTATATTATATTCGCACAACTATATTTTAAAAGTGCATTTTTTGCTAAATTGCTGTTAGAAATTTTCTGAGATATCGTCGGTACCACGTCAAACTATCCAATTGGAAAACAATGGACTACTGTTTTAAAATTCAGATTTCTGGATTAGCACCACTTTTTTGAAATAGTAAAATTCGCCTTATTTAATGACATATTAATTAAAGCGAAAAGAAATGAATTTTACCATTTCTGAGAAGTGATGCCGATCAAGAAATCTGAATTTTTAAAAAGTAGCCCGCTGTTCGCACATTGGATAGTTTGAAATGGTACCGAGGACATGTGGTGCGAGCAAAAGTTTCTGGGATAAATTTAATGTATTACACGGTCAAATAAACTTGTCAAAGTACAAGTAAAAATGTTTCTTTACAAAAAAGTGGTACAAACCGAATAAATTCATGCAAGAGATGCCTGCGTCTGAGAGGAGTAACAGCAAAGTGCGTCTGATGATTTCACATAACTTATTGAATATTTCTAATATATGATACGGTATTTTAAGCGGTAAAAATAAGGAATCATTAATTATAGATTCTTAAATTATTTTATGTTTCTTTATTCCCTCAGTATGATATTTAAAGTTATGTGTTAGTCACGATTTATAAAATGCGTAATTTCAGAAAAATTATGAGATATGTGGTGCGATCAAAAGTTCCAGGGAAAAATTTAATATATTATACGGTCAAAAAATTTTGTTTTGAACCGGACAGTTTACTTTGTAAGTGAAGTCAAATACTATGTACAAAAAAGAACAATTATATTTTATAAAATGGAATTTTTTATAAAAAATGAGTTTAATCCCAATTTTGTTTTAGGCATAAATTATATTAGAATAAAGACTGCTGTTACTGATTATTAAATTATTTTACGTTTTTTATTCCTCAATATAATATTAAAAGTTATGTGTCAGTCAAGATTTATAAAATACGTATTAATTTAAGAATATGTGGTGCGGTTTAAAGTTCGTGGGATAAATTTAATGTATTCTATTGTAAAATAAACTTGTTTTGAACCACACAGTTTACTTTGTAAGTGAAGTAAACTATGTACCACAAAAATAATTATATTTTATAAAATAGATTTCTTTGTTCAAAATGGGTTCATTTAATCTCAAATTTAGTTTTAGGCATAAATTATTCTTAGAATAAAGAATGCAGTAAAGAGTAATTATACTAGTTTATGTTTTTTACTCCCCAAAATAAATTTAAAGTTACGTATTAGTCACGATTTATAAAATGCGTAATAATTTTAGAAAATTTAAAAAATACGCAGCGCGATCCATACGTTCATGGAATCATAGTGTTATCTACGGTCAAATAAACTTATTTTGAAACAGGCAGTTTAATGTGTAAGTGAAGTCAAATATGTACCACAGGGACAAGCACATTTTATAAATTGGAATTTTTCGTTCAAAATTAGTTTTATTTAATCCTCAATTTTCTTTTAGGAGTAACTTATTTTTAGAATAAATAATTTAGTTAAGGATTATAAAATTATTTTACGTTTTTTATTCCCCCGAAATTATTTTTAAAGTCACGTTTTAGTCACGATTTATAAAATACGTAATAATTTTAGGAAATTTTAAAAATACGCAGCCCGATCTAAAAGTTCCCGGAATATATTTAGTGTAATATACATTTTTTTTTATTCCCTCAATATAATATTTAAAGTTATGTAATAGACGCAATTTACAAAAATAATAATAATAACAATAATTTTGGAAAATCTGTGAGATACGCGGTGCGAGCAAAACTTCCTGGAATAAACTGAAAGTATTTATACGGTCAAATAAACATGTTTTGAACCAGACAGTTTACTTTGTAAGAGAAGTTTTAAGTTTACTTTGTAAGAGAAGACAGTTTACTTTGTAATATGTACCCCAAAAGCAATTACATTTTATAAAATGGATTTTTTTATTGAAAATAGGTTTACTTTATCTCCAATTTTGTTTTAGACGTAAATTGTTTTTAGAATAAAGCCGGCAGCCAAGGATTATTAAATTATTTTACGTTTTTTATCCCCAATCCCCCAAAATAAATTTTAAGTTACGTATTAGTCACCATTTATAAAATATGTAAAATTTTTAGAAAATTTAAAAAAGACGCAGAGCAATCCATAAGTTCACGGAATATATTTAGTGTTATTTACGTTTAAATATTTTTTTTTAAACCAGACAGATTACTCTGTAAGTGAAGTCAAATATGTACCACAGAGGCAAGTATATTTTATAAAATGGAATTTTTTGTTCAAAATGGGTTTATTTAATCCCCAATTTTATTTTGGGAGTAAATTATTTTTAGAATAAAGAATGCAGTTCAGATTTATCAAATTATTTTACAATTTTTAATCACCCAAAATAAATTTTAATTTTACGTTTTAGCCGCGATTTGCAAAATATGTAATCATTTAAGAAAATTTAAAAAATAATCAGCTCGATCCAAAAGTTTCCGGAATATAGTTAGTGTAATTTATGGTTAAATAAACTTGTTTTGAACCGGACAGTTTATTATGAAAGTGGAGTCAAATATTTGCCACAGAGGCAAGTATATTTTATAAAATGGAAATTTTTGTTCAAAATGGGCTTATTTAATTCTCAATTTTGTTTTATGAGTAAATTATTCTTAGAAATAAAGAACGCAGTTAAGGATTATCAAACTGTTTTACGTTTTTTATGTTCCCCAAAATAATTTTTGAACTTACGTTTTAGTCACGATTTATAAAATACGTAATAATTTTAGAAAATTTAAAAATGGCTCATCTCAATCCAAAAGTTCCCGTAATATATTTACTGTTATCTACGGTTAAATAAAGTTGTTTTGAGCCAGGTATTTTACTTTGTAACAAAGTCGAATTTTTATTTTAAAGTCAAGCAAAATAATACATTTAATAAAATAGAAATTTTTTGTTTCAAAAAATGTTTATTTCATTCTCATTATCCCTTATGTCAATGCATTATGAAAATCTTCAAATTGCTCTTCGTATATATTGATCAAATGTATAATTTAAATTGATCGTTTGGAATTTAAATTATTATACAACACAAAATGAGCATGATTATTTTTCATCTAATGTTACTTTGGAATGAAAAAATATTTCTTTAAGATTAGTTTTAAACCATATCTCTGAATACTTTTTTATTATGTTATGTAAAGGTTTTTTTGCATATTTGGATTCAGAGTCTATAATACAAATAATGTTCTTTCGAATATATGAGACTGAATATTTGAATTTGAGTCTTATTTGTCTTATTTGTCTTTGAGTCTTATTTGTTGAATTTGAGTCTTATTTGAGACAAATTATGCTTTGGTATAAAGATATAAAATTATTAAAGGTACATATATTCAGATAGACTTGAACACAATTAATACAATGACCCAACAGGTGTGAAAAATTAGCCGAGGCCAGGTCTCGAACCTGGGTCTATAGCATACCGTTCTGCAACTTTAATCACTAAGCTACAGTGGCCAACCACCTAGCTCGGTAATGTCTCACTAATAAACCTTGTTAGGGAACGTCACAGGCCAGCAATCAGACAGCACAAGATGGCGGGAAATACGATGAATAAATTAATATTCCATCGATACACAATACATATTAAAGCATAGATAAATTAACGTCTGAATTCAATACGCTGCGACCCTGAAAAATACGTCCGAGAGATTCTGCTCTCGAAGCCAGCAGAGGGGAGGTGCTGGGTTCGAACCCAATCGCGCTGGTCGGCCTAATCGTTCGGAGTTTCCGTAGTTTTCTTCGAACCTTGTATTTCCAAACGTAAATACGGGTTAGGTTCCCTTAGAAAAAACCCATTAGACACTCTCTCCTCCCCCCCCCCTTAAGGCCTATATTCCTCGTGTTGATTAATTGGCCGTCATAAACATAACCGACCTGAAGAATACGCTATGGACCCAGGTTCGAGTCCTGGCCCCGGCTAATTTTTCACTCCTGTTATGTTATTTTATTAATTGTCTTCAAGTCTGTCTTAATGTATGTACCTTTAATAAAAAATGAATTCAGGCTTTAATTTATGTGTGCTTTAAGATATAAAATGTTTTAGTAAATATTCTAAACCTTTGGATATTATATTTGAAAGATATGAAGTTAAAAACACGTATAATAAAATTATAGAGCTATACACATAGGTTACATACTATTCAAAAAGAAATGAAGATAATCCCTATCTAAAAATATTCCCTGAAATTAATTTTAAAATGTGCCGCACGAAATATTAAATCTTTGGTGATCTAACAAAAAATAGTTTAGCATTTTTTTTTATTTATATCATTATTTAAGTATCATAGATATAAACTTTCTCCCTTAAATAACATACACGCTGATGTCAAAGTTATGCTTTTAATAAATTTGAGCGATATTCATAAAATATGTTTTACGGGACTGCAATTTATGATTTCAGGTAATATTATTTAGCTATCAGGTAATTTACTTATCTTTAAAATAATGCATATTTCGTATCATAGTTATGGTTGGATTAATATTTAAATTTCAATATTTTGAATTCACGGAAATATGAAATTTATATTACTTTATGTTATTGAGTTAAAATGAAATATATATATATTAACTTGTCCTGCCACCTACGCATTCATAAATGTTGATCCGTTAAGATAAAAATAATTATTCTTTGTATGTGAAAAACATCAATTTCAGTCGAAATAAGATGAATATTTTGAAAAATTACAAAACAGGACAAAGAAAAATATTTTGAAAAACAAATGTATAGGGGATATTTTCCAATTTGGTACAATAATAAGCTTCAAAATAGAATGCTTATCTGGAATTTAAATCTGAAAATATACTTCAGAAAATTCCGATGAAAATCAGTAACAATAATCAAATACAGTAGCCTCCCTCTTAAACGGCCTCTTCTTAACCGGAACTCTGCTTCAACCGGCAGACTTTTTTTCCCAACATCAGGCAAAATTCAGGGTTGACGGCCCCGGGAACTCAGCTTACGCTTTCGAGTTGAAATGTAATCCCGAGGGGAAGAAGGTAAAATTCAGAAAGGAGAACTTCGGATCTAAATGGATACGAGTTTACCTTCACCAGTGTTGAATGCAGGGTGTGAACCAAGGGGAGGAAGAGATGTCCTCACGGAAGATTTCAGATTTTGCGTTTTTAATGATCAAAAGTTCAACTTATGATGTTAAAAAGATGGAGAGATTTTGCTTTAAAATGTCGGACATCTTGATTTTAACAGAAGGTCATTGATTTCTTTATGGTTCATTAACTTAAATATACATAATGAGACCAATTTCAACTTGTTATAAAGGTGTGTGCTTCACGATTTTCAACAATTTAATTTGTGTTAAATATTTTTTATTAATTGTTATCAGAGACAATTTTTCTTTCAATTCAGTTAATTATAACTAGTATTATAACTAGTAGTAATTATAACTAGTAATTATAACTAGTAGTCACAAAATATAGAAAATATGTACTTTTTTTAAAGTACACAAATTGCAAAACTAAATGCATCGTACGGGTTTAATTAATTAAATTATGCAGATATTTATTTATTTATTTACTTCTCCGCTTTAACCGGTTTTGCACTTAACCGGCTAACTCTCGGTCCCGTTTAGGCCGGTTAAGCGGAAGGCTACTGCATCTAGAATTGATCTTCGTGCATAATTAATCTCCTTATATTGCAGAAAAAGGTTTGACTTATATTTGAAATGCAAACCTAATATTATTTCGAACATTATTCACAATTGAAGGATAAATGTCTATAATTTTATAAAGAAAAACTTTGCAAAATATTTCAAATTTAATGGACGACGGTAAACAAATTGGTATGATTTACTTCCTTATTATTATTAATTTTTTATTTAGTTATCTCGTGTAATGTAAAAAAAATAATAATAATAATACAGTCGAACGCCGTTATAACGAACTTCAAGGGACCGAAGGTTTTGTTCGCTATATCCGGTGGTTCGCAATATCCGAATCGTCAAGAAAAATGTTAGAGTTCACAAAATGTATAACTCATTAGTTGCTATGTGTATATTCAATAATGATGTAGTACAAAAAGATAAAATCTATTAAATATAGCCATTAAAGAATTAAATTGACTAAATTCGATTGCATTAAACTAACACAATACTAATTAAATTAACTAGCAATGAAGACAAACATGAGTAAATTAATTTTACCTTTAATTGTTGCTCACTGTTTTGATACAGAAATAATCGGTAATTTTCTACTGACGTGATGCCGATTTCAAAAACATATTATTAATTTCTTTATCTGGTACATCAAATGATTCCAACTCTCTTTCTTACACTGTTTGTGGTTGTGTAAACAAAAACTTATTAATTATACGCATTGCTGCTGTAGCATCTGAGATTGTGGGGATTTCGTCATTTATGTGGTCCTCTTCATCACCATCAGATGCAGAATCTTCGATTTCAGAATGATTCATTTTAACTCCTTCCACAATCTCTTCATCAGTCGGATCTTCGCATGTAATAACTTCATCATCACATGTTTCAAACAATTGCATATCACAAACTGAGAAAACAGCTGTGATCAGGAATAAGGGAAAATGACTGACGGGTGGCCGGCATCACACCTGCAGAATGGCTTTCGTAAAAGCGAAAGAATGCAGTTGTTTCTCCATTAAAAAAAAAAAAAAAAGACTTATCGCTGATTTGCCCCATGTTTCACTAGCTGGCATACATATTCTTATGAAATTGGAGTCGAAGCCCTGTTCTCACAACTTTGGAAAAGTAAAAAAAAAAAAAAAAAAAAAAAAATGGTCGACTGGACAAAAATGTTCATTATAGCCGATTCTTAAGATTTCGGTGGTTCGCTACAACAGGATAAATTAGCATTAAATAAAATAGAAAAACGACGGGACCAAAATTTTCGTTCGTTACATCCGGGAGTTCGTTATATACCGGGTTCGACTGTAATACAAAAATTACTTATGGAAATTCATTGGAAATACAGCTCTTAGATAGAAAATATATTTCAAGAATCTCCCAGAAATGAAATAAGCAACTGGAATTAAATTGCTACTGGAAAATATTATTATTATTTTTTTTTTAATTTGCCTTAAATAATAATAAAATTTTCTACTATTATTTGCGTTTAAAAGGTAAATTTCTATAGACTTAATATAAAGAAAGTCAAATAAATTGCCTTAAAAAAACGATGAATAAAGCACATATCATTATAAAACAAATATATTTATGTAATTTTAATGAACTCAGTTTTTAATCGGAAAATATATTCAAAAATCTCAAGGAATCAAAATAAGCAACGGTAAACAGATTGCTGCAGAAAAAAAAATATATTAATTCTACCTACTATTTTTCTTAATAATAACTTTGATATGTTTTCAATTTATTTTTGGAAAGAAGATGTTAATAATAAAAATAAACGAATATCTGATAAATGTTGTATCTCTGATACGGATAAAAGTGTTTAAGTAGATATTAATTTTAATTACGGTCTATGACTGTCGACTATACTTTTATTTCTTCATACCACAATTAGAAAAATATATATTTGTTGTAATTGCTTTTGGACATAGTGTTATATAACAAGGTTGCTAGTTTGGCCTTTTTTTAATTGCGTCATTACGCATTGATGTCAGAAAATCCTTATAATTTCTTTTATTTATTTAACACTAGAAGAACCGTGAGGAGTCATTTTGACCCCTACTAAATGAATATATAATCAGTTTGAACCAGAAATTACTTTATAAAATGAGTTCAACACGTTCAGCGTTGCTAGTGGGCTACTTTTTTTTTTATTCACATTTCTGGATTGGCACTACTGTTTTGAAATCGTAAAATTCCCATTGTTTTCGCCTTAACGCCTTGAGGGGCGGTGGGATAAATTATACCCCACCTAATTTAAAGAAGATTCGCACCAGAAATTTTAAACTAAAATTTATATTTTTAACTTTGGGAAGGGTGGGGAGGTGGCTTTGAAAAATTGCTTTCATTATTTAAAAATAAAAGTTTTCGATTATTCCGTTGAGAATTCAATATTGCATACAGATCATTACTTGCCCCTCAAAGAGTTAATAAACATGTCGAGTAATATGGCGAATTTTACAATTTAAAAAAAGCGGTGCTAATCGAGAAACCTAAATTTTAAAAAAAGTAGCCCGCTGGCAACACTGAGCACGTTCACTGCCATGAGCATCACCGGTGGGTCTCAAAATGTTTTCATTCTATGCCGTGAGCATCACCCGTGTGTCACAGGTCGCTTTCCATATAATATTAAATAAAAATCGTGGGCAGGTCAGCAGTGAATTTATATTTGTATGTGGCACTCAGGGATAACTGTAACTCACTATATTTTTGTGAACTTACTCCGAATTCTGTACACTGTATTTATTTTACAACAAATAAACCATTTAAAACCACTTTAATTAGACTTTTTAAGTTTGGCATCCTGGTGATCACTTTAAATTCCTATGGGGCTGCGAAAGTGTTAAAAGACACTATTTTATAACAAATAAGCCTTTTAGAAACACTTTAATTTGTCCTTTTAAGTTTGGTACTCTGGTGATCACTTTAAATTCCTATGGGGGCAGTGAACGTGTTAAAAGACACAAAGCAGAAACAACAACAACAAAATAAGTTAAATAAGTAAATTAAGCTGTTTTAAATAGAAATTGTGGTATAAAATATTTTTATCAAACGTTGGTAAAATTCCTAGTGTTAATGACAGACATTTCACGATTGCCTAAAATAAAAATTCTTCTTTCAGAATTTTCGGTTTCAATTCGAAATTTTTGAATTACAAGAAGGCCAAGGTGACAACACTGTAACATAAGTATATGGCAGAGATTATTTTTTTCAAAAAGTGGTATGAATAGAATAAACAATAGTCCACTGGGACATCAGTAACTAAGGGTCAAAGTATTAGGTATACCGGAAAGCTCTGTGCTTTATTGTCATTACACGCCTACTTTTATAAAATTCAGATTTCTTCATTGGTTCCACTTTTTTGAAATGGTAAAATTCCCACAGTTTTCACATAACACATTAACCCTTAAATGCGTGATTTTGTTTTATTTTGTTTCGAAAAAATTAGGTATGATTCTCTGAAATGTTTATTACATAGGAAAAATAATGAAAAAATTCAGAGATACATTTTTCATATAATACGTCAATCTTTTCTTCTGTTGCACATCTACAATACAAGTAAACACTACTGTCGTGTGGCTGTTTTACGCTGAAATATTGCAAATTAGTAAATATTTTAATAAGTATGTTTCCAAATACCTTATTTTATATTATTATTTATTTTATAAAACTTAACCTTTAACCCTTTAATTCCCATTATCTAATACGTTCTAGAAATTACGTAGTTCCGCGAATCTGACTTCATACCAGAAAGTTTCAATGGTTAACTTCACTTTATTTAAGTACACAATGTCTGTTATTAATTAAAGCAAATATTGCTATTTTAATTTTCTGGTGTGAATTAGGTGTATACGAATAAAAAAAATATATTAAATTCAAAACACTGTTGTTTGCATATATGCAAAGCCGCGTACTAAAGGGTTAAGATTATCTATTAGATAGATTAAGGCGTTAAGGCGTACTAAACAAAGGAAATTTTACCATTTCGAAAAAGTGGTGTCAAAGGAGAAACCTAAATTTTAAAAAAAGTAGGCGTGAAATAACATTATCGGACAGAACTTTCCTGTAAATCTAATATTTATGACTTACAGAAAGTTGTATACAATGATATACATTTATTATTACCATAAAAATTTAATAGTAAATTTTGTATAATGTATTCTTTGAAATCCTCGAGATAGCTATGGACACAGTAAAAATAAAAACTTATTCAAACTATAAAAGAAGAGGAATTATTAAAATATGTCCCTCCATAAACAATGATGAAAGGTGTGCATTATTAAGATAAAAAGAATTATTCGATGAGAATAGCGTGTATCGATTTTATATTAATTAAAATAAGATGAATATCTTGAAACAAAAACGAGCTGTAAAATGATGAAAAATCCTTAAATCAAGTGATAAGAAATTGTTCTTAGTGTTTAAGATAAATATTTTAAATATAAATTTCAAATAAGAGAAATCACTTAGAATTCAAATCTAAAATTATTATTAAAAAAAAGAGAATTTAGTTCAAAAAATTGTGAAAAAGTACGTAGCCATAAATAAATAGCTACGATTTAATTTCGTTTAAAATTTATCTTCTTTTATTGCTGAATAATTTTAATCTTATATATCGAATATGAAAAGAATTTAGATTGAAAGATAAATAAACATATTTCGAATAGTAAGGAAAACTACTGAAATTTGAATCAGAAGATTTATCTGAGAAACGTCAAACGATATAACACGATTGGCGTTTGCTAATTATATATCGATTTTTTAATTATAATTAATAAAGTGAACATTATTCAAGATAGCCACCATTCAGGGAATTTTTCTTGCAAACCCAGTATTTTCTTATAGAAAAATTCGCCTTACCGAATATACTCGCATAAAGACTGACTTCTACATTTGAAGAAAAAATAAGTTAAATACCAGTATTTTTTTATCTTCGCCCTATTTAATACAGTCGAACTTGGATAATTCGAAGTGCAAGGGACCACTGCAAAACTTCGAATTATCCAAACTTCGAATTATCCAAAAAAAATTATTTTTATGTCGTAAAATAATCAATTGCAACAGAAATTGCGAAAACAAAATATGTTTATTAATTTTAAATAAAAAACTACAGCTTTTTAAAATATTGAGATATTTCAGATTGCTTTAAAGAGCTTACTTGATTTTTTTAACAAAATCTTCAAGGATATCTACAGCTCGAAACACAGCTTCACTCACGTTAGATTGTCCTTCTACATAACGACGATATTCGGCTAGATGAATAACTGCTTAACTTGAAGTTGGAATCGTTCTCTGTTCTTCTACCTCATCTTCAATGTCTTCATCGTCTTCTGTTGCAATGTTCTTATTGTTTAGAACTTCTGATAGAATATCTGTATCAGACAGCTCTCCACAAATGTCTATGTTTTTATCAATGTCGACGTAATCATCAAATGTCTTCCCATGCAACTGGGGGAGATAAATTTTCTTCATCTAAAAGCTCGCTAGGGACAGTGTTCCTGACGAATCCTGCTTTCCGGAAACAGTTTGCTATAATTTTTTGGCTCACTTTGGACCATGCATTTAAACACATTTTTGATGCATCGAGGAGGGTAATGGGAAGCTTTTGGGAAAATTCAGTAAGGAGGTGTTGAACGACTAGGCATCTGTAGAAATGCTTCAGATTTTTAATGATGTTTGGCGGAAAAAATTCAACCGTGATATTTTCCATAGCGGGTATCGATTTATGGGCCGCGCAGTTATCAATAAACAGGGTGATTTTTCTGTTTCTTCTTTAGTACGTGCGATTGAGGTCTAGCAGCCATTCTTCAAAAACATTCCCCGTCATCCAGGCTTTCGTGTTAGAACGGTATTCTATAGGCTTTGTTTTGACATTGTTAAAACACCTTGGATTTCTTGATTTTCCAATCATCAGTAAAGGTAACTTCTCAGTGCCGTCCATGTTTGCTCCCACAAGTAGGGTTATTTGGTCTTTACTGCGTTTTCCTCCACTACATTTTTCACCTTTAAAATCCAAAGTCTTTGAAGGGATACATTTGAAAAAAAGTCCAGTTTCGTCGACATTAAAAATCTCTCTGAACTGTGTATGCTCAATTATTTGAACAACTTTTTCTTTCCACTCATTTGCTGCATCTTGGTCCACACTTGAACTTTCACCACACAGAGACTTAAAAGAAATTTTATTTCTTTCCTTAAATTCGTCTAACCATCCGGAATTTGCTTTGAAGTAGTTGTTTCCTAAGCTGACAGCAAATTCTTCCGCTTTTGCACGAACAAAAGTTCCACTGAGAGAAATGCTTTTGTCCCGCGCTTGCTTAAACCACTTCAAGACACACTCGTCCACATCAGGATTATCGGGTTCTCTTGCCTGTTTGCGATTTCGATTAGATTTCAAAATTTTTTTCTTTATTTTTCAAAAAGGTCGAAAGAGTGTTAGGTGCTATTCCATACTCTTTTGCGATGATGCATTTCTTCTTTACACTCTTTTCTACCTCACGAATCACGGCAATTTTTTCATCGAAAGATAAGGTTTTATACGGGACACGGGGCTTACTCAACGACATGCTTGCACTGAACTCTCACCACAAAAACTAAAAGCACAATGAAGAAAACTCAGGCGACTATAGTCCTGGTTTCGAAGGAATTGCAACGCGTGTCATCTATGATTTATCGCATTGGCGAGAGTAGCATGTGTCACTTACAAGGGAAAGGGCGTTCGTTCCTCCTCCCTTTATCCCTGCTCTGTTTCCTAGAACAGATAAGAATATTCTCCCACCCCCTTCTAGTCCCTAAAACATTTTCCACAAATCTGAAAATAACGCGGCCACTTTTCAAATAACTGCATCGAAACTAGATTTTGTCATTTTTGAAAGGGTAAAAACTTCGAATTAAAGAAGTTGGACTTCGAAATAACCAAGATTTTTTAGCATTAACTGAATACAAGTTTCAAGGGACTGACAAAAAACTTCGAATTATCCACGAATTCGAATTAAAGACGTTCGAATTATCCAAGTTCGACTGTATCAGAATTTTTTTTTTCAAATTCGGCAGTTTAGATAACATTTTTTTTAAATACTGGTTTTCAGTCATTTATTACTCTCAAATTTGGGATCGACTTATACGCGAGTTCATACGGTAATTAATTGCGCTATTGACTACTTCAACTTAAGTTGAATTTTTCTATAAAAAAAATTGATACTTCATTTAAAAAAATTCACTGACAAGTGGCCATACTGTCATTTACGAAAAAGGGTTTTGCGATTTTAACACATTATCGAGGTAATTTTTTCATGAAATCTGAGTTTTAAAATAGAAGAAAAAACTGCCCTTTTATGAAAGTATTTTATTAATTGGTTTCCCAGATAGGTTTTTGAATTTTATGCGTCAATAAATATTTTTAAATGTACGAATTTAACATCTTGTGCTCTAACGCTGTTAGAGGATGTATGTCACTAGTCACTAGTCACCAGTGACATGACATCGCGGTGTTTAAGGAGTGCCGATGCGGGGTGCAACGCCGCCGCGCGTAACCTCCAAGTAAATATGAAAAAGAACTAAGGATGAATTTCGAAACAATGCACGGCCTAAAAGTACAATTTGGAAGCTCTGGTGGAGACCTTGGGGTATTCCAGAGTTGGAAGCACGAGGTTAAATATAACCTCCAGAAAAGGGGGCGCATAAGGCATCCAAGAATTTTTTGGTTGCCCTATACTTCGATGTCACTTCACCGACTGGCGTAGGCAAAAACGGAGAATGTAAAGGTAGTAGGGTACCAACGAGTACGCGGTCTAAACCTTAAAAAACAAACGGGGCCACATAGCTCACTAATTTAGATGTCAAGCCTAGTGCGCATTACAGGTCGCGGGTCTCCCGGCTTTCGCACAAACCGTTAAGCCATGAAAAAGGCTTTGTGGTACTAGACATCGAGCGAGCACCGCTATTGCAAATTGCATTTTGGCATTGACAGTGATCGAAAATGGGGACAAGTTAAGATTAAAATTAAAATCTAAAAAAAGACAAGTAACTTCAAAATTAACTATAAAACTGGGTCATGAATTTCGTGATCGGGGTGCCTGAGCACCGCCGGTCAAATGAACCAAAATGGGGGGGAAAGGGTATAAGTGGCCGGGGTGCAGTGAGCAAACACCCCAAGGCCGGTCGGGAATAAGGTAGTCGAACCTAACCTCTCCCTGGGTGGAAGTATCAAAACTGTTCGAAACAATCTAAAATTTTGAAAAGTAAAGAGCACCCGTAAACACTTATTAAAATTAAAGTAAAGGAAGCTCTAAATAAGTAAATATAAAAATACTAAAGAAAAATCAATAATTAAATTAGCAAAGTTGAAATTCGCGGCTGTTGACAATGAACAGTGTGCTGCATGATGTCACGGGGAAAGCCAATTCTAGATGAAAATTTCTTTCAATCTAGGGAAAAGGTAGAATTTTCCCGGGGAATTC
This sequence comes from Maratus speciosus, assembly GCA_963932465.1. Taxonomy (NCBI): domain Eukaryota; kingdom Metazoa; phylum Arthropoda; class Arachnida; order Araneae; family Salticidae; genus Maratus; species Maratus speciosus. The sequence goes on along the minus strand of OZ010789.1, from coordinate 286,093,284 downwards.
TGCGTTTAAGTGACACCAGATGGGTTCCTCCTGGATGTTTTGGAGCATTGGACGAAGTTGTCGTCCCGAGTGAGAATTGCGAAGGGCCGTTTTCGGTTCCTCGCCACTCTGGCGTCATAACGACGGATGGCATCTAACGCAGGAATCCTCACGGCTGGGGTTGACTTGTGAAACTTCAACGTAAGTTTTTTGATTTCTGCAAATACAGGTTTGATTTTAAGGTCACGATGGATGACGTCATTTCGAACATAGCGGGTCACCTTAGTAAACCTACGCAGGAGTTTATTTTGAAAAAGTTGAATTCTATTAAGTTGGGATTTTGAAGCACTACCATACGCTGCTGACCCATAAGTAACTATTGGTCTAATCATTGATTTGTACAGTAACAATTTATATTTGATTGACAGGGGGCTATTCCAAGCCAAAAGGGGTTTAAGGGAGCCCACGTCGCGGTCAGCACATCCCAGAGTTTCTGTGATGTGCTTGCACCATGTCAATTTGGAATCTAGGTGAATGCCTAGGTATTTATAATCAGTCTTCCAGGGAATATTTTCATTATTCAATTTAAAATTAAGATTAGCATCTGGGGTATAACGTTGATTGGTGAAGAAGATGGCGGCACTTTTGGCACTGTTCACTTTAATTTTCCATTTTCTTAACTAGACCGAAAGTATATCCAAATAATTTTGAAGTCTAGAGAACACTGTTTGTGCGTGTTTATTTTGTTTAAGCATGGCCGTATCGTCGGAAAAAATTGCTAAGTCGATATCAGGCTCTTTAGGAATATCGTTGACGTAAATGTTGAAAAGGAAGGGACCGCTGAGGGAGCCTTGCGGCAAAGAGCTAGAAATAGGTTGAGGGTTAGAGTACTTCCCACTCTAACGACGAAGGATCTAAGTTGAAAATAGTCGCTATAGATTTTAATTAATTGGCCCGGTACTCCGAGCGCAATCAGTTTAAAGATTAGGGCGATGTGCCAGACCTTGTCAAAGGCCTTCTGCACATCGAGAAAGATTGTTCCTGTCACTCCACCAGATCTAATGCCATCTGAAGAAGTGCATAAACTCTCCACAACTGATGAGTTGTTGAATGACGTGCCCGAAAACCAAATTACTCCGGTATAAGCACGTCATTAGAATTTAAGAACTCCTTAAGGCGGTTGACAAGAACATACTCATAAACTTTAGATAGACGAGATAATAAAGATATAGGTCGAAAGCTGGAAGGGTCATGTTTGTCTTCCGCCCCACTTTTGGGTAGGGGGACGACAATGGCCCTTTTCCAGCAATCAGGAAAAATTTTGAGATTCATCATGCAGTTAATAAGAATTACAATATAAAGGATGAAAGGTAAGTTAATTAACATATTAGTAGAGATGTGGTCCTCACCCGGAGACTTATTCTTTTTTAAGCCTGAGATGTACTCCCGGACCTTAGAAGGTGTGGCCGGGGATAGTGTGTTAGGTGTGTCTGTGTTTAAAAAATTTTGAACTGTGGTCTCCAACACAGCGGCAACCCGTGGGTTGTCCACACCAGAATTAGGTGTAAACTGATTTCTAAGACTTTCAGCGATAGCTTCTGCCTTTTGAGTGTTAGTATATGCCATGCCATTAGGGCTATTAGGGCTAGTAATAGCCAGAATGTGTGTTCGTGTCCTACGAATGCGGGAAGCAACCTACCAAATTGTGTTGTCTTCAGTTGAATGTGATTCAATAAAAGTGTTCCAGCGTTCATTTCTAAACTTGGAGATAGCAGCCTTGACTCTCATATGCAGTTGATTTAAATGGGTCCTAAAATATTGAGTACGTTAGACCTGTCACATCCTGCGAGCACGATTTCGTTCAGTAATCAGTTGTCTAATCTCCAACGGTAGACGGAGAGTGTCGACAGTACTGGTTCTCGGTTGAGAACACTGTTCATACACATCTCTGAGAACGTCACCGAGTTGACTGATGGCTTCCTCCGCCTCTTCTTTCGTCTCAGGGACGATGGACAGATTTTTCCGCTGCTCGAGCAGGAAGGTGAAATCCTCTCACCTTGTGCGAAGAAGCCGACCTAAATCTAGGTTGTACGAGTCAACTCGATACCGAAGGATTACTGGCAAATGATCTGAATTTAAATCGTTCAGTGTTTGAATGCTGTATAGTCACCAGTGTTGCCGCATCTGGGAGACATTTTTTAAAAGAAATTTTGAACTCACGCCACAAAAATGTAATTGCTAATTTTCTTATATTTTATTTATGGACAATCAGCTATCTTCTAAAGTAACTATAACTGTTCAAACTTTCCGGTGATAATTCGTAATGTCTAATTAAAAAATCCACCAGATGAAATCACAAAATTAGCATAACGTACGGAGCGTACGTCATAGAGCGCAAGAAGTTAATATAAAATGTCTTAGAAACTAAAAAAAAAAAAATGTGGACAACACGATATAAATGAACTTTCAATAAGGTCGAAACCCGCCTAAGTCAATGGTTTTTGAATAAAAACAAGATTTCCCAGTTACCATCGACATGTGTGTCAATAGAAAGCGCTATTCGAGCTTTAATCTGAGATATAAGCAATCAGAATGAACAAAAGAAATTCAATTGCTAAGATAGAATTTCATGAAGTATACCTTTCATTTTTGTAAAATGATAATTTTTCCAATATTTTAAATTCCTTTTTGGATTCGAAATATTTGTAATATTTCAAAAGGATAAGGTAGATAATTTCTGTCTACTTCATCAGAAATATTTTTTTAACCCATTTACATCTTTTGTGTATATCTTCGCAGATTTTGTCTTGTTTGTATTACTAAAAGCGCATATATGAGCACAAATTTTTTAATAAGATTCTAAAAAGAAATCATACATAAGCAGTTACAGAATGCAGGCCCTCTTTTATAGAAATCTAAATAAATTCTTTTACCACTACTATTTCCTTGCGAAAAATGTCGCTTTCGATTTATCTTGGAAGCAGCTTCGTGGTGAGCTTTTTTTGTTGCAAACTGCTTGTAGTAAACTGCTATCATGCACTTTTAACCCTCTCACTACGTAATTGTTTTATTAACCCCTTAATTATCGCTCCCGTCAATATCTCGGGCTGAGGTGTCGTTCGTTATTTCTCGTGCCCGTCATATTTCCGGGATGGAGATTTATTGCTGGAAAAAACTTCTGAAACCAGAAAATTTTAACTGGCATTTCCGTGCGAAGTCTTTGAATATCAGCCTTCGGGTTTGATTTATTGCGCTGATTGTGATGTTGGACTTTGTATTGCATGTTTCGAAATATATCACGCTCAAAAAAAAATTAATAATCTAAATTTAGTGTATATTATATTATTTCAAGTATTATTCGTAAAAATTTGTTTGATGATTATATATAAAGATCTAACATGAATAAAGGTCTTATTTGCATTAATTTGTATGGTGTAAAACAAAAATTAAAACACAGAATTCTCGCGTGATGGCTTTTCCAAAAATGTAAATTTGTTCTATAACATCTTTTTTTTCCCTTTTTTTTCCCTTAAAAAAAAAAAAAAAAAAAAAAAAAAAAAAAAAAAAAAAAACCAATTGCATATTTTATATAGAAACCTTATAATTATTCAATTTCTGTAATAAAAAAATAGGTACTTTTTTGATGGTTTTTCCAAATATTGAGCGACCGTTAAGGGGTTAAAATAGCTTAAAAATAATTACATAACTTCTTTTGCCACCGGTTTTTTAAGCAAAAATTTTTTCTAATTTAATCGGGAAAATGCTCCGATTAAATAAGGCAAAATTTGCAAAATAAATAAATAAATAAATAAGTAAATAAAAATAACTGGTGGGAATAATCAAGGAGGATTAATTAGACGGAAAAATGCATGCCCCAGAAAATCTCGGGTTACGCAACGAGAGGGTTAATGCTTGTCGGTTTTATGTCACTTACCACGTGACATCGGAATCTGCATTTTTTACACGAATTCTATTCGGTTGGCACCACCTTTTTTTTTTGTTGTTTTTTTTTTTTTTTTTTTTTTTTTTTTTTAAGAAACTCTTTTTCTTGTACTTTAACGATACGTGCAAGAGAAATATACTACAAAATTTCTTTCTTAAATATATTAGTGCGAATAGAATATAAAAAAAAATCATGTATGAAAAGATAGTGTTCGATGAGATTTTAAAAATAAGTGGTAGCTAAAAATGTGACGGCTCCGAGGCTCGGTAAATGTCCAATACATGGGAACTTGTCTGACAGGTTTACACATAAATTATCTTTTTACTTAGATTGTTTAAAACCCAAACTTTTAAATAAAAAAAATTTACCTTTACTCAAAATTTTTTATCGTAATATACCAGCATCGATTTTCTGAAACATAGCTTCATGTCTAAAGAAGAGAAATTTCAAGCGTCGCAACAGGAAAGTAATTTTTTTTTTTAACTGCGACAATGCTGATTTGTAAGGTCAATGCTATCCTACTTACGGTCGTATAAAAGCTGGGTAAACATTTAAATATTTAATTAAAAATTTGAGCTTTAATCTAACTAACCCCTTAACAGTTTTTTTCTTTCTCTTTTTCTTCTTCTATTTTCTATATATTTTTTAACACAATAAATTAAAAATAGGGACATTACACCACTTTTTTTGTACTAAAAATAATTGACTTATATACATTGAAAAATGTGTCTGGCATTAATAAATCGAAGATTACAGTTATACTTATGTGGTATAAAAAAGCTTTTAGTAACGAAACAAGCAACCACTTTTTGCACGAGCAGTGTTCAGGCTTAACTGTTACGGGGTTAACCCCTTAATTCTCGCTCCCGTCAATATCACGGGTTGAGGTGTCGTTCGTTATTTCTCGTGCGCGTCATATTTCCGGGCTGGAGATTTAATTGCTGGAAAAACTTAAATTTAACTGGCATTTCGGTGTGAAGTCTTTGAATATTGCTGTTGGGTTTTGGCTTTTGCGCTGAGTGTAATGATGGACTTTGTATTGCATGTTTCAAAATATATAATACTCAAAAAAGTATTAATAATCAAAATTTAATGTATATATTGTTTTAAATATTATTTTTTTAAATGTGCGCGATGATGATAAATAAAGATCTAAGATGTGAAATATAAAGGTCCTATTCGCATTAATTTGTATGGGGTAAAACAAACATTAAGACACAGAATCCTCGCAAGATGGCTTTTCTACAAATGTGAATTTGTTCTATAACATCTTTTATTTTCGCCTTAAAAGAAAACTAATTGCATATTTTGTTTAGAAACCTTATAATTATTCAATTTCTGTAAAAAAAGAAATAGGTACTTTTATCATGGTTTTTCCAAATATTAAGAGACCATGAAGGGATTAAAGTACAATGCAAATCTATATGTAAAAGTGTCAGACACGCCCTGATACAATTCGCAACCATGAACTTTATTGAGTTTATAAAATAATGAATTTTTGTTTACGCCATTTACTTTTTAGTTTTCTTACTCGTTTTGTACTATTTCCATTTTGATGCAATGAAAAATAAATTTTTTGGTGATCAGGATAAATCATCCAAATTTTCAAATTGTACAAATGGAGTAATCAAATATTTATTTAAAGTATATATGACATGTTGAAAAAAAAGTAGACAATGACAATAGTAAAAAACTAAAAGCAATAATGCAAAAAAAAAAGAACTGCTTAAATTTAAATTATTAATGCAATCTATATGATAATGCAGAAACATCGCCGCGAGTAATCAGACATCATACTGACTGTGGCAATACCTGACAAACAAATTTCACTTTTACTGTAAGTTTTTTAACTTCAAAATATCGCAGAATTTAAATTTTTTCATTGTCAAACAAAGTAAGAAAATTTCCTTTCAAACGCCATTTGTTTTAGATCAGTATCTTAATTTATTGGTGTATTTTACGATTTTGAAAGCAATTTTCAACCATGATTTTTTTAAATCTATATTTTTACTTAAAACAATATAAATTGTTCAACATCAACATTTGACTCCGGCTAAGATTCCTTTACAAATTTAAAAATTCACCGATAAATAAACATTGCATAAATAAAACAAAAACTAAACAGATAGGAAATCGCGCTCAAGCGACTGAATTTATCAAAATAAAAAAGCTGCTGCAAGCAACCATTTTTAGATATTTTTTCGGCTGCTAATCACTGGTATACAGCTAATGCGCGAAGGCATCACTTATAGTTAAGGGGTCTCAGGACTCTTAAAAGTGGAAAAAATGAAAAAAAAAAGACCATTTTCAACTCTTAATATCTTAAAATGTATTTGATTTTAAGACACAATTTTAATTGAGATGAAAGATATAGTTGTGTTCATTCATTTCAAATATTTAAAAAATTGCAAGATGCAGAATTAGCGTTTACAGTGGGCTCCAGACTGTCAGGCATTTGACGAGATGAAAATCGGCATAACAGGTTACGCGCAGGATTACAAAATAAATTTTGTAACTAGAATAAAAATTTTGGTGCCTACGATTATGTTATGTAATAACTAAACTGAATCTAAATAAATTTATATTTAAAGCATTTTTATATTTTTAATAGTTGTATTTCGCTAATGCAAAATATAGCACACTTGAACAATATAATCACCTAAAAATATTTTTTCTACATCAAAAGGAAAAATTTAGGTTTAGTTTATATAGACTATTATGAAGCATGTGTTTTGAAAATTTCACGAAAAATGATTCTGAAGTTTTTCAGATATCTTGCGAGTTATGCCCAAAAACGTCATTTGGAGAAAACTGACTTCCAAGTTTTGGAAACGCCGCTTCAACTATTGAGCGGGTGTAATTCTAAAAGCCATAACTTCTGTTCTAACGGGAATTTCAAGGAAATAATTATATCAAATTGTTCAGAAAAGAGAGGAGTTTAACACACACAAAAAAATTAAAATTTCGAAAATTTTGAAGCTTTAACCCATTGGGGACGAGCGACACGTATACGTGTCGCGTGAGGCGCTCAGAATCCTTGTTTTTTCTCACCAGTAAAATTTGCCTTATTTAATCAGCGCATTTTCTCGATTCAAGAAGACACAAATTTCTGTTTTTAAAAAACGGTGATAAAAGATTAAGAATTTCGTAAAAGGCTCTCGTGCCGAAGGGGTTAAGAGTCTTGAGACCCCTTAAATTTCTAAAGTTTATTTTAATACTTTATTGATATTTTTCATATAAAAATACTTTTTGGGATTCTTAGTGGACAATCTAAAAATATAATAAATGTAGAAAAATCTACTAAAGTTTTCAATAAAAAGATGGCTATCGCCTGTCCGGGTTCGTACCGTTATCTTCAAGCCGAATTATCAATTTCTTTTAAATGGAAAAATAAATCTAGTTTATACGCGCAAACTCTCGCCTTATTTAAGGAGGGATTTACTATAAGAAAATACTGGTACAGAAGAATTTCTTAGCCTGGAAATTCTAGGACCCGTATGAATCCTGCCTATGTTCTGTAACAAGCGTTGCCATGTATCCCGCGTAAATCGGGCTCCAAATGCTTTGGAGTTTTTTTAAAGTTATTTTCTTTGCGTTATCTAGCGGCTGAATTATCTGCAATTAAAGATGGCGAAATAAACTGTAAGAAATTAGTGGTGTACTGAGCATTTGAAGGCCCAGATTTGCGTGGGACACCTGGCATCACTGCAACCCAGGAAGGCCACGTTAGAGTTAGATAGAATACACTAACCTTTTTTATTTATTTACTTTTTTAGTATAAAAGATAACATCACTACCAAGTAAGCATTGATTTAAAAAATAAATACATTTTTGCTTTAGAATAAATACGTAAAATTTAGATATCACTTTGGTTAACAAACTAGAACAACGAAAAATTTTATTTTCTTTTTAATTGTGTGAATTGGTATTCTATAATATTAGCACCTTCCTGGCCAACATCTGTTGCAGAAATTTTATTCTGCTTGCACTACTTTTTTTTTCTTTTTTTTAAGTTATAGCCAATTACATGGATTGAATAAAATGCTCTAATTAAATAAGGGAAATATTTCTTTTCTTTATTACTGGTGCCAAAAACAAATACTTCATGCACGTTTTAAAAGTGCATATATGTACCCATGGTCCAGAAAGAGTTAAACTTTAAAAAATGTCATTGTCAATATAAGATCACAAATAGCTTAGACAAATTTTAAGCTTTAGAATTAAACAAGCCATAATATCATAATTTCATAAACTTTTATTTGAATGATTGAATTTTTAAAAAGATTACAATATCTTTATCGAGGACATTATAAAATCAGAATTTAGACAAAAGTTATCACAAGTGGGTAAGTTAAGCCTTTTGTATCTGTTTATTAAAAGTAAAAAACAAAACAAAACAAATGTCCGTATCTAAATTGAACCCAAAGAATAACTTTATAACAATTCTAAATTATACATAAAATAGAGCCAGCATCAACGTTCAATTGAATAAATCTTCAACCTGGAAAGAGTAATCTATTCAAAATATTTCAAAGATTATAACAATATATTCTAGTATCTTATTTCTAAAATAATAGAAATATATTCAAAATATCACTAAGATGAAAAACAAAAATGCATGCAGAATATTGTATTAAAATCAATGCGTTGTTATTTTATCAATGTAATTCTGAACAAAATATTATTTCGAAGAGCACAAAAATTTCTTCAAAAGATGAAAAGATTGTTAGATAAAATTAAAGAAGTAAGCTTTCAAAAATTTTCCTTTTAAGTACATATTTTATTAAATGCAAATCAAGATTAGAAACGTTTTAAATCATTATTCTAAGAATATAAACATTCTTAAATTAATTTATGGCCATGGCTCGCAACCAGAGTTGCCAATTTGGCCTCCATTTATATTTAGAAAATCCAAATACGTGCCAGAAATTATAAACAGTATTTTTTTTTTTGCTTTATTTAATGACATAAATTTTGTGATTACATAAATTGCAAATTGTCTTTTAACCCCTTAACGCTCGAATTAAATTACGGTTGAAAAATTCAATTGCTTAATGGCACCACTTTTATGAAAAAGAAATATTCACATTATTTAATGACAGGAAAAACGATACTTAATTATAGCCAATTTCACTATTTTATAAAACTGGTGGGAATCAAACAATTTGATTAAAAGACACATCCCGAGAATATGACGGGAGCGAGAATTAAGGGGTTAAACATTTCCGGTATGAATGGAAAATTTCGAAATAAAAATGGAGGCTAAGCTGGCAACCCTGCTTCCAACCGTCAGCTTTTATCAAATCACATAAAACATATCAAATCAAATCACATCAAAGTAAAACAAAAAATAAAAGAAACTGTTACTTGGTAGAAAGTCAATATACTGTACCGTTACTCAGTAACAAAAAATATATACTGATTTTTTAATTCCCAATAGCTCACTAATATTAAGACAATTCAAATTACAAGACTGATCGGAAAGTTGTGTCACCTCGGAAGCCCCTCAAAACACTGTTAAGCTATCAAACTGTATGTGCACGATTTTTGTTTTGAGAAAGTGGTTCGAGATAGAATTAAAATATAGTCACCAGTGGCCTGTGGCAGCCTGTGTTTATTAACACATTGAAAGTGGGAAACGTGCTTCTACGTTTTTGCAGACGGTCACATAAAAGTATGGTTTTAGTAGACTTGTGCTGGAATAATCACAGAGCATAAATTTGAATGAAAAATAAAAAAAAAGTTTCGTTAAAAAAACGAAGTAATTCTATTTATTGCACTTTTACGAAAGGGAAAAATTCCCATGAAATTCACAAAAAAAAAAGAAAAGAAAAAAAAAGAAAATGAAAACCGCAAAAGTTTAATAATATATACTACCTTTTTAAATCGCCTTAATCTTCCGATTAAATAAGGCGAAAATTTCTGTTAAATTTTTCTGGTACAGCGAAGCGTAAGAGTTAGGCAGGCACGATTACATTCCTCCAAATAGTCTATGGCAAAATGTCGGTTTGATTCTGACTGATAGTCCAAGATTTTATTTAATTAAAAAGGTATACACTAAAGTCCCAATCTTTACTGCAATACTGCTGATTGTGTAATTGAAAACAAATACTCTGCGGAGTCGTTTATTAGACATAAGCGGAGGATTTCTATTTATGTAGGATTTGTATTTCTGTTTAACGAAAGATTTAATTTTATTGGGAACATGGTTGCAAAGAAAATATATATGTAATTATTTTAATTCTGTGAAAAATTATAAAGAGTAAATTTAAGATAAAAACCTTTTTAAATTAGATAAAGTTTTTCATTTTTAGATTAAACCTCTGGCGCCCTATGATGTATGCAGCGTCATGCTAATGCGGCCATTTCCGACAATGACGTACCTTGCGTACGACATGATATATGGCTGATTTTTTTCATTATAAATTCCGAATTCGCACCAGAAAGTTTGAATTTTTATTTTTGCTTTACAAGATGACTGATTTTCCATAAATAAAGTTATCTAAAATTACCAATTAAATTTTTGTAATGTTACGTCAAAATTTCAAAAAAAAAAAAAATATCTGCCAGATGCGGCAACACTGGTGGATACTACAATACATCCGTTAACAGCGCCAGAACTCAAGGGGTTAATTACAAAAGGAAATTTTTACCTTTAGCACCTTAATTCTTGCGCCCGGGCAGTGTAGGGTACTTTTTTATTCAGATTGTATGATTCTCACCAGTTTTATAATATAGTGTGATTGGTTTTATTCTCGCATCATTTCATTTTAAGACACACACACACAAAGCGATATAAGTAAGAAAATCCTACCTTAAATGGGAGAGGTAACATCAATCAAGGTCGCACGCCACGTAGCGGACGGGGTTAAACTACAGGGAGATGACTAACTGTTTTCTTACTTCACACCACTAAAATTGTAAAGTTCTTTTCACCTTGATTAATAGCTGAAATGTATCTTACAAGGCAAAGAAATCTTCGTGGTGTCAAGTGCATCTGGACGCCCCTCTCGCTACGCCATTATATTGCAATAAATGTGGTAAACAAATTTCAGTTCCATGAGCGACTAAAGATTTAGTAAATATACGCAGATAGTAGATATCCTGTCATATTGACGTCACACTAAAAGCCCGCGTATGTGGATTATCACCCCGTCCACAAGATGGCGCAACTGTGTTAATTTACGCCTGATTCCAGTATTAAGTTTGAACGCTTACTTATATCGCTTTGCCCACACATTTTAGCGTCTGAATTAAATTATTATTTAAACTAATTATGAAACTCTAGACAGACTTAAATACATTTAAAGAAGCAATTAAATTAAAAATATACATAAAAACATTTAATTAAAAACAAAAACATTCAACGTAGACGTTTCGCTATGTATCGCATAGACTCATCAGTACTAACATCAACAATAACAGAAAATCGAACATGTGGGGCCTTGGTGGCCGAGCGGTTAGGACACCGCGCTGCCAGCCGCCAAGCATTGAGAGCGGCAGAGGTCTGCGAGTTCGCGTCTCTCTGGCTCCATTTCACACTCTTTGTGGAGCTCCCGGATGTAATTTCTCTGTGTTGTAAATTTCATTGTGCTATCTCGTCCCTGTATATTTGACGATGACTTATAAGCGGACCTAGATGTCAAGCACACAAGTCAGATGTATGTGTAAAAACAAATAAACAAATCGAACATGCTCTGGACTCAGTTAAAGTTAAAGTTAAAGTTATTCTTTTAAAAATAAGAATTATCCATTAGGAACTGAACCTGATTCGTTCAAGGTATATGGGTAAAGCCTATTGAGCCATCCTTTCATGAAAATCTGTAATGGTAATCGTTGCAGTTATTTTTTCAAAATTAACGAATTTGCGAAAGATGGGGTATGGTCCGTGTTAAAAATATGTCGTACTAATCTGGAATTTAATTGAACGTCTTTAAACCCTTAACGGTCGCATTAAATTACGGTTTAAACATTCAAATTGCTTATAGCACATTGCTTTGAAAAAGAAGTATTCACCTTATTTAATGGCAGGTAAAATGATACCATAATAAAGGCAAATACACTATTTTGTAAAACTGGTGAGAATCAAACAATCTGAATAAAAGACACAGCCCGTGAATATCACGGGAGCGAGAATTAACCCCTTGGGGACGAGCGGCACGTATACGTGCCGCATGAAGCGCTCAGATTCCTTGTTTTTCCTCACCAGTAAAATTTTACTGTAAAATTTGCCTTATTTAATCAGCGGATTTTCTCGATTCAAGAAGACACAAATTTCTGTTTTTAAAAAACGGTGACAAAAGTTTAAAAATTTCGTAAAAGGCTCCCGTCGCGAAGGGGTTAACAGCACGGAGATGCTCCTTCTGTCATTAAATAAGGTAAATATTTGTACTTCAAAACAGTGGTGGAAATCAAAGAATCTGAATTTTTCTAAATGTAGCTTACACTTATCTGGCGCGACGATTGAAAGGTTACCATGTTCTCTCCATGTTAAATAATATTTTTTAAATGTATTTTTTTCTTTTTACATTTTTCTTGAGCTGCAAAAAGTAAATATCTAAATTCATACACGTATAAGAACACTGTTAACCCTAGATCTACTGGGAATTTTATTCAAGTTTTAATAAAACGTTCTACACCAGAATTTTTATTTAAAACTATTTAACTTATTTATTTACCTTATTTTTGTCTGGTTTATATACTTAGTTTATTTTAAAGAAATTTCTGGTTTGAATGAATATTTTGTATGTACCTGTCGGGTCCAATGGACCCGTCTGGTAGACGGAGGGTTAAAGATCCTATAAATATTATATAATTTAAAGTATTTTTTTAGACCTTCTGAAAACAGCAACCCTTGGGACTGCTTAATATGTCAGTTATTCGAGGTTGTTTGCCATTCAGAGATGAAAACATACAATTATATGTGTGTTGGGGATTAAAAAAGTGTTCAATAAATAGAGATTTTCGTTATGGAGGGTTTTTATTACATTAGTTTCAGAACATTAAATTAATTTAAAGATTATCTGTTTATATATTTGCATAGCTTTTGTTCGTAATCCTTGCGTATGAAATGCTATTTATTTTCTGATTTAACGTTATTAATGAATCGGGATTAAAACAATATGCTTTCTTTTCATTCTGAATTCGTTTATTATTTATATATGTATATGTATGTAATTACACAAACGTCAGTGTGTTAATTAGTTAAACTTTGCTTTTGGAAAAATAGTTTATTTGTTAATTAGTTAAACTGATACTTTGCTTTTGGAAAAGTACTTTATTTCTTAATTAGTTAAACTGACATTTTGGCTTTGGAAAAGTAGTTTTTTTTGTTAATAAGAAAATAAAACATACTTTAATTTGTTTATTTTGAAAAAGGTCAAAATGGAAGTCTGGTACATTTTCTCATTATTAAAAAATAAATAAATAAATAAAACATTTTTAAATGTTAAATTTGACTTCTGGAAAGAGATTTGGGAATGTTTTTTTTTCTTTTATAATATGTCAACGTAATTATCAGTATTCTAACATATATCTAGAGTAAACATCCTCTAAACCGGCATCCTAATGTCCGGCACGCTAGATAATCCGGCACGGCTTTCGAAAAAAATAGTATTTCTTGAAAAATCTCACCTGTTTATAATAATCTGACGGAACTTTCGAATGAGGTATTAGTACATAAAAGCTGTTGCAAAGAGTTGAAAATTGCAAATCTATAAATAGCTCATTCACCCCTCGGGAGGGGGGGATTTCTGTGGATAATTTGCGAAACCAAACTATTCAAAGGAAAAATACATTTTTATCATCACAATTAAATACTTTTTGAAATTCAGAAAAGATTTCTCAGCTTGATACGGAAATTGATATCTGTCATCAAATAATAAATAATGAATGTGGTTCGTTAGATTCAAATGTTTTTTTTATTTCTGAGGAAGATGAACAAAATAATTTAGATGAATTTTCGGGGGTTGCATACAAATTTATATCGATCACAAAACATCGGAATGCGCAATTGATAAATATTGTGTCGGACATAGTGTAACGGCAAATGTGTAGAGTCACCACATCATACGAAATGACTCCCTAAAAAAAATTAATAAATAAAAAAATAGAAAAGAAGAAGAGAGAGACTACTACTTCTACAAAACAATTTTATATTCGAGGTTTATTTAAGAAGGCTTCTACAAGTAGATGTACTGTGTAGACCTACAGTGCACGTTTTCATTTTATAGTCATGTACATATTTTGTACTTTACATTATTGAGTATATTTTTATTCTCTTCAAGCTGTTTAAAGAATAAAAAACATGCTTTACTGTCATTTGTTTGTTTAATTCTAACTTTTACACGTTTTTCCCGACATTCATCCTATAATCTGGAAAGTTTCGTAATCCGGCATGCTTCAAGTCCCATACGTGCCGAATTAGATGATGTTTACTGTATTGTTAAGGGGTGGGAGGGGGGAATTGCATTAAAAAACATTTATTTATTTATTTATTGACAGATAACTGCTATGAGAATTATTTTTTTATGTAACTTTAATAATGAATTTTAATTACGAATGAAAAACAAATGATAACGATTTGAATATAGAAAACAAATAGTAATAATGAATCATCTCCGAGTCAATCTCAGTTACGTCATGAACAATCTTCTTATATCTAACAGGGTGTACTTGTATAGATATTTTATAGATAATTCTATAGAAATTATATTATTATAATGGAAATGAATGCTCTACAGAAATTTCAGAGATATTTTATGTAGCAAATAGTATGATTTTTTCTTTTAGTTTGAGTTTGAAATTGTATATGTTTAGTTATATAGTTTTTTTTTAAATGATATAGTTTTTCTTTTTTATTTCCATTACAAGTGATTAATTTCACGATATTTAATTTAATTTAATTTCAGATTTTACATTTATTGTACAAATAAAACTTAGAAAAGAAGTTAATGCAGTGGTCGTACTTGTTCTGAAATTTCAAGACCAGGGAATTCTTCGGTACCAGTATTTTCCTATAGACAACCTTTTCTTAATCCTTTTAAGGCTCACGTAATGTGATCTCCTAGTATTAATTTCAAAACTGACAAACGGCACCAAGAATATTTTAATAAAATTTTGCGTTTATGATGAAAGAATAGAAGAGCACGTCTTTATTTTCTGAAAAATTAGTTTGTAAATTCTGGTGTCAGTTAAGTATTTCAGCCTTTTACGAACAGAATTTTTCTGTCCCTGAAAGGGTTAACTGGATGTAATGCCAAAATGATGGTTACATTGTTAGCCAGGTTTATTTGCTCTTTCATTTTTACAATAAATTTTAATTTTACACACCATACATTACAAAATAATTTAAATAAAAGTCGTATTCAGTTTAATTTTTAAAAGGAGAAATGTATAAATTTCTAGTATAAAATTTATGGACATAAATTTATATATATATATTTTTTTTCAGATAAAAGTAGATTAACCAATAAATAAAAAGCATATTTTACAAGAATAAATATCCGTTTCAAATTCTGATATATGAATTTCTCTCGTAGACGACACAGCACACATTTTCATTTTCACTCAATTTCAATCATATATTTTTATGAGATTTTGGTTTATTCCCGCATGTCTGATTATTCTTATAATTTTTTCAAGATATTTTAGGGGCAACCAATTTAGTTTAAAATTCCTAAAATATATTCTATATATCACAAAGAATAATATTATGACAGTGTTTGAATTTTATGACGTGTCGCTCTAATCTTAATTTCTTAAAATACCGTTTTGAAGTGAGGGAATTTCGAAACAAAAGACCGAGAAATTAAATTGAAATAAAGTGTTTTCATAAATTTCTCTTCAAAGAAAACATTTCTTGGAATTCATATTAAATTTATCTAAAGGCATTTCAAAACATTATTCTTGAATTAAGAATATTCTAGGCGGATTTTATTACGTGGCAAACGATTTAAGTTTCTGAATCTCTTTAAAAAATAAAAGTCGATATGACTGCCCGCATATAAGTGGAATATGAGTTTTATTTATTTTCATTTATTTAATAATATAGCTTAAATTTATATGAAAATCTCAAAATGCTATAGAGATAGACTTTTATAACATATTTTGCTTGGAATGACAATATTGAAGATATGCTAACAAAATAGAAAAAATGATATGATGCCATTTACCAAGTAATTTTAGTCCTGTCTTTCAATGTCAAAATGCGATATATTTCGAATTATTTATCTAGAGGCCTTTCAGAGTATTATTCTTGAATTAAAATTATTTAACCCTTAAATGCGCGATTTTTTATTTTCTTTCGAAAAAATTATATACGATCCTCTGAAAGGCTTATTACACAGAAAAAATAATGAAAAAAATCAGAGATATACTTTTCATATAATCCGTCAATTTTTCCTTCTATTGCACATCTGCAATATAAGTAAAAACTACTGTCGTGTGGATGTTTTACGCTAAAATAATGCAAATTAGTAAATACTTTAATAAGCATGTCTCCAAATACCTTATTTTATATAATTATCCATTTTATCAAACTTAACCTTTAACCTTTTAATTCGCATAATAGAATACATTCTAGAAATTACGTTGTTCAGAGAATCTGACTTTACACCAGAAATATTCAATGATTAATTTCGCTTTATTTAAATACGGGATGTCTGTTTTATAATTGAACGAAATATTGCTATTTTAATTTTCTGGTGTGAATTAGGTATAAGCGAATATAAAAAAAAAATATGTATTAAATTCAAAACAATGTTGTTTGCATACATGCAAAGCTGCGCACTAAAGGGTTAAACATTTCAGGGGCAAAGCGCTTCCATTGCTAAAATATTGAAATGAATGAATAGCAACGGGATTTATGAACAAATTTATTTGCAAATGGGACAAATCTATATTTCACATACATAATAAATGGAAAATTTTAAACCGAAAATTCTGGTAGCATTGTGGCATTTGGGAATTAAAATTAAGTGGTTTCATAAAGATACCACCGCCCTTGAAAGTGTTAAAGCGGATTTTATTACTTGACAAAAGATTAAAGCTTCTGAATTTCTTTAAAAAATAAAAGACTGCCTGCATATAAGTGGAATATGAATTTTATTTATTTTCATCTGTGTGATATTATGGCTAATATTTATGTGGCAATTGCAAAATGCTATCGACGGTGACTTTTATAACATCTTTGGCTTAGAATGACAATATTCAAGATGTGCTAACGAAATAGAAAAAGTAAGATGATGCCATTTACCAAGTCGCTTTAGTCCTGTCTTTGAATATAAGAATGCAATCTAGTAGGTGTTTCGAATTATTTATCTAGAGGCCTTCCAAAGCATTATTCTTGAATGAAAATTATTTAAAGCGTATTTTATTACGTAATAAAATATTAAAGTTTCTGAATACCTTTAAAAAATAAAAGTTTATTTCGCTGCCCACATATTAGTAGAATCTGCGTTTGATTTATTTTCATTTACTTCACATGATGGATCAACTTATATGTGACAGTTGTAAAACGCATTATATGACGGACTTTTGTAAAATCTTTGTCTTAGAATGATAATAATAACGATCGCTAACTAAATAGAAAAATGAGATGATGTCAAAATATGTGCGACCAACGCAAAATTCATTAAACGACGTACTTTTATAAAATCTTTAGCTTGGAATAACAATAACAAAGATCGGTTTAAAAAATTGAAAAAATGAGATGATGTCATTTACTAAGTCACTTTTGTCTTGTCTTTAAGTTTCAAAACGGAACCTAGTAGGTGCTACTAATTATTTATATAGAGACTTTTCAAAGCATTTTTCTTAAATTAAAAGGATTTAAAGCGGAATTTCTTACGTGGCTTTAAAGTTTCTGAACTATTAAAGTTTCTGAGTTTCTTTAAAACATAAAAGTCGATTTGATCGCCCGCATGTAAGCGGAATCTGCGCTTTATTTATTTTCATTTATTCAATAATATGGCTGAAATATGTATGACAATTTATATTGTGTGACATAGCATCTAATGTTGAAACGCTAAATAATAGAGTGTTAATATAATATCGATGGCAGGGCTGCTGCAGGCGACTGTTTTTTTTTTTTTATTCTGTTTCGCACCACTTTTTGAAAACAAAAATGTTTTACATACGCTTTGAAAACATTTGCAAGAGAAATATATTACAAAATGTATTATTTTTAAATAGTGGTGCTAACAGAATATGAAAATAGTCGCCTGTGGCAGCCTTGCAAAGGTATATGAAAATGAAATATTCGTCTATTTTTTCTCAAAAAAAATTACAAGTTTGTGAATGAACAAAATAGTTAAATGTCAGCATATTTATTAGGTGCTAAGGAAAACCATTTGCATTCGTGTTTCTGAACAACCTTTCTAACATTTTCAAAAACTGGATTTAATCTTCCTACCATGAATGTGCCTGATTGATCTGTTTCTTTTTTGCATTTCGGCGTTCGAAGACATCTCGAGGAGACTAGGACCCTTGTCCCGACTCATAAGATGATGGAGGTTAAATGGTATAACAAATTCATAACTTGTAGCATTGGGAAGGGAAGGCATACAAGTAAAAAATCTAACGAAAAAGCTTGGGAAAAAGAGTTCAATAAAAGAATAGTCTAGAAGGAAATTTAAGTATAGCATTACAACAACAAGATATATTTTCGTATTTTATAAAATTAAACAAAAAAAATTATAGATTTTTTCATATATTTTATACATTTTTTTGAAGATTTTTAAATAATAAGTATTAAAGACAAGTAGAGGTAAGTAATGTTACATGGTTCGTACGCCTCCTTGAATTTTGCAGACCAGAAAATTTTTCGGCACCAGTATTACCTTATAGAAAATCTCTTCTTAACCACTTCGGGACGGGAGCCTTTTACGAAATTTTTAATCTTTTTTCACCGTTATTTAAAAACAGAAATTTGTGTCTTCTTGAATCGAGAAAATGCGCTGATTAAACAAAGCAAATTTTACTGGTGAGGAAAACCAAGGATTCTGAGCGCTTCATGCGGCACGTTTACGTGTCGCTCGTCCCCAAGGGGTTAAACGGAGGCGAAATTTTGGGCGTTTATCCGAGATTTCTTTTTCTATAAAAAATACTGGTAGTTTTCCTGGAGAAATAACGGTATCCATACGAACCATGTGTTAGTAAATAGAGTGAAGAAAAGTGTAGCCTAGCCCAAATGGCCGCCGAAAGTGCGTTTTGGATCCGCTCGGGATGCCGTCAATGTGCTGGAGTTTATGCCGTCGAAGAGTTTAGGCATTTTGCACAAGGCATTTTGCGTATCAATAGAAGTTAAATAGATATGTAAAATAGTTCAAAATAAGTATTCTGGTGTGAAATGTTTTTAAATCAAGGTTGAGTGAAATTACAAAAGGATACAAAAGTTAATAATTGTTTCAATAACTTGATTTGAGATTAATACTTTGTAGAATGAAACGGAAACTCTCAGTTTATTAAAACGATGTGGTCAAATGGTGACTTGGAACAAACATTATTTTCTTACAGACATTTTCGCCTCATTTAATCGCGGAAGCTCTGTGATTAAATTGTTATTTAAGCACGTTGTTCTTTAATTTTAAATATCTTATAATATTATGATTATTACCGATAATATTGTATCCATCATTTTTACTTTAAGGGTCTTGTACCTTTTCAACTTGTCGAAAATTAACGAAAAACTTCAAAGTTTGAATTAGTCTATCTTCAAAACCTTTTTATGTATAAACATGAAATTTTGGATATTGATTAAACAGATTGTGCTTTGTAATATACTACCAACAGAAATTTATTAGCCCTTTACAGAATTTGTGTATTGTTGAAATCAAAATAGCTCTTTTTTTACCCCATAAGTCATTGCGCGCATGATATCAAGTATGTATGGATTGTCATGAAATTTGGTAAATATACTAAACAAATATGTGTGTTTAAAATGATCTACTTTTAAGTATTTACAATGGTAATATTTTTAGTTATGACCATTTTTATTCATTAAAAGTACAAAATTTTTATTTTTTTTTTACGAAAATATTTTTTTTTATATAGTTAATGAAATAATTTTAGCCTAAGAGTAGATCATTTTAAACACACATATATGATTAGTATCTTTACCGAATTTCATGCGAATCCATACATACTTTCTCAAGATATCGTGCGCGCAATGACTTATGGGGTAAAAAAAGAGCTATTTTGATTTCAACAATACACAAATTCTGTAAAGGGTTAATAAATTTCTAATGGTAGCATATTACAAAGCATAATCTGTTTAATCAATATCCAAATTTTCATGTTTATACATAAAAAGGCTTTAAAGATAGACTAATTCAAACTTTGAAGTTTTTCGTTAATTTTCGACGCGTTTAAAAGGTACAAGACCCCTTAAGTGATTATGTTTTTAAACATAACCCCTATCTAATTACTGACAACTGAATTACCTATAAACTTATGAAGACTCTATATAAGTAAGGTTGTCAATAAATTTCTAATGGTAGCATATTACAAAGCACAATCTGTTTAATCAATATCCAAAATTTCATGTTTATACATAAAAAGGCTTTAAAGATAGACTAATTCAAACTTTGAAGTTTTTCGTTAATTTTCGACGCGTTTAAAAGGTACAAGACCCCTTAAGTGATTATGTTTTTAAACATAACCCCTATCTAATTACTGACAACTGAATTACCTATAAACTTATGAAGACTCTATATAAGTAAGGTTGTCAATAAATTTCTAATGGTAGCATATTACAAAGCACAATCTGTTTAATCAATATCCAAAATTTCATGTTTATACATAAAAAGGCTTTAAAGATAGACTAATTCAAACTTTGAAGTTTTTCGTTAATTTTCGACGCATTTAAAAGGTACAAGACCCCTTAAGTGATTATGTTTTTAAACATAACCCCTAATTACTAACAACTGAATTACCTATAAACTTATGAAGGCTCTATATAAGTAATAAGAAAATATAATTTGATTAAACAAAATAATGGCAATCACACAATAATCCATTGCATTCATATTCGAAGGCCTAGACATTTTTTTTTCAAACTGCCTAAATAAAACTTTTAAGGGGAAAAATGTAATAATATTGCACAAAGCCAGATTTAATGTCTTGAAAGATTACGTATGATCTTTTTTTTTAGATTTAAAGAATTGAAAAGGTACTTTTTCATATTTTATCAATCGGAAAATATTCAACGGACTCTATTTCGATGCAAACATTTCATATTCAGTTTTTTATTTGGTCACATGTTTAAGCAGCAAAAGAAAGATTCTGGCTTCAGTAAAATATATTTAAATGGATACTTAAACAGTTATTGCGGATATTGTAATTCATGTATGCAGTACCGCCCAGTGATTTTGTTCATGGTATTTACAATATGAAAATGTTAATAATAAACGAGAATTAAACAGTATCAAGAAAAAGAAAAACTATGAATAAGAAATCTAATTATAATATGACTGAAAACATCGTAATACTTTTTTTTCTTTTCAGAATATTTATTCGATTCAGAATTCAAATGCTTACTGTGACTCTAGTATAATTGTATATTTGTAGAATATGAAAAGTGATAATTATTTTTTTTTAAATTATCCATGTAACCATACGAATTTATATAAATTAGGAATACGAAACAATTTTATAAAGCTTTTTTAGGCAAATATAAGTGAAAGATTAAACAAATAAAAAACAAAACTCCGACTTTAAGCGATATTCTTTTTTTACATAATTACGTGATATTTACTTATTGCACGTCAGTCTGCACATTTTAGTTAGAATTGTCTCTCAAATCTGAGTGTCTCGAGGCAACTTCAGGCGAGACAGTGCCTCATATATATATATATTTTTTAATTTACACTACTATTTTATTCCAAACAATAGTCCTCGTAGTAGATTGTACATTTTAAATAAATATACCTTGAAGATAATTGTTTAGAAGAAGTGGTGGCAAATATGTACATATAAGACTCTGAGATCCCTTGAGGAATTTTTATTGTTATCTACATTTATTTTAAATATCAT
The DNA here is from genome assembly GCA_963932465.1 of Maratus speciosus. Taxonomy (NCBI): domain Eukaryota; kingdom Metazoa; phylum Arthropoda; class Arachnida; order Araneae; family Salticidae; genus Maratus; species Maratus speciosus. Next base: position 286,071,329 of record OZ010789.1, on the reverse strand, counting down.
TATTATTGTTCATTTGAAGCGTAGTAGAATATCGTATAATAAATTTTATAATGTTTGTCTCTATTCTAAAAAGGTAACTAAAGCTGCTGCTACTGCCGCCGTTATTGAATGTATTGTGAAATTTTCATTTTCTCGAATCATATCACAAAGCATATTGCATGCAAAAACATGAAAACTGGTAAATTTATACAGAAATGTATTATAAACAAGCTGAAAGAGGTAGTATTTAAAAAAATTTAAACGCTATTTAATGTTGAAATCGTCAAGATAGTTTATTTTAATAAGTTTTATATGATTCAAAACTTCTATATAGCAATTTAAACAATTTTTTTTCAGGTTTATACTTGACTAAATTGTGATGTGCAGTGTCCAAACATTTAAAAAAAATTCCAATTTTTTTCGTTTTATTACCTGAATGGATATTTATTTCATAGTTTGAAATAGCCATTTTTATCTATTTTTACCAGATTTTAAAAAAAAGCCCACGTAACAATATATACTAACACTTTTCAACTGAAAACTATATTTACTCGTGAATATTAAACAAGAAAGAAAACTTTTAATTTTTAACCTTTGAAAATAAAGTTACTGCGTGCAATATTGGTGAAAATTAAGTCATATTTAAAACGGTTTATTTAAAGAGTCTAAAAGAAAACTTTTCTTTTAGAGTTTTAAAAGTCTGCGGGATGCTGCAGCGACATCTTTTACTTAACATTTTATACAAGCTGATTTTAAAATGCGTAATTCATCTTTTATATTGAATAAGAAAACATCCATCAGCTCTCGCGAGAGCGGTGGATGCGGCTTTGAAAACAAAAACAAAACAAAATCACAGTCAAAGAGAAATAAATGTCAAACAAGATACAGATACCCTGATACCGTTCGTGATAATATAATTCAATGATGATTCAATCTTTCAAAATCGGGTAATATTTTTGAAACAGAGTCAATTAGCGTATTTTTTCTGTCTATGGGGCCTGATCGGGAATTGCCGAGTGTAACGTACAGGGGACAGATCCCCCTAGTACATTATAAAATTTATGTACGATACAAACACTATTTTAAACTTATAAACTTGTACAGTGTACTTTAACTCCTTCGGGGCAAGCGTCTTTTACAGAATTTTTAATCTTTAATGACCGGTTTTTAAAAACAGAATTTTTTGCCTAATTGAATCGGGAAAATGCTCGGATTAAATAAGGGAAAATTTACAATAAAAATTTACTGATGAGAATAATACCCGATTCTGGGCACCTTACGTGGCACGAATACCGATCTCTCGTCCCCAAGGGGTTAACAGGATATTAAAAATCCACGGTGATTCACCAGGTTTTGGAAAGTCTCTTCCAAGGAAGTGAAGAATGATAAGAAAGAGGCCGTCAGATAAACGTTTGGTTTTGTTGAAGACTATACAGGGTTCGCACGCTGTTAAACCACGCCCCATTTTGTAAGGACTCTACCACCATTAATCGCATACAAGTATCTCCTAGCTAATGAATGGTGAAGAAAATAATCTTTATAATAATACTGGTGGTAGAGTCCTCACAAAATGGGGCGTGGCTTAATAGCGTGCGAATCCTGCTATAGTGGGATGATCACCAAAAGAACTCTTTCCAACAGTAACTATAACTTAAAAGAAAGAATGATTATAACTGGCCATCCTTTCAAAATTTATACGTAGGCATACATAAAAAAATATATAGAAATGAACTGCATGACAACTTTTCTTGGAAGAGTGTTAAAAATATAAATATATATTTATATTATTACTAAAGAATATTTCTTTAACCCCTTGTCGTGGAATGGGAATATTTTTCAAACTTACTTTTTAATGAAACTTGATCAATTCGCACAGAATTTGTAGGAAAATGTTTTGTTTTTTTATAATGCCACGTGATGAAAAGGTGCTTTTTATTTCCAAATCAATTTGTTTGTAGATTCTGGAGACAGTGAATCTTTTCAACATTTCAGCCCCAGAGCTAACTTGCCCGATAAAATGTTGACAGATGTAATATAACAATTGCTGCGATATAGCAGAAAATTGGGAGTTTTTACATCGCCTAAATAAATTTAAATTGGAAAGATGGACTTCAATTAACATTTTATTATGAACGGCTATAAAACATACTCGTTACTTTGAATTTTTAGAAGAAATTTAATTCCTTATTTTAAAAAGACTTTTATGAATGTGGAAGACAATTTTCCCAAGTCAGAAGGTTTTAAGATGCCATAGAATAAACTCGAAACCGTTTCGGTCATCTAGGTATTAAACACCACTGCCTTGCTGAATTTGCTAGCCGCTGTCTTTAACTCTTGAAAAAGAAACTTTTCAAGAACTTTTGAAAGAACTTTGAATTTTACTTATATTTTTCCGTTGAAAAATGTCGTCATCAGGGTACCTTCTTCGACGGAGTCGAAAGGATTCGCCTGTTCCGCAAGTAAATGCATGGATGAATTATCACAAATGACGATATCCAAATTTAAGTTTCGTATAAAAACGAAATAACATCAAGAATTTTCTAAGTAGTACTGTATATCCGTGCGTATAACGCGCGCCTATAATTTCAGGTTATATGAAGGCACATTCACCGTATTACGCACTTCTTTTTTGCGAAGAAATCTTCATGAGATATCTAGCATGAAAATACTGTAAAGAACATTGAAAAATATGAATAGCTGCTAATATGAACATGACGAAAATATATAAATAAGGGTAGTATTTTATCGTTGTGATGGACATAATGAATGATTTTGGGAACCAAATGAATCATTAGGGCATACGCAAAAGCATAGTTGCCAACCTTTGTCATTTTTTTTTCATTTGCCATCAGAAATTTTGTAATAAAAAAAAGTGAAAAAAGAAGAAGTAAAACCGGGTTTGTTAACTTTCGTATTTTTTTCAAAGTGCCATCAGAAATTTTGTAATAAAAAAACAAAAGAGAAGAAGGAGAAGCGATATAATTTAAGAACGAAAGGGCAACGTTAAGTAGCCCAAATAAATGTATCTAGAAACCACATACTGCCGTTTCAAAGCCTCTGAGACTTCATCATCAGTGCGAAAATTTAAAATAAAGATTATATTAAATTAAAAATGTGGAATAAAAGGGAGGGGAGAACCAGAGAGGCGCATCTCGCAGCCCTCAGCCAGTGTTGCCAGTGGGCTACTTTTTTTTAAATTCAGATTTCTTGATTGGCACCAGTTTTCTGAAATGCTAAAACTCCCCTTGTTTTCGCCTTAATTAATATGTCATTAAGTAAGGTGGATTTTACTATTTCAAAAGAGTGATGTCAATCAAGAAATCTGAATTTTAAAAAAGTATCCCACTGGCAACACGACCCCTAGCCTCTCTTGCTCTTTCCCTCCTTTTAATCCACATTTTAAATTTAATTTTATCTTTGTTTTAAATTTTCGCACTGATGATGAAGCCAGAATCTTTGAAGCAGCTGTATTGAGGTTTTTACATACATTTATTTGTGCATTTTCTTTCTTAATATACTGGCACAAAGTACAATCCTGCTCCCTTTTTAATCAACGTATTTTTTAATCTATTACTTCCACACTACCAGCTACATTTCGTAACAACAAACAAGGGTTAATTATTAATCTACTATAATGTAATAAAAAGAACTAAAATACGGAATTGTACTGGCAAACGAGACGCCAGTACTATTTCCGTATTTTAACGGAAAATTCCCCCGTAAATTCCAAAAAAAGGACATTTTTCTGTAATTTACGGGGGTAATTTCCCGTTAAAATACGGAAATAGTACTGGCGTCTCGATTGTGAGTACAATTTCCGTATTTTAATCCTTTTTTTTTTTTTTTTTTTTTTTTTTTTTTTTACAATGTACCACTACTTATTAAAAACTAGAAAATCCTTTCTTCACAAAAAGTCTGGTAGTAATTGATTAAAAAAAGTCAAAAGTTGGCAGCTGATGGATAGCTTCATTTAACCCTTTCCACTTCGCGTTATTTTGAGTATGGGCTACCAGCAACTCCGCATCATTCAGACTGTGGAATACCGGCAACTCCGCGTCGCTACAAAAATATTTTATTCGATCGGCACCACTTATTTAAAAGAAGTTTTATTTAAAAGATGAAAAAATATACAATTTACAGAATGCTCTGATTAAATAAGGCAAGTTTTATTTTCTACTATTATTGGTGCCCAAAACAAAAATTTTAAGGCAAGATGATGTCGCCGCAGCGGAGACAAAGGAGTTTTCACTTAACTTACAATGTCGTCGCAGCGGAGACAACGGAGTGCAAAGGGTTAAATATCAACAACATTATTTATTCGAATCACTAGATTATAGTAGTATTTAGAAATCTCAATTCTTTTGTACACATTCTTTTAATTTCAAATCCTTCATTTTTATACCCGGCATATAATGCGCTTCCATAAACCGTATTCAAATTTCTTGCACAAATTCTGCATGTTATATGACAAAATATATGTTAATTCTATAAGCAGTTATACTTTTGAAATTTCGCTTTTTATTATTTTTTTTCTTACATCTGTAGCAGTTCAAAAATAAAACAAAAAGAAAAAAAATCAAAAGGGATAAAAAATAAGCTATTTTTAGTACCATCTTAGAGTCATTTTCATAAATGATCAGAAGATTTCGTTTAATGAATAAAAAAATGTTCTTTGAAATCTGTGTTAGAAAAATGAGAGAGTGGGAGTAAATGGGTTAATTATCATTAAGGACAAAGTCAAAGTTTTATGGCCTTATTCGTGCTAATAAACTGACAGGCCACAATAAAGTGTGAAGTATCGATAAAACGTAAGATGGGTAATAAAGTTAATAGCGGCGTAATTAACAAATTCTTAAGTGTAAAAATATGTAAGAGAAATGGGGAGCAATAAAACTGGGAATATTTTTTCTTGCTATACGCAGAAATTACGAATGCAAACAATGCGAATAATATCACAGACGTATGTGTATAATATTTTTTTTTTAAATATGAAAAATGCTCATAAATATTGCTTTATTTTCAAATATATTTTTTTAATATTATTATTATTTTTTTATTCATTTTCATTCGTCAACTTTTATTATATTTTTAAAATAACCACATTAGTCATCTATATGATTCTAAAATTCGTGGTTTACCGCAATTTACAACATAATTTCAATGTACATTAATTTTCCTTACACTAGAATCGCCATAGTGATCATTTTGGCCGGTACCAAATAAAAATACTTCGAATTGAACCAGAAATTTCTTTCTAAAATAAGTTAAATATGTACCACAGAGAAATAAGTTAAATAAAGAAGTTAGATAGTTTTTAATAAAAATTCTGGTATAAAATATTTTTATAACCCTTGAGTAAAATTTCAGGCGGTTCTAGTGTTAAACATTATTTCTTTCAAAGCCAGAGAGTTTGAGATTATGGAAAATTAATCATTAGTCTTCAATATTTTCAATTATTTAAGAATATTGATATCTACAGAGTGATTGTTATACCCAAATGCGGTCACCTAGTCGCTATTGCCGACCAAGTTTTTTTTCTATCTGACGACATTATTATTTTTTTCTTGTTTATTCCAGAATAAATATTGTTTATTTTCATTTATATATTTAATTATTAACTAAAAACTGAACTAAGAAATGAGCATAAATTTCAATTTGTTCTCCCCTACCACTTCTAATGTGCCGCAAGCAATGACATTGCTCTTCTTCCATACTTATGGTGGAAAAACCAACTTTAACACCATCGGGACAGGCGGCTTTTACACAAATTTTATTCAGTTGGCACCACTTAAAAAAAAAAAAAAAAATAAAAAAAATACTTTTAGCTAAATAATCGGGAAAATGATCTCATTAAAGAAAGCAAATATTGCTTTTCTATTTTACTGGTGCCACAAACAAGTTCTGTATGCTCTTTTAGAAGGTGTATATATGAACCCATGGTCCCAAATGGGTTAAAAGGCATTTTCTATTTCGTGCTCAGAAAACACCATTTTTTTCCACACTAGCCAGCTAGCATGTCACGTAATTAGAATGGGAGGGGGGAGGAGAGGGTATGGTTCAATAAAAGAGTAAGAAATAGTGTTAATCCAGCCTTTGTGTCACCTAAAATTGGAAAAAATACACATAATCCGATATAGATTTCTGGTATCAGTCAACTACCCAGACATTTGAAGCATTCGACGATAAGCATATCCTGAACATGCCGGTTAATTCAGTATCTACAGTATTTCTTTTTTTCCAGGGATGTGTAATTTTGTCAATTTTCAATACGAACCATAGTTTATATTAACTTTCTAAATTATGTACTATTCTATATTGTATAACAAATAATTCTAAATTATGCTATGAAATTTTAAAGATTTTTGGACCGAAAAACGGCCAGACGATTTTTATTGGGAAAACTTCCGAAATTTCAGGCACTTTAAAATATCATAACTCGGTGTGTTTTAGTTTTGGAAAAATGGAATTTTTACTGGGTTTTTATACAGATCACCGAGAAAATGTTTCTAAATATAACGTATTTTACCCAGAGACCGTATCCGAAATAAATTTCATGTTTTAATACATCCGTTTCCAAAATAAACATCATATCTAAGAACAGTACTTGATTTGTATAGTTGTAAAAATGACAGTTATTTCTATTTTCAATGTTTTAAGAGATAATCGACTTGATTTCTATTTTGATGCTTCCGGTATAATTTGTTCAATATTAACTTATATTTATATCTAACATAAGCCCTTTTCCCTTGTTATGATCCTGATCAGAAAAAAGAGCTTAAATTAAAGCATGTTTTTTTAACAACAATTCTACAAAATTGCCAGTTCTGAATTAATTTTTTCTCTCCTCTCAAGGGGTTAAACTTCTCCTTTATCTGGCGACTAAACGTCCCCCTTGAAACGTACGTTTAGAACTAGGTGCAAGATATTTGGGCTTAATTTTATTTTCAGATATTTAGTTATATTATGTGGTTATTCGATAAATAACGTTGCAAAGCTTCTTAAAATGTATATTTCGATGCATTAAAAAAAATTCTTTTACTGGACTTTTGATGGACAATATTCCTTGTACTTCTGTTGCTAAAATGGTGAAATAATTGCACTATATTAGAATTAAAGAACACGTTTATTGGAAAATAAGTCAAAGCTTTTTTTGTACACTATGAAAGCAAAATTTTATTTTAAAACATTGGCGCCATGCTGGAACTTGGGAATTAAAATTAAGTCTATCTATAATATACCACTTACACACCTGCTAACTTTCCACTAATCTTCCTGTAAAATGTGAATTAATTTAATCAAGGTTTGACACGTTTCGAACGAGAAAAAATTACAAGAAATGAACATGATTGCCTGTTTGATCTTTTTTTAAAACTAAGAAACTTCAAATTCACAGCAGAAATTGCGAAAGCAGACATTTTACTTTAGTGTTGTGTTTATTTTTGGCGGCCGATTATCTACTAGAGGGATATAGGCCCTAGGGGGAGTGCCCTCCGTGGGAGTCTTTCTAAGGGAACCTAATCCGTATTTACGCATCATTTTACTTTAGTTAAACGATGCGAACAATTACAAGAAAGGTTCAGGAAATCATTACAAGAAATGAACATGATTGCCTGTTTGATCTTTTTTTAAAACTAAGAAACTTCAAATTCACAGCAGAAATTGCGAAAGCAGACATTTTACTTTAGTGTTGTGTTTATTTTTAGCGGCCGATTATCTACTAGAGGGATATAGGCCCTAGGGGGAGTGCCCTCCGTGGGAGTCTTTCTAAGGGAACCTAATCCGTATTTACGCATCATTTTACTTTAGTTAAACCCAAAATATTTTTCATTAATAAAAGCAAAAATTTCTCATCGAAATTTCTGGTATATTTCCGAACTTTAAAAAAGCCAAAATAGTAAACATCGAAATGAAACCAATGAGGTATCAGGTAGAAGCGGAAATTAAATAAATAATAAAACATCAAAGAATTTTTCTGGGTTGAAACATATTTATTTAGTTTAAATTAAACCACATTTTAAGAAAGAATATTTAGAAATTGGCAAGTATGTACTTGGCATTTAATGGGTTAAAAAAATTCTCTAAGTTCTATTTAAACTTTATGGCTAAAAGTTCCCCCTTAAGCCGTTCGCGTCAGAGCTAAGTTGCAAAGTCTTTTATCTAGCATTTTATTCTTGATTCATCCTTTTATATTGGGAGGTTGGATGAATTTAACAGATAAAAACCTTTCATCGGAATGTGATTTTCACGTCTTCATTGATTCCGAAACATTAAAAAATCCCAAGTTAAACGCATCAGTTTTTTGTTCAATTCTCTTTTATTCTGGGCTATTTAAGGACTATATAGCCCAAAATTCTGAGCTGTTTTATTTATTATTATTATTAAGAAAATTGTTCAAACGTTTTCGCAAATATGTACTTTTAAGCATAGAATTAAGGTTGTCCCTCCTTATATAAAAAATATATCCAAACGCCCAACAGAGAGGATGGTATTTTAAAATTAAGAAATTAAGATAACCTACAAGTACACGTTTTATATTTCTCTCAAAAATGTTATGTTATACCCACGTTACTATTTTCTAAATAAAATTATGACGGACATACTCTAATTGTTATTTAGAAAAAGGCTACAAAATTACGGCTAAAATGTTTAATATGCTTAAAAGCGCGGTTAAAATGGTTAATTTGCTTAAAAGGGAAGTTACATTTTAGGTAACATAAAAAATTACCTAATCAAATGCCGTTAACTTTTTAGTACCGTTCAAAGTTAACTTTTAAGTAAAGGTCGAGAATACTAAAGTGCGGCGATCTTAATATTTCAGAAATATAAAAAAGAGCCATATAACGAGGCATGTTGTAGTCTCTCGTTATATCGCGTGTATCGAAAGACAAGAAACAAGCATGATATATCCGAAATCGCAATGTGACCAAGGAAAAATAACAATGAACAGGTTAAAACTCTTCAAGAAAATGTTTTACAGACATCTTAAAAGCTTCAGTTTATACACATATTGCAATTTTCTTAATAAAATGTAAGACTAGAAAACAGGAATTGTGCTTTATCAAATTTAGTATGGCCCCCGACGACATATATATATATATATAGAATATGTCCGGGCTACAAGTATCCAAAAGGTATGGCTTGTTTTTACAGAACTACCCATTAGAATTTTTAAAAAATATATTTAAATAAAATTAGCATCTCACAAAGCTTTAATATCAATAGACTTCGATGTGCACCTTTGGTATCACGACAAACGTCTAAACCAGTGGTTCCCAACCTTCTATTGGCCACGCCCCACCAAAGCATCCGTAAAGTCAATATGTCCCCCCCCACCACCACCACCCTAATATGTAAATTATGTCTCATTTTTTAAACATGAACTCTATTCACACTGTGGAAGTGTAACAGAGCCTTAATAAAATCTATTCATTTCATATTTTTTAACTTATCAAAGAGGTGAATCTTCTACCACAAATGTATTTTTAACATAATTTTATAAATGCAATGACATTATACATCTTTGCCTACATGCCAAAACGAGTTATGTTGTACTTTTCCTATTTAACTCAATGTTAAAGAAAAGTGTTATGCGGTCTGCATTTTTATCTTCCCAAGTAACTTAAATAAACACTTACATTTAACGTTAAAACTGATAAATTCATACATTTTATAATGCATCCGTGTAACTTGTTAAGAGTTGGCGGAAAAGCTTTGGACACTGACTTTTCTTTATATGGATAACACAATACACAAGAAGTATTTTAATATTCGCATCTTTATCAAATTAAGTATCCATTATTTCGCATAACACATTCTCTCTGGTTTTCCTTTCCCAATATCGATAATTGTATTAGCGAACGGAAGTAGAAAACTCATTTAACCACCAAAAAATTTATGGTGAGTTTTAATTTTTTTAAAGATATCAAAATATTTTTGAAACTTACTCGTATAATTATTCTGGTTTTCAATCTATTTTAAAATTTTGATACAGAATATTTAAAAAATTCAATAAAAAACTGATTTATTAAATTTTGCTTTTATTCCATTTATTTTTAGCCTACAACACTACTTATCCCAAAAAGACAAAAGAAATTTATAGTGAATGAGCAAGTAAGAAATTTATAGTGAATGAGCAAGTAAGAAATTTGGAATTGTCCCCCCTAGAAGGTCAAATTGCCCCCCGGTGGGGCGTACGTCCCACGTTGGGAACCACTGGTCTAAACGGTAATCCAGTTCTCCCCAAATGTTTCGTAGCATATCAGGAGTTGATAGACAAATTGCTTCTATGATACGCTTTTTCCACTCATCCACAGTTTCAGTTTTTTGTTTTATTCAATGTTTTAAAATCTCGGAGGGGTTTCCAATACACGGAGATGAAGTTTCTGGAAGGATTCGCCTTTATCGAATTTAGTATGGTCCCCGACGACATATATATAGAGAGGATGTCCGGGCTAAAAGTATCCAAAAGTTATGGCTTGTTTTTACAGAACTACCCATTAGAATTAAAAAAATATATTTAAATAAAATTAGCATCTCACAAAGTTTTAATATCAGTAGAATTCGATGTGTGCACCTTTCGTAGCACGAGAAACGTCTAAACGGTAATCCAGTTCTCCCCAAATGTTTCGTAGCATATCAGGAGTTATTAGACAAATTGCTTCTATGATACGTTTTTTCCACTCATCCACAGTTTCAGTTTTTTGTTTTGTTCAATGTTTTAAAATCTCGGAGTAGTTTAAAATCCACGTAAGGGAAGCCTATTATATTCTAACTAGAAAGGTAGCCCGTCAAAAATGACGGAAATTTAGATATAAAGATATATACAACTCATGTGCAAGAATATGAGTTTTCTTGCTTGTTCCGCAGTGATAGATGAAAATAACACATTTTAAGAACGAAACACATTTATGAGAAACTTTGTACAGTAGAAGACCGTTAATCTGCACAGTTTGGTTCCAAGTGTTATGGAGATTTGAGGCTTTTTGCGGTCATGTCTATTCAATCTTTGTTTACATTTTTTTTTTTTTAATTCATATATTGGACAATTTAGATTGTTGAGCCTTAAAAATAAATAAATAACACACTTGAAGTAAGGTTAAAAACTATTAAATTATCGTATACGATTTCATGAAATGGTATTATATGTGTGTGCTTCACGATCTTGGTTACGACGTTGGCGAAATTGGCTGCAACTTGTCATAATCCTAATAGTGTGGGCCGCTGTAACAAAAAAGTAACCAGCTTTTAGTAAAATTTCTGATATAAAGTAGCTTTCAAAAACTTGTGTAGAATTGCAGGCCGTTCTCGTGTTGTGTCAGTCCTAGGAATAATATTTCTAACACTGAAGATTTTCCATGTATATATGGAATTTAGAAAAGCTTCTCCAAAAGAAAAGTCCTGAAATGACATTGTAATTCCTCTAACTTCAAAGTTTAATCGGGCCCTGATGTTGAGTACTGAAATCTAATAAATACAGTTATTTTGAATATTAGATCAGAATTAAATAGTTAAACTTATTTAACTTAAACCCGCTGTTACTTCCCGATGTTATTTTTTAGCATTAAGAAAGAAAATTATTTAAAATTTTCAAATCATGCATTCATGATTTTTTTCCGTCTTTAATAACTAAATAATGAAAAAATAGGCTTTTGTTCTGAGCTCATAAATATGACAATAAAATAATGTAACTAAGAGACATTGCAAAATTAAATCTTTGTGATTACAAACCATAAACAAACGATACCGCCACCATTTTACCTACTATGACGTCATTAGAATATTGCCCATTGATTGTTGGAGAACTTACTTTGTGAATGATTACCTCGATGATTTAATATTTTTGACGTTTCACGATGAATGAATCACTTGTGTTTGTTTAGGTTTATGGAATGAGATATTAAGCTGTGAAACTAATTTCAATTGAAGTTATCCAAGGATATATGTATTTTTAATCGAAATTAAAAACAATGCTTTGATCTCGAAATAAAAAGTTTTAGTTCGTATAGTTTGTTATTTCTGTTAATTATTTATTTAAGTACTTTTCCATTACAGCGCATTTTTAAAAAAAGCTTGGCGCGATTCGGGCATCAGAAAGTGAGATATGTTGCGAAAATATATAAACAGCTATGAAAACAAATCTAATGAACTTTTATCTTTGTTTATATATGCACTTATATGCATCAAAAAATCGTTTCTAAGTATATATATATATATTTTTTATATACAAATTACGGCACAGATTTCAGATATGAACCGGGATACCTAACTGGCGCCAAAATGGTGTTATTTTGCCTGCTATGGTAACCCGGCTATTGTTTTTTATTTATTATTAAATTGTTTATTTACTTTTATTTTCTGTTTTTTAATTATTTAAACTGCTTTGTTCTATAGTTATTATTCAAACTTTTATTTATTTATAGTTATTTCCTTTTCAAAATGATAGCAAATAAATGAAAAATATATAAGTATCTGGTATTCGAAAGCGAGATTTCTGCCAAATTGGCGTCATAGAAAAATCACGCCATTCCCCATGCGTATATGACATCGGCGTAAAAATTACTTCTGTTTCTTTATAAAAATGGGTAAATAGCTTTTTTTTATATTAAATTGTCGGCACAGATGTCATATACGCCTATATTGGCGCGAATTTTTTTTTTTTGACGCCGATGTCATATACGCACCGGGTACTTAACTGGCGCCAGAGTGTCGTTATTTTGCTTGTAATGGTAACCCGAATGTTGTTTATGCTGTTGATATTTTCGCCGAATTGGCGTCGGAAAAAAATCGCGCCAATATGGGGCGTATATGACATCTGTGCAAAATTGTATACATATGGAAAAATTTCTTGTGAGTATGAAGCAGTAAATAGGTAGCCAGAAAATACGTTGGCAAACTTCTTTCTCGCCAAGAAACTTTTCTCCGAAGTATTGTACATAAGCAATGATTGCTAGAAATGCATTTTTAATTATGATATGCGCTTTTATGTTTCACTACATTTATGCATACTATACTGTGTGTATAAATGCTACAGTTCATATGCAGGGCTGCACAAAATAATTCGTAAGGGTTACTAAGTATGAGAGTAAATTGCTTAAAGTTGGTTTTTAAAGGAGTTATGCATTTTTACGCTGAACTGCATTTAGTTTCCTAAGAAATGTTTGTAGAATATAGATAAAATGATATACATGGTCACGCAAAGAAATGGATACATAACCTTCTATGGATGATAATATCTGGAAATGTGATTTCAGTAGTTTGAAGAGTAGTTTAAATTAAATTTTGGCTAAATAGTGGCATGTAATAACGGTACTATTGGCTATGGACGGTAACTGCTGAAATCAATTTTTAAAATTTTTTATGCGTTTTCTAAAATGTTTACTTAGTTATCTTGGTACTTCTTAGTTATCCTGTCGACCAAATTACTGTCGCCAAATTGTAAGATTAATTGCCAATAATGGTTGCCATTAATTAATTAATTAAATGCCAATAATGGCCAATAAAACCATTAATTCGACGTTTTATTTGTCTTTTTATTAATGTTTTACTATTGATTTGGCGATTTATATAATTTGGCGAAATTGGTCGACGGGATATCTAAGAAGTAACTTTATCTTATTTACCTTATTTCCCTAAATAACGAAGTTTTATTAAAGAATTCACGATGTGTTGGAAAGTGTATCATATTCTATGCTTAACGCATGATTTTTCTTTCTTCTTTAATCTTATTTTGCATTTATTTTATTCTTAATTTTTTAGTCTTATACTGATTTATAGAAACTTTGGCACAGTTGTCATATACGTTATAATATATTGGCGCGATTTTTTCCCGACGCCAATTTGGCGAAAACATCAACAGCATAAACAGCAACATCCGGATTACCATATCAAGCAAAATTACGACACTTTGGCGCCAGTTAAGTACCCGTTGTGTATGACATTGGCGTCAGAAAATAATCGCGCCAATATGGGGCGTATATTGACATCTGTGCCGAAACTTTAATATTTAATGTTTAAACTCTTCGCTCCACTCCCCTTGCATATAGTACAAACTATAACACGAATAGCGCAAAATAACAGACAGTTTGGTACTTTTCCACTGTAGGGGCTTTGGCATTCTTATTTAAAAGCTTGGTGTAATTTGGGCATCAGAAAGTGAGATTTGGATACGTTTCCGTTATGCGGACACCATTGTCGCCAAGCGTAATAGTTGGCGCAAAATCGTGAATTGAAGCATTTGAAAAATAAAAGAAAAACCATTGTCGATACTAAAGTGAGCATTTAAAAAATATAACATTTGAAAATTCCAGGCTTTTACGAACTACTATTTCATCAAATCACAAATATATACTTAAAATAAGTGAAAAAATTACTGATATAAAATAAAGCAATAAAATAAAACTCATATTAAACTGTTGGCATAAAATTACAAATATCTTTTAGCATTTTGAAATAATTGGCGCATTAGCATACATTTTGGCATGGTGTCCGTATAACGGAAAAATATTGAGATTTGTTGTCAAATCATATAAACAGCTATGAAAACAAACTTGATGAGCGTTTTTGTTTGTTTTATATGTTTGTTTTATATGTATATTATTGATGTTTTTATGTACAAATTACATCTGTTTCTGTATAAAATTAGAGAAACGGCTTTTTTATGTTAAATAAATCGTATAAATATCGAAAAAAATGCGTGTGTATCTAAAATGAAACAGTGAATAGGTTCCCGGAAAATATGTTACCAAATTTCCTTTTTCGCCAAGGCACCTATACTGGAAAAGTACCTAAAGCACATTAAAATCGCGCAGTTAGAAGCTCGCACAATACACCGTTGTCTATTGGCGGTTATTTTATTAGTAGCATCGGAAGGAAGATAGAAAGATGTACTTTAAATTCTCACCCATAGATTTCGAAAAAATATCTTAAATGAGTGGAGTTTTAATTAAATTTCGGTGACCTCCATTATGAAAGATTAATGGTTTTAAATGGGAATTTCGCCAAATTAGCCAGCTATCGCCAAGTTGGCTAACATTTGGCGCTACTGTGGTAACCCTACATTAATATTTTTCAACAATTACTCATTTCAATGAGGCGGTCCTACCGGAATAGTGAGGGACACACAGAGACTTGGATTTTATATAAATAGATGG
This sequence comes from Maratus speciosus, assembly GCA_963932465.1. Lineage (NCBI taxonomy): Eukaryota > Metazoa > Arthropoda > Arachnida > Araneae > Salticidae > Maratus > Maratus speciosus. The sequence continues at coordinate 286,056,201 of OZ010789.1, read as the reverse complement.
GTAGTTCCGTAATAATAATCCATAACTTTTGGATACTTATAGCCCGGACACGCTGTATATATAGGATGACTCCTCCAGTAGTTGATGAAATTTTAAAAATACTGCGCCATTTCAGACGGAAATCAGTTTTACATGTGGCATTAGACATAATATTTTTGTTTGAATGTTGGAGCACCTGTTGTCACATTGTTGTCAGCTGCCTGCAGTAAGAGAAGCAATTTTATGAATTTTGTTTATTAGAAAGTGTAAACATTTAGTTTTTGTTTAGTTGGAGACAATTACGGTAAATTAAAATAATCCACTTCCATCTTGCTTATTTCAAATAATAGTTTAATAATAATTATTGTTAATCCCAGCTTAAGCATGATATTTTAAAGATTAATTTTTGAATTTTTGACTGATTTCTTCGATGTATCAACTACTGGGAAAATGGCAATTAAAGAAACTATGTATTTATAATTTTGTTGCTATTTAATTTCAGCAGATTTCATTTTTGCCCATTATAGGACACATATAATATTCACCCTTTCCGGCACAAGCAATTTTTGTTGTAAAATGATGAAATCACTGACTGACACCGGAATTTAAAAACGACTTTTTTAGAATTTAAAAACAATGTTACTTTAAATGTTCATTATAAAAGCAAAATTTTACTAAAATATTCTTGGTGCCGATCGTAAATTTGGAATTAAAATTAGGTATCCCGACCCGGGCACATTGCGTCGGAAAGGGTTAAGGGTTGTAGCAGTTATATTAGTTCACTTCTAAAACTTAAAAGGAAGGAAATATAATAAAAACCCGTTACACTGACCTTATTTAATCAACTACTGACTCGGTCACCCTATATAGATAGATAGTATATAACATATTTCAGTTTTATGGCTAAAAGTACAAGTTTTTATTTTACATAAAATGACGTCATTTGCATCTGTTGAAGAATTCCATATTCACGATCCAGTCTTAAACAACATCTATAGAAAAGTATGCATATGAGGACACTATAGCGGAATAATACACAAACCCAGCAAAAAGGGATGTCGTCATTCAAAAAAATCTAGTATCTAATGATTCATATGTATGCCTACGTCTGTTTATAACATTAATTTTGATAATGAAAATTAAATATAGTTTATAAAACTCCCTTGTTCTATCAGAAATCATTCATTTATATTTTTTCAAAATTCGGAAAATGTTATTACACACGGATTAATAAAATTAGATTCTTTCAGATTTTTGATAGTAATTAAGTAAATGCGAAGAAAATAAGTCACACCAATATTCCTTAACACTAGAACGGCGGGAAATTTTACTCAAGTTTTATAAAAATATTTCACATCAGAATTTTTACTTAAAACTATTTAACTTATTTATTTAAGTTATTTTTGTGCAGCCTATATTAATTTTAAATTATAAAAAGTTTTCTGGTTCGAATCGACATGCATTCGTTTGGCAGGGGTCAAAATGACCCCTTGCCGCCGTTCTAGTGTTAAAATACATTTTTATAGCAGATGATATTCTTAGTATAGCAGGTATTTTAATTAATATTTTTTTCCAGTTGTTATGAGAAAATGGTAACAAAAAAGATATACTAATCTACTATTTTCCCTTCACTTTCTACATAAATGGACTACTTCAGTTGCCATCATTACAGAAATGGCATTAAAAACTACAAAAATAAATTGAGATGCAGTTTTCAAACAAATTGCATTTAAAAGTGCGTTTTTCCTCGTATACGACGGTGTAAAAATTAAAAATGTGCGATGTTTAGAAGTTAAAAAATTGCAGTAGATTATCAGTATTTAACCGTACAATGATTGCTTCGTTATACGGGTGGCGTATGGCTAGGTTTAACGTTATTTTTTTAGTGACGGTATTTAAATTATTGTGTAAAAGAAATAGCATGCAGGGCGATAATATAGGATTACATTTTTCTTTTTAAATAAGACCAGAATTTCAGTTCGGGACAAGTGCTGTTTTGCTCACCTTTTTACTTTGTTATTTAAAAAAAATATTATGTGGTTAAAAATTAAATACTAGAGAACAGGAATTATGCTTTTTCAGAATTTAGTGTCGCCCCCGGCATTTCCATTACTTCATTTTCTTCTGGTGGACTGGTGGTTTCTATTATTAAGAAACAGAAATTATAAATGAAGCGTTAGGTGAAGATGAAAGAGCAGCCGTAAAAAGTTAGAACTCTGATTTTCTGGTCAGAATGGAAAAAAAAAATGGCCATAATTTTTTTTTACCTAACGCTTCATTTATAATGGCTGTTTCATAATAATAGAAACCACCAGTCCACCAGAAGGAAATAACTCGGTTAAGCGGGACTCGGATAATCGGGACTCTACTGCAAAACATATTTCAATTTTAAGACTTAAAGCACACGCTTTTATTTTATGTAAAATGACGTCATTTGCATTAATATAGATACTTAAAATTAAATATAGTTTTTAATAGCTCTATGTTTCATCATAAATCCTTCATTTATATTTTTCTCAAAATAGCACGTATTTTAATTATTATTTTTTTAAATTTTTATGAGAAAATGGCAACAAGAAGATATAATTGCTATTTTTCAACAATTTTTTCTTTACTTTTTACAAAAATGGCGTACTTGAGTTGCCAAAATGAAACAAAGAATGATAAAGACTACAAAAAAATTAATATCTGAAAAACAAATGGAGATGCAGTTTTCAAACAAATTGCATTAAAAAGTACATTTTTCCGATACGACGGTATAAACATTGAAAATGTACGATGCTTAGAAGTTTTAAAAAATGCTGTAGAGCATTTAATCGCACAATAATACATCTGCTTTGTTTATTGATAGCGTCTGCAAGATAACGTTGTTTTTGGGAGACAAAATAAGCTGGGAGAAAGAAATAGCATACCGTCTCGGGGACTAATAAAATCGTTCTCTTTTTTTTAATGTTGTGGCTGAGCTTCACATCTTAAGAGGTCTCGGGACACCTAAAATGGAGCGAAAAAAATAAAAAAAGGACTATTTACAACATTTAATACCTTAAAATGTATATGATTTTAAAAACACAATTTTTATTGGGATGAAAGATACAAGTATGTTCTTTCATTTCATGTATTTAAAAAATTACAAGATGCAAAATTAGCATTTATAGGGGGCTGGGGCTCCAAACTGTCAAACATTTGACGAGGAGAAAATTGGTGTAATAGCTTACGCGCAGGACTACAAAATTAATATTGCAATTAGAATAAAAATTTTGGTGCCTACTTATACTTCAGGTTTTAATAATTATACGGAACCTAAATAAATTTGTATTTAAAGTATTTTTATACTTTTAATTCAAAGTTGTATTTACGTAACCAAAATTTGAAAATTTCACCAGTATAAACATATAAAAAAATAATTTTTTAAACAATAAGAAGGACATTTTAGGTTCAGTTTATACAGACTAACATGAAACATCTAGTTTGAAAATTTCAAGAAAAAAATATTCAGAAGTTTTTTGAGATATCCTGCGCGTTATGCCCAAAAACCTAATTTGGAGAAAAATGACTTCAAAGTTTTGAAAACGCTGTTTCAGCTATTGAGCTGGTATACTTCTAAAAACCATAAATTCTTTTTTAAAGGGAATTTCGCGAAAACATTTATATCAAAATGCTCAGAAAAGATAGGAGTTTAACATCTAAAAAAAATTAACATTTCGACAATTTTAAAGCTTTAAAAGTCCCGAGACCACTTAACGCTGTGTCCCACGCTCATGGTTTGGCATAACCTTGGTTAGTACAGTTTTTACATTTGTCATTACTATTTACGAAAGTAATCTTCGACTTATTTTATCACAAATTTTGTAACTATTTTCTGCGATTAAATAAGTCGCCGAAAATTATTTTGAAGAATGGGTGGTAAAATAAAAATCATCCGCGCGCTGAATTTGAATTACCTTTCCCACGTGCTCCATTGTTAAACCACATGCATAGATGTGCAGAACCGCCATCCAGTGTTTTCAAATTTTTTATCTGTTTTAACATATTTTTTATCCTTTTTTAGTTCGTTTTTTAGCGTTGTAGTGGAAAAGCGGTAACAAATGCACCAAAACAATTTCATTCCACGAGGACGATTCCCAGCTTAGCGTCTCTCACTATCATAAGTCGGTAAGTCTGATACTGCAACTATTAGATGGAAGCCACGAGGACGATGACCAGCTTGCCATCTCTCACTACCATAAGTCGATAAGTCTGCTGCTGCAGCTATTAGATGGATAGTTTTTCCATCTAAAAGCTGCAGTAGCAGACTTATCGACTTATGGTAGTGAGAGATGACATGCTGGGCATCGTCCTCGTGGCTTAAATGGTAGAGCACTGGAGCGCTATTCCAGGGGTCCTAGTTCGATTCTCGGATTGGACATTTTTCACACAGTCGGTTTAGGCTTAGTTAGCAAAGTGATAATTCTCGTCTTTAATATTAAAAAAATTCAAGCGTAATTTTACCGCTGAAAAGTAGTTGAAGAATTAATTAAAATTGTATATTCATTCTAGTTGCAAAATTTATTTTGTAATCTTGCACGTCAGCTGTTATACCAATTTTCTGCTCCTCAAATTTTCTGACATTTTGGAGCACCCTATAAATGTTAATTCTGCATCTTGCAATTTTTTAAATACATGAAGGGAAATTGCATACTTACATCTCTCATCCGAATAAAAATTGTGTTTTAAAATCAGATACGTTTTACGATACTAAATGTTGAAAATGGTCTTTTTTTTTTTCATTTTTTTCCAATTTTAAGAGTCCAGAGCCCCTTAACAGTTTGAAGAGCGGTGGTGAATTAATTATACCATTTAGCCATTTCAGGGGCCAGTAATTGTCTTTCTGTAATCTTAAATACACACCGGAATTCGCGAAAAATTTTATTTCAAAAGGCAAAAAAATATGTTTAAGCATTTTCCCACCAAAGTTTAACCCCTTTGGGACGAGCGACTGGTATGCCGCGTAAGTTGCTCAGAATCGGTGGTTATTCTCACTAGTAAAATTGTATTGTAAATTTTGCCTGATTTAATCCGAGCATTTTCCTGATTCAATTAGGCAAAAAATTCTGTTTTAAAAATCCAGTGACTAAAGATTAAAAATTCTGTAAAAGACGCCCGTCTCGAAGAGGTTAATAAATAAAATTTAATTAATAGTTTCTGGTATAAATCTTTGTTCAAATTTCTGGGAAATAATTTTTTCTCTATGCACCTCGAGGAGTTACTTAACTGCCAAAATTGTACCACTATATTAAAAATGTATATTTATTTTTTAATGCATGTGAATAAAAACATTTAAAATTTTTTAAATCAATTTGTTCGTAAATTCTAGTGGCAATTAATTAAATATTTTATCAACTTCTGAAAGATTTGATGAATGAATTTCCAAGCATAAAATATTTGTTTTAAAATGGTTCGCCATTTCGGAATCTCTTATTAAACTCTTCTCTAATTGAAACATTTGGATAAGTATCCCACATTAACACCTTTGCATCGAAAACGTAAATTTCGGGATAATTTTATTCAGGTATTCCGAATTTATACCAGAAATTCTGAGTAGTAATTTTAGTTTTATTTTATGACACGCATTTCGTGATTAACTAAAGTAAAAGTTCTTCTTGTGTAATTTCCGGTTTTTGTATAAAAAAAGAACTTCTTGAAATGAACTAATATCGTCGGTACTATGTCTAACTATCTGTACGGAGGTGTTCTAAATTAAAAGAGAAATTGGCGGACTGTTAACATAAATGTTTTATTGAAGACTAATGGCGACTTGTTGCCGCAGAGGTTGTTCCTCTTACACTGATGCGTACTCAACCCGTGATCAACGAAACGTTCAACGAAAGGGTTACATTAAAAAGGATTGATTGCCAATTGGCATAGATGCGGGGGTGGTGTTCCGTCGCCAAAGGCGAATTACAATGTTTGTTACAGGTACGGAACATCCCGCCCGGCGTTGAAATATTATATTTCAATATGTATAAAATGCAATACAGATAAAAAAAAAACACAACATAGTACAGATTATAAGCAAAGAAATAAAATAAACACAATTAATACACAATGAAACACAATTACAGTCCAGATTTTTGTTAATCATTGTCATTTATGGGTAATATGCTTATTTGGTTAACAGAACGTTTAAAAATGCCCTTAGCGGTGCGTAGTTCTACTACTCTGACCATTCCGTCAGCACCTGGGATTACCTTAGTAATGCGACCTAGAGACCAGGTGCAAAGTGGGAGTTGAGTGTCCTAGGACCAACATGCCTGGCAAAATATTTTGTTTTTTAAACATCCATTTGTTTCTCTCCTGTAAATTACTGAGATAATTGTTTTGCCAGCGTTTCCAAATCGTTTGGGTTAATTTTTGAGTCCTTTGCCACTTGTTAAGCAAGTTATCCTTTACCTCCATCAAATTAGGTTCAGGAATTAAATTAAGGGGCCTGCCTATGAGAAAGTGGCCTGGAGTTAACACCTGAAGATCGTCAGCATCTGTGGACAAGGGACAAAACGGTCGCGAATTTAAAATCGCTTCGATCTGTGTTATTACGGTTAGAAATTCTTCGATCGTGAGATGAGCGGAACCTACTGCTCTTTTTAAATGGTATTTGAAGGCCTTAACTCCTGCCTCCCAAAGTCCACCAAAGTTGGGTGCTCTAGGAGGGGAGAATTTCCAGTTAATGCCTTCTGAAGCTAAAAAGTTACAAACTTCATCACTGGCTACAAGTTTACGTAAACGCTTCAGTTCTGCTGAAGCCCCAACAAAATTAGTAGCGTTATCGCTAAAAATTACCGAACTCCTCCCACGACGAGCGAAGAATCTCTTTAGCGTTGCTATTATCGCCTCGGATGTCAAGTCGGAGACAAAATCCAAGTGTACAGCTTTAGAGGCCATACACACGAAAATGGCAACGTATATTTTTTGGAAGGTACCCTTTCTCTGACCCTTATATTTTATTTCAAAGGGGCCACACAGATCTGATCCTACTCTGGAAAATGGTGAACTGGGCGTTATTCTTTCAGGAGGGAGATCTCCCATTACTTGATTAGCCAGCATAGGCTTAATTTTAAAACATTGCACACATTCATGTACTACCTTGCGAGCTGTGTTTCTACCGCTAAGAGGCCAATATTTTTGGCGCACAGTGTTCAAAAGAGCCTGGGGCCCGACATGAAAATCTCGTACATGATAATACTGGAATATGATTCTCGTTAAGCGACAGCTCGCTGGTAGCACTATAGGAAATTTGTGATCAAATGGTAAGTTAGATTTAGCCAATCTACCTCCCACCCTTATCAAGCCATTCGAATCAATAAAGGGGTTCAAAAAATTTAACTTACTTGAACCATGCACCGAAGATCCCCCTTTCAGGGCGGAGATTTCCTTGGAAAAATACATTACCTGCACATGCTTAATCAAGCACACTTCTGCCCCCATTAATTCCTCCAGTAACAGAGGGCCTGTTGCAGTTGCTACCCTCTTACACTTTAAAAAAAACCTAAAAATATATGCTACAATTCTAATTAATTTAAGAAAATTATTTGTTAAAGTCAACAAATTATCAAAAAAATTAATGTCCATATTGTTGATTAAAGTCACTTGTCTACTGGCTTTGAGTTCATTGGAATAATAACTGTTCGAGCAGTCAGTAAGACTAGAAATAGGTTTCTCTATTGCTTCTTTAAGAATTTGAAGTGGGGGCCCATTCCACCATAGTTCACTGGAGGCAAGGTTTTTCACATCCATTCCTCTGGATATCAGGTCTGCGGGGTTATGCTCCGATGGTATATGGTGCCATGGAATGTTCCTTGAAATGTCCTTTATTTGCACTACACGATTGCCGACAAATGTTTTAAGTAAATGTGGAGCAGTGTCCATCCAAGCTAAGGCAATGGTCGAGTCTGAAAATAGTCGCACAGCATTCACCTGTTGGTTTAAAGCATCTAAGACCTTACAGGTTAATTTTGCAAGAAGAAGACACGCTGATAGTTCCAAGCGGGGTACGGGTATCACCTTTGTAGGGGCCACTCGTGACTTGCTGCAAAGAAGGTGACTAACCGTTTCGTTGGAGTTAGATATAGTTTGCACATAAATAACTGCACCGTATGCCTTTGAAGAAGCATCGGCGAAGCCATTAAGTACCACTGATTGGACGTGCACCTTTAAGAAGCATCTCGGTACGTTGATGGACTCGAGCTCTGGCAATGTTGCGATAAAGGTTTTCCATTGTTTGGAAATTTGCGAAGGTAAAGTATCATTCCATTGTAATTTAAGCAACCACAATTGTTGCATGAATATCTTTGCCTTTGCGATCACTGGCCCTAAGAGACCAAGAGGGTCATAAAGCCGGGCAATTTGCGATAGCACCTCTCGTTTGGTGAAAGTACTTGTTATTTTAACGTTGACTTTGTATGTAAATGTATCGCTAGAACTGTTCCAAAGCATGCCTAAAGTTTTAACCATTATTTCTTCTGAATTTCTATCCAAGGGAAATATCAGATTGTCAGTAGATTGGACCTTATTAGTACACCATTTATGCAAAATCATTCCCCCCCTCTGAAGGAGTTGTGTTAATTCTGCTTGCATTAAATTAAATTCCTCTAAATTGGATGACCCCGACAAGCAATCATCCATATAGAAATCTTTCAGTACAATATTGGAAGCTAATGGAAAAGCCTTTTGCTCATCTAAGGCGAGTTGTTGTAAGACCTTGGTGGCCAAAAATGGGGCGCAAGCTGTTCCATACGTGACCGTTGATAATTGAAAGACCTTAACCGGGGATGATGCACTGTCTTTCCACAGAATTTTTAGGAATTTGTATTGGGACGGATTTATCTCTATCATTCGAAACATTTGTTTGATGTCGGCGGTAAATGCATAAATATGCTTTCTAAATCGAACCAATATCGAAAAGAGATCGTCCTGTAGCACACCACCCTTGCACAATAAATCATTCAATGAGTATCCATTACTACTTTTTGCGCTTGCGTCATATACGACGCGCAATTTAGTTGTCGCGCTAGATGGTCGTAAAATTCCGTGATGGGGTAAATAATAGCCGTCCTCAAATTCATTAGTTTCCTCTATTTCATGCATGTGATTAAGAAACTGATATTCATTAAGAAATTGTGTATATAAATTCCGCATTATAGGGTCACGATCTAGGCGTTGCCATAGATAATTTAATCTTTTCAATGCAACGATTTTTGAATTTCCTAAATTGGGCTCGGAAATTTCCGGTTTGAAAGGCATTTCTACGACATATCTGCCATCCGGATTTCTAAAATGCGTTTTATCGAAGTGCCTATTGCAATATTCTAACTCTTTGCTATCACAAGGTTTTAAATTTCCCACCTCTTCTATCTCCCAAAAAGATTTCAATGTGTTATCTAAAGCTTCTACATTTTTCGTTAAGAAACAATATTTTTTCGTATTGTTTACTACATTGTTATACACACAACCAGAAATTAGATAACCAAACACACTTTCCTGTAAATATAAGTGCTTTCCTAACTTTATTTTGTCTACCTTTAATAATTCAAAGAACAGTTCCGCACCTAATAAAATTTCAACCTTATTTGGAATAAAAAACTGTGGGTCAGCTAAACAGATGTTCGAAGGAATGTTTAATTTATTTATGTTTATTTCCTTTCCAGGAGTGAAATCTGTGATTCTCGGGATGATCAACAAGTCCAGATTCCATCGCAAATCGCCTCTCTTATTATTAGAGACACACGCCTTCACTTTAGATTTCAAGGACATCGGTGAATTATTAAGACCTGCAACGGGAATGTTAATTGATTGTTTTTTCAAACCTAAAGTTTCAGCTGCTCTTAAACTTATAAAATTATTCTGTGAGACACTATCCAGTATTGTACGAAAAGGCTTATTTATACCATTAATGTCTGCTATATAAACAATCGCAGTATTTATTAAGACAGATTTATGGCTCTTTTCATGTGAAAAAAATGAATGAACTACATTTTCATTTTGCGCTGAATCTTCGGGAGCTAAATTTTTATTAATTGCCTCTTCAGCAGCCAGATTGTTTATAGATTTTGACGGCTCATAAATTCGAACATCTGGTGATGAGTAATTATGCAACGAAGTATGATGTTTGGAGCTGCAAACAAGACATCTGCTCTTTGAAGTACATTGATGAATTATATGAAAAAAACTAAGGCAATTAAAACAAAGCTTAATTTTCTTTACAATGTTTAGACGATCGCTTAGTTTCATACTTTTATACTTCTCGCAATGATATATTGGGTGACTTTCTGTTTTACATAAAATGCACATTTTATTTTGTGATTTGGTGGTACGGATAAATAAAGATTTATTGGTGGTTTTTGAAGCATTCGCAGAAGTAATACTACTTAAAATTTGGCATCTGCGCTCTAAAAATTCTAAAAATTCATCGAAATTAGGCACTTCCTTATCCTTTAGTGTTAATTCAAATTGCTTACGAGTTTCTCGATCAATTTTTCCTAATATTATGTTCAACAAAATAGCGTTTGAAAAGGTGTCTCTATCGCATTCCAAGACCTTTAACGCTCTCAAATTCTTTTTTACCTGATCTACAAGGTTTCTCAGTTCTTTTGCTGACTCTTGTTTGATTACATAAAGATTTAATATATTTTTAATATGGCAATCCACAATAATTCTTTTGTTTTCATAGCGCTCTTCCAGCTCTCTGAAGAGTGAGCTAAAGGTGTCATCTGAGGTTTGTAAACCTTTCGGTTCACCCGTTAATGCCCCTCTGAGATAAAACAGTTTTTCGTTGTCTGTTAAATGAGGATTGCTATTGATCAATTCGTTGAAGGTGGTCTTAAATGTAGACCATTCTTCAAATTTGCCACTAAAAATCGGAAGTGGAATTTTAGGGAGCTTTATGCTGACCCCTCTGGCAATAACTTGATCATGGGATTTTGATTCAGACGTGCTGTCTATTTTACTATTTCTTTCTTCATTTTGTTTGTGAAAAGATGATTTAAGGCTTACCTCTAATTTCTGTATCTCCTCATCCAATTGCGAGAGTTGTTCTTCCGCTTCCTCAATCTTTTCTTCGTCCATAATTTTGTAGTATTCATGTTTGATCACTTCGAATTTTTCTTCGATTTTGTGAAGGAGCTCTAGTTGAGCCTTGGTTTCCGCAATTGAGAAACTTTTACCCTCGGTGGCGTTTACGATCTTCGTTAGCTGGGCCTTGATGTTGCCACGCCGCCGATTCAGTGCTGTAATGTCCGAGTCTGCCATCCTTTCGTCTTGTTGACGAAACTGACATAAATTAAATTAAATTAGTTTGCGCTGGTCTTACCTCCGGGTCGCTAGGACCAAAATGTACGGAGGTGTTCTAAATTAAAAGAGAAATTAGAGGACTGTTAACATAAATGTTTTAATGAAGACTAATGGCGACTTGTTGCCGCAGAGGTTGTTCCTCTTACACTGATGCGTACTCAACCCGTGATCCGGGTTCAACGAAAGGGTTACATTAAAAAGGATTGATTGCCAATTGGCATAGATGCGGGGGTGGTGTTCCGTCGCCAAAGGCGAATTACAATGTTTGTTACAGGTACGGAACACTATCCAATGTGAAAACAGCGGGCTACTATTTTTTAAATTAAGATTTCTTGAATAGCACCATTTTTTTTTTTTTGAAAATTTCCCTTCTTTTCTCCTTAATTAATACGTCATTAAATAAGGTTAAATAAGGCGAATTTTATTATTTCAAAAAAGTGTTGTCTAGCAAGAAACCTGAATTTAAAAAAAGTAGTCCACTGTTTTCACATCCGATAGTTTGGCATGGTACCGACGACATATTCCCTAATGGTACACATGGGTTAAGCTATACATTTGAGGTTACAGGACTGTCACTGGCGATTATTTTTAATACTATTTCGCACCACTTTTTAAAAACAAAATTTTCAAATACACTTTTACAGCATCTGCCATAGAAATATAATACAAAATTTACTTTATTAAAATAGTGGTGCGAATAGAATATAAATACAGTCGCCAGTGACAGTCCTGGGGTTATGATTCTAAGCGATGCGTACGACTTTATACCATGGAACTGTGAATTAAGAGGAATTGACAAATCCTCAAAATAGTGAAGCTTCAGCTGTAACCGGTTTCGAAGTGATTCATTACAGCAGGAGCAAACTACCAGAAAAATTAAATAAAAAAGTTCTCCTTATTTAAACGCCTTATTAATGCAGAATTTCAATCATAATTATAGACAAAAATTGATATTTATTTTTAATGGTGGAGTCTTACTTCAGTGGTAGCCAGGCCCTGCGTTTCAGCCATATTTTGACAACCAAGAAAGTTTTTACCGTATATGTGAGTGAAATTTTGCATGAATATGCTGCTAAAAATAGGAGGAGATATTCTATTTAAAATTTACTGGAGGAAGTTTGTATTGGCGGTAATTAGGAGCTGTTGACCCGACGTCAAAAATCGTTCACCATCTTGTGACAACCTCCTCAGTTACTTAACTCGTAACTGGTAGACTGTGCACGATATGCCTCTATATATATTCATAACTCTATTCCCTGTAAAAGATACGAAGTCTTTTATTTTCAGTGTTTTTCTTGACTGATTGCTTAAAGTTAGACGTTTTCAACATGTGACCCGAAACCCTCATTATTCATATGTCTATTACTTGTACCAGATGCGAAGTCTTTTATTTTTAGTATTTTTCTCGACTGATTGCTTAAAGTTACGAGTTTTCAACTTGTGACCCCGTGGGCCATAAAGCTACAGATACTTTAGAATAGAAAAATATGCCTTATTAATGACAAATATCTGGAGATTAATTAAGGCGAATGTTAAAAAAGAATTTCTTGAAATGAACTCATATATGGAACAAAGATGCATATGGGTTATGATATACGCTTGAGTAAAGTACTGTAAGCGATAAATTCAACTTTGTACCAAGTGCGAAGTTTTTTATTTTCAGTGTTTTTCTGGACTGATTGCTTAAAATTTGACGTTTTCAACCTGTGGCTCCAAGGGCCACAAACAGTGGTGTAGTCTTAAAAAAAGCAGAGGGTATACGCTCTAAGCAGAAGGTATACGCTCAAGGCAGAGCGTATACCCTAGAGTGTACATACTATAGCTTTCTTGAGAAACAGAGGGTATACGGTGTTCCTTAAATAAATCCAGAGGGTATACGGCGTATACCCCCGTAGCCCCTCCACTACATCCCTGGCCACAAAAGTGCCGCTATTTTAGAATAGTTAAATGTGCCTTATTAAGGGCAAATATTTTGAGATTTATTAACCCCTTGGGGACGAGCGGCACGTATACGTGCCGCATGAAGCTCTCAGAATCCTTGTTTTTCCTCACCAGTAAAATTTTACTGTAAAATTTGCCTTATTTAATCAGCGCATTTTCTCGATTCAAGAAGACACAAATTTCTGTTTTTAAAAAACGGTGACAAAAGATTAAAAATTTCGTAAAAGGCTCCCGTCCCGAAGGGGTTAAAGCGAGGTTAAAAAAGAACTTCCTTAAATGAACTCACATATGCGCTAATGATGCACGTGGGTTAAACCTTTAAGGGCGATGGGATATATTATATCCCGCCTAATTTCAATTAAGATTTGCACCAGAAACTTTTATATAAATTTTAATTTTATAATTTTGGTGGAAAAAAAGTCAGAATATTGTATTTCTTTATTTTGGAAAAAAAAAAAAAATGAAAATTCGGTGGGAATTCAATATTAAAGAAACACAAATACTTGCCCCTGAAAGGGTTAAGCTATACGATGGAGAATATGGAGCGAAACGTGTGACTTTTTTTGTGTGCGAAGTTTTTTATTTTCGGTGTTTTTCTCGACTGAATACTTAAAGTTAGCGTTTTCAACCTGTGGTCCCGTGTGCAACAAAGTTACCGCTATTTTAGAGTAAAAAGATGTGCCTTATTAATCACAAGTATCTTTGTATTAATCAAGGTGAAGGTTGCGTTTCGGAATTAAGGGTGGAAAATGACTTTCAGGCATAAAGCATGAAAACCCCAACTATAAATGAACCGAAATAGCGTAGTAATTCAGAAATTATGGAAGAGATTCAGTAACGCATTCTCAGATAAACTGAAGAATAAAAGTTATCAATACTTAACACGTTCACGTCAGCGCCTATATTCATGTTTTTCGCTGTGAGGCGGCTCTCGAATTCATACTTCGCTTCATCTGGCAGCGAGGTACTTATTCAGGCACTGTATGTAATGACCCGCCCCCCTCCTATTTATTGAATTGAACTCGAATATAACAAGCAGAGTTGATTGTGAAGGTCTGAAAGTTTGTAAGGAGTAAGCAAATTACTTAGAGCCCTTGAAGGGCGGTGGGATAAAATATATCCCACCTAATTTAAGCAAGATTCTTACCAGAAAATTGTAACTAAATGCTATATTTTTAACTGTGGAAGAAAATCGCCCTAAAATTGCTTTTCCTTATATAAAAATAAATTTTTTCGATTATTCCGGTGAGATTTCAATATTTAGAGACATTTTTGCTTGCCCCTCAAGGGGTTAAAGACATGATTTTATTGACTACATATGTACGAATTTAATGCAAAATGTCTTATAATCTAAAGAAATATGGACAATATGATATAGATGCATTTCTGTAAGGTTGAAGCCACGCCCTTAGAAAATGAAATTTTTTGAATGAAAACTAGAATTCTCGTTCCCCGTCGTGAATGTATTAAGTTTATAATAATGAATTGTTTTTACTACTGAATATTCGAATGTTCAAGTGTGACCCACCTGTAGTGCACGCCGTCTATAGTATAGTCGAGTGTGACCCACATGTAGTACACGCCTCTATATGGAACAGTCGAGTGTGACCCACATGTAGTGCATGCCTCTATGGAACAGTGACGCATGACGCGTGGTGGGACAGATAAGCATGACCCATCGTTGATGCACGCCGCCTGGTGATACAGTCGAACATGAACCACCGATGAAGCACTCCTGCGTGAAAATGTTAATCAAATATTTTTTAGAATAGTTAATATTTCTACCTAATTTCTAAGTAAGGCCAAGTAAAATTGCTAATTTTTGAGACAAAAATCTTCATTTTCATGATATAAGATATATTTCATGGTTAAGAATATTGAAATAATCATCCAAGTAAAAATAAAAAAGAATAACCTGTGTAATCTCAGAGAGTAGGTAGAAAATTGAATGAGAGCTTTTTAATCCATTACTTTATAGATCGGTCAACTATAGAATATTCTTATTTCTTTTTGATAATGGCTTCAGTGACACCTAAACATGTAAACAGTTTACTAAAACCTTTCTTACTGTTTTCGTAGTTTTTATTTAAAATATTTTAGCAATTGCTGAAGTATAGTATTTCTGGGTATTGTGATTAGTTGATATATTTGCTTTAAATCTTACCTTGCGTAATATTAATATATAAAAGAAATAAAACTTGGAGGTGAAAGTTTCAAAATATTAGATACAATAAATTGAAAAAAAATGGCACTTGCACAATTGACGTGGATGTCTCTGAACTGCTTATTATAATCGATATTTATATTATTTCTTTAAACATTTCGCACCCGAAGTGTGTACTTCAGAAATTTACTTTTATTGGGAAATTGTGAATTCGTACCAGAAATGTTGAAGAGTATTTTTATCTTTATTCATGAAATGGGCGCGCTTGTGCTTAGGCATGAGACGAATGCACTCCCCCCCCCCCCCGAATACTAGGCTTGAGCGCCGACACAAAAATGGCGGCTGCCGACGCCGGATTTTTTTTTAAACGTATGTACGGTCCCTTAAATTTAGACACCAGTATTTTATAAAAGATTTTTCTGAATTGTTTAATTTCAGGAAAATAAAGCGGAAAAAAACTTTTAAAAAATATTGGTACCAAAATTTAAGGAACCGTACACACACTGAAAAAAATCCGCCTTCGTTAGCGCTATTTTTGTGTCAGCGTTCAGGCCTTGTATTCAGGGGGCAATGAGAATGAATCATTTCGGCATGCGCAAAAATATAATTTCCAACCTTTTTATATAGTTTTAATCAAATGCCATCAGAAATTTTGTAAAAATAAAAGAAACAAAAGCATAGTTGCCAGCCTGGGTAAAATTTTTAATCAATTATCTTCATAAATTCCGAAGATTAAAATATATATTTTTTTTTTTGTGAGGTTCTTAAATCAATTCTAATTAAAATAAGAAACTTCTTTTTTTACGAAATTTCTTGTAGAAATTGAATTTTAAAACAAAGGTTGGCAGTTGCGCTTTTGCACATGACCGAATGATTCATTCGAATAGTAGTCATTCATTTTGTTCATCAATAGTACAAACGTTTAAAAAACCCGCCAACGACAACCGCCATTTTTGTGCCAGCACCCAGGCCTTGTATCCAGGAGGGTGAAGTGTTAGAAATGCGAAAAAATTAACAGCTTTATAAAGGCACAATCTTTATTGTTAGCTTTGGGATAAGACTTGCTCACTATGACATATAACGTTTTTATCTTCAGTTTTATTCTGATTATATCTCTCTATGTAACTCGAAACGCCGGTAAAGAGATTTTTTTTTCAGATGAACAAAACTTCATCGAAATTTGATTTCCATGTCTGCATTCATTGGTTTCAAAGTATTCCAACAAGTTATAACCAAACCCTTAGTTTTCTATTAGTTTCCCTTTTTATGTGTCCAGGGTTCGTACGGGTCTGGAATTTCCAAATCAGAAAATTCTTCTATACCAGTATTTTGTTATAGATAATATTTTCTGAAATAAGTCGAAATTTTGCGAGTTTGAACTTGATTTATTTTTTATAAGATAAGAAAATACTGATATTTTGCCTTGAAAATAACGGTATCCGTACGGACCCTGGGGTCAATATATTTTTAATAAAAATTGTGGTCGATGTTTTTTACTAGGATTTTTTTAGCCCCTTGGGGGGCGGTGGGATTAAATATATACCACCTAATTTAAACAAGATTCTCACAGGAAAATTGTAACTAAATTTTATATTTTAATCTTTGGAGGAAAATCGGAGAGAAATTGCATTTCCTTATTTTACCCCTTAACGCTCGAATGACGGTTGAAAAATTTAAATTGCTTATTGGCACCACTTTTATGAAAAAGAAATATTCACCTTATTTAAGGACATGAAAAACGATACTAAAATACAGCCAATTTTACTATTTATTAAAGCTGGTGGGAATCAAACAATTTCAGTAAAAGACACAGCCCGTGAATATGACGGGAGCGAGAATTAAGGGGTTAAAAAAAAAAAAAAATCGATTATTCCGGTGAGAATTCAATATTTAGATACATTTTTGCTTGCCCCTCAAGGGGTTAATACAATTTTTGCCTTATTTTGTTGCAGCAGAGCACTGCAGATTCTGCGGTTAAACAGGGTGATTGCAAATTCTGCGTTTAAAATTTTAATAGAAAAATTGCTAATCTGTAATAGGGGTGTCATACAGCTTTTAAATTCTAACTGTTATACAGAAATTGAAATGTTATAAAGTATCTTTAGCTGTGGGTTTTCAAAATTATAATTTATTGTTAAAATCTTATTTACCATTTAAAATATAATATATATACAGGGTGTTTCATAAAAGATGGACAAAACGTTAAGAGGTGATAATACTCATCCAAAGAAACAACTTTTATCAAAGAATGCATAGTGGGAAATAAAACACAAATGTGCTAGAGGGCACCAAACGTCATGTTGTTGTTATACTTCCATTTTATTCAAAAAATCGGAATTCGTGCCAGAAATTAAAAATAGTATTTTTTGCTTTATTTAATGACAGAAATTTTGCAATTACATATAGTACAGATTCTTTTTTTTTTTTTTTAATTTTCCGGAATGAATGCGAAATTTCGAAATAAAAATTGAGACCAAACTGGCAACCCTTTATTTAATGACAGAAATTTTGCGATTACATATAGTACAGATTCTTTTCTCTTTTTTTTAATTTTCCGGAATGAATGCGAAATTTCGAAATAAAAATTGAGACCAAACTGGTAACCCTTTATTTAACGACAGAAATTTTGCGATTACATATAGTACAGATTCTTTTCTTTTTTTTAATTTTCCGGGATGAATGCGAAATTTCGAAATAAAAATTGAGACCAAACTGGCAACCCTTTATTTAATGACAGAAATTTTGCGATTACATATAGTACAGATACTTTTCTTTTTTTTAATTTTCCGGAATGAATGCGAAATTTCGAAATAAAAATTGAGACCAAACTGGCAACCCTTTATTTAATGACAGAAATTTTGCGATTACATATAGTACAGATTCTTTTCTTTTTTTTTTAATTTTCCGGAATGAATGCGAAATTTCGAAATAAAAATTGAGACCAAACTGGCAACCCTTTATTTAATGACAGAAATTTTGCGATTACATGTAGTACAGATTCTTTTCTTTTTTTTTAATTTTCCGGAATGAATGCGAAATTTCGAAATAAAAATTGAGACCAAACTGCCAACCCTGTTATACAAGGCAAAAACACTAAAAGATCGATTAAGTGGCAAAAAACAAGGTGGGAAACCCCTCTACGTACAATCGTTGAGCCTCTGAGCCATTTTCATTTGTAGATAAAATGCAAATCAGCCTTTTTCCTATCAGTGAAGGGGAACATTTTACTACACGTTCCTACCTCGATTGAGGGCTGCACAGTCGGATCAGCGGCTGTTATGTATTAATCGAGGCGACATTTTTCATACGCGTTCTTCTTCCCCATATCACATTTGCATTCTATTAGTGTCTGTCTTCTTCCGATAACTTGCAACAGGAATGGAGCTTTTACGTTTGCATCGACCAAGTTTTCGAATGCGCATGAACAGTCGCGTTTTATTTCCGATTAAAAATGAAAATGGCTCAGAGGTTCAACGATTGTACGGAGAGCGGTTTCCAACCTTGCTTTTGCCACTTAATTGTTCTTTCTGTGTTTTTGCCTCGTATAATACGGTTGCCAGTTTGGTCCTCATTTTTATCTCGAAATTTCACATTCATACCAGAAAATTAAAAAAAAAGAATCTGTACTATATATAATCACAAAATTTCAGCCATTAAATAAAGCAAAAAATACTATTTTTAATTTCTGGCACGAATTCTTATCTTCTGAATAAAAATGGAGACCAGGCTGGTAATCCTGTCATATAACAACATCACCTTTGGTCAGTGTTGCCAGTGTACTATATTTTAAATTCAGATTTCTTGATTGGCACCACTTTTTTCAAACAGTAAACTTCATTTTGTTTTTGCCTTAATTAATATGTCATTAATAAGGCACATATTACCATTTGAAAAAAGTGGTGAAAAAAGTAGCCCATCTGGCAACACTGCCTTTGGTGCACTCTGGAACATTTGATTTTTATTTCCGACCATGCATTCTTTGATGAAAGTTGTTTGTTTTGACGTGTACTATCACCTCTTAAAGTTTTTTCCATCTTTTATGAAACACCCTGTATGTAGATTTAAAAAAAAAATATGTAAGCTTCTAGGCTTAGCAAGATACATAGAAGTAGATTTGATATTTCTTTTATCTTCCATTTTACTACGAAATGATTTCTATGAGTAAATCGGATTGCAGTTAAATAGTCTCGGAGATTAAAAATAAATCGAAATATGATTTCGAAGGCTTTATTGATTGATTCCAAAATATTCCAAAAATTCCTAATCAAATTCCTTAATATGTTCTGAGTTGTTTAAATCTATTCAATTCTATTTAATATGTTTTCATAAAAAATATCGCAAAGCTTCTTAAATTATACATTTTTAAGCATGGAATATTATTTTAGGAATTGTTTACTGCTCAAAGTAAAACAGTCTTAAAGCCTATCATTTTTTTTTAAACCTTACATTTTATTTCACGCGTATATCAAAAAAAAAAAAAAAAAAAAAAAAAAAAATGTTGAACAATGATAAAGAATTTAGTAAACTCTCACCAGAATGCGATTCCAACAACGAAATTGTCTTCGTTAATTGATAATAACATAGCTGCCAACTTGTACGGATTTTTGCTACCACTAAAATTTTACAGAAATTTCTGCCTTATTTAATTATCAACATTCACTGTAATTCGGTGATTGAATTAGGCAAAATTTTCTATTAAATTTTAGTGGTAGGAAAAATCCGTACAAGTTGGCAGCTATGTAATAATAATAATAATATACACCTTTAATGAAATTCACTTGGTTTTATTTTTCGCATTAGATTTATTTTAGATTTTTCTGCTCCATTTAATAACACGCATGGATGGCAACTTTTGCAGGCCGCCCACTCCTGTCCGTTTTTTTATGCATTTTTTTCAAAGAAAAATATTATTTTTAGATTTTTATTCTAAATTTTGTGGAAACCTACCTGAAAGGTAACTTTAATTGGAAACGATATAAGGATTTCTATAAGTAACTCGCATTGTAGTTAAATATTCTTGGAGATTAAAAATAAATCGGAATATGATTTCGACGACTTTTTTGAATGATTCCAAAATATTCCAAAAATTCTTAATCAAATTCCTTAATATGTTCTGCTTTGTTTAACCCTTTATCTACAGACTGTACTTATAAGTACCACTCATTTAAAACGTTCATCCCATAGTGAATATTACTAATATTCTAATGGTACTTTGCAAAAACACTCTTTTAACTCCACTTTATCCGAATACATGGCAGTAGTAGTTCTAGGTTTGTTATTTTAGCGTAGAAAGAGGCTGTCTTTGAAAGAGTCGATGTGTTTTGTGTCGACATTTTGTACAGATTCTCACGCTCGTCTTTTTATTGCTGCAAACACAATAAAAGATATAAGATAAGTGTTGGATTTTTTATGTGTTTATTATGATCTTAGAATACAATTTGACTAGCTATTTTAGGTGAACGGTATATGTATTTGATTTAACAGTTGTATTACTCGATGGTACTTATAAGTACCATCAGTACACTGGGTGTTGGAGAAAATCCTTTTGTTTACTTTTCCTCTGTGTAGTTATCAATCATTTTCCTCTGCTTTAAAATGTAATTACTAAAATGTAATGTAGTAATAATTTTCCTAGTTTTTCCTTTCTGTTTCATTATTATTTTTTATAGGAAATCGAAAAAGTTATGGCACCCGCTCTTTTTTGCTATGCTAGAAATGACATGTGTAAATCCATACATTGCATATGCGGAGATACGGGAGAAAATATTGTTCCTGGAATATATACGTCGCATAACTAAAGGACTGCTGATAAGGTCAAAACAAAAAACAAAAAACAAAAAACAAAAAAAAATATTTTTTAACCCTTTTAGTGGCAAAGCATTTTCAATACTAAAATGTTGAAATAAATTATTGGCACCGGAATTTGCAAAAAAAAAAAAAAAAAAAAAGAAAGCAATATTTATAAATCAGAAAAAAAGCATATATTTCACATACTTATTAAATCGAAAATATTTTAGCACAATTCTGGTGCCATTGCCTTGTGGGTTTTTTGTTACGATATTTTAGTCATAGTGTACTGACGGTACTTTATTGTGCCGCTTTAATTAATTACCTCTAGGGAATTTAATTTCTCAGTGGATGTGTATTTTTTTATGTTTATCCTTTAATTTTCATTGAAGTAACTGTGAAAAAAAATTACAAGAAAAAAATTGCAGTAGATCACAATGCAGTAGATAAATGGATAAACATAAACAAAAACTTTAAAATGGTGTAATATTACACTGGTAGAAATGGTGTTAAACAAAGAGTTGTAAGCAAATCCCACAAACTTCACGAAACTGTGAGAACAAAAAAAAATCTACGCAGGAAGTAACACAAAGAAACGTAACCAAAGGGCAACTGCTCCTTCAATTCTATTTAATTCTATTTAATATGTTTTCATAAAAAAATGTTGTAAAGCTTCTTAAATTTAACATTTTTAAGCATGGAATGTTTTCTTAAAACTTGTCTTTTTCTAAAATCTTACATTTTATTTCACGCGGATCTCTATAAATAAGTTGGATACTGATAATGAGTTCAGCATACACTTCCACCAGAATGCGATTGCGAGAACAAAACTGTATTCGTTAATTGATTACAATAAATAATAAAAACCTTTAGTGAAACCCACTTTTTCTTCTACAATAGATTTATTTTAGATTATTATATTCTAATTAATACAGTAGAATCCGGTTAAGACGCGTTTCAACGGACTAGACAAAAGTCGGTTATTGAGCGAGATATCGCGTATTAAACTTGATGTGCATAATGTTGCTGAAACTTAGCTTATTTACATATCTTCTAACTGAAATTTAGAGGTTTCATTTATATATTTACTATCGAAAATAGTGTCTTTTTACGCATATTTAGATTACAATTTAACTGTATTCAAGTTTAACCCATTGTTTGTTTTGTTTGTTTTTATAGGATCGACTGGCATGGAAAATGAAATTAATATGGATTCAACTATAGCTTAATTACCGATTAATATACATTAGCTAAAAATAAAGAAATAAATTAGAAACAAATATAATTTCCCCTATAGCCTACTTTTTTAACGCAAATAAAAATATTAAATCTTTGAAGTACACCCCAGTTTTTAAAATCACATTTAGTACATATGATAATGTCTACACTCATACACAGTCCTTAATTTTTTAAATGATAAGAAAAAAACTATCTTATTAATCCTTGTGTCATATATATATTAGGGTGTATCGATTTTTAACTTTTTTTTTGTTTGCAAATTCCAAGTTGATAAAAAGTTGCTACTAGACACCACAACTTACCACAAAAAATTTTGGATTTTTAAAAAAATGTTTAGGTCTCCCGCACAAGGCCTAAAGTTTAGAAATTTTACTTAAAAAGTAAATTTTTACAAAAATTTAAAAAAAAACCTAAAACACTTTTTTTCTAAATTGCAAGTTAAAATTCCACTAACAATAAGCACAAAAAGCGATAGAAAATGTATTTCAAAGACTTAGCACAACATTTAGGTCTCCCGCACAAGGCCTAAAAGTCTTTTTCAGCCAATTTTTGAACATTTTTCAGTGCTTTGATATTTGTGTTGTTGCTGGTTTAAAGATTAAATGTAACTAAAGCCTCGTTAGGCTTGATTGGAATTGTTGAAATAAGAGAAATAATAAATCACATTTCAATACATCAAGCGTCAACTTGAAGCAATGGGGTGGGGGAAGGCCAGACTGTTGCGCCACGGTGATGCGACACCTATGAATCACCGCGCAGACTTGTCAGTAGTCGTCTGCCCGCGAGCGAGCATTACGGTTGTGTTTTAGTGCGATAGTCTTGTTGTAAGAATCAATTGAGTGAATGTTGTTGTTGTTCATTATGAGTAAAAAACCGCATCTAACTAGACAAACTACCGAGAGGCCGGTTATCGGGCAACCTATTGATGTGAGTGAGTTTAATGTTCTGCCAACCAAGATGGATGTTTTGAAGTATTTTGAGTGGGTACGCATTGAAATGAAACAAGAGGGAATACATCAGCTTGCAAAGAAGGTAATTGCGTTAAGAGTTGCTTTGAAACTTGAGGAAATATGGAAAAGAGCTTCAATTCCTGTTTGTGGCACGAAAAACACAATATTTATGGTTTTAAAACTGCATGAGCAGCTTGAGAAAATTAAAAAGTGTTCAGGGCCTAAAAGGAAGTATCCTAACTCCTACAAAGATGCAGTAACTAGCTTTCAGTCAAAAACTGAAACTGCATTGTTTGATATTTGTACTTACAAGTGTGACCTCAGCAACTGTATTTGCTCTATTGACAAAAAAGTCCCGGCACTAGAACACGAGTTTTTGCTCGACCAACGTGGTCCTAGATTGATGTCGATTGCAGAGTGTGACAAAAACGAGACTAAAAAGCTTAAAAAGCGATTAGAAAGAAAATCTAGGTCACAAGCTTTAATGCAGGTAGTTGTAAAAAAGACTGAGGATGAAAACTTAAAATCTGTTGATAACATTGATTCTGGTGATAGTACAGATGATTCAATGTCTCACACATCATGTCAAGATAGTGATTTTGAAATAAATGTACTTGATACGAGTCAAAAAAGTGTTTCAAGTGTAGAAGTAAAACAAGAACTGTCACAACGCTTGTCTTTGTTTTCACGAGCTTGTGACCGCAGGAGCATTTCTAGTAGAGCTGGAGCTCAGTTAGCTACTGCCCTTTTGCGAGACTTAAATGTCGTTACTGCGGAGAACCAAGAAGCAGTAATCGACAAATCAAAAGTAGCACGTGAAAGACTTAAGTCTCGTAAAGAAGTAAGCTCAACTCGAACCTCCGATCTGTTGGCCATTTACTTTGATGGTCGTAACATGGCCATAACAAAAGAAATTGTAGCTGGTAAAAGTGTCCGAAAATCTTTAATGGAAGAACACATATCTATTGTTGAAGAACCTGGATCCAAGTATTTTGGTCATGTAACTCCCATAAATGGAACAGGAAAGGAAATAGTTACATCACTTGTAAAGTATTGTGAAGAAAAAACTGTCGATCTTAAAAAACTAAAAGATATTGGTTGTGATGGTACGACAGCAAACACAGGCACTTCATATGGAGTTATCACCTTATTTGAAAATAAAATACAACAGCCACTACTACATTTGAATGAATGTCTACTACATTTGAATGAATTACCATGTAGAAAAATTATGGTTGCTCTTGATGGGCCAACTTCTGGACCAAACACATTTAGCAGGCCTATTGGTAAACAACTTCTAAGCTGCCAAAATCTGGATGTTGTCAATTTTGTTGCAATTGAAAGCGATATACCAGAAGTTCATCTTAAAGAATTGAGCACAGACGAAAAGTTTCTGTACGAAATATCCAAACCCGTATCAATAGGTACATGTACAGAAGAGTTGGCCAGATGAAACCCCGGAAACATCTCGCACGCCAGGTGGCTTACCCTGGCAAATCGAATCCTTCGTTTGTATGTAGCCATGGATGATCCGACCCCTGAGCTAAGAATGCTTGAAGAGTTCATAATGAAAGTCTACATACCATCATGTTTCTCAATTAAGTGCAATCCCAAAATCCCACAGGGTTCCATTAATTTTTTTTAAATGATTCCTTTCAGAAATTACTTGGAAGATGAGCTAAAACATGTCGTCCATGCAACGTTACAGAGAAACGCATTTATAGCTCACCCAAAGCATGTTTTAATAGCTATGTTGTTTGATGAACGAAAACATATTAGAGTCTTGGCTTATAAGAGAATCCAGAAAGCTCGTGAAACAGAAAAGAAAGGGGTAAGGATATTTAAACCCCCTCAGATCAATTTTAATGCTAAAGACTATATAGATATGATTGACTGGCAAACCACTTCAGTAGAAACCCCTCTTGTTACCGATATCAGCCTAGAAGAGTTACGGTTAATTGCGGAAACGGGAAAAAGTGGAAGGGTTGAATTTACAATTCCTTCTCACACTCAAGCTGTGGAACGAAATGTGAAAGAAGTCACAGAAGCTTCAAAGCGAGTGTGTGCGATGACCGAAAGAGATGGTTTCATTCGTGCCAGACTGGAAGACCGTAAAGAGCTTCCTACGTTCGAGACCAAGAGCCAGTACAAAACCTCAGTGAAGGATTAAAATGTAAGTAAGTGTTTTTTGTACTACTTTGATTTTTAATGTTTTTAAATAACATCTTTATCTTACTGTCTTCCATATAATATTTGAAATTCATTGGGGATCATTTCTATAATTTTGTAAAAATCTGTAGGCCTACGTAAATACTGTATATAACTTTCGTTTCAGGTTTTGAAGACAAGATGAAAGGACGAATATTTAAAACAAGTCAGTTAATTTGAAATAGAACAAGAAAACTGCGCTCATGTTCTATGAAAATACATCAGCAGCATTTTGTACTTATATACTACATTTTATTCAACGTTATAATATTTTATACATTTGTAATAAACAATAGTAATCACAAATAACGACAGAGTTTATTTGAACACCTTTATCAAACAATTTACATCGTTAACCCTAGAACTACCGGAAATTTTACTCAAGTTTTATAAAAACATTCTACACCAGAATTTTTACTTAAAACTATTTAATTTGTTTATTTAACTTATTATTGTCTGATTTATACATTTAGTTTGTTTTAAAGAAATTTCTGGTTTGAATAAATATTTTGAATGTACATGTCGGGTCCAATGGACCCGTCTGGTAGACGGAAGGTTAAACTATCTTTTTTAAGGTATACAACATTTATATATTATTTATGTAGTATGTATATATATATATATATATATATGTATGTATGTATATATATATATATATATATATATTATGTCATTTTATGCCTCCTGTAACAAAAATACACTTAAGTCTGGTGTTTTTAACGAAAAAAAAATGGTTCACTTACACTAAAAATTACGAAAGTTTCGTCAAAATTAACAAACTTTAGGCCTTATGCGGGAGACCTAAATGTTGTGCTAAGTTTTTAAAATACATTTTCTATCGTTTTTTGTGCTTATTGTTAGTGTAATTTTAACTTGCAGTTTAGAAAAAAAGTGTTTTAGTTTTTTTTTTTTTAATTTTTTGTAAAAATTTACTTTTTAAGTAAAATTTCTAAACTTTAGGCCTTGTGCGGGAGACCTAAACATTTTTTTAAAAATCCAAAATTTTTTGTGGTAAGTTGTGGTGTCTAGTAGCAACTTTTTATCAACTTGGAATTTGAAAACAAAAAAAAAGTTAAAAATTGATACACCCTAATATATATATATATGTATATATATATATATATATATTGTTAGAACAGCAAAAAGTAAACAAATATAGAAAGTATAAAAGAAATAAATATACAACCGCAGTCATATGAATTCGCGTCTTAAGATAAATTTTTGCCTTGTGGCGCCGAAAATCTATCGCCTATTAACAGTTCGCGTATTAAACGTGATATTTTTACAGTAGTGTAATTGCGATGTTCAAAGTGCTGGAAAAAATCCGCGTATTAAGCGGGATCGCGAATCACCGTGAGCATCTTAACCGGGTCCGACTGTAATAGGCTACTTTCATTTTTGTAGCCTAAGTCACATAGCTGATAAATGCTTTGGTCACCGTTATTTTCAAAAAGGTTTCTTCGCCTTCATTCAATTAATGGGATATCTCCGATAAAATAAGTCGCATTTTTCCGTTCTAAAATACTGGTAGCAAAAAATCGTAGCAATTTACACCTATGTGATTTAAACTTCAAGTACGCAAGGAACTAACCGATAGGCATGGTTGCCAACTTTTACAGTTTGTCAGTTTGGTCAGTTTTTAACACTTCCCGACAAAGTTGAAAAATGTTTATGCATTCGGTTTGTCTGGCCGTCAGTCCGTCAGGCCGTCTGGCCGTCTGTCCACGCTCAAACTCCTGTAAATATACTCGGATTTTCATGCAATTGATAAACGTTATTTAGGGTAACCAAGGCATGTTTGGTATTGCTTATGAATTTTGTGGGATTAATCGTTCATTTACAGGGACACTCAAAAGAATTCCATTACATTATCGTACATGGGGAAAAACGTCCGTAAAGATACTCGTATTTTCATGAAATTGATAAATGTTATTTAGGGTCACAAAAGCATGTTTGGTATTGTATATGAAGTATGTAGGATTAATTGTTCATTTACAGGGACACTCAAAAGTATTCCATTACATTATGGTATATTGGGAAAATCGTTTGCAGAGTATTTTAATGACATTATGCTATTTCAAATGTATTGAAACTGATATAAATCACTGAATTTCACTACGATCACGTTAGAGCAGGAGATTTATAGCATTTTTTATTCATTTACAGGGACACACAAAATAAATGGGTTACAGTACAGTACTGTCTTTGAGTAATAATTGCTAGAGTGCACGGTTTAAAATTCGGTATGCGTTTTTAAATTTAATTATTTTTTTGCATCTTACCCGTTATATATAAATTCTATACCTCAAATACTGGGCTGCACAAAAGTATTCACGTACCGTTCTACTTATTAGAGGAAATTGCTGAAGGTAAATTTTCAACTGAAGTATATGTAGCTCTTAAGTGAACTAAATTTTATCTTGCATGTAGCTAATAGATTCAAATCTATAAATCATATACAGGGCTACAATTCACATAATTTTCCGATTGTGGATGGGAACAGCTGAAATTCGGTTCTGAAATGTATTATGCGTTTCCATACGGTTGAATTAGACGTAATAGTTTAATTTTTTAAACAGTGCAGTTTTGTTACATTATTCTGAATGTGTTGGAAAGTGTTTCATAATCTATGCATGACGCATGATTTTTTCTTACTTGTTTAATACAATTTTTGGAAAGAAAAATATTATTTTTAGATTTTTCTACTAATTTTTGTGGAAACCTACCTGGAGGGTACTTTTAATTACAAATGTTTTAAAAACTTAGAATGGAAAAAACTTTCTTCAGAAATATTATAAAATAGACCAGTTGGAACCCTGCTTTTTATGCTTTCTCGTTTTCACTAATATTTAACAAAATTCTGTCATATTTAATCGATTTGGCGATTACACTTTTTGACGATTACATATAACGAAATTTACTGCTAAATTTTACCGGTACGTTAAAAGCGTAAAAGTTGGCAGATAAGAATACAGAAAACAAATCTTCTCTGAATACTCTATTAAAACCTTTACAAAGTATTATTTATTCTATCTTTATTAATATTGGGTTTAAATGAAGATATAAAAGATTTTTGAAATACAGTAGAACCTCGATTATCCGAAGTAATTTGGACCGACCATCTTTCGGAAAATCGAAATTCAGAAAGCTTCCATTTTAAGATTAAGTAGAAATAATTATGTGTTATTTCTAATAATGGTAAGACGTGCGTAATAAAAATAAAGCAATAGCAAAATTTAAACAAAAATAATTTACCTGAATTTTAAGTTTGAAATTAAATACCTTTTACATATTTCACAAGCGTTTGAAGCAATGTTTCGTTTGTCGCAGTTTCGATTGCCTTTGCTTTGAATCTCTATCACAAAGTTTTTTTTAATATTATCAGTTTACCAGTATCAGAGTCTTTCTGCTGCTCCAGCCATGCCAAACCTTTTGAAAAACATTCAAAAGCTTCAGAATTTCTAATTTGTTCGTTCCATTCCGCAGCTCACGGGAACTCAAGTTAAATTCGAATTCTTTAAAAAATTAACTTTAAAAATTAAGAATTAACTTAAAAAAAAAAGCTAAATATTGATACGTATTTTTTCTTCCACTTTAAGCACATTAAAAGTTTGTTCTTTACTAACTTTTAACCTACCTCAATTTTTACTTTCTTCTATCTTTACAAGAGAGAAGTATTGGATTCGTGAAAAATTTCGACTTTCGACGGATTTACACGTTTTAGGGATCAGAGATTCCGAAAAACATGTTTTTACAAAATGTCTGTCTGTCTGTAAGTGACATTTTGTGGGCGCTCTATCTCAAGAACTAATGCACAGAATTTAATAAAAAATTAGATTCAGTTAGTCCCTGATATAAATGGGTGCTGATTAGTTTTTGGTGTAAATCGCTCAACAGGTGGCGCTGCTATGCAGCATTTTACTTTCCACAATACCTCAATCTCTAGAACTAAAGCACGGATTTTCATCAAACTTCAAATTCAGATATACTTTGATAAGAATTTCTGCTAAACTGGTGTGATTTCTTGTACTATTTAAATGATTTAAATGACGTGATTTATATACAGTCAAGGATCTATAATCCGCACTCCCATAATCCGCAATTTTCTATAATTCGCATTGCTTAATGAATGTAAACAATTAAACAAATTTACAAATTTTTGATCCAAAAATGATTTTTTAAAAGAAATATCTGAAAATTTTAAATATAAAAGTGAATATAATCAATTTTTTAATACAAGAGTTTGAAAAATGCATTTTTTGAGATAGCATATTAAATTAATTATTACATTTCACATTTTTCTTTTCATGTTACACTGAATATGGAGCAAAAATATTTATATGCACTCGTGGTTCGGAAAGGAACACTTGTACACAAGGAATATGCTAAAGAAATATGATAGTAAAAAAATAAATAAATAAAGCTTTAAAATTGGATTTCGGTTAACCGAGAGTTTCGGTTGAAAGAGCTTCGGATAAAAGAGGTTCTACTGTACCTAGAAAATAAACTAAGAAACTCTTTTTTTAAATTGAAGCATTGGCATATTGTATTAACCGCTTAACACGTTGAGTGCCACGTTAACTGACATTGAAGCTGAAAAATTTACAATGTTTGAAGCAATCTTTAAGAAAGTATAAGCCTGTAATAAATAAAAGGTAAGTAAATTTTAAATAAATTTTCAGTAATTGCTTAGGAAAAAATATATATATTCCGTTTTATATCATATTTAAGACCGTCAGTCATCGGTGAATAACGCGTTCTAAACGGAATGTTCAGTGTCAATCACCGGTAACTGACGTGGCGCTTAACGTGTTAACAGTTTTGCCCCAAACGCCGCTCGGGCGAAAATAGTTTGCTTGTTTCATCACTAAAAGTTTTCGATACCACATAGTTTTAACTGTAAACTTCACTTTATTAATTAGCAGGCATTTTTCGATTATATAAGGCAAATATTTTAGTATAAAAAAGTGGTGTTGGTACTTATTTTTTATTTATTGTGTAAAAAGACAAAAAGAAACTGTTAAGGCTGCTGTCCCTGCAGGCGAAGACACTCGATAGCTAATTCTAAACCTATGGGAAGGTTATTTTCTAATATCTATTTTGCATTTCTACATTTTTAAATATTTTTATTATTATTATTGTTGTTGTTGTTATTTTCCATCGGACAGTTGAGGTCCATCTTTACATCGCTTCTTTTTTTACTATTTCCATTTTGGTAGCAGATATTTTTATAAAGTTACTTTCACTTTCGAAACCGGTTCCGAAAATGAAAGTTTCATTCTAAAAATATCTGCAACCGAAATCGAAAAAGTAAAAAAGGAGCGATTTAGAGATGGATCTCAGCTATCCTATGCAATAAAAATATTAAAAATACCGAAATGCAACGAGATATTAGAAAAAAAATCTCCTTTTGGATTTAGCATTAGCTCGAGAGTGTTCTTTGCCTGTAGGGGTTAAGGGGACTGTGTTAAGGGGACTGTGTTAAGGGGACAGTTTACCTCAAAATTGGTCAAAAATTCTATTTTCTTTTTTTTTCTTTTATATTAAATGAAAGCTTGTTTAATTATGGATATTTTGACACCTCGTTTTTCCCCATACGGCAATTTTTATCGCGAGATATTGCAAATTTTGTTAATATAGCCAGCACAATTGCTCACACAAATCAAAATTTTAAATGGCTTTTGTTCGATGTTCAGATTTTCGTCACTTTCCTGTTTTACAAATGCTAAGTTTTTTTATTTATTTATTTATTTATTTATTTATTGTGTGTTGGGCCATCCGGAAAGTTCTGCGGTTTTTCGAAACGAAGCTGGGTTTCATCTATTTATTTTGCTACTACTAATAAGGTGTGACCTTGAATGACCCAGAGATGTACATTCATTCTTTTCTGCTTGCGTTGCATAATTCCTGCTTTTATTGTCGCATAATTTTAGTTTCAGCGTAGTGCTAAGAATGGAGAACTAAAAGGTTCGTCATATTATGTTCTTTTATTTTAGAAAAGATAAAAGTACTACACGGATTCGTCATAAAATTTGTGTTGTATATGGACAAAGTGTTATTTCAGATGACACAGTTCGAAGGTGGTTTGAGAAGTTCAAACGCGGAAATTTCAGCCATAAAGATTACGCCCGCTCTGAACGACCATCATTTGTAAAGGAGGACCTCTTAAAAGAAGCTATAGCTGAAAATCAGCGTAGCACAGTTCGAGAGCAATAACACCGATTAAATATTCCAAAAAGTACCGAGCATGATCATTTGAAGAAGATTAGGTATGTAAGCCGCTATGGTGTGTGGGTACTCCATACTTTAACACCGCAGAATAAGCTTGCTTGAATTTCGGCATGAGATTCTTTGCTGAAACGAAATGCAGAAGTTCCTATTTTAACCCTTACCGGCGCGGAGTAATTATGTTTATAAACTTATGAAATAATGGGATGACACCGCAATTTATAATCGAATTTATTAGAATATATGAAATTGCTTATTTTCATGTACAATATAATAGAAAAATTTTAGTTAAATATTCTTGGTGCCGTTTGTCAGTTTTGGAATTAAAATTAGCTGTCCGTTTTTAAGGACACTGCGCCGTAAAGGGTTAAAGCGGTCCATTACTGGAGATGATAAATGGATACTATACAATATCGTATAAGAAAAATATCATGTGGTAAGTAAAATGAGCCTCCCTAAGCGTCATTGCGGTGAGAGCTGCATCTCAAAACAGTAATGCTTTGCGTATGATAGGACTACAAAAAAGTTATTTATTAAGAATTGTTGCCATCAAATCAAAGAATAAATTTCTAAATATACTGTTCCCAAATGCAGTTTTGAAAAAAAATCGAAGAAAACCGAGCAAAATTGACGAATCGTCGAGGTGTTGCGTTCCAACATGACAATGCTCGACCCCACTTTGCAATGAATGTCAGCCAACGCCTTATTGAGTATGGGTGGATTTTTTTGTGTCACTCTTATATTCAACAGACCTAGCCCCCTCAGACTTTCACCTTTTCAAGTCACTTCGATATTCCCTGAACGGCCAGGAGTTCACTTCTTTGAGACTGTCAAACAGCACCTTGATAACTTCTTTACGAATAAATCTAATGACTTTTCTTTTAAAATGGAATTTTTCAGCTCCCAGGATGATCGCAAAAAATCATAGAAAAAAATAGTACTTATGTGATTCAATAACATTTTCTTGTGTTTCTGTACTTATTTATTGAAATTTATCATAAAAAACCAGCGGAACTTTCCGGATAACACAATATTTGAGGTAGAGATTGAACCTTTTTTGTATGTATTCTTTATTACATATGTGAGGAATTAGCCTTCTGGTTTTCTGTTATTTTTTTAAAATAAAAGTACATGAAGGTGTGCTAGATTTAATCGTTTTTCACTACATATGTCACTAAAAATATTATATGTAATATTAAATGTATCTAAAAATCCATGCGCAGTGTTGTGTAATAGACATTTGAAAATCTTATAAAAAATGGGGCAAAAATATCAATATTTAAAAAAGTAGTAAAGATTTTTAAAAAATTAAATTTTAATTAAGTATGGAGTTTTTTTTTTTCAAAATGTACTTTTAGTTGAACATTGAAATGCAGTGAGTTCATTATTTGAACCATATTTTTAAAAATAAGCAAAATTGTTGAAAAGGTAAACTGTTCCCTTAAGGGATTAAAAACGACAAGCATGTCCTGTAAGTTCAAAATATTACAAATTCGACACATGAAATATTTCTACAGATATATATATATATATATATATATATTACTTTATATTCCATCTGTATTTTTTTTGTTGTTGTTGTTGTTTACTTCACTCGTATTTCTAAATATTTTATTGCAGAGTTTTGTAGCTTATATTTTATAAAGACACGAAAATCAGTGAAGGAATACACAGAGAAACAGCTTTGCTATAATGCAGCAAAAATATTTGACATGCACAATAATATTTTTTACGAAAATGCTTTTGAAGTATTTCCCAGGTGAAGTCAACACGTTTATTTTTTTTTTTCAACTCCATCGGGTATTTTGGGGGTTGAAATCTATGTTCTGAGTTTTTGACTAAAATAAACAGCAATAAATTCTTTTACTTAGAAATGCGAAAATTTAAATTCAAATGTTTGTTTCGAGACTAAAAATCTACAATCACTTTCTGTGAGTTATGACATAAAAGGAATATTTCCAGATGTTTCACTTGCCTTTGGGTGTCAGTGCTTTCATATTTTATGGAAAGAATTAGTGGCAGGAGTTAGCTTTGGTGTTATGTTAAATTATTTGTGTTATTATACTTAAATATTTATGTTAATTAAAAACTGCAGTTCATCTAAAATATATTTAAAAAAAAAAATCCGAATAATCTGTAGATCAAAAATGGGAATATTTTCTGCTGATTTTTTCTAATTACAGTAGAATCTCTTTTATCCGAAACTCTTTTAACCGAAACCCTCGGTTAACGGAAATCCATTTTTAAAGTTTTATTTTTTTTAACTTTCACATTCTTTGTGTGCAAAATCCATTTTTAAAGCTTTTTTTTACTATCACACTGATCAAAGCAAAGAAGAGGACAACGATATAGGCGAAGAAAACGAACAAATTAGCAGTTAAGCTTTTGAATGTTTTTCAAAGGGTTTGGCATGGCTAGAGCAGTAGAAAGACTGTGATACTGGTGAACTAATAGTATTAAAAAAAACTTTGTGATATAGAACTACAAAGCAAAGGTAATCGAAACTGCGACAAACAAAACTTTTTTCAAACCCTTGTGAAGTATGTTAAAAGATACTTAATTTCAAAATTAAAATTCAGGTAACTTACTCGTGTTTCTATTTTGCTATTGCATTATTTTTAAGCACTTGTTACCATAATAAGAAATAGCGCATATATTTCTCCTTAATCTTAAAATTGAAGCATTCTCGATTACCAGAAAATTTCGATTTTCCGAAAGAGGGTCGGTCCCAATTACTTCGGATAATCGAGGTTCTACTGTATTCTGAAAGCTGTTTTGACCCTTTATCTACTAATGGTACGTATAAGTACCACTCAATATAAATTTTCACCCCATGGTGAAT
Organism: Maratus speciosus; assembly: GCA_963932465.1. Taxonomy (NCBI): domain Eukaryota; kingdom Metazoa; phylum Arthropoda; class Arachnida; order Araneae; family Salticidae; genus Maratus; species Maratus speciosus. Next base: position 286,021,541 of record OZ010789.1, on the reverse strand, counting down.
ATTAGTAAGATTCTAATGATACTTTGCAAAAACACTCTTTTAACTCCACTTTATCCGGATGGCAGCATTAGTTTGTTATTTAGCGAGGAAGGAGGCTATCTTTGAAACAGTCGATGTGTTTGTTGATGTCATATGTAAATTCATATATTGCATATGTAGACATGCAAGAGAGCATGTTGTCCCTGGAATATAGACGTCGCATAACCAAAGGACTGCTAACAAGATCGAAACCTAAAACAAAAATAAAATAGTTTTTTTACCCTTTCAGGGGCAAAGCATTTTCAATGCTAAAGTGCTGAAATAAATGACTAGCACCGTAATTTGCCAAAAAAGAAATTTGTAAATAAAAAAAAAAAAGGCCATATTTCACGTACTTATTAAATCGAAAATTTTTTACCACAATTCTGGTGCCGATGAAAACACCTTGTGGGGTTTTCTGTTACGATATTTTAGTCATAGTGTACTGGCGGTACTTTAAAGTGCCACTTTAATGAATTACCTCAAAGTAAAATTAAATTTCTCACGGGTGAATATTTTTTTATGTTTATACTTTAATTTTCATTGTAGTAACTGAAAAATGATTACATGAAAAAAATTACAGTAGATCATGATGTAGTAGATAAAGGGTTAAATGCTTGGCTAAAAATCACGGTATGTACACTACTCGGAATTTCTAAGGAATATGGAACCCCATTTTCTATTTAAAAAATCGCTATAATAATAGCTTAAGTCATGTGACTGTCATCAATAGTTCCGGGTTGACAGCTTCGCTTCTTATATGCCAGGCGGCGAATTTGGTAATTCAATGTCGCAGGTTATAAATCGCCAAATATTGTTCCAACGCCATGTATCAGTATTATAATAGTGCATTTCATGCGACTAACATTTTTTCGCATGGTAAATTAAAACAAAGCTTTGATGTTGAAATTAAATATCATGGTTTATGGTATTATTTATTACTTTTTTCTTTCTAAAGAAATGATTGAGAATCATAAAATTTAAAGTTTTCAGTTTTAATTTAAATTTATGTTTTTCAAATAAAATGTATGAAAGTATTATATTTTAAATGTAATACAAAAAAAAAATCGACGGGAACAATGTTTGGCGATTTATCACCCGCGCCCGGCTAACATAAAAAGACCGAGTTCATGATTTCTGTATCAGAATCTTCCGATTTGGCGAAGGATTTACCAAAAAAAAAAAAATTAAATAATGAATAAAAGTAAAGTTATGCAATGCTTAGCATACATTTAGAGTAGACCAAACTGGTCGCCAAGGGCGGCTAGTTCCTGTTTAATATGGAAGTAGCGGAATTCGTAATCACTTTGTTCGATTAAAGAATTTTTAACAGTTTCCGCTTTTAATTAAGAAGAAAATTTTTGCACTTGCCTTTGGGTATCATGGCCTTTATTTTTTTTTTTTTTGAAGAATTACTGGCCAGAAGTTAGCAATATAATTAGATTTGTTTGTGTTATTATGCTTATGTATACTGTTAATTAAAAAATTCAGTTAACCGAAAATATTCAGAGAAACAACAGCATAGTCTGTAGCTCAAAAACATGAATATTTGTTGCTGATTCTTCTAATTACTCTGAAAACAGTTTTCGATACGTGGCTAAATATCACGACATGTACACTCCTCGGAATTTCTAATGAATCTGGAACAACTTTTGCTATTTAAAATATTTCTAATATTTAAACAGCTGAATTTGTAACCACTTCGTTCGATAAAAGAATTTGTAATATTTTTCTGTTTTTAATTAAGAAGAAAGATTTTGCATTTGCCTTTGGATATCATGTTCATGGCCTTTATTTTTTTCTGAAGAATTACTGGCCAGAATTTAGCAGTGGAGTTAGATTTGTTTGCGTTATTATGCTTATGTATAAAGGTGATTAAAGAATTCAGTTCATCGTAAAGATTCAGATAAACAACCGAATAGTCTGTAGATAGAAAATATGAATATTTCTTGCTGATTCTTCTAATTATTATGAAAAAAATTTTAACCTCTTGAGATGAGGCGGGATATATTATATCCCACCTAATTTAAACAAGATTAGCACCAGAAACTTTTAACAAAATTTTATAATTTTAACTTTGGGGGCGAAATGCATAAAAGTTGCTTTCTGTATTTTAAAATAAAAATATTCGATTGTTCTGGTGAGAATTCAGTATTACAAAGACATTATTGGTTGACCCTCAAAGGGTTAACTCCACGGGATTTCTAAGGAATCTGGAACAAATTTTTTTCTGTTTAGAAAATTCAAATTAGTATTTAAATAGCCGAATTCGTAATCGCCTCGTTCAATAAAAGAATTTGTAATATTTTTCCGCTTTTAATTACGGGAAATTTTGCAGTTGCCTTTGGATGTCAGTGCCTTTAGTTTTCTCTGAAGAATTACTGGCCAGAAGTTAGCAATGGTGTTACTATGTTTCGATTACTATGTTTATGTATTATCTTAATTAAAAGATTCAGTTCATCGAAGAGCTTCGGAAAAACAACCGAATAGTATGTAGATCGAAAATATGAATATTTCTTGACGATTCTTCTAATTACTCTGAAAACTGTTTTAGATACGTGATTAAAAATCACGATATGTGCATTTCTCAGAATTTCTAAAGAATATGAAACCACTTAAAAAAAAAAAGAAAAAATATCTGTTTAATATTTAATTGGCCGAATACGTAAACGCCTTATTCGATAAAAGAATTTGTAATGTTTTTCCGCTTTTAATTACGGGAAATTTTGCAGTTGCCTTTGGATGTCAGTGCCTTTAGTTTTCTCTGAAGAATTACTGGCCAGAAGTTAGCAATGGTGTTACTATGTTTCGATTACTATGCTCATGTATCATCTTAATTAAAAGATTCAGTTCATCGAAGAGCTTCGGAAAAACAACCGAAGAGTATGTAGATCGAAAATATGAATATTTCTTGATGATTCTTCTAATTACTCTGAAAACTGTTTTAGATACGTGATTAAAAATCACGATATGTGCATTTCTCAGAATTTCTAAAGAATCTGAAACCACTTAAAAAAAAAGAAAAAAAAATCTGTTTAATATTTAATTGGCCGAATACGTAAACGCCTTATTCGATAAAAGAATTTGAAATGTTTTTCCGCTTTTAATTACGGGAAATTTTGCAGTTGCCTTTGGATGTCAGTGCCTTTAGTTTTCTCTGAAGAATTACTGGCCAGAAGTTAGCAATTGTGTTACTATGTTTCGATTACTATGCTTATGTATTATCTTAATTAAAAGGTTCAGTTCATCGAAGAGCTTCGGAAAAACAACCGAAAAGTATGTAGATCGAAAATATGAATATTTTTTTATGATTCTTCTAATTACTCTGAAAACTGTTTTAGATACGTGATTAAAAATCACGATATGTGCATTTCTCATAATTTCTAAAGAATCTGAAACCACTTAAAAAAAAAGAAAAAAAAAAGCTGTTTAATATTTAATTGGCCGAATACGTAAACGCCTTATTCGATAAAAGAATTTGTAATGTTTTTCCGCTTTTAATTACGGGAAATTTTGCAGTTGCCTTTGGATGTCAGTGCCTGTAGTTTTCTCTGAAGAATTACTGGCCAGAAGTTAGCAATGGTGTTACCATGTTTCGATTACTATGCTTATGTATTATCTTAATTAAAAGATTCAGTTCATCGAAGAGCTTCGAAAAAACAACCGAAGAGTATACAGATCGAAAATATGAACATTTCTTGGGTACAGATGTCATATTCGCCCCATATTGGCGCGATTTTTTTCGGTTGCCAATTTGGAGAAAACATCAACAGCATAGACAACATAATCCGGGTCACCACATCAAGCAAAATAACGACACTTTGGCTCAAGTTAAGTACCTGTTGCCTATATGATGTTGGCGACAGAAAAAAATAGCGCCAATATAGTCGCGATTATGACATCTGTACCATTTCTTGATCATTCTTCTAATTACTCTGAAAACTGTTTTAGATATGTGATTAAAAATCACGATATGTGCATTTCTCAGAATTTCTAAAGAATCTGAAACCATTTAAAAAAAAAAAAGAAAAAAAATCTGTTTAATATTTAATTGGCCGAATACGTAAACGCCTTGTTCGATAAAAGAATTTGTAATATTTTTCCGCTTTTAATTACGGGAAATTTTGCAGTTGCCTTTGGATGTCAGTGCCTTTAGTTTTCTCTGAAGAATTACTGGCCAGAAGTTAGCAATGGTGTTACTATGTTTCGATTACTATGCTCATGTATCATATTAATTAAAAGATTCAGTTCATCGAAGAGCTTCGGAAAAACAACCGAAGAGTATGTAGATCGAAAATATGAATATTTCTTGGGTACAGATGTCATATTCGGCCCATATTGGCGCGATTTTTTTCGGTTGCCAATTTGGCGAAAACATCAACAGCATAAACAACATAATCCGGGTCACCACATCAAGCAAAATAACGACACTTTGGCGCAAGTTAAGTACCTGTTGCCTATATGATGTTGGCGACAGAAAAAATCGCGCCAATATGGTCGCGAATATGACATCTGTACCATTTCTTGATCATTCTTCTAATTACTCTGAAAACTGTTTTAGATATGTGATTAAAAATCACGATATGTGCATTTCTCAGAATTTCTAAAGAATCTGAAACCACTTAAAAAAAAATAAAAAAAATCTGTTTAATATTTAATTGGCCGAATACGTGAACGCCTTGTTCGATAAAAGAATTTGTAATATTTTTCCGCTTTTAATTACGGGAAATTTTGCAGTTGCCTTTGGATGTCAGTGCCTTTAGTTTTCTCTGAAGAATTACTGGCCAGAAGTTAGCAATGGTGTTACTATGTTTCGATTACTATGCTTATGTATTATCTTAATTAAAAGATTCAGTTTATCGAAGAGCTTCGGAAAAACAACAGAAGAGTATGTAGATCGAAAATATGAATATTTCTTGATGATTCTTCTAATTATTCTGAAAACTGTTTTAGATACGTGATTAAAAATCACGATATGTGCACTTCTCAGAATTTCTAAAGAATCTGAAACCACTTAAAAAAAAGAAAAAAAAATTGTATAATATTTAATTGGCCGAATTCGTAAACGCCTTGTTCGATAAAAGAATTTGTAATGTTTTTCCAATTTTAAAACAGAAGAAAAATTCTGCACTTGCCTTTGGGTATCTGTGCCTTTAGTTTTATACTGAAGAATTATTGGCCAGAAGTTAGAAATGGTGTTAACTTTTTTCGTGTTATTATGCTTATGTATAATGTTGATTAAAAATTCAGTTCATCGAAAGATTCTGAAAAACAACCGAATAGTCTGTAGATCGAAACTATGAATATTTCTTAAATATTCTTCTAATTACTTTGAAAAAAGTTTATACGTGGCTAAAAATCGCGATATGTACACTCTATTCACGCGAATTTCTAAAGAATTAGGGAACATTTTTTCTATTCGAAAAAAATTTGTTTAATTTTTAAATAGTCGACTTCATAATGGTTGGTGTTATCTTAAATTATATGTGTTATTTATCACTTATCTTATATACTTAGTATATATACTTACCTATCATGCTATTTAAAAATTTCAATCTAAATATTTTCTAAATAATTTCTAAAAATTTAATTACTAAAAATTTAATACTAAAAATTTCTAAAAAATCTAAATAATTTCTAAAAATTTATCCGAATTCATTTTCGCATAGTTATTTAAAAAATAAAAAAAATACCCTAAAAATATTTTTGAAATGTCTTCAAAATGAGAATGCCGAGTGCGCACATTTCTACCACAATTTTTGAATGATAATTTTCGTCTTAGTTATTTTCAAGGAATTAGAAATCATTTGATTCAACGGGGTCGGTGAGTTTGGGGTATGATTTATGCTGTTTAAATATTAAATAAAAAATTTATATTGTAAAATCGTGGAGACATATCCTCTTGAAACTTCTAAGGAGTGCACTTACTTTCGAGAATGTTGTCGACCTATTTAAATATGCGAATCGTGGTGAAAAATATATTTTTATTCTTATACAATATAGATAGAAGCAATGTAAGAAAGTTAAGGAAAATGAAATCTTTTAAAAATCTTTTAACCCCTTGAAGGGTAAGTAAAAATGTCTCTAAATATTGAATTCTCACTGGAATAATCGAAAAAAAAAAATATTTTTAAATAAGGAAAAGCAATTTTCCAACGATTTTCCTCCAAAGTTAAAAATATTAAATTTAGTTAAAATTTTCTGGTGAGAATCTTGTTTAAATTAGGTAGGATATATTAGATGTAAATTTCCAACTGGGCGAATAATGTCCGGACCAGGATTCGAAGCCGCCAGTGCTCTGCCATCTGAACTATCCCGGACGATTCTGGTCAAACTTTTTCACCCAGCTAACCTTGATGATTACAGCATATGGTCTGAAACCTGGTTCAGCTCAACAGAATAAATCTCAGGTAATGGAACTCCAGAAATCGCTGGATACGAAATTACACTAGATTAATATTAACACAATTATTCTAATTGGTAAACAAATCATATTAGATGTAAATTTCCAACGGGGCGAAAAATGTCCGGACCAGGATTCAAACCCGGGACCTCTTGGCTGAAGCCGCCAGTGCTCTGCCATCTGAGCTATCCCGGACGATTCTGGTCAAACTTTTTCACCCAGCTAACCTTGATGATTACAGCATATGGTCTGAAACCTGGTTCAGCTCAACAGAATAAATCTCAGGTAATGGAACTCCAGAAATCGCTGGATACGAAATTACACTAGATTAATTTTAACACAATTATTCTAATTGGTAAACAAATCATATTAGATGTAAATTTCCAACGGGCGAAAAATGTCCTAACCAGGATTCGAACCCGGGACCTCCTGGCTGAAGCCGCCAGTGCTCTGCCATCTGAGCTATACCGGACGATTCTGATCAAACTTTTTCATCCAGCTAACCTTGATGATTACAGCATATGGTCTGAAACCTGGTTCAGCTCAACAGAATAAATCTCAGGTAATGGAACTCCAGAAATCGCTGGATACGAAATTACACTAGATTAATTTTAACACAATTATTCTAATTGGTAAACAAATCATATTAGATGTAAATTTCCAACGGGGCGAAAAATGTCCGAACCAGGATTCGAACCCGGGACCTCCTGGCTGAAGCCGCCAGTGCTCTGCCATCTGAGCTATACCGGACGATTCTGATCAAACTTTTTCATCCAGCTAACCTTGATGATTACAGCATCTGGTCTGAAACCTGGTTCAGCTCAACAGAATAAATCTCAGGGAATGGAACTCCAGAAATTGCTGGATACGAAATTACACTAGATTAATTTTAACACAATTATTCTAATTGGTAAACAAATCATATTAGATGTAAATTTCCAACTGGGCGAAAAATGTCCGGACCAGGATTTTTCGCCCAGTTGGAAAAACTTCTAAACGGACTATTTCCTTTTTTAACCATTTGGAAAAATGGTTATTGTCCTCGGTCAGGGTAGGAAATCAAAAACATATCTGAAGCGTTTTATAAGTTGAATCCGCATTTTATTCGTCTTCTGATTGATCTGAACAGTAATCTGTATTTTCCATTTACTTTCAACAGAGATGGATACTTCTGTTGCCACTATGACAAAAAAGTAATAAAAACTAAAAAAAAAATTAATAACTCGGAAGCAAATTGAGATACAGCTTTCAAACATATTGTATTTAAAAGTACATTTTTTTCTCTATATTTTTTTCTACTCGTTTTATTAAACTTGTAACAATAATTTTTAACTGTATGGATGTTAGTGTATTTTTATGTATAATGATTGCTGCATTTTCAAAAAATGTCTAATTGTTTGACCCTTTTTAGTGACATAAACCATTTTTTTCTACTTATGACTCTTATGCGACATATGACATATTTGAATAATATATCATGCATAATGATTGCTACTCGTTTTATTAAACTTGTAACAATAATTCTTAACTGTATAGATGTTAGTGTATTTTTATTTTTATGTATAATGATTGCTACATTTTCAAAAGATGTGTATTCGTTTTACCCTTTTTAGTGACTTAAACCACTTCTTTCTGCTTGTTTGAAATTTCAGTAAAACAAATTACATCATCATTTCAATGCACATTTAATGAGAGTACATGTTAATATCCTTAGTTTCCAACTGTTACAATTTTTCGCGTATTCTGAATAGATATTTCTGCCTTATTTAATTGCATATTTCTGTGATTATACATGTTAAAAATTTCTCTATAAAAATACTGAAGCCGTAAAACGTTAGCAGTTGGTAGCCATGAATATAAGATACATCTAAAAAAAAGCTTTATTTTTCAAGCGCTATAAAACTGCTTCTGTATTTTTTTTTCATTGAATGTTATTTACATAAAATTAACTGATTCAGAAAATTTTATTTGTCCTTCATCGTATTCGAAAAAGATATTCAAAATTCTAAAGACCAAATATAGGCATCCTGATCTGTATTGCATGTTAAGTCGATTTAAATTAATCTTACTTAGCGGCGACACTGCATTAATTAAATATTTTCACTCCACTGAAATTTAATACAACTGAGCTTTAAGTTTATTTACTTGCAAATTTATTTTATTTGAACACCAAAGAAATTTCAGCTTAGCATTTTCATTTGCAGTGTCTGTTTTCCGAGATAAGTAACAAGCTTTCATCGTTACAATATATTAAAAGATAACATTGTGGAAATTAAAATGTTTTGCTTAAATGAATAATGCTATTGTGATATGTTTTGTTTTTGCTTGGAAACTCTTTATTTCTTTTTTTTACATTACGAATTAACGCATACGAAGTTACGCAGCGAAATGAAATATTTCCTTTTTTTCCTTTCCTTCTTTCTTTATTTTTCATTAAAAGAAAACCAATCGTTAAACTTTGTTGAAATTGTGTAAAAATTTTAAAAATCGAAATCCCACTCCACCCTTCCCTAGCTTAACTTTCAATTCTAGCTATTACTGGATTATTTTGTAAGTAAGACAAATGAAAAATATATTTTTATTACTGAACATAATAGAAATGTTAAAAAAATGAAAATGAAAAGTAAAAATATTTCGTGCATACTGATTGCTCCATTTTTCAAAAGAAGACTAATAGACACAAAATGTATATATGAAAAAACATATACCGTTGGAATGTCACATTCATATTGCTCTATACTGACAGAAAATTGGAAATTTTGCTTAAAAGGTGCACTTAATATGTCACAAATATAAAAGATGTTCACAAATATAGTTTTTAAAAACTTAAAAACTTTCACAATATTCGCGTCGAACACTTTCTATCAAACCTTGGTCGTCAACAGGGCAGCTTTGATTGCGCGCTGTGAGGCTTTCGATCAAACCTTGCTCGTGATTAGGGCAGCTTTGATTGTGTACTGGGAGCGCTTTCGATCAAATCTTGATCGTCATCAGGGCAGCTTTGATTGCGTACTGGGAGCGCTTTCGATCAAACCTTGGTCGCCAACAGGGCAGCTTTGATTGTGTACTGGGAGTGCTTTCGATCAAACATTGATAGTCATCAGGGTAGCTTTGATTGCATACTGGGAGCGCTTTTGATCAAACATTGATCGTCATCAGGGCAGCTTAGATTGCGTAGTGGGAGTGCTTTCGATAAAACCTTGGTCGTCAACAGGGCAGTTTTGATTGCGTTCTGGGAGCGTTTTCGATCAAACCTTCATCGTCATCAGGGCAGCTTTGATTGCGTACTGGGAGTGCTTTCGATAAAACATTGATCGTCATCAGGGCAGCTTAGATTGCGTACTTGGAGCGCTTTCGATTAAACCTTGATCGTCATCAGGACAGCCTTGATTGCGTACTGGGAGCGCTTTTGATCAATCCTTGGTCGTCAACAGGGCAGCTTTGATTGCGTACTAGAAGCGCTTTCGATCAAACCTTGACCGTCATCAAAACAGCTTTGATTGCGTACTAGAGGCGCTTTCGGATCAAACCTTGACCGTCATCAAAAACTGGGAGCGCTTTCGATCAAACCTAGATCGTCATCAGGGCAGCTTTGATTGCGTGCTGGATCGAAAGCGCTGTGCGTGGCAGTACACAATCAAAGCAGCCCTGATGACGATCAATGTTTGATCGAAAGCGCTCGGCGCGAAAATTGTGAAAGTTTTTAACTTTTTAAAAACTATATTATGTAATAACATCTTTTATATTTGTGACATATTAAATGCACTTTTTAAGGAATTTTTTTTGTTTAATTATATTTGGTGGAAGACCAATAGCTTTGGTGAGTATAATACATTTTTATTTTTGTTTAAATGGATTTTATTTCTAAAATATTTAAATCATAGTGATCATTTAGGCATAAGTTTATGAAAAGTCAAATCAAAGAGCATGGAAATAATACGCACTATAACTTTAAAAAGTCATAAAATTTACGTCAAACGTGGCAAATGGGTTGCGTTCATACTATAACTAGTTTATGAATATTTAGATCCTGGTATATTAGCTGTTGCACTCTTAAGCAAAAATGAATGACTACAAAATTTATTACGATTATATATATTAAATTCAGTAATACGGAAATAATAGGACTTAAATAGGACATAATCATCACGGAAACCTAGAATCATTACCTCTCTTGGGATATCATTAAATTAATTACGTCTGATAGGATTTAATAGAGTGAAGAAAACTATTATTAATATCTTTTTAAGTTTTGATTCAATTTTCATAAAATTTGAAATGACTCGACAAAATTCTGCAACGATTACCTAACATTAAATTTCAAAACATTTGGTTGGGTAGTTTTTGCGCTGTTATATGCTGACAGACGGACGGACCAGTCGAAAACTCTAGGTGCTACGTATTTATATAATTACGAACGCACCTAAGTAAGATTTTCCCCCCTAAGAACCATTAAATTTCCTTGTTGCATTAATTCTGACTTCTGAAATACACTGGTTATCAAAAATTAAGGAAAAGTCACAAAATGCTAATTTTCAAATACTCGAACACTCAAAAGGAAATAATATAATTCAAGTAATTACTATCTCTACAACACAGCTAGTGCATATAACATCTCATACGTGCCACACATGGTCACAAATGTCACAGTCACTACGGTGAAGCAAAAAAATAGGAAATTCCATACATCTCATTATCAGTCTCAAATGATCACTATATGTGACTCCACTGAGACGTCACTGTGACTGCTGCTTTGGGACGAGTCACCATGTGACTTTACAATGTAGTTACATTGTGACTCTCATGTGACTGTCATTTGTAGACTCAATTTCAAAGTCATCGTGAACGCTGCATTGTGATAAGTTACAAAATAACGTCACATTAAAGTCACATGATGACTTTCAGGTGACAGAGAGACTACTGTGAAGTCACCATTGTGCTCTTTTTGGAAAAGTCTCCATGTGACTATAATATGATATTATTTGGTGACTTATCATAATGCAACGTTCATGATGACTATGAAATTGAGTCTCAAAATGACAGTCACTTGAGAGTCACAATTTAACTACATTGTAAAGTCACCTGGTGACTCGTCACAAACCAGCAGTCACATTGACTTCTCAGTGGAGTCATATATAGTGATCATTTGAGACTCATAATGAGATGCATGGAATTCCTATTTTTTTGCTTCACCGTAGTGACTGTGACACTTGTGACCATGTGTGACCTGAATGAGATGTTATATGGGCTAGCTGTGTTGTAGAGATAGTAATTACTCGAATTATATTATTTCCTTTTGAGTGTTCGGGTATTTGAAAATTAGCATTTTGTGACTTTTCCTTAATTTTTGATAACCAGTGTATCAACGAAAGTGCGTTAGCGCAGGTTTGCAAGTTTGGACTCTATTTTTATTTCGAAATTTCAAATTGATACCGGAAATCTTGACAAAAAGAATCTTTACTTTATGTAATCACAAAATGTCTATCACTAAATGAAGTAAAAAGTACTACCTTTAATTTATGGTACGAATTCAGATTTTCTGAATAAAAATGGAAGCCAAACTGTCAACCGTACATAAAAGTCATGAAAGTTCCAAGAAGTCTAGTATCATTATTATTTCCGATTAGAAAATTTCTATTTAACAGATAAATTGCAGATTTTGTAGTCACGTAGTTTGATTGCAGAATACCGCCCCCTGAATACTGAAGTAGCAAATCTTTTAGAGTATTAAGAAATATTAGCATGTAAAATATATTCTAAACGAATACATTTAAAATAAATATATAGTAGTTCTATCAAGTTTTAAAAAAGCGATTTTATGCAAAATGAGCAAACATTTCTTCTCGAATTTGATTCAAAATATAATATTCATATTTTACATCTAACAATCAAATTATATCTTATTTAAAAAATGTCTAATGCGTAATAATTTTTATCCTCTATTATTCAGTAAGTGTTAAAACGCCAACCATTATTTCATAATGGCGAAATGTCTCTGTCGTTTAAATTTCCGAGCTGTCTGAACACGAAATTTAACAAGAGATACCAATCTCCCATTTAAAGAAAACCCGTATCTTCAATTTAAACTAGCTCTCTACCAAGTGCTCGCTGGCGGAGTGGTTAAGGCTCCTATTCCTGCAGGCGAAGACACTTGTGAGCTAATGCTAAACCTATGGGAAGTTTATTTTTTAATATCTCGTTTCCATTTCGACATTTTTAATTTTTTTCCCCCATTGGATAGCTGAGGTTCTTGTCTACATCGCTCATTTTTTACTTTTTCCATTTTGGTTGCACATATTTTTTAGAATAATACTTTCATTTGCGGAACCGGTTTGGAAAGTGAAAGTAACTTTATAAACAATATCTGCAACCAAAATCGAAAAAGTAAAAAAGGAGCTATGTAGAGACGGACCTCAGCTATCCAATGCAAAAAAAAAAAAAAAAAAAAAAAAAAAAATGCAAACGAGATATTAGAAAATAACCTCAGCACAGGTTTAGCATTAGCAGGGTTTCTACTCGGTCCGTCTTTTGAACACCAATTTTATTTAAAGAAAAATCTTCTTTATAAATATCGTAGAAACATACCACGAACAGCATTTTCTTTGTAATTATTGCAGAAACCTACCATAAATTTCTTTTAAAAAAATTACTGGTCTTCAAAAAACGAACAAGTGTGAGCCCTACATTAGCCCTCGAGATTCTTCACCTGAAAGGAAAGAAGCCTTAACCCCTAGAAGGGCGATGATGCCGCCATGGCATCACATAATTTTAATCCCAAATTGCCACATTGGCACCCGATTTTTTAAATGAAAATTTCACTTTTATTAAGTATGCGAAAATATACTTTTACTTGTTTACAAATAAATTTTCTTGTAAATATTGGTGTCAATCAATTATTTCAACATTTTACGAATATAAGTACCTTGCCCCTGAAAGGGTTAAGATGCTCGATTCGAAACGAGTGGACCCAGGTTCAAAACCAACTGGATCTACGAAAGAAAGAGAGGCATATTAAAAAAAAAAAAAACAAAAAAAAAAAAAAACAAAAAAAACAAAAAAAAAACTTCTTTTTTCAGATTACGGAAATTTTCTATCCTAGAACGGAAAAAAGAATATAAATTTCTTTAATTCTCTTATATATTCCGTTAGCAGTGCTGACAGGAATACTTTCGTAAATTGAAGAAAGTATTTCTGAGAGTGTGCCCGTGAAGATATTGATTGCTATAGATTTAAAAATGTGTTTTTTTTTTTTTTTTTTTAAGTACCATAAAATTGCGTTTATATTAACTTCACGTTAAATATCGTTTATGGAATATTAATCTATTCAAAAACTTTTAACTGTACTTGATCTTATTCAGAAGGGGGCTCCTAAAGGTTAAAGGCTAAATATAGACATCGTGATCTGTAGAGCATGTTAAGTCGAGTTAAATTAATCTTTCTTAGTGTCGACACTGCATTAATTAAATATTTTCACTCGAGTGAAATTTAATACAACTGTGCGATAATTTTATTTATTTGCAGATATATTTTATTTAAACACTGAACAACTTTATACTTAGAATTTTCATTTTCTTGCCTGCCTTCCAAGATAAAGGGCAAGTTTTCATTATTATAATGTATTAAAGTATTATATGAAAATTAAAACGTTTTATTGAAATGTAGAACGCTATTGTATTACATTTTGCTTTTGTTTCGATTTTTTTAAAATTAAGATTTAGTAAAGGGGAGGAGAGGGGGGAATACCTTGAACGTCTCGAAATTGCTTGACTTTAACACAATATTATAAAATTTATGGATCTGTAAATATTTCTTCAAATTAAACAATTTTTTTTGTCTAAATTGCACGAATCTTTGTTTAACTAATACTTTAAGTACTTTTAAGTGTAGGTGCAGATTCATGGTCGTCAGTCACTACGTAGCGACTAAAGTTTTTGCTTTGGCGACTAATTTTCGGCGTGAGAGTCGTAATCATTTGACGAATTTCGCGTTTTTTCCAATAATCTTTAGACGAAAATCGCGGTCCTTTTTTCGCGATCCTCTGACGAAATTCGCATATTTTCTGCGAACCTTTGACGCAATTCAGGTTTTATAGAGATCGTTTTATGAATGTCGCTGTTTTTTTTCGCTATGCTTTGACGAAATTTGCGATTTTCTTTGCGATCCTTTGATAATTTTTTTTCTGCAATCTGTTGACGAAATTCGCGTTTAATCTGTAATCTTATCACAAAATTCGCGTTGCTTCTGCGATTCTTTTACAAAATTAGCAATTTTTATGTGATCATTTGATAAAATTAGTGTGGGTTTTAGTTTTCGTAATCCTTTGACGACGTTGACGTTTTTCTGCGAAGATTGACGAAATTCGCATTTTCCCTCGATTATTTGACGAAATAAGCGTTTTATCACGATTCTTTGACGAAATTCGTGTTTTTTCGGAATTCTTTGACGAAATTCGCGTTCTTCCCTGATCCTTTGGTGAGATTGACAGGATTTTTTTGCGATCCTTTAATGAGATTCGCGCTCTGAATTTTTCCCATCTAAATGCTATTATTTTTATGGGTTTCTTTCACAATGTAGCGACTGGATTATTTGGGTTTAGAAGCCACTGGCTCCTTAAAAATTTTGGGAATCTGCACCTATACATTTAAGGGGAAGGTGGACGTAAAAGAAAATTTCTTTTAATTTTCAACATAGAGATACGAATTTTTGTGGAAATATACATTTAACCATAAGTATGTAGAGCACCTTAAAGGAAATTTTCAATCCTATTATAATTTTAAGATTTAAAAAAATAATTAAATTTAAAAACGAAATTTTAAAAAATCCAGGTGCCTTAATTTTTTTAATATTACCTCTATTTTGCATTTTAATCACTTAAAAGTCTATTGAAAACGAATCTGTGCATCGATGATTTAATCCTTTCAATAGTTAATTTTTTAGAGATTTTTTCTTCTGATTTCGATATCGATTTTCATCAAAATTTTGCCTTTTAATAAGTTAAAAATCAAATTTAATGATCTTAACGAAGAAAAATTTTAAAATACCTGCACAGTTTCTTTTTAAGTAATATCAGGATTCTTCATTATCAATTTCATGAATTTTGATCAAAAAGTAAGACGCATGGAGCATTTGAAAAATCTTAAAACGTTGAAAAAACAGTTTTGAGAAAAACAGATTTAAAGTATACATAAAGGGCCGAAAAATTTTCTATGTGCAAAATTTTTACTCTTGCAACTTTGCGAAAAATAAGCGCATCTGCATGCATATTTGTAAATGACTCAGAACAAACGGAAAAATAATAATATGTAGAAAAATAATTTTCCATTTTTGGGTCGAATTTTGCTCAAATAAAGGTCCACGGCCCCCTTAATGAAGAATAATTAGAAATTAGTTTAATAAAGAAATACCAATTAAGTATTTTCAAAAAGGGGATTTGACATACATGTGTTGCGCGCAGGATTATTAAAGATATATTCGATATATCCAGTTAATATTACATATATATATATTCGTAAAATATTGTACTTTAACTTCAACCAAAAATAATAATCAAATTTACAGATGAAATTATTTTTTTAGCCAATTAAACAATAAAATACAAAATTTGTGATAAAATTTCAATAAAAAATTAAAAAATAAATAAGTATTTATAGGTACTTACTTTAAAAATGTAGAGGTTATAAAACTATATAATATGGTTATATAATACAAAATATTAAGTTTCTATGTTACTTAAATTTTGGAAATGATGCGCGCAATGTTCAAAGTATCCGTTTTGAGAAAAATGACTTTAAAGTTCAAATTTAACTGAATTTGGATAGGTATAGCTCCACTTATTTTATCATAAAACCGGTTCTAATTGGAGTATAGTAATAATTTTTATTTTTAAAATTTTGTAACAAGACATTCTTTATTAAGAGAAACATTTTTTTTTACTTTTTAACCTTTTGAGGGGCAAGCAAATGCTGAAATCCCATGTCCCAATTCCATTGTCAAATGCTAAATTCCCACTGGAAATATTGAAAAATTTTATTTCAAAATGGGGAAAAGCCATTTTTTCAACTATTTTCAAGACGTGCAGTGTAAAGGGCGGATGGGCCGGTTCTTTTCAGGAACTCGGCGTAAGTCGAATGGTTGCCTCCGGCACTGCTGCTGCGCTCTTCGATGTGGACCCAAAAATATCTTCCCTTATGTCGGGCGATGCATATCCGGGTGGGCCGGTCCTTTTCACGACCACGCTTAGGCTTATGGTCTTCTCCGGCATTGCCTTGACTCTATGACGGCATAGACTCCTGGAAATTCACAGCACCCCGAGCAGATCTAAATCACAACTGCTCCGGCCGCTAGGCCTAGACTACCCAGAGGATCAGAAAAAACACTTTAAGCGGCCATTAGGCCTAGGCTACTCTTTTTTTCTCTTTCACTACTAACACTCTTACTTCTCCTTGTTTTAACTACTCTCTATATAAAAAATCTTCAAAAAGTCTTAAAAAATATATGAAAAAAAATCTTATAAAAAATTAAAATTTTATAAAATACAAAAATATATCTTGTTGTTGTTATTACACTTCCTTCTAGACTTTTCTTTTTTATAATTTTTGAGCTCTTTTCCCAAATAGTTTCTGTTAGATTTTTTACTTATTATGCCCTCCCTTTCCATTGCTATCAGCTATGAAATTGCTATACAAAGCGTTATAAGTAAGCGAACAAACTTAATGCTGAAATCAGGCGTAAATTAACACAGTTGCGCCACCTTGTGGACGGAGTGATAATTCAAATACGCGTGGCGCGTATTTTCTAAATCTTTAGTCACTCCTGGAAATGAATTTTGCTTGCCAGATTTATCGTAAAATAGCGTAGTGAGAGGAGCATCCAGACGACTTGACACCATGAAGTTTTCTTCCCCTTATCAAATGCACTTCAGTTATTAATCAAGGGGAAAAAAACTTTACAATTTTAGTGGTGTGTGTAAGAAAACAGTTAGGTATCTACCTGTAGTTCACACTCCATCCGCTACGTGGCGCATGACCTTGATTGATGTGACCTCGCTTTTAATCTTGCGGTTATTTCTCCCATTTAAGATAGGACGCTTACTTATATCGCTTTGTTGCTATACCATTAAACCTGCACCATCTTATGTGTCGGGGATGTGGTACGAGGCTCCCAGGCTCCTCGAGCAAACTGTCTTCGAACCCTCAACTATTCCTCCCCTCCCCCTCAAATATATAAAAGTAAAACTTAATTAAAATTTTCTGGTGCAAATCTTAATTAAACTTATGTGGGATATAATATATCCCACCGCCCTTCAAGGGGTTAAAAAGTTTTAAGGTGATCTCCCCCTTTAACACATTTGTGCCTGAATTTTTGTTTTCTCAGATTTGTTGGTAAAATGTCTTTAAAATGTCGCAAAATGAACTGACAAATAGTAAACAAAAATTCCGCTAAAAATTTTTAGCATATATTTGTAATAGTATAATATGCATAATTATATGTTTTGTCCAAATTTATATAAAATAAGCGTTTAAATTGTATATTATATACTATAATTAGTATTTTTATGAACTACTAAAAAAATATATTTATTTCTTTACAGAGACTAATAGCATTATATGTATTAGTAATAATAAACAAAGAATAATCGTATTTGAGGCTTAAAAACAATTTATTTCATAATCATCTTGAAAAGGACTTTACATCAATAACTGCCCCCTAAATGGCTAATATATATATATATACCTACTCATGTCTAGAGCCCTATATTTTATATTACAAAAATGTATAAATAATATGCTTAAACATATAATTTCACAATTTAAAAGAAATATTTCAAAAGAAGTCTACAAGCTAAGATTATGACTTATTTATTTCGATCCTTGATAGAAAAAATACAAAGCAAACTCACATTTCACAATCTGGAAAATTGAAAAATCTATAAACACCGAAAGAAGCCTTCATTTAAGCAAATAAATATCCATCTCATGCTGTCATCTCTCGGGAACAGATAAAGACATTTACAGATAATTATTTCATATAATTTTCCTGTTAAAAAGAAGAAAAAATATATACAAATTTATTAAAATTCGAAGTGTCCCAGAAATGGGATGCCAGACATAAATGGGTTAAGGCATTCGGAGATATTCAAAGAAATAAGATGTATTGAATAAAAAAATTACAGTAACAGGATTTTAAAAAATACATATTTAATTTAATTTTATAAAGCTTCCTACGACTTTTCATTTCTTTAAAAATAATTATTGTAAAAGTAATAATCAACAAACAATTATGGTTATAAATGACTAGGGCATAAAACAATTAGTTTGGATTTCAGTAATTCATGCATTGATTACGAAAAGAAAAATTACTTTTTAACAATAATTACCTCATTTTTCATTTGATATCTATTATTTACTCTTGTAATCAATGATTTTAATTATTTTGCCTCTTTAACGTGTTTTCACATTAAATATAATTTACAGAAGAATCATCTATTTAGAAATGTAACTCTAAGGTCTTTACTCATATGTGTGATTTGCTTTCTCATAAGTTTGTCACGTTTAGGATATATTTCGCATTTAATTAAATGTAAAATGCCAAATATAAGAAAAAAAAAAGGATTGATTATTATGCTTCTGTGAAAAGTAATTTAGTTTGAAGAAATTGAATTGTTGTTTGTAATCGAAGCGAAAATATGTCAGTGTCACATTTAGGGCATTTTTGTCACTTGTACACTTAAATTGTTAAATTTAAATGAGATACTCAAAATGTCTAAATGTGACAATGAATTTTATGCATATTACTTCATCTTAATTTTATTAATTTAATTTTTACTAAGACGCCCTTGGTGACCAGATTGTTAGCCCTTAAAATTAATGTTTGGGAAAGCATGCTAAGCATTGTATCATGTCACTTTTATTCATAATTTAATTTGCTTGGACTCCCATAAATATAATTAATATAATCCCTTAAGCTAATATTAGTTTTTGTTGCATTAAAATATCTCAATTTGCTGATTTTCTGTAAGCAACTAAACCCTACTGGTTTACAATGGAAGTCTATAGGAATTTGGCGAAACATTAGAGATATCGCCAATTTGCCGTGACTTCTGACGACATATCGCCAGGTTGGCGACAAACTTGGCGGCATATGGCGACAGATCAGGACCCCACTATGGTAACCCTCCTTATAGGTATGGAGATGCATTACATGCTGTTCAATAACCAATGAGAGGCGTTTCATTCGGGCGTTTCCGTTAAACAATTAACAAACAATCACGGTTTTTTTGCTACATGAGATAGCGTAATATATATATATATAGATTGTTTTTTAAAATGCTTGTTGCTGTATTATAATTGAGGACGCAAGTTTAAAAACTCGTCTTAATCAAAATTAAAGAATCGATTTTTCTCTATCAACCTATTCTATTGATGAACCTGCATCGAAAAAACACTACAATCAACACCAAAAAAAAAAAAAAAAAAAAAAAAAATATCGTGTATTTCTGCTTGCTTTACAATGAAAACCAATGGATACAGCCAGAGGTTTTTTGCAATTTCCAAAAATTTGAATTTCTGGATAAAGCGAGTTTTGAAACTCACGTCCTGAATTAAATAATAAATAGTTTAAGTCCATACTTTAAACACTTCAATCGATAAACACGAACTAACAAACGAACGACCAATCCAACATTAATTTTTTTCAAAACAATGTTTTTTAATGTACAGTAAAACCTCCCTAAAGCAACCACGTTCTGTTACAATAAAAACTGGTCGCTCCGAGAGGTTGGCTCTTAGTGGAGGTCAGGTTTAAATCTAGATTTTAATTGTTGAAAAAAGGTCACGATAAATGTTACTAAAATTTATTTCTCACATTAGGAAAAAATCTGAAAATTTAAGTATCAAAACAAAAGTTAATTCCATATGAATGCATTGACGTTTGCTTTGATTTTACGGTTTTATCTTTTTAGAACTTTTATTTCCAAGTTCTTCAGTAAATAAATACAATTTTTTTTTTGGTCAGGAACAAATAATGACGATTTCATTAATTTATCTATTTCTTTGAGAGTTTCCTGACAGAATAGGGCAAGGGAGTTTATTGACCGTCATTCTTAATTTGTCATCGGAGTTAAATTCAATGCCGAAAAAGGCACAAAGAGATTTAAACACTTAAAAGTTACCGGAATAAAATAAAAATTCTAAACTTAGTTTAGACGTTTGATGAATAATGTGGTCTCCGGAATTATTTTTCTAATAAAACAATCTTTAAGCGACCAGGCAAAAACGGAATTTGTTTAATTTCCTTCAAAGAAATGGGTCGCTCATGGAGGGAGTTCAACTGGGATGGTCTCTGAGTGGAGGTAAAATTAGTATTGAGCCTATGGGAATAAATTTCGTTCCATGAAAAAAATGGTCGTTCAGGGAGGTGGTCGCACAGTGAGGTTTCACTGTATAATACTATATTCAACTATATTATAAACTATATTTTTTTTATTTTTGCGAACTATTTGGAAAGCTGTTATTGTTCCTGGAATTGACCAATTGTAGTAATGCCGTAGCTGTCATGTGCTCCGGATTTTTAATAAAAATAACATAATTTCAATTAAGAATTCGGGGGAGGGGGCGAAAGAATTAAAGTTAATAGATCTATGTATAAAGAGGCGGATACAGGTAGTGTAGCGTCTAGCTGTTGCAAGAGAAGTAACAGATCATGTAGTTACATGATGGGAATTGTCATCGGTTTTTTTCTTCTTCTTTTTTTTTTTTTTTTTTTTTTTTTTTTTCGTGCTTGTTTACATCGGATCAGGGCCTGACTAACTCCTAGACAAGCTTCCACCAATAAAATGTAATAGAAATTTTCACTTTATTTACGACAGCATGACTAAGGCATTAAAAAAAAGACAAAAATTTTTATTCAGATTTACTGGTGGAAGTTTATCCCGAACGTGATCAAACACACTGACATTAACAAAATGATATTTTATGTAGTCACAATATACTGGAACCACAGGGACTGACTACTGCCAGGGCCAGTTTCCACCAGTACACAGGAAAATATATTTTTGTTTTAATTATGGCAGAAAATTTACATGAATAAAGCTTTTAAATAATGTAAACCATTCTATTCAAATTTATTGGTGAGTGTTTTCCCCGGTAATAATCAGGCCGTGCGAAACCGGTTACAGTTGAAGCTTCACTATTTTGAGGATATGTCAATTCCTCTATATTCATAGCTCCATGATTAAAATTAAGTGGGATGTATGCTTCCCACCGCCTTCCTTTGAAAGGATTCAGTGCATGGCAATCAGAGTATATTCACCAGAGTTAGAGGGCGGGTAGCCAACAGACGGGAGACAGACAACAAAAAGTCAATAAACATGTTTAATTATATTGGAAAGTGCTAAAAAAATCTTTCTTCGTTGAGACATACATTTTTTTTCAAAAATTGGTATTTTGTCTAAAATTTTAGTCTATTTTTAAGTACTTAAACATCTTAAACGAGTCGCAAATCTTACTTCAAACGTGGCAAATGAGGTGCGTTTATAACTAGTTTTACAAATATTCAGATCCTGGTGCAATGGCTGCTGGACAATTATGCAAAAATGCATGAATACATTTTTTATTACGATTTTAATTATTAAATTCAGTAATACGGAAATAATAGGATAGTAATTTCCAACATCTACATTCCATCTTTAGTATGACGTAATCACCCTGGAAACCTAGAATCATTACCTATTACGGGATATCATATTGAATTAATTACGTATGATGGGATTTAATAGAATGAAGAAAACTTTTTTAATATCTTTTAAGTTTTGATTCGAGTTTTCTAAAATTTGTAATGACTTGACAAATTTCTGAAACGATTATATATATTAATTTTCAAACCATTCGGTTGGGTTATTTTTGCGCTGTTATATATGAACAGACGGACGGACCTATAGGTGCTGATACCGATGGACGATGGGACGATGACTATAGGTGCTGCTTATTTATATAATTAAGTATGCACCTAAAACTGAGATATTTTCATAACCAATACAGGATCTATCATGTTTTATTCACCTTAATCTTTACGATATTATGGGTGCCATGTGCGCGTGGATTTATTCTAAAATATTAAACGGTATGGTGTTTATTATTTCATTTTATATCCTATAAATATTTAAATAGGTTTTATTGATTTTTCCATTTCATATTATTTGTTTCTATTCTGTTTTCATTTTTAATCAATTCACTTGATTTTAATGGTTGTTTGGGCACAGGGGAAAATAACTTTTAGCTTTAGCTTATTTTTCCCACAGAAAACAACCATTTTGCTTATATCATTGAATTCTGTGCCCTTGAAAACGTAATTCAATATATAAGCATTTCCATTATTTGTCGGTGTCCACTTTCTTATTTTTCTTCCAAAATAATTCTTATAATTAATTTAATCTTTATATACTTACAGTTTTAATTCATAATATTACGGTTTTTGATGGTGGTATGTTATTTTAATTTTTGGTTATATAAATATATATATATAGATTTCAGATCTTTTTAATACCATGTTTATATGTATTAGTCCAAAGAATATACAACATTTTATAAATCTTTGAACTTTGTAAAAACTTGCAAAATCACTGTTCTCGATACCGATACAGTGTTGTCAGTGAGCTATATTTAAAAAAAAAAAAATCAGATTTCTTGATTGCGCCACTTTTTTGAAATACTAGTAATATTCACCTTATTTAATGACATATTAATTAAGGCGAAAACAAGGCGAAATTTATTATTTCAAAAAGTGGTGCTAATCCAGAGATCTGAATTTTTTTAAATGTAGCGCACTGGCAACACTGTACCCATAAATTAAAATTACTTCCAAGATACACTTTTTAAGAAAATAGATTTTAACTTATTTTCTATTTAGGTTTCCTCATAAAATAAATTGGGATAATATTAAAAAGAACAAAAAATCGTGCATCAGGAATAGTTATTATGGAACACTTTCCTTCCCTAAAAAATTTCAATTAAGGGGTCACAGGACTTTTAAAATTGGAAAAAATGAAAAGAAAAAAAAAAACATTGTTCAACATTTAATATCTTAAAATGTATATGATTTTAAAACACAATTTTTATTGAGATGAAAGATGTTAGTTTGTTCTTTTATTTCAAGTATTTTAAAAATTTCAATATGAAGAATTAGCATTTACAGGGGGTTCCAAATTGTCAGACATTTGACGAGCTGAAAATTGATATAGCAGCTTACGCGCAGGATTACAAAATAAATGTTGCAATGAAATGAAAAATTTGGCGCCTAATTATGCTTCAAATTGTAATAATTACAACGAACCTAAATAAATTTGACTTTAAAACATTTTACATTTTTAAGGCAAAGTTCTATTTAACTAATACAAAATTTTGAAAATTTCAACAGTATAATCACCTAAAAATTATTTTTTTGAACAGTAAAAATGTAATTTTAGGTTCATTTTATACAGACTAACAGGAAACATATGTTTTGAAAATTTCATGAAAAAATATTCAGAAGTTTTTGAGATATCCATGCGCGTTATGCCCAAAAACATCATTTGGAGAAAAATGACTTTAAAGTTTCGGACACGCCGCTTCAGCTATTAAGCGGGTATAATTCTAAAAGCTATAACTTCTGTTCTAATGTGAATTTCAAGGAAACAATTATATCAAAATGTTCAGAAAAGATAGGAGTTTAACATCTAAAAGAATAAAAATTTCGAAAATTTTGAAGCTTTAAGAGTTCTGAGACCCCATAAGAAATTTCATTTTTTTTTTTTTTTTTTTTTTTTTTTTTTTGCATACTATGAAATCGATTATAGTCCATTCCGTAACCCAATTCGCTATTGCGCCTATGTTAAATGAACGATAAATGCAACTCTAAATAATCTACAGAAAATATGATGTAGTCAGTGTTGCCAGTGGGTTACTCTTTTTAAATTCAGATTTCTTGATTGGCACCATTTTTTTTTGAAATACAGTAGAGCCTCGATTATCCGAAGTAATTGGTACCAACCCTCTTTCGGATAATCGAGAATGCTCCAATTTTAAGATTAAGGAGTAATATATGCAATATTTCGTACATGGAAACACGTGCTTAATAAAAATAAATCAATAGCGAAATAGAAAGAAGAATAAATTACCTGAATTTTAATTTTGAAATTAAGTACCTTTCACATAATCACAAGGGTTTGAAAAAATGTTTTGTTTATCGCAGTTTCGATTGCCTTTGCTTTGAAGCTCTATCTCGGAATTTTTTAAAGCTTCAAAAGCTTCAGAATTGCTAATTTATTCGTTTTCTTCGTTCCACTCCGCAGCTTACAGGAGATTAAATTAAATTCAAAGGAGCTCTAAAAAAGAGGATAGAAAATATTTATATGTACTCGTGGTTCGGAAAGGACCGGGCTTGCACCCAAGGAATATGGTAAATTTAAAAAAGAAAAAAAAAACTTTCAAAATGGATTTTGCACACAAGGAATGTGATAATAAAAAAAAAGAAGCTTTAAAAATGGATTTCGGTTAAAAGATTTTCGGATAAAAGAGGTTCTACTATAATAAAATTCGCCTTATTTAATGTTGGCGCAGCATGTTTGTTAAAGGATTTTGTGCCATAAAACTCCAACCAACCAACCAACCGCCTTATTTAATGACATATTAATTAAGGCGAAACCAAGGGGAATTTTACCATTTCAGAAAAGTGGTGCCAATCAAGATATCTGGATTTAAAAAAGTAGCCCACTGGCAACACTGGTTGCCAGGTGTCCCGCGTAAATCGCTGCTCCAAATACACTGGGCACCACGAAATTCTTACGGTTTATTTCGCCATCTACAATCGCAGATAATTTTGCTAGTAGATAAGGCGAAGGAAATTTGTACTTTAAGATACTGGTGTCCAGGGAGTTTGGAGCCCCGATAAACTCGAGGCACATGGCAACTTTAGATGTAGTTCGTCTGACAAGGAAGGTCTCCATACTGGGCATACTCAGAATATTTTGAAAAAAATACCAATTAAACTACTTATGTATGTAATAAAGGATCAGTCAAATTTAGCGGCGGAATTAGAGTAGAAAGTCTGTAAAAAAATAAAATACTTCCGAGTATTTGGCGCGAAAAGACGAAAGCGTCACGCGATTTGGCGAGCAGTACTTTTCCTCGCCAAAAGCAAACGACTTTAATGCATCTGAAAATTGTTTGTTAATTGATTTTTAGAATGCGTGTAAAAAGTATTTAATGAATTTAAACCTAAACAATGAGAGAATTTAATAAATACATTTTTTCGTATTACATATTTATGTTGCTTGTTACTTAATTTACTTTAAAAATAATTTCATACATAAAAAATACTTTCATATATTTAAGCGTATTCCAAAATAAAGGAAAGATTCATTTAGTAGTTATTCATTTCAAACCAAAGAATTCGTCGTTTCCATAGCAACAGAATTGAACCGACAGCGCTCAATTAGACTTAATTTTGAGATATTGAAACAATTTTAATTTAGTTTTAATTCATAAAATTTTATAATAAACTTTCATTATAAATACATATATGACAAAACTATAGCTAAATCAAACTAAAACTGACAAAACTACAGTTATTTAAGTTAAATTTATTTAAACAAGTTCAATATGAAATATTTTTATCTTAAAGAGTATTCGACATGAAAAAGTATTTTTCGAAATTTCATTTCATTGCCAACCGATGATAAATCGCCAAATAAACGAAAGTTTCATTATTTTTTTGCGAACGTTCTATCGGGGTTCCGCCAAAAAAATTTTTATAAACATATATATCCATATGAGAAAAACACTCTGTAATTTTTTCAGATTTTTCTGAATATGCCCGTATGGAGACCTTCCTTGTCAGTTATCTTTTTCTTGATTTCATTATATTTGAAGCATCACAATTTCATTTAAATACACTGCAAACGATTTCCGCCATAAATCATAATGTAATTCAATTTTTTCCCCTCTAAACGAACTATACATGCTAATTATTCCTTACTCGTGAACAATCATGTTTTAGTCCACCTAAATAATGCATATTAGTTTTATTATGTTTGAAGTATTTTAGCGTCATTAAAATGCATCAGGTACCATTTTACCATAACAGGCACCTGCGTACCGTACGTAACGCTTCTCGTTATTTACGCAGTACCACAGTCCGCAAGGGTCTCAATACTATCACCTTACGTAAGCGCATCAATGATCTTGATTACAACTTCTACAGCAAAATTAATGATCTTCCAAATGATATAGTAACGGAGCCCCATCAATGTAAACGCCCCAGATTCTCCATTATTATGGGCACCCAGTGATCCCTGGTTTCACCATCCTAAGATTACTAGATGTCTATTTTTTCTTCTATATTAAACCTTTTTTATATCTTCTTATAAAAAACCTCTATATTGAAATATATAGGGGGGGGGATGCATCGCCTTGTTCAATGCCTTTCTTTGTTAATATGGCTTTTGCTGCATCATTTAGAGCTTTTCCTGCCCAAGCTTAGTGAGAGTAACCCTGAACAGTGCTAACTTTTATCGCTTTTTCTTTTTTTTTCTTATCATATAGTAGTTTTACATCTAAGTTATACTATTTATTAATATTTTTATCATTTTACTTAAGTTTTAACTTACTTTTTAACTTTATTATTTCTTGAACTTTCTTAATTTTTCTTTCAAGTAGTTTTAAACTAGAGTTATACTTATCCCAATGGCTCACACAAAAATAAGACAACTCATTTATAAAGTGGGTGTTAAGCTGATATCAGTAGGAAACACCTCAATCCTGCTCACCTGTTGAACAAGACATATCTGAAAAAATATTTTTTCTGGTTCGAAACGTGTTTATTTACTATAAGAGATATCGGTACAGATTTACGGAAATTATCGGTAAGTCGGCAAATATGTAGGGTTGCCACAGGCGACTATTTTTATATTCTGTTCGCAGCACTTAAAAAAAAACACAATTTATAGTACATTTCTCTTGCAAATGTTTTCAACGTGTAAGTAAAAGATTTTTTTTTGAAAAAGTGGATTTGATTTAAAAAATAGTAATCTGTGCAGCCTTGAGTATACAATACCATATAAAAATTACTTGACAATCTGAGTATATTTATGAGAGATATAATACTGACAGACAGACAGCTAAACCGAATTTTTAAACACTTTTCAACTATGCTTTAAAGTGTTAAAAATGCTGCGGCAATCAATAAAATAAAAGAAAATAAACAAAATTCGTTGAAATTTTGTGGAATGACACAGCTTCAAAAGATTAAAGATTAAATATAGGCATCGTGATCGGTATTACATTTGAGTTAAATTAATTTTACTTTGTGCCGACACTTCTTTAATTAAACACTATCTCCTTGCAATTGGAATTTAATACGACTGTGCAATAATTTTGTTTATTTGTAAAGATATTTTATCGGAACATTAAAGAATGTTTTTCGATAAAATTTTTAACTGTAGTTCTTGTTTTACTAGATAAGTAACAGGCTTTCATCTTTATAACAAATTAAATAATGGCATTTTGTAAATTAAATTCTTTTGTATAAAGGAAGAATGGTATTGTATTAATTTTGTTTGGAAACTCTCCCTTTAGAACTTTTTTTTTAAACCTAAATTAATTTTTTTCATACATGATATTTGTAAGTTAAATCAAACGGAATATACAGTGGGTTCCAAAATTCGACCGACAAATTAAGAGGGGGTGATAGAAGGCATCAAGAGGTTGAAAACTTACCTTAAAACTTGAATTACTTGAGAACATGGGGTCTCAAACCTCATCTTTAATATAAAAGATACAGGGAAGGGATACAGGGATACACATTTAAAAGATAGTATCATAACTCAATTTAGATTGACGGTAATAACTTTCAGAAACTGAAGTATATTAGAATAAACTCTTAATAGACATTTTAACCTTTGCTGTAAATGTGATAATATCAAATACGTTGGAAATTGCACGTCAAACGTGGCAAATGAGGTGCAGTCGTACTATAGCTAGTTTTATACTTATTTTTTGCACTGCATATTGTACTGAATGTATATTTTTGTGCACTTCAATAAGTGCATATCCATTTCATTCTGTTCGAAAGGCTGTAACATCATTAAAATGCCCTTGAAATAATAGTTTCCCATTGGCCGTCATGTAACGGAAAATTTTGACTGTCCCTGTAATTAAACTATGCATCCGATTTTTCATAAAATTTGAAATGACTAGACAAAATATTGCAACAATTATACATTTAAAATTTCGAACCATGCGGTTGGGTAGTTTTTGCTCTGTTATATGCGGACGGACAGACAGACAGATAGACGGAAGGATTGAACGACGACTGTAGGTGCTAAGTATTTATATAACTAGTAAATCTGCAGATCAGGAGCCTCAACGTCAGCTCTACAATTCATTGTGTTTAGCACCCTTTGAGTAATATTAATCTTTCTACAAAAAAAGAAATTTAAAGTTTTGAAAATACATAAACATTTATAAAACGAAAAAATATTTCGAAGGTTTCTGACATTAGAAGCGTTAAATTAAACCCCTTGTTATGTAATGGTATTCTGAAAATCTCATGAGCTACTGATTCTGGTAATTTTTAGATAATAAAGTAGATTTCTTCAGGGGGGGCAGAGCCCCCCTGAATCCCTTCGTAGTGTAATTTAATTTACATTTGTAATTATCAATTAATTGTGTTAATGTCCTTTAGTAAATTCTACCAATAGACGGAAACGTACATGAATTCTTTTCTACAGCCCTGTATATTACGTGAAGATTTTTACGCGTCGTCTATAACATTTACATTTAATGCAGACAAAAAACCCTCTTAAAACTGCTCATATCACATTTCCGGGTATTAGTATGCATAGTGTGCACCATATATCCAGTTTCTGCGGAGTCCTGTATATGGTTCTATTTAAATTCTGCAAACATTTGTTAGTATACTAAATGTAATTGGGCTGGGAAATACATAACTCAAGTAAAAAAAAAAAAAAAAAAAAAAACACTGAAGCAATTCGCGCTCATTTTCATTTATACTTACGAATTCATTTGTGTATCCCTCTACATGGTCTATACAATATTTAAGCACTACTTATTAAGCACAAATTTACTTAACGTTAAAACGCACACCATAATCGAAAATGCTCTTCAGCAATCATCCCTAATAGACCAGAACTGTATCCGAAATTTTTTATGTGACCCTATAAATGAACGATAAATACGATACAAATCATATTCAAGCTTCTTGTAGTCAACCACAGTAATGTAATTTAATTTCATAATGTTTGAATTAGTGCAACACAATTAACACACTGACGACAGGCAATTTAATTAAATCTGGGCTTAAAAAGAGTAGAAGCTCCTCCCTCTTCTGAAAGTGTCTCGGAAATTGGTTTCTGAGACATGTTTTTCATGTTTTTTCAGCAGTAAATATCTTTCAATGTACGGATGTAATATATAATGTCTTACAATCTGTAAAAAATATGGACAACACAATATAAATGTCTTTTCTGTAAGGTAGAAGTCACTCCCTTAGCCAATGATGTATTCTGAATAAAAACGAGAATTCTCGTTTCCCGTTGCTAATGTGTTAAAATAAGCTGTAAAGAGTTTTTTTCCCCCCGTAGACCACATTTTAATAGACCACTTTTGTGTGACCCTGAAAAAAACATATGCTTTGCACCCCATATACTACAAAAATGTTTCAAAAATACATATCAATTTTATTATTTTGTAACAGAGTAACATCATTAAAAAACGGCACAAAAGGATTTTCTTCAAAGATTGTAATATTATGAATACTTTTGAGTTCCCTGTACGCATGCTGTAAGTGCTACACATAACATATTTTATAGTAACCAGGTTCTAGTGCACCTTAATAAGGTATATAAATTTCAGTACGTTTAAAATTGTGTAACATTATTAAAATACACAGCGGACGATTTTTCCCAAAGACTATAATGTAACGGAATAGTTTTGAGTGCCCCTGTAATTAAGCTATGAATGCTACACTCTTCATTTTTAATATCAAACATACTTTGGCAAACCTCAATAACGTATATCAATTACATGTAATCCCGACTATATTTACGCGAGTTAGAGCACGTAGCACACGGCAGGCGACAGATAGAAAAACTGAAGTCATAAATACTTTTCATCCATGTTGGAAAGTGTTAAAAAGGATTTACATGCCTTTAACTGTACTTTTTTTTCACTTATAGCATGGTTAAACATTAGTTTAAACATCCTAATCCATGCGATAGCAATAACATATTAAAAGCCGATAGCCTTTTAATAGTACCTGCAACAAAATTAACGTAATTTACTAACTTCATTCATATTTGACGCAATGATAGGCTACGAATAACAGTCGCTAGGCAACGAAGAAAAGAAAAAAAAAAGAAATATGTATCATGTAAAACAAGAAAATTAACTTAAAAATTCTTTATATTATTGGAATACATGTATAAATGTCCTCAAAACATTATACACGTAAATAAAAAAATCTGATAGATATATTGATAAAACTTCAATATAATAGGAATAATTTAAAACCCTAATTTAGAATTTTAGTATCATAATTTGACATTTAAATCCATTAATCAAACGTGCCATTTTCTTTCAACAAACGGAAATTTGAAAATCGTCTGACTTGCCGTAGAAAAGCATTATAAAGAAAAATAAAATCTTCCATATTTTTCGAACGAATGAACCAAATTTAACCAACAACTATACAGCTACGTCCGGGTATCTCACGAATATGCCCAATTAATTTCAAGCTGATCGGGTGCTTTTTGCGGCAGTTATCGCAGAACAGACAGACAGGCAGACAGACGGACAGACAGACAGACAAACGGAAATCAAAACTTTTCGTGTCTCCACAGTAAGCCTTCACTGACGTTTCGGCAATTACGAACGCACCTAAACAGTGATAGAAGTTTACGTGCGAATTATACGCGCCAGCAGTATACACTTGACGCTCCACATTTCGGACTGCGATTACAAGCTCAAACTATACCCAGCAAAGAAAGAAACAATGGGCCATCAGCTGGAAAAAAGATGGCAGCCAGCACTGCCATCAGCGGTAAAGTGCAATAGTGTCATTACTTAAACCTGTAAAAAAGTGTTCGAGCGGAATGCAGCTGGCCCATCAGTGATGGCCAACAGCAGGCCAACATTGGTATGCCATCACATTACTTCCATCCGGCACTTTTCCTGCAGTACTAGCACCTATCCCACTGCTATTCCTTTGCTGGCTCCTTCCTGGAACTTTCCCTTATAAAAAATAAAGTATTATGGCTCTTTTTTGTATATGCTAAATTCAGCAAGAGCTATAGAAATATCTATTTATAATAGAAATGTCTATTGAAATATTTGAACTTGCAACCGTTTCCATGAGGTCACCCTCCCAAGTACTAACCACGCTCGGTGCTGTTTGGTTTTCGTAATCGGACATGAACAAGTAGTCTCAGCGTATGCTACGACCGCTCGTAGTTTTACTCTCTTATTACACTATTTCAAGTTTGTTTCTTTTGTGATTTACGTTCCAAATCATTAAACTGGTATAGAAATTAGTGTATTGTATAGAAATCCTATATATTTTATACGCTTTTTTTTTTATTATTATTAATTCTCAACTGTGTAAATTATGAAAACCGAAATCCTTTGTAACTTAGTAAAACCAGATTTAAGGAGAAATAAAATAGTGCATTGAGAGACTTCTGACGGTTCTTCGGGGAGTCTGGGGCCACTGCCCCACATCCCCGACAGTAATACTATGGAAAACTAACAGGAAATGAATCGTGGCAGTACTGGGAAAGAGTGCATTGAACAGGTACTGAACAGGTAATCAGCATTGAGGGGTTTCCTAGCTGTTATCAGCTTAACACCCGACATAAAGAATTTATTTATTTATTCATTTACTTATTTATTTTGTTGGTGGCAGTGGTACTATATTATTTACAGTTTAAAAAAAAATTAGCTTCACCGCTTAAATTGTGTTAAAATATTCATTTCAGATTTGTGTTCAAATACTCAATGTCTTCAATATTCGCAACACCACCTAGCGTAAGGGTTCCCAGCAATAATACTGCAAAAGTTCGTGCACTTATATGTAGTGGTGGGCCAGCGCATGAGATAAAAAGGCATCCCACCAGAATTTTATCTGATGATTTCCAACAGCAAAGTTGACTGAAGCTGTCCAGCAGTGGTCATGCAGTGGTAGACCATTAGCCAGCACTTCTCCATCATTATCAGCACCTATCTTGCTGCTGGCCAGCAATTTCCTCTTTGCTGGGTATCATCGATAGCTTGAGCATCGTGTTTTTCCAGAACTTTCTGTGATGTTATAAGATTTAACCCAAAACAAGGTGAATGTCATTGCATTTTTATTGGAACGTTTTCATTTTTCTCAACCCGTATTTAGTAAGAGAGAGACACCCTGTATTTGTGACTAAATAAGTGGTTTGCGACACCATGTTCTATGTCAAATTTTCATCCTCTTGATGCTTTTTATCACCCCTCTTAATCTGTCGGTCGAATTACCGGTCCAATTGTATATGTTTAAAGAAAACTTAATTGAAATCGCAAATGAAGTTATGCATTCAAAATCTCTATCTTACTTTTCATTAATTGTTTTTAACATTTTTCTGCAAAATTGAAAAGTGTTTATGAATCCGGTTTGTCTGTACGTTTGTCTGTCCACTGTCTGTCTGTGCTCTATCTCTCGTAAATACAATAAAATTGCCAGTAAATTGACATATGTTATTGGGGTTCACTGTGGCATGTTTGCAATTGAAAATGAGGTGTGAAGCATCTAAGGTTCGTGTACAGGGACACCCAACAGAATGCGCTTACATAACGGTCTATGGAAAAAATCGTTTGCGGTGAATTTTAATGATATTACGCTGTTTTGAACATATTGAAATATATAGAGAGATCACTTAGGTGTACTACAGGCGATTTCTGTAGAGTAGGGTGCGCGTAGAATTTGTCGTTCCTTTACAGGGTCACACAAAAGAATTTGGCTAGAATACAGATTATGATCAATAATTGCTGGAAGCAATAATTGTTTTAAGTTGTAGTACCCGTTTTTAAATTTAATTTATCTTTTCATATAATACTTGGTGTTCATAAATTCTGTAGATCATATACAGGGTTGCCCAAAAGGTCACCAGCATATTTCCGTTTATAGCCGGGAATTTGCTGTATGGGAATTTTCAACTATGCTATGCGTTTAAATGAACTAACTTTTAGCCTAGTATGACGTATTATACATACAAATCTATGTATCATATACAGGCATGCACAAAAAAGCTCGGATATTTTTCCGACTATTGATGATAATCGCAGAAATTGAGTCTTCAAATGAGTTACGCATTTTCCAAATTGTTTATATAGACTATTTCCCGCGGGTTTGGACTTATACTCTAATGCGAAAGCCGAGTTTCCGGGACTGTGATCCCTTGTCATCCCTTCTTTATTTAGACATCATCTTTCCCCTTTAAAAATTTTGAAGTTTTTTAACATTATTCTGGCAGGGATGAAAAGTGTTTCTTAATCTATGCTATACGCATCATTTTTTCGTTTTTGTTTCTTTAAAAATTGCAGCTTTATCACGAATAAAATATTAACATGAAATTTTATACAAAATTTCAAGCATTAGTTTTCACGTATGATTGTTTACGACCATTTTTCCAAGAAATGTATGTAATGCCAGCTGAAAAAGGTGCGTAAAATTCTAACACAATTGTTCACCCTACTTAATCGCAGAAAAAAGCTACAAATTCTGGAAAGAGATTATGAAATCTACGATTGAAATATGAAATAGAAAGTTTCTAATCTAAAATAGTGTAACCACACTCTAAGAAATTTCACCACTAAATTACGGTTAGTGACTGGCAAAAAGTGTGTCAGTCACTGACCGTAAAAATAATGTTATGACCGTAAAGCTGCCATGACCAGAAAAATACAAGTTTACCCGTAAACCTTTGCTTGTAAAATTTAAAGTCCTGGCCGTATTATGCCCGTAATAAGTGCCTTAATATTTTTACGGTCACTGGCCATAAATTAACATTATGCCCGTAATAAGTTCATTAATTTTTTTTTACGGTCACTGGCCATATATTTCCAAGGAGTCTGCAGACTCCTTGGAAAATCTAAAAAGTTAGGCACCTTGAGTTGAATCACGTGTAATAATAAACGTAGCGCCTAGACACCACAAGGTGCAATAAAATATCTAAAGCATTTAACATCGCAGTATATAGGAAAATTTTATTGTTCTTACCAGTATCTTTAATCAATGATTTTCAGGATTATTTTATTTAAGTTAATTTAAGTTTTCATTACTTCACTCATTATTGTAATTATTTGGTTCATTTTTGTTAAATTCAGTTTATCAATACTGTTAAACATTTGCATTGGTCGAATTCGGCGGGTTTCGACTCGTATTTTGTTAACATTACTTTATTTTCTAGACATGGTTACAAAATCGACTCAAAACAAATTAGAGATAGGTACTAATTTCTTTCATTTCTACCATTTGTAAAATTCTTACGTACGGTCATTTTTATTCCCTTAGTTCTCGCTCTTGAGATATTTACGGGCTGTATCTTTTATTCAGATTGTTTGATTCCCACCAGTTTTATAAAATGGTGTAATTCGATTTATTATGGTATCATTTTACCCTGTCATTAAATAAGGTGAATATTTCTTTTTTAAAAAAGTGGTGCCAATAAGCAATTTGAAAATTTTAACCGTAATTTAATGCGACTGTTAAGGGGTTAATTTTGTTATTATTTTTTTTTTTACTTTCGTGAAATGTACTATTGCTCATAAAAATTTAAAAGGTGAATCCTGTTTAAGGATTTAAAATTTAACCTGAACCAGTTAATTTTCATCCATTTTGTGTGCAAATAAATAATTTATTCTGTTAAATATTATGTAATATTCCTGTTTAAATAGTAAAATTCTTAAGCTCATAACAGCGAGAAAATGTGTAAAATTTAAAACAAATAACTTCTCTAAAATATTCTAAGACACGGTAAAAGTATAAAAATATTTTTATTATAGACCAACAGCTGTAGTACTACTCGACAGCAGCAGAAATATTCATGCATTCATACACAGTTAACTTTCGAAACATAGTTTTTAAATATTTAAACATTAAATGCAAAATATATTTAAAAGAACTTTTCAAATGCTAAAAATCAGAAAACGATTTTATTTCTCTGTAAGCCATAATAACTGCTACTTCCTAATAACCGAACTAAACATTCTTTCATGAGTAATTTACTCTTGAAAAAGATATTTTAAAAGAAATCATTAAAATTTAAGTGAAGATACCGATTTTCGAAGCTAAAAATGGAAATTTGTAAACGTTGAAGTGGACGATACTGCCAAGGTTCTTTTTTTATAAAGGAAGTGAATTTAATACACGTTTTCTTAAGTATATTTGTAAATACGCTTTTCTAAAAATACTAGTTCAAGAAAAATAATTTTTAATAGAAATAATTTAACCTTTTTTTATATATAAAGCTACATTAGCTAACAGTTAGGACTATAACATATTTATTTAAAATAATAAAATGATTTTTCAGAGTTTAAATAAATATAAAAATATAAAAATTATCGATTGGAAACCTAACGGATTTTTCAAATTCAAGACGGCTTTGCTATGTTCTTTAAAACATTTAAAGCAATGTAACAGCTGTTTCTGGAAGATGGTCATACACGCTGCCATCGAAATACTCAAGGCCAGAAGACACGAGTGTGAAGTCCTAACTAATCGACCGGCTTCTCAATAGTTTTGGTATTCACACCGGAAAATTTTGAATAGCAATTTTCTTTTCTTTTATTTGTGGGCTATCTATCATCTCATAAAACAATAATAACTATTTAAACTTTCTGGTGATATTTCGGAATTCCTAAATAAAAATTCAGCCAGATGCTGAATGCCACAGTGTTGGCGCATCTGGCTGATTTTTTATTTGGGGATTTCAAATTCTCATCAGTAAGTTTAAATAGTTATCAATGCTTTATAAGATGATAAATATTCCACAAAAAAATTGCTATTGAAAATTTGCCGGGGTAAATTCGAACACTAGTGAGAAGTCGGTCGATTAGTGATGACGTCATACTCGTGCCCTCTGGCCTTGAGTATTTCGATGGCAGCGTCATAGAAGATGACCGGAAAGTCGATTATTACAATTTTATTTTCATGTTTGTTCAGTTTTCACTTTACAACACTTTGTATACACCACTTTGTAAATTTCTGATATTTTATTTTGACCTTAATAATGAACTTTTCGTTGTGTAAATGTCCAGCTTCTTTTATTATAAAAGTTATGTTGGCATACTTGACAATCTAGCAATATCTTCCGCAATATGTTCTCGCAATTCCGTAAAATGTGGGTTCATTTGACCTACGATAAACAAATTTAAAACGAGATATTATTTTTTTTTGTACAAATAGTTCTAAAGACATAAAGTGATAAAACAGAGCGCGTGTGTAAGCACCTGCCCGATTGTTACTATCTGTGATATATTTAAATCTATGCAGTACAGTGCTGCATAGATTCAACGCATTTTAGGAAAAAAATTCTGGCTTGAATCGACAATTATCAATTTGGCAGGGGTCAAAATGACCCCTAACGACGGTTCTAGTGTTCATGACAATTGTAATGAGGTGAAAACAAGGAGGATTATTAATTTTAAAAAACTGGTGGCAAGAAAAAAAATTGAATTAAAAAATGTAGCCCACTCGCAACACTCACTTGGGCCATGCAAACATTAAAGCTCCATTCCTTTGGGACTTATTGGGAGAAGAATGACACTAATAGCATGCAAATGTAATATGGGGAAGTAGAAGAACGCGTATGCAAAATTTCGCCTCGATTAATACATAAAAGTTGTTGATCCGAGTGTACAACTGCCATTCGCAGTAGGAACGTAACGGAAGCTGTTTCCCTTCACTAATAGGGAAAAGGGTGATATGCATTTTATCTACGGAACGTCAAATGGAAATCACTCAGAGACTCAACGATTGTACGGAGAGGGGTTTCCCACCTTGCTTTTTTCACTTGTTTGTTCTTTGCTTGTTTTTGCCTCGTATAAAAACATATCCAATGTTGCCAGTGGCCTACTATTTTTAAATTCAGATTTGTTGATTAGAACAACTTTCTTGAAATTGTAAAATTCGCCTTATTTAATGACATATTAATTAAGGCTAAAAGAAGGGGGATTTTACCATTTCAAAAAAGTGGTGCAAATCGATAAATCTGATTTTTTTTTTTTTTTTTTTTTTTTTAAGTAGCCCACTGGGAACACTGAATATCTCCTGTCGGGTTTCCTATAAGTCCACACAACTTTGAAGAAATCCTTTACTATTTATATGCTGCCAATCCCGATATGATTACGTGATATCGATTACGCTATGAGAGCATTGTTGAAAAGAAAGCCAACTCTTTCAATTAAGCTTAATTAACAGTTTATTTACACACTATTTACAAATCACGAAACACTATTTCCACTTAAGAACTCGGATATAGGTGATCCGGTTCAACATTAAATTAAATACAGTAAATACTTGCTGTGTGCTGTTAAAATACTTTATATCCCTCTCACCCTACGCTAGTTAAATTAGATTTATTGGAGATCACTCTTAATTTCCCAACACATTAGCTCTATACTCTAAGCGATTCACTCCTAATCAACCTCTATCCACGAGCTGCTCTGGAAACGAACTTACACACTGAGTCTGCGATAAAGCGACTACACACTTTCATCTAAAACCCTTAACTCAGCTATATCAACCATCTCCCAAAAAACATAAACAGGGTTTTCCTTCTGACCCCAATGTCCGCTATTTAGCTCTCTGGTGAAATCCTTTTGTCCGCCTTATCTCAGGTATGCATTTGAATAGCAGGGAAACCCCTCTCTATTGATAGACTACAATCCTTTACCTACTCTGTATAACTCGCTAGCCCGGTTTAAGTTTTATATAAGAAAAGAGTGTTACTTTAAAATTCCCAGTACACAGACAATATACAAGCAAGAAAAATAATATACAACCATAGTTCTAATAGTTTATGTTTCTCAGAACCTGACACCTCCTTTGCTCGCTCTAGCACCTTTGCGTTTTAATTCTGACCATACATTCTTTGATGCAATTTGTTTGTTTTTATGTGTACTATCACCTCTAAAAGTTTTGCCCATCTTTTATGAAACATCCTGTACAATACATAAAAATTATAAAATTTGTTTCAGCTGGGAAACGCATAGCACAGTTTAAAATTCACTTCAGAAAATTCCGCCAATAAAAGGAAATGTACTCAAGATCTCTTAAGCAGCCCTATATACTATCTATAGAATTTACACAGAGAAAGATATATGCAAAATATCTATAAAATTTAAAAAATTCGTGTCGCAATTGAAAAAGTACATTCAGTTTCATTATTGATAGACAGTACTGAAAGCGAATTCATTTGCGTGTTACTGAGAAGAATGATAGGCATGCCATGTTCTATAGTATAAATCTTGTAGCAATGATATATACCAATATCAATATTTTTGAAATAGCGTCACATTATTAAAATGCATGGCAAACGATTTTTCTCCATAGACCGTAATGTAAAGGAATTCCTTTTAATGAATTCCTTATCAATGAACTGCAAATTGTACACACTTCATTTTCCAAACCGAACACGCCATAATAAATCTCAATAATACATATCAACTGCATAACAATCCCAGTATATTTACGAGAGTTAGAGAACGGACGAACGGCAAACAGACGGTAGGTTAAGAAACCGAACTTATAATAGCTTTTCAACAATGTTGGAAAATGTGAAAAACCACAGTAAAATTGCATGTATATATGTTTATTTCAAAGCATACGAAGACAATTCCGAAACTTAAAGTACAAATGCAGTAAATGAGGTGCGTTCGCACTATAACAAGTTTTTATAAATATTCAGATCTTGGTGCAACAGCTGTTGCACTCTTATGCAAAGATGAATGAATACAAAATTTATTACGATTATATATATTAA
This sequence comes from Maratus speciosus, assembly GCA_963932465.1. Classification (NCBI taxonomy): domain Eukaryota; kingdom Metazoa; phylum Arthropoda; class Arachnida; order Araneae; family Salticidae; genus Maratus; species Maratus speciosus. The sequence goes on along the minus strand of OZ010789.1, from coordinate 285,982,062 downwards.
ATTGAGTAGTACGGAAATAGTATGTGCCCATCTTAAATCGGACGTAATCACCATGGCAACTTAAAATCATTACCTATCATGCGATATCATTGATTTAATTACCATTGAATTAATTACGTATGATAGGATTTAATAGAATGAAGAAAGTTTTTATTAATGTTTTTTGTAGTTTTGATTCGATTTTCATAAAATCTGAAATGACTCGACAAAGTTCTGCAACGATTATATATATTAAATTTCAAACCATTCAGTAGGGTAGTTTTTTCACTGTTATATGCTGACTGACAGACGGACAGACAGATAGACAGATGGACCAGCAGACGACTATAGGTGTCACGTATTTATATAATTCAGGGACGAGATTTTCCCTTTTTTTGCGCACCAGTATTTTGTTAGAGAAAATGTTATTTTATTTAATTGGAATATTTTTGCGATTTAAGAGAACATTTTCTTTAGGAAAATACTGGTGCGCAAAAAAGCAAAAATCTCATCACTGATAATTACGAACGAACCTAAAAAGGCAATTGGAAAAAAAAATTAATTATTTCAGCAGATCCTTTATTCTAACTGAAGGGATAAAACAATTCGCTTTTTAATACTTTTAGTTAAAACAAATATTTAAAATACATTGCTTTTTAAGTACTAATATTTATGAATAGTTATCTTCGACATATTTAATCACAAAAATTATTAGAAATTCTTTCATTAAAAAAGTACAATATTATTATTCATAAAAAGTAGTATCCAATACTAATTACCTGTATGTCCTGTAAAAATTAAACGTACTTTAGTAAAAGGTGAATTTTGAATAAAACTAAGTGCAATAAATTGATAACATTAATATTTCTTCACAGAGAAAGAAATATCATTAATTATATTTTAGAAGCATATTTGGAAAATCTCCTTCTCTTAAAACAAATATTGCTTCAGGCAAAATAGCTGTTAAAAGAAATGCACATATCCATATTTAATATGGCTTTACAAAGTAACAATTTTGAAAGCCTAATATTTATTTAAGACACGACATTTCAATTTTTCTTTCGTTGAAATGAATGGTAATTTATTTTTAATGTATATCATGCACATTATTTGCTGAAAAAAGTTTCTTAAAAAGGAAATTTCTGTTTTGTTGAATTAATTAATTAATTCGCATAAATTTTAATGTTAATTTTATGTTATGAGTTGACTATTTTTATTCTAAAATGAGAGTGTATGCATTTTAGTTAGGGCCTGCCTACAGGGCTGTCAGCGTCGATTATTTTTATTTCTATCTCGCACAACTGTCTCAGAACAAAAAAATTCACCCACACTTTGACACGATATGCAAGAAAAATATGATCCTAAATAAATTTTAAAAAGATAATGTTGCGGTTAGAATATGAAAATAGTCGCCCAGTGGCAGCCCTGCAACTACCGCTTAACCCTTTGAGGGGCGTGTAATTGCGTTGCTGTAATGTCGAATTCACACCGGAATCTTCCAAAAATTTTAATGCAAAATAAGGAAAAGCCATCTTGCGACTATTTTTTCCCCCTCTAAAGTTAGAAAAGTAAAATTTAATAAAATTTTTGTGGTTCAAACCTCATTAATCGTAAGTGGGATATAATATATCCCACTGCTCCTCAAGGGGTTAACACTTTCCGCCGCGGAGTAAGTCTGTTTGTAAAATGATGAACTGATACCAGAATTTATAAAACAATTTATTAGAAAATAAAAACTTGCTTGTTTTTCCATACGTTATAAAATGAAAATTTTAATTAAATATTCTTGATGCTGTTTGTAAGTTTTGAAATTAAAATAAGGGTGTCCTTTTTTGAGGACACCGCCTGCTAAAAGGTTAAGAAAACTTCCATATTTTTTTTTTCATATTTAATTGAAGAATTATGCCATTAAATAGGACGAAAATTACTTTTAAAAAAGTAATGAAAGCTTGCGAGGTAGTGAAAATACTCTAGTTGTAATAAAATAAATTAATAAACATAAAAATAGTGCGTATAATGTAACCCTTATAGAAATTTAAACTTCATTTGAAAATTTTTCATTAAGAAATATGTCAGAGAGAAAGACAATAAAGCTAACAAACACCATTATACAATTTGCAGCATGCATAACAGAACTTGTGGAATTCGACTCAAATTTTACATGCTTAAATTTAGGAAATTTGCTAATGAATACACTAGAGGCTGATTAAATTAAGAGAAAATTAAATACGAGAATTTATTAAATGATGTTTAGTCAGCTTTTTCAACATTGCTTTACTTTGTAATCACCAAATTTTAAGAAAATGTTTTAATAGTAGGTGTTGTAGAACAAGCGTCTATCACGTAAGATTTTAATATATTATTTAAAAACTTTTTATTACATGTAGAAATTACGTGTCATTCTTTCTTGTGTGAAGATTAGAACTTAAATGGTGATTAAACAGATTGTTGATTTGCTTAATTAATAACAATTAAACAGAAAACACACGTAATCTTAGTGTTTGATGAAGTGTATTAAAAAACTTATGTGATTTTTTTGAAATTTTTCTTTTTATAAAATTTATCAACAAAAATTGTTTTTTTATTACGTAAATAAAATAAATTATAATTTGAAAATTATTTCAGCACCTGAAACCACGCTTCAAAAAATTATGTCTATATAAATGCTTGTTTTAACATATATATATAAATATATTTATATTATGTCAACATCCTTTTTTTTATGCACATACAAAATATACAGTGATGAATGAGGCTTTTCGATACGATTTTAACCCCTTGAGTGGCAAGTAATTGTGTTTCTGTAATGTCGAAATCAAACCGGAATCTGCAAAAATATTTATTGCAAAATAAGGAAAAGCAATTTTACGACTTTTTCCCACCAAAATTAGAAAAGTAAAATTTAATAACATTTTCTAGTGCAAATCTTTATTAATCATAGGTGGGATAAAATATATCACACCGCCCCTTAAGAGGTAAAATAGACTTTTGACAAACCGGCTGGCCATCATTAAAACACCCGTACTCTGACCTTCCTAAATTTAGAACTATTCAGTGTAAAGGCTTCAAATTTTATATATATACTAATCATGACACGAGGAAACGGATTACACTAAAAATAATTAGTTCCAGGATCACTGATAGTTACGGCTGTACAACAGAAAATATGAAAAAAGACAAAGATAATAATAAAAAAAGCAAACTCATGAGAAATAAACTTTTTCCGTTTTAATTTCGATTGTCCTAATGAAAAAAAAAAAAAAAAAAAAAAAAGCAAAGCTTAAAATGTCATTGTAACTGATATTTCCTATTGTAAGTACAAAATTTTCCATATATACCATGGTTTGGAGCTATGTTGTGTGTCTAAAACAGAATAAAAACTGGAAAGAATGTTATTTGACCTGCAGCATTTCAATAATGACAAAGCAACCAGTCGTGCTTTTCTAACAGACTGGCCATTTTGTTCTCCGGATCTTAATCCGGATTTCTATTCACCTTGGCATATCTCAAAGAATGTATCACTCTACTTGTGAGTAGTGTCTCAGTCGACTAGTTAAGATCTGCAGTTGAACAAGCTGCCACAGACTGCAGATGGTAACACCTATTTTGGACATTGTATTTGAGTTCCATTGATCAGAGCAGATCGTAAAATCTTACAGTTTATGCCTCTTAAATTAAATCTTTGCAGATTTATCAACAAAAACGTGTTAAGGTTTATACATAATTTAGAAAAATAAAATCAAGATATTACAAGAAAACGCATTAGTAACATTCATTGTGTAACAGCTATTTTGAACACTCTATTCCAGTTCCGTGGAACACAGTAGATCGTAAGATCTTATAGTTTATGCCTTTTAAATTAAATCTTTGCAGATTTATCAACAAAAACATGTTAACAGTTTATACATAATTTAGAAAAATAAAATCAAGATCTTACAAGAAAACGCACTAGTAACCCTAAAATAGTTATAAATAGTCCTATATAATTAAAAATTTCATAGCAGTTTCAGGTTATTTTTAAAACGGTCTTTCGTATCGATAGAAGCAACCTCAGGTGGCAGTTGGTCTCGTTAAACCGTCGAAAAGCAAAGTGTCTCTGTATTTGGAAAACTAATGATAAGAAAGGTCTGTACTGTACATGTATTGAAACATAGCTATGTTTCAATAACGTTGAATATTTTTACGTAAAAATTAATGTAGGGTAAAATACACGATTTTTTAAAATATGAACCTATTAAAAAATTTCGTAATTAATAAAATATTTTTTAAAGAAAAAAATCCCCTGGGTTATGTTTGTTCCATTCATTGTATCGAACAAAAGATATATATTTCGTAAACAGAAGATTTTCTGTGAAGGTATAAATTAAAGTTTATCACATGGATTAAAATAAGCATAATCAAACTTTGACCTGTTATTACTCTATGAAGATTTAAGATAAAATTTATTTAGACATTTAAATTTTCTGATTCGATTTTATTAAAGAAACATGAATAGAATCTCAAAATGGGGTTTTACAAATTGAAAAGGGAAATCTACAATCTTTAATATGCAGACGATACTCAATTTACAATTTATAAAAACTAGAATTATTTAATAGAATGCATTTCAACGGTAGTAAACATCTTAATCATAGGTACAACATCGAATGTATATGGGATTTTAAAGATATAATGAATAAAAAATAATATTATGTATTGCAGACTGCGGAATTTGTTCCGTAACTCCTTGGGGACGAGCGACCGGTATTCGTGCCGCGTAAGGTGCTCAGAATCGGGGATTATTCTCACCAGTAAATTTTTATTGTAAATTTTGTTTTATTTAATCCGAACATTTTCCCGATTCAATTAGGCAAAAATTTCTGTTTTAACAAACCGGTAATTAAAGATTAAAAATTCTGTAAAAGACACTCGTCCCCAAGGGGCTAAGAGGCTAATCTTTTTTTTTTTTTTTTTTTTTTTTTTTTTGACACAATAGACTAAAAATAGTGAACAAACACCACTTTTACAGTACTAAATATCAACCATTATATAAAGCGAATATTGCAATTTAAAATTAGTGGTGCAGAAAAGCTTTTAGTAACAAATCAAGCAAACTTTTCTTGCTCATACGGAGTACGGGCAAACCTGTTGAGGGGTTATATCAAGGTCGTACGCTTATGAGAATTTTTCAGGTAAATATCAATATATTTTTTTATAGAAAAATAAATCTGGTTTAAACGCGAGAGATTTCACCTTATTTAAAAAAGAGATTTTTTAAGGGGTCTCAGGACTCTTAAAGCTTTAAAATTTTCAAAATTTTAAATTTTTTAGACGTTAAACTACTATCTTTTCTAAACATTTTGATATAATTGTTTCCTTGAAGTTCCCATTAGAACAGAACTTATAGTTTTTAGAATTATACCCGCTCAATAGCTGAAGCGGCATTTCCGAAACTTTGAAATCATTTTTCTCAAAAAGACGTTTCGGGGTATAACGCGCACGATATCTCAAAAACGTCTGAATATTTTTTCATGAAATTTTCAAAACATATGTTTCCTGTTAGTCTGTATAAACTGAACCTAAAATTTCATTTTTAACGTTCAAAAAAATAATTTTTAGGTGATTATACTGTTGAAATTTTCAAAATTTTGTATTAGTTAAATAGAACTTTGCCTTAAAAATGTAAAATGTTTTAAAGTCAAATTTATTTAGATTCGTTGTAATTATTACAATTTGAAGCATAATTAGGCGCCAAATTTTTCATTTCATTGCAACATTTATTTTGTAATCCTGCGCGTAAGCTGCTATATCAATTTTCTGCTCGTCAAATGTCTGACAGTTTGGAACACCCTGTAAATGCTAATTCTTCATATTGAAATTTTTAAAATACTTGAAATAAAAGAACAAACTATGCAAAGAACAAGTCTCATGCGCTGGCTCACCACTACATGGAAGTGCACGAACTTTTGCAGTATCATTGCTGGGAACCCTTACGCTAGGTGGCGCTGCGAATATCGAAGACATTGAGTATTTGAACACAAATCTGAAATGAATATCGTAAATCAATTTAAGCTGTGAAGCTATTTTTTTTTTTTTGAAACTGTAAAAAAATATATCACCACTGCCACCAAAAAAATAAATAAATGAATGAATTAATAAATAATTTTTTTATTTCAACACACTTCCCCCCCCCTTAAATCTGGTTTTACTAGGTTACAAAGGATTTCGGTTTTCATAATTTACGCAGCTCAGAATCAATAATAAAACAAGTAAGAAAAAATCATGCATGAAGCATAGATTATGAAACACTTTCCAACACATTCAGAATAATGTAACAAAACTGCACTGTTTAAAAAATTAAAATATTATGTCTAATTCAACCATATGGAAACGCATAATACATTTCAGAACCCAATTTCAGCTGTTCACATCCACAATCGGAAAATTATGCGAATTCCAGCCCTGTATATGGTTTATACATTTGAATCTATTAGCTACATGCAAACCAAAATTTAGTTCACTTAAGAGCTACAGTTGAAAATTTACCTTCACCAATTTCCTCTAATAGGGAGAACGGTACGTGAATACTTTTGTGCAGCCCTGTATTTGAGGTATAGAATTTATATATAACGGGTAAGATGCAAAAGATTAATTAAATTTAAAAGCGTATACCGAATTTTAAACCCTGCACTCCAGCAATTATTACTCAAAGATAGTACTGTACTGTAATCGATTTCTATTGTGTGTCCCTGTAAATGAATAAAAAATGCTACGAATATCCTGTTCTAAGGTGATCGTAGTGAAATTCAGTGATTTATATCAGTTTCAACACATTTGAAATAGCATAATGTCATTAAAATACTCTGCAAACGATTTTTCCCCATATACCATAATGTAATGGAATACTTTTGAGTGCCCCTGTAAATGAACAACTAATCCTACATGCTTCATATACAATACCAAACATGCTTTGGTGACTCTAAATAACCTTTATCAATTTCATGAAAATCCGAGTATATTTACGGGAGTTATTCCCCATATAACATAATGGAATGGAATACTTTTGAGTGCCGCTGTAAATGAACGATTAATCCTACATACTTCATATACAATATCAAAGATGCTTTGGTGACCCTAAATAAACTTTATCAATTTCATGAAAATCCGAGTATATTTACGGGAGTTAGAGCTTGGACAGACGGCCAGACAAACCGAATGCATAAACACTTTTCAACTTTGTTCGAAAGTGTTAAAAAAGCGTATAAAATACATAGGATTTCTATACAATAGAATAATTTCTATACCAGTTTAATGATTGGGAACGTAAATTACAAAAGAATCAAACTTGAAATAGTGTAACGAGAGCTTGAGTGTTACGAGCTGTCGTAGCGTACGCTGAAAACACTTGTTCCTGTCCCATCACGAAAACCAAGCGGCATCGAGTGCGGTCAGTACTTGGGAGGGTGACCACATGCAGTTCAAATATTTCTATAGACATTTCTGTCATAGACACTACAACATAGACACTACACTATATTTCTATAGCTCTTGGTGAAACTAGCTTATAGAAAAAAGAGCCATAATTATATAACACTTTGTTTTTTTATAGAATTCTATAAGAAATTTTTGTAAGAGAAAGTGCTGGGCCAGCAAAGGAATAGCAGTGGGATAGGTGGTAGCACTGCAGGAAAAGTGCCGGATTGAAGTAATATGATGGCATACCAATGTTGGCCTGCTGTTGGCCATCACTGAAGGGCCAGCTGCATTCGGCTTGGACACTTTTCGACAGGTTTAAGTAATGGCACCCTTGCACTTTACCGCTGATGGCACTGCTGGCTACCATCTTTTTTCGAGCTGATGGCCCACTGTTTTTTTCTTTGCTGGGTAGTTGCAAAATGTATTTCATAATCATGCGCCTAATCTGTTATGCCGATTTTCTTCTCGTCAAATGTCTGACAGTTTGGAGCACCTTGTAAATGCTAATTCTGCATCTTGCAATTTTTTAAATATTTGAAACGAAAGAACAAACTTAGATCTTTTATCTCAATTAAAATTGTGTGTTAAAATCAAATACATTTTAAGATATTAAATGTTGAAAATAGTCTTTTTTTTCTCTCTTTTTTTTTCCCAATTTAGGAGTCCTGAGACCCCTTAAAAGAAAATACTGGTACCGAAGAATTTCCTTGTCTTAAAATTTCAGGAAAAGTACGACTTCTGCTTATATACCTCGCAAATGTCTTCTGTAGTCTTGTTTAAAATTTTTCAAATGATGCTACATTGTAAACAGGAAATACTGGAGCTTCTCTTAAAAGAAAAAAAAAACATATTTAAGTTTTGTACCAATTTCAACATTTTTTAGAAAACATTGATATTGCTATTTTGAATTCTGAATGTATCCGTGTCGAATGCACTAGTAAACTTTACAAAAAAAAAAAAAATTAAAATTAAAATTAAAATTAAAAAAGATTTTCTCTGCCTTGAAAATAAATACAAACATCACAGATGATGGATAATTTTTCAGAACCGATAGATAACAAAGTTGAGAGACAGAAAGACATTGTGTGTGCACCATGGTGCAGCTCATGTGATATCACCGGATAAAGAATTCCATTTAAGCAAAATTTATGAAATATCTGTTTGGGGGTTATACGGAAAAAATAAAAATTCCTTACATTAAAATAATAGAAGCCGAATCAAAAAATAAGTATTCGGTACAATGTAATGTAATTTACATGTACCGAAAGCATTTTAAAGCTGCGTGATAAACAAGTAATCTCAATAAAGATAAAAATACTAGTTTGTTAAAAGTCTTTATATGTTTACAGTAATGTGATACACAATACAAAACTTTAAATTTATTTGAAACTTAAACTGACTTCAAGTTATATTATATGATATTCAAATTGAATTCCGTGATTTAAGATATAACAAAAAAATGTTGATGCATTTTGATGTATTTTTATATTTAAGAGTAGCATCAGAGAAGAGCTAAATAAGCAACAAAATTAGATTTTATATTTTAATTTTCCCCCAAATATTGCACAGAAAATGTTTACATTTAACACTTAAATGCATTTTCTTTCAGAATTGTGTTCTTTTATACTTATATTTATGATTGCACACCAGACATTTTATAATAGATTTTTAAATTTATTTAAATGCTTATTTATGTGATTTTTTTTCAAGAATAATATTTCTATATAAAGATAGTGGTTGCGAAAACACTGATTTATTTAGTTAAAGTTAAATCAAAAGTGTTAAAAATTTGATACACTATGCATTTAAGGGTTAAATATAATGCAGTTATTTAAAATATATACAGTTTTCCTTGTTTCATTAACTATTTTTGTTGCATAACTTATATTAGTGGATTATCATACCTTGTAAGCAAATTTTTGGGGGTGTTATTTTATATAAAATATATATGTTAATGATACGATGTGTGCGATGTGCCGCTTTTTAGTCGACCCTTAAATGCCTGATTTTTCAAAAATCATTGTAATAATGTTTTTCGGCTTTCATTTTTTAAATTAATCATGGGAAAAATACTTTAAAAAATCATATTTTGTTTTAAGTATGGTTTACGTCTAAAAAACAGTTTGTTACTAATCGGCAATACTGGTCTTTAACTGAAAAAATAATTTTCCTTGATAAAATTCTATAATATTAAACACACAAGAATTTTAGGAACTTTCATAAGAAATAAATTTTTTTGTTCATTGCAAAACAAAATAGTGTATTTCGCAAGAATTTAAACAAAACAAAAACAACAAGTATAAACAATTGCAAAATTAAATCTATCTTTATTCTTAAACAGCGCAAGTGTTGTCATCTACATGTTGGAAATCGATTTAATAATATTTTCAGAATGTATTTTATTGGCAACATTTGGCATTATAGCTTTAATATTACTCTAATAGTATTTTAGAAGCCTAAATTGGGTATGTTGCCGAAAAGCAACAACCGCCATTTAAGGGTTAAGTTAGTTGTTTCTTAGATGACGACACTGAAATTGGCCTTATATTGTTGTTTAGTCCAATGTCCAGTAGTAGAAGAGGTAGCATACAAGTAATAAAAATTAAGGGGTCCGGAGCTAAAAATTCTCAAAAAAAAAAAAAAAAAAAATGCAATCTTTTTTTTTACTATGTTGTAAAAAATTACTGAGTTTTTAGCATTAAATACAGCAAACCGCATGCTTTTTATCTTCATTAGATACAGAGATATAACACCTTTTGCCTTGAGAAACGATGCATCAGCTGTCCTCTGACAAGAACTTTAACTTAATTTATCTCAGAATGGAAGTCCTGTAGCGTAATGGTCAGCACGCCTGCTATCCACGCTACAGGTCGAGAGTCCTGCTCCCGGCTGGACAAGGTTCACTCAACCTTTCATCCCTTCGGAGTAGATAAAATGAGTACCAAGCTTGCTTGGGAACAAAAACCGAGGGTCTCACGTTTGGTTGACCCCCTGCCCAGGGCACATACCGCACAGCACCTCGGGGCCCATGGTCAAGTAAACGGAGATGGGCACTGTAGGCCCTGATCCTTCATAGATCGTACAGCCACAGGTTTATTTTATTTTATTTTATTTTATTTTTAATGTCAGAATGAATTTTGTCACGATTTGTCGACTTTAAAACAATATATCTAAAGTTCCTTGCAAGATATATGTATGAAATTTTCAACAGAAACTTTATGCTATATTTCCAACAAATTGTCTTCGGGATTTTTAATTTTCAGTGGTAATTGTGAAAATATACTAATGAATGCAAAACTCACCCATAAAAGAACTTCCTTTTTTACTTAAAAACTTTCATAAAATTCATAATCAATATTTTAAGAAATCCTGAAGACAAATTAAAATGACACATTTTCTGTACACAAAAGTGAAAAAATTTTGTAAATCGAGTAAGTACTTCCAGAGTTATATAAAAAGTTAAATATGTTTAAAATTTTAAAATTTATTGATATTTTTTTTAATATTTAAAATATTTCAGATTTTTTTTACATGCAATATTCTTATTATATTAGAACATACTTCAGAAAAAAAAATCATAACAAAATCTCTATAGATAAAAAAATAGAATTTTGAGCCCCGGTTCCCATTAAATTATTTTTATGAAAAAGAATGTGTCAACTCCAATTAAGTCTAAGTAACAACTTTTGATGGTGAAGAGGAATGGCTGGAGGGCTCTTTCAAGGACCACTTATGCTTTTGTTTTGTAAAATTGGAATAATAAAAGAATAGTTCTTAAATTAATTATTAGAATAATTTTTATTTACTCTTAATTATTTGTTGTTGTCAAGTCTGATTGAAAAAGCCACGTTTATTACACGCAAAGTAAATAATTCCGCCCGTACTAGTTGCGGAGAGGACAATGAAAAAAACTGTTCTGTGCCTGTCAGAACTATAGCGACCGACGGAAGGAGAGCTAATACCAAAGCGATATAAGTAAGCGTACAAACTTAATACTGGAATCGGGCGTAAATTAACACAGATGCGCCATCTTGTGGACGGGGTTATAACTCACATACGCGGGCTTTTAGTGTGACGTCATATATGACAGGATATCTATCATCTGCGCATATTTTCTAAATCTTTAGTCACTTATGGAACGGAATTTTGTTTACCATATTTATTGCAAAATAATGGCGTAGCGAGAGGGGCGTACCGATGCACTTGACACCACGAAGTTTTCTTTGCCTTGTCAGAAACATTTCAGCTATTAATCAAGCTGAAAAAAACTTTACAATTTTAGCAGTGTGAAGCAAGAAAGCAGTTAGGCATCTTCCTGTTGCTTAGCCCCGTCCGCTATGTGGTGTGCAACCTTGATTGATGTGACCTCACCCATTTAAGATAGGACGTTTACTTATATCGCTTTGGCTAATGCAGCATTTCAATCATAATTATGGCCAGAAACAGATATTTATTTTTACTGGTGGCAGTTTACTTGGGCGGTTGTCATGCATGCGTTTCGCAATGTTGTGATAACTTAAACAACCTCCTGCCAGGGTCAGTGAAAGAAATTATAATACTCGGGCCAAGAGGAACCATTAAAAACAAATAGCAATTTTTACAATATTTGTGAGAGAAAGTTTGCATGAATAAGCCGCTATAATAAGGCGAAATTTGCTATTCTGGAGGAAGTTTGCTTCGACGGCTGGTCCAATGATGAACTGTTGATCCAAGGTGAAAAATCAGCCGACATCTTGTGATAACCTCCTCTATTACTTCACTCGCAACTTTTAGATTCTACATTGTATGTTTTCCCCTCTTTATTCATAACTGCACGGTCAGTTCTAGATGTGCCATCTAATAGAACATTTAACTAAAAGGGGGTAGATCGTACACCTGCATCTTGACCAAGTATATTTTAAGATCAACGCGGTAAAATAATAAATTTATAAACGATATCTTTAATCTATTCGATTCTTTAAAGTTTTTTTTTTCAGAAACAAATGAAATAATTGGAAAAAATAAGTAAAAAGTACTTTTACTGACATTTTAATATATAAAAAAAAGTACCTACCTCTAGCAGAGCTGCCAGGGGCGACTATTATTTAATTTTATCTCGCATCACTTTTAAAAAACAGAAAATGTTTATATATATTTTGACTATATCTGCAAGACAAATACGATTCAAAATTTATTCATTTAAAATAATGGTGCGAATAGGACAAAAAGATTGTAGCCTGTGACAGTGAGATTTCTAACATTCGTGTTGTTAACTAGCAGATTTCAACGCAAATTTGTACCTTAAGTAATCGTTGAATTAATTACAATTAAATCGTAGATGCGGTTCACTAAAGTGATGATGATTACTGTTCGGAAATAGTGGTATTCAATTATAAGTACATCTACGCATGCTGATCTATTATAAATTTTAAATAATAAGTTTAATATAACTTCATAAGTTTTATGGGTTTATCGAATTGGAATGTTTCGTGCCGAGTTTCTGTTTTAAACATTTATCATGTTTCTAGTGCTTTGGAAAAAGTTATTGAAATGCATTAATGATATTGTAATAACCACGTGAAGATTTACTGAAAAATACAGTTTGAAACGGAACAAAATATAGTTTACAATGTCCTCTGTTAATTTCTGTATGCGTGCCTGTCTGTGTGTGACCGCTAGCGAAATCTATCGCACGTAGAAGTCTGAGATTTTGGGTGAGGCTAGGTCCAACCAGGACAGAGATAATAATTAAAAATCATCGAATAAGCATTCATTCTTTCTCAAATTGACAAACGTATCCGCGTATGATGAGTTCAGAGCTTTCCGAAGCGACTAAGCAGAGAAAGAGCAAAATGTGAAGGCGGTTTTTTTTTTTTTTTTTTCTACGACTGACCCTTACAAAATACGAAAAAAACGGATGGCATATTCTTAATTTTTTTATGTTTACGTTTTAAACAATGCACTCAGTCGACAAAATATTAACATTAATCCTTTGAAAGAATACTTTCCGAATATCAAATTAGTCCCCCCCCCCCGTTTTACGAACCCTCGCATCGGCGAAAATGCCCGATTACACTAAACATCATATTTTGATCTTTATAATTCAGTCTTCCTCTTAAAAAATATTAATATTAAAGCTTTAAAATTATTTTCTGAATACTATTTCGCAATTTTTGCGATTTCAGTAACCTGTAAAATCCTGTATCAGCGCTTCTGATGAATATACGAAAACGTTAGAAATACGAGACCATTTCTATGTTTTGTCCTATCCCATTTCGAAATCTGCAATCCATTTGGAAAAGTTCGAATATTAACTCTTTGAAAAAAAATACTTTGGCAAAACTAACTTCTAATAGTTTCCCTTTATATATATATACTTGAATTTCTGCGTCGTTTTCTAATTGAAAATGCAACTAACTCAAATACCTCATCTACGTTCAATTTCGTTCTGGACACTCTTTTCTTTATAAATAAAATACATTTGCATTTAAAATAATTGCACTGAAATACAATATTCTAACATTTTAACTAATGATCGAGTATAATTTAGTTAAAAAATTATGAGGTTTACGGAAAAAATAAACAGTTTTAATAAAAAGAAATTCCCATAGGTTTAACATTGCGCATTCTTATTTACGCAAAACGTAATTAATTTTTGTGCTATTGCTCTAAAATTTTAATTTCTTAAAACACTGAGGAGGATCATTTTCGGAAAATAGCACGAAATATACGTTCACAAATGTCAAAAAAATTAACCCTTAAATGCCTGATTTTTGAAATAATCATTTTTAAAATGTTTTTTGGCTTTCATTTTTTAAATAAATCATGGGAAAAATACTTTTTAAAAATCATATTTTATTTTAAAAGTGGTTTACGGCTAAAAAACAGCTTGTTATTAATCGGTAATACTGGTTTTTAATTCAAAAAATACTTTTCCTTGATAAAATTCTATAATATTAAACATACAAGAATTTTAAGAACTATGATAAGAAATAAATTTTACCTGCTCACTGCACAGCAAAATAGGGTATTTCCATAGCTGCCAACTTTTCCGCTTTTTTCTCATCACTAAAATTTAACAGTATACAGGGTGTCCGGTCTCAACGGTGTCCAATGGCTAATTCCTAAACCGTTAGTCATAGACATATAGTTCCAATTACGATCCAAAATCCGATAACAATCTAATATTATTATGATTTTCGGTAGTTACCATTTATACTTATTTTACCGGATAACACAAAAATTTCGGATAGATTAACGCCAAGAAGTTTAAGAAAAAGTTTTAGATTAGATAATACAAGACTGCGATTGTTGGGTTTTTTAACTTTTATGTATTTTTTAGCACTGAATCCGAAAATTACCTTAATTTTTAACCATCATGTGAGGATATTTCGCAAATCATAATTTGTCATATTTAAAGAATAACAAAAATCGGATACTATAAAGTAGAGAAGATGGTTGTGTTTTTTAACTTTTGATAATTGATTTTTACGCACTTTTTAGCACTGAATCTGAAAATGACCTTCATTTTTAACCATCACGTTAGAATTTTTTTGCAAATCGTAAATGTGTAACTTAAAATATAGCGAAAATCTCATACTATAAAACATATGTAAAACTTTTTTTTATTTTGTTTTATTTTATTTTATTTTATTCAATAATTTATTCGATATTTTTGCTTATCCTCGGATTCTTACAGCTAAACAGCTGAGTGGTCTGATGAGATGGGGCAGGAGATTCATTTTTAACTTTGAACTTTGAACTTTGAAATTTACAATTTGTGAAAAATCCTGAGTTGATGGTTAAAAATGAAAATCAATTTCGGATTCAGCGGTACAGAATACATAAGAATCAATTATCAAAAGCTAAAAAACATAACATAACCCAATTTTTGCAGGCTAGTGCAATCTAATACTATTTTAAAATACGTATCATTTTGTAAAGAATTGAGGATGTAAATTTAGCATCATTTTATTTAACAAAAATTCTGTTTTTTTTTCCTTTCTTCTTAAATGTTTATTACAAATTGTATATTTTGCATTAATATGTCAGAATGATTAAAGATTTCAAATTTATATTGCAACGTTAATTTTACTCTCAACCATTTTTTAATACATCTGACGAAATTATATTTCGACTAAATTTGTGAATGACCCCCAATTTGCAGCAAAAAATATGCTCCATCTTTAAACAGCTATTACTCGGTCAATTTTAATCGTAGAATAACGGGACTTTTTTGTATTACTTGTCAGTGTAAAAGGAAAATTTTACTAAATATAACTTATAGAACCGAGGGACCGTATAAAAATTTAAATCTCGTAATTTTTTTAAAAAAATGTTTTTATTAACCCAAATCGATTTTAAAATATTTCTTTACCTGATTTAAAACATTTTTGTAATTTGAACTATATGTCTATGACTAACGGTTTAGGAATTAGCCATTGGACACCTTTGAGACCGGACACTCTGTATATTGCCTCATTTAATCGACGAAATCTGTCGATTAAATAAGACAAAAATTGCTGTCAAATTTTAGTGGTAACGAAAAAGCGTAAAAGTAGGCAGCTATGGTATTTCGCATGCTTCCAAACAAAAAAGAAGCCCGTGTACATACTTGCCAACATTCAACTAAACCGTAAAATGTGAGTTAAATTGACCCAGGTTATCCGCATTGCTAACCAGAATATTTATTTGATGTATCATTATACATTTAAAATCATGTTTATCTATGAAATCTATTTGAATTAATTTCTTTAGTAAATATCTAGTTCGAAACGTGTTTAACCTGGGTCAACTTAACTCACATTCTACGGAAGTTTAAGGGAAAGTTGGCAAGTATGCATGTAGCAACAACTGAAAAAATAAACCTATATTTATTCTTAAACAGTACAAGTGTTGCCATCTACATGTTGAAAATTGATTTAATAATATTTTCAGAATGTATTTTATTGACAACATGACGTATTATAGCTTCAATTTCATTCTAATAGTATTCTAGAAGCCTAAATTGGGTATGTTGGCGAAAAGTAACAAATGGCATTTAAGGGTTAAAACCTACTCACAACCAACCAGAAGCAAGTATGCATGAATTACGCCTTCTTTGCTCATCCTTACAAAATTTCCGGTGCCAGTAATATTTTCTTCCATCAATCCCCGAAAATATCAATTCACATGACTCGTCCTCAATGTGTTAAAATTCCTTTTAGCTGTTTTGTTTAGTAAAGCTTAGTTTTGTTTAGTAAACCCATTAATATTTCCAAGGATTGAATTCATATTCGTTATTAAGTTTTTTTTTATAAAATGTTCAAAGAATCATTTTTTTTTTAACATTTAAAACAAAATGCAGAGAAAACAACATTACAATTTTGCCCTTTTCCAAGACAGTCGGAGGGTTAAACCCTTAATTAATAGAGCTAACAATAGAATCAAAAATTTCCTTTATAAAGAAAAACAAAAAAGCTGGAATAACTTCCTCAAAAATCTTCCTAGCAAGGATAATTCTCTCTGGCTAATCAAACGTAAAATTAGTAAAAAATACTCTCCCATCCCCCCCCCTTTCGGATAATAATGTAAATTATGCCTATACTGACCAGGACAAAGCAGATCTACTTGCCAATTCTTACGCTTTGCAATTCTCTCCGAACCCAACCCTCGCTAGCCAGGACCATCTTGATGAGGTTAGTGAAACTGTTCGGAATTTCCTAGCCGTCGCCCCTGATGACCCCCCCCCCCCACTATTCAGTCTATTGTTATCCATAATATTATAAGGAAATTGAAAAAACGCAAGACCCCAGGTTACGACAAAATTTCTAACTCTGCTCTTAAAAATCTTCCTTCTAACTGTATTATCTATATAACCAACCTAACTAACTCTATCTTTAAATTTAATTACTTCCCTAAACCATGGAAACTTTCTATCATTTCACCCACACCCAAACCTGGAACTGATCTCTCTAAACCTACTAACTATAGACCTATTTCTCTACTCCCTTCTCTGAGTAAAGTCATCGAACGTGTCATTAGGGCACAGTTGCAGGACTTTATATAGCAACTAGGGGGCTCGGCCCCCTACGAGCTACGCTCGCCAACCCCCGTCCAGACACCGCAGACTATAATGCACGCTAATTTGATCGGCTTTAAAAAGATTTCGAAAGATTGAATTATAATTTAAAAAACAGTGGCGATCTCCCTATAAACGAATTTCTATTCATTTCTCTTTGATTGGGGAATTTTAACGCCAAATCCGCTGCGGTACTACTTGATTATCCTGTCGACCAATTTCGCCAAATTATATAAATCGCCAAACCACTTGCCAAATTATACAAATTGATATAATTTTTATTTTAAATAACGAAAGAACAAATAAATTCGTACAACATTAATAAAAACAAAATAAAACGTCGAAATAAAAATAACTTGATGACGTATACGCGTGTAACAACATTTCAAAATAAGCTAATATAAAAGGAATGAAGTAAAGAGAGTCTTTGTCTCCTGGTATTTTTTAACAAAGCGAAAAGAAAGTTCTTTTAAATGAGACATTTTAAATTAATTCTCAAAATATCAAATAAATGTCTAGCGCAATTTCTAAATTTAAACTTTTTTGCAATATTATTTTGTGTTCATTTTATGTAATAACTATAATGTGACGTAAATATGACGTAATTTCTCCTAAGACTTCTAACGCATGTTAATGAATTTATTATTTTACAATATCCTTTCTCTTTTACAATTCACGTGTATACTTTTTATGACGTAATTTTTAATAAGTTCCTGCTTTTTATACGTAATTATTTAATTCTAATTTGAAAGTTTTTTTTCCTGTTTATAATAGTCACGTGTAAATATATTTTTAATTTGAAGCAAACATTATTGCTTGCGCTTTTTATACAGTTGGCAACAGTTTAAATTAGTGCAATTTTCTGAAATCGGTAAAAAATATCTCTAGAAATGCTGAAAATTTGAATTTAAAATAGAAATAAAACCTGAAAAAATGAGTCAAAATAAAAAAATTAATGCAATCTGCACTCCGGCAAATTCTAACGCATAAAATGATCTAAAAATGATTACACTGCCATGTATAGTTTTTGCTGCTATAAAACTTTTTTAGTGGAACGATTTTGTCCAACTTTAGCATTAAATAACTCTTAAAATAATTCTTCGATTTGAAAACTGTCTGCATCAGCATGTTTATCAAACATTTTTGTATAAAACCACCGATTTTCATATTTTTGTATGCATTATTTTTGTTAATATTAACGAAGAAAGGCCTCCGGTCACAAAAAAATCAAAACCGGCGGCGGCAGCGGCGGTGACAGCGGTAGTTACTTTTTTTTAGAATAGAGAGAAACAACATCCTTATGCCTGAACAGTTTGGCTTTCGCCCTAAACATTCAACCCAACACCAGCTCCTTCGCGTTGTAGAGTTTCTCAGCGAAAAGCTCAACGCGAAGATCCCAGCTGCAGCCATATTCCTTGACGTCGCAAAGGCTTTCGACAAAGTCTGGTACGAAGGCCTTATATACAAATTAATTAAGCTGAAATTCAGTGCCAGATTAATACACTTAATATACTCATACCTTTGCGGCCGTACATTTCGCGTCCGCATCAACAACATCTTATCCATCATTCTCTTTATCCTAGCGGGCATCCTTCAAGGGAGCGTGTTGGGCCCAATGTTATTCAACATATTCTTCAATGACATCCCACGCTCATTATTTACATATTTAGCTCTTTATGCGGACGATACATGTATCTACGCCTCTGCACACCACCCATATAGTCTGTACAGGTACTTGCAGACTCACCTTGAACATTTCCTGGACTGGTGCGACATATGGCGCGTTCTTATCAATGAAATTAAAACCAAAGCTGTATATTTCTCACGTAAATTTATCTTCCCTCCTAGACTAACAATCAATAATACTACAATTTCCTGGTCCGACGAGGCCAAGTACCTGGGTGTCATCCTTGACCGTAGACTCACGTGGAATAAACATGTCCTTGCCATCAGGGGGAAAGTCGCTGGAGCTGCTCTTGCACTTAAACCTCTTATTAATAGTAAAACCCTTTTCTGTCTATAATAAAATCCTCCTTTATAATTCTTGCATCCTTCCAATCATAACTTATGCCAGTCCTGTCTGGGGCTTTACCTGTAAAACTACTATGGATAATCTTAGTAAATTACATAACAAAAACCTCCGTATTGTCCGCGGTGCCTCTAGGTATTTTCGCAATTCCACCGTCCGTAGAGACCTCAATACAATCACCCTTAGAAAAAGAATAAAAGACC
This sequence comes from Maratus speciosus, assembly GCA_963932465.1. Lineage (NCBI taxonomy): Eukaryota > Metazoa > Arthropoda > Arachnida > Araneae > Salticidae > Maratus > Maratus speciosus. The sequence goes on along the minus strand of OZ010789.1, from coordinate 285,962,357 downwards.
TGGCAAAAAATTTCTATACTACATTATATGACCTCCCTAACGAAATTGTAGCAGAGCTCCCAGGCTACGACGCCTTCGAGCCCCATCATCGTAAACGCCCTAAATATCCGCCCATAATGGACTCCCCGTGAGCTTTGTGTTCATCGCATCAGATTGCTATTGTCAATATTCTCATTTTCATCCTTTTTCTTTTGTCTTATTAAAAAAAAAAACTCTCTCTATATATAATTTATATAGGGAAAAAAAAGATGTATTGCCCTGATTAGTGCCTTTTTGTTTTTGAAAGCAGCCTTGCTGCCTTCCTTAACCGCCTTACTTGCCCAAGCTTGGTGATAGTTACCTGAACTAGTGCTAACTTTTATTTCTTCTTTACATTAATACTCTATCTTATAGCAGCCTTGAACTGCAGCTAAACCTATATTTAATATAAATTTATCTATTCTTTCAAGTTTTTAACTTAAAATAACTTCCATTTTTCTTTATTATCCACAGCACCTATGCTAGTAAAATCTTTCACTTATCTATATTTAGTAGTTGTAAACAACTACACTTTTATTTCAATCCCAATGGCTCAAATTTTAAAAGACATCACAATACTCAGACTGAGTGTGAAGTTGATGGCAACTGGGAAACCCCTTAACTGCTGCCTCCCTGTTCAGCACTGTTCAGCAGTGTTCTTGGATTCCCTAGTTGCGAAATACAGAGTGTTTCAATGCATTGTGAGCCTTAGGAAAAATAAAGTTTAAACGCGGCTGGTGGCCACAAGTAAAAAATAAAAGTAGAGAAGAAAAACAATTAAAAATTGTTAGTATAGCAATAAGAGAGAGAGAAAAAAATTATGGTATCATTTTACCTTTCATCCAATAAGGTGAATATTTCTTTTTCAAAAAAGTGGTGCCGATAAGCAATTTGAATTTTTAAACCGTAATTTATTGCGACCGTTAAGGGGTTAAATAAATAAATTCATTCAATACTGATTTTAAGTTTATTTAATGTATTTATCTCTGCAAAGGTACGTAAGATTTTCATTTTAAAATATAAAATCAAAACAGACTGTATTTTACGTGTAGCGTGCCCAATATATGCTGCCGAATGCGGTGAGGTTATCATCTCTAAGTTTGTTTAGATACATTTTAATTTGAATTCGAAAATTATACAAACTTGAGGATGTACGGTACCAGAATCACTGGTGCCCCACCGTTGAGATTATTCAGAAAGATTTCCATTAAAATATATAGAATCATTTAAAATTGATTTTAATATTTTTAAGATTATTACCGTGGTCACGGGCAACGCCAGGTGGAATTAAATTTATGTTTTAAGCTTTAGAAATGCCTATTTTATCACAGATTTTTTAGCACATATATCTTTATTTAATTTTGCTTTATTTATTTAATTATTTGTATTTATTTATTTGTTTCAATAAAACACAAATGAAGTTTCTTTACATTTAATTAAACCTGCTTATCAAATTTCTTTATTTATTTATTCGCATTTATATTTATATTTATTTATTATTTTCTTCAATAAAACACAAGTACTGTTCCTTTACATTTCATTAAACCAGCTTATCAAATATATTTATTTACTTGTTTGTTAATTGCTTATTTTTATTTTTGCTATTTATTTATTTATATTTTTATTTTTATTTATTTGCTTGAACAAAAGACAAATGCGGTTTCTTTACATTTTATTAAACTTGCTTATCAATTCCCAAAATCACGTCTTCATAATATTTTCTCGAAATTTAAATTTTTAGTTACCGCTGAATTCAATAGAAGTTATTTATATATTCTACAAAAATTAAATACTGAAATATGACAGCTTAAAAGGGCATTAAAGGAAAATATTAAGTTTAAAACACGCATAAAAAGCAAATGACTGTCTTATTCTTTCAAGCAAACATACTCTAACGTCATTTACTTCCACAGTAAAAGCACTTTAACGCAGAGTAATAAAGAAAAAATAGCAATAAAAATAAAACTAGTGTGTTGAAATTTTTCTTTTGTATATTGTAATGTGATACGCAGTAAACATTTTAAAATATGTTTAAACTTTGGGGGTTTTTTTCAATCTTTAAATTGATTTCTGCAAGCTAAGATGCAACAAAATATTTTTCAAGCATTTTAACCCTCTTTTGCTTATTGTAGTGTATGGTGTGTTCAAAATTTCAAAAATTGGAACTCATATTAGAATTTTTGAATAGTATTTTTCTCAAATTACGGAATGTCTAACATTAAATAAAGCAATAACTTCTTGCATTGTCTATATCAGGGTTGGCGAACCTTTTTATAACCTCGGGACATTTTATTTCCAAAAATATTTTACAGGACCTTGGCGTGCCAACAAATTTAGTGGATTGAAAAAAATCCCGAAAAGAAAAACTTAAATAATAACATTAAGATTAAAAAACTAAAAGAAAACAAATAAAAAAAAACAAAAAAAAAAACAAATGAGTAACATACAGGTGAGGTATTGCACTACAATAATCATAAAAAAAATTAAATTCTAGAAATTATTCAAAAATATATGTGATTAATTGGGTTGTTCCATCTTGGAAGGAAAGTAATTAATATTAGGTTCATATTGAGTTAATTTCAATAGAATGCAAACTAAACTGGATTTATTTGACAACTGCTTTTTATTGATTTTTTGTATTATTCATTTTAGAAATTAATGACTTTGTGGACAAAGATGGATGGAAAAAATATTAACCCCTTCGGGACGGGAGCCTTTTACGAAATTTTTAATCTTTTGTTACCGTTTTTTAAAAACAGAAATTTGTGTCTTCTTGAATCGAGAAAATGCGCTGATTAAATAAGGCATATTTTACAGTAAAATTTTACTGGTGAGGAAAAACAAGGATTCTGAGCGCTTCATGCGGCACGTATACGTGTCGCTCGTCCCCAAGGGGTTATAAGATCAAACGCCAGTTTCTTTAAATAGCTCTGAAATTAATTTCTAAGTTGAAATAATTTTGTCATTGGTGCATTTACTAATGTGGTAATTTACGGAATTTTAAAAGGCCACAATTAAAATTCTTCAATTTCCAATAAATCAAATTTAATCAAGATTAGATCAACTTGAGTTTGTGTATTTTGTGTAGTATCACTGTATATTGATTTAGAATCACAAGTAACAACGTGCCAAAATTATTCTTTCGCGTGCCACTATTGGCACGCGTGCCATAGGTTCGCCGTCCCTAGTCTATATATACACGCATTACACGAATTGCCAGTTTTGCTTTTACTTTCATGAAAAGAGCTTTGAATTCACACAGGAAATTCTTAAAACATTGAGGGGCGGTGGGATATACTTTATCCCACCTTCGATTAATGAAGATTCGCACCAGAAAAAATTATGAAATTTTAGTTTTCTAAATTTGGTGGCAAAGAGATGCAAAAGTTGCCTCTCCCCATATTGAAACAAAATTTTTCTCAATTTCCGGTAGGAATTCAGAATTACACGAACGCAGTTGCCTGCCCCTCAAGGGGTTAACCCAAAGCGATATAAGTAAGCGTCCTATCTTAAATGGGAAAAGTAACCGCAAGATTAAAAGCGAGGTCACATCAATCAAGGTCATGCGCCACGTAGCGGATGGAGTGTGAACTACAGATAGATACCTAACTGTTTTCTTACTCACACCACTAAAATTGTAAAGTTTTTTCACCTTGATTAATAACTGAAGTGTTTTGATAAGGCGAAGAAAACTTAGTGGTGTCAAGTGCATCTAGGATGCCCCTCTCGCTAGCTATTATTTTGCAATAAATGTGGCAAACGAAATTCATTTCCATGTGTGACCAAAGATTTAGAAAATACGCGCCACACTCAATGCCCGCGTATGTGGATTATCACTCCGTCCACAAGATGGCGCAACTGTTTTAATTTATGCCCGATTATAGTATTAAGTTTTTACGCTTACTTATATCGCTTTGGGTTAACCCCTTAACGCTCGAATTAAATCACGGTTGAATAATTCAAATTGCTTAGTGGCACCACTTTTATGAAAAAGAAATATTCACCTTATTTAATGACAGTAAAAACGATACCAAATATACCCAATTTCACTATTTTATAAAACTGGTGGGAATCAAACAATCTGAGTAAAAGACACAGCTCGGAAGTATGACGGGAGCAGGAATTAAGGGGTTAAAGAGGAATTTTTACTTCAATTTTTATTGAAATGCCTGTCATTAACCCTTTCCGGCGCAGACAAATTCTATTCGCAAAATGAGAAAATATTGACTGACACCGGAAATTACAAACGATTTCTTTTAAAAAATAAAAACTCCTCAAATTAAGCTTTCACTGTAAAATCAAAATTTTGTTAAATATTCTTGGTGCCATTTGCAAGGTTGGAATTAAAATTAGGTGTGTCCAGACTGGGCACACTGCGCCGGAAAGGGTTAAACAAACAGGAAAATATAATAGGTAATATCTGGTGTGAATGCGAAATTTTGTAATGAAAAAAAGGCCAACCTAGCAACCCTGGACTGATGTGACAATCCCTAAACTTTCTTATATCTTACACATATTAATACTCCAAAATTCGCTATCACAGTGCCAAAAATAAATGGCAATCTATGCCCGTCATGAGAATTCTGAAGATATGAAATTTCGTGCATTAGTTCTTGAGAAATGACTATTGTTAAAATCGTGTAAATGCTGCAAAATGCAGCATAAGAGTGCCAGCTGTTATGTGATTTACAATAATACCTGATCAGCAACAACGTATGTCAACATCGAACTGAATCTGAAGTATGATGAAAATCCGTGCATCACTTTTGAGATAGAGCTATTACGGAAATCGTGAAAAATGCAGCATATCAGCACCATCCTTTGGGCGATTGACAACAAAACATAAACAACACCAATATTTATCAAGATATAGCTGAATCTGAAGTTTGATGAAAATTCGTGCATTAGTTCTGGAGATAGACCTCTTGCGGAGATCGTGAAAAAGGCAGAGTAGCAACGCAACCTGTTGGGCGGTTTACACCAAAATTGTATAAGCACCAACTCATATCAAGGACTGACTGAATCTGTCGTGTGATTAAAACCTGTGCATTAGTTCTTGAGATAGAGCTATTGCGGAAATCGTAAAAAAAATGCAGCGAAGCTGAACCACCTTTTGGGCGATTTATACCAAAAACTAATCAGCACCAATTTATATCAGGGACTATCTGAGTATAATTTTTTTATAATTTCCGTGCGTTAGTTCTTCAGATAGAGCTTGCACAAAATCTGTGTAACACACAGACAAACATTTTGTAAAAACTTGTTTTTTGGAATCTCTGACTCCTAAAACGTGAAAATCCTTCGACAACAAAGTCGAAAATTTTCACGAATCCTATATTTTCGTCTAGTAAAGATGGAACAAATTAACAAGAACGCCAAGCCCACTTTAATTTTTGTTCTTTCTTTTAACACATGTAACAAATCGAAAAAATAAAAGCTCACTCAATTATTTTGAAAAATGAATAACTTTTGTTATTTTATATTTTTTATGCAATAATAATAATAATTAAAAATACTAATTATCGGAAAAATTTTTAATTTCTTGTTAGTTATTTCAGTACATATGCAACATTCTCATACGTTTAAACCTTTGAGGGGCGGTGGTATTTTTATGAAACCATATAATTTTAATTCGCAAATGCCACATTTGCACAAGAATTTTAGTAAAAAATGTTTCGATTTATCATATATGCGAAATATAGCTTTTTCTTATTTATAAATAAATTTGTTTTCAAATTCCGGTGTCACTCATTAATTTCAACACTCTAGCAATGGAATTGCTTTGCCCCTGACAGGGTTAAAAAATGATAAGTGTTTAAATTTAATAAATTTAACTTCGTTATTAAATAAAATGACGTAGATATTTTCTCTCCTAGTTCCATCAACTTAAGTGATATTACCCGCATTTTTGTAGAGAAACATTGGAAAACGTGGTGTAAAATTTGAATATTGTTTGGAATGTCCGAAGTATTACACTTATCTACAAAATAAAATATTTTTCTTTTTTGCGTTTGAAAAAAGTGATATTTATTTATACTAACTTGCGATCATGGAATATAAATTATCCATTAAAGTTTTAATGTTAGCCCTCGGTGTAAAAATACCAGTAACCAAAGTTATGACTTTTTCCAAAAATGTGTATTTTTAAATTAATATTTAAAAAATATATGAAACGTAATCAATATTTTTTTTACGGAAATCGATTTCTAGGAGATTCAAATATGTGAATCTGAAATCTTCTCGGAACAGTAAATTGTTTAATACTGGATCGCCTTGAAACTTTATTGCTACTTTACAAGAATATTTCCCAACAAAATTCTTATTTTAATAGGAGGCTTGAGCGATTTTTTTAAATGATATTTTTTATTGGCTTAATTTTTTTAACCTTTCAGAAATCATTGGCATGCCCAATTTTTTATTCTGAACATTAAAAATAATTATAAAAATTCAAGGGAACACAAGATTGGGACGCCACGTCCAATCACATTAATTTTACTTTAACATTTTATTCTCATTTATTATAGGCAACTAAATTTTATCCAAGTGTTCATATATAGTACTTTAATTCATGTGTTTGATAAAATTGTGCAAGAGCTTCACACAAGTTAGAAGATTTTTAACTCTCCGAAAAATTGTACTTTTCAGCTAAAAACCCGATTATCTTCTAAAGTATTCGAGCGATGTCGATAAAAATAAATATGTGTTAGAATATAAATATAAGATCATATGTGGCAGATTAAAAAAAAATTTAATTAGTTTCAGAAAAAAACATTTCTGAAAATAGAAAATTTAATAATGGATAAAAATAGAATAGATAAAAAAGTATTAGCTCGGTAAAAAGACTGTCTGCAATAAGTCTTGCGTATAATCCAGTGATTAGGAATTCAAAATTTCATCAAAATCGGTCTGGTAGTTTCCGTGGAAACAGGTCATAAAGCTCGCAAAATACCGCTATGATTATACCTAGCCTTGTAATCTCTCAAAAACAGTTTTAGGCTTTGTCATTTTGTATCACAAAGTGTAAATTCAAAAAATACAAGTCACAGTTCAACACAAACAAAATAAAATATGTTGGCGTCATTTGTTTGAACAATAAGAAGGTTTCAAAAAAGGCTTTCAAGCATTTTACAGATCATCGACACTCCCAGCGTCTTTTCTGTCGACATGTAACCAAGAAAACTCGATCTGTCATTCACAAAGAGCGGGAATCGTGAGTATCTAAGTGTTTTTGGCTCTCCTGAACAATCAGGGGATAAAATGTCTTCCACAAATCTTGTGCATATTCCGATGAATATGGATTCCAAATTCTTAAATCTTGCATATTTCCCATAGGATTGCACCCAGTCTAGTACTCCATTAAGTTATTTAAATTAGCTATTTAATTTATATTTTTTGCTGCGTATATTTTACTTATTTTATGAAAAAATTTGTAGTACGAATAGATGCTTAACCCTCTCGCAGCGCAACTCGAGAGTTTCTCGGGCAACGTAAAAGTAGCAAAATTTGCGCAACCCGAGATTTCATCGGGGATGCATTTTCTCCGTCCAATTCAACCGCATTGATCATTCCCACCAGTTACTTTTTATTGTAAATTTTGCCTTATCAAATCGGAGCATTTTCCCAATTAAATCAGACGAAAATTTTTGTTTTGAAAAACCGGTGGCAAAAGAATAATAATTCTTAAAAGACGCTCGTCGCGAAGGTAAGTACGCAATTTTTGAAGCTATTTTAATAAAACAATTACGTAGCGAGAGGGTTGAATACGGATTTATTTTAGGGCTGCCACTGCCGTTTTTTTTTTAATTATTATTCTATCTCGCACCACTCTCTCATTTCATTTAAAAAATAGTTAAACTCTATAAGCTCTGTTGATTATTTCTTGCGGGAGACGACGACGTTTCAATTTTCATGGGGGATGGATAATGTAGAAAATTGTTTATTTATTTATTTATTATTACAATAAAATAACAAATGTGACAAAATATATAAACAAAAACCGTAATTTGCAGAACGAATTAAAAACAAATAAATTTGTTTTCTACTTTTTTTAAGACCGAGAAGATACATTTATTAATATATTTCATTCTGTTAGTTCTACGTTCAAGGTTAAATTTTTGGAACAAATAAGTTAATCCAATTGAACATTAAAATTTAAAAGCAAAATTCAAACATTATAATAACAATACAACGTACTTGAAAATAAGTAAGTTTGCATTTTCTAATAAACTCCTTTATAAATTCTGATGTCAGTCTATCATTTCATCAGTTTAGAAACAGAATTACTCCGCGCCAGCAAGGGTTAAACCAAATGAACATTAAAAAGTAAAAACAAAATTCAAACAATATTATAACTTAACACTAGAACGCCCAGAAATTTTACTCAAGTTTCATAAAAATATTTGACACCAGAATTTTTATTTAAAATTATTTGACTGATTTATTTAACTTAATCTGCGTGGTTTAAATTTAATTTATTTTATGAAAGAATTTCTGGTTCCAGTTGACATTTAATCACATGGTCGAAGTCGGATCGACTCCTTCCGGGCATTCTAGTGTTAAATACCCTAAACATTTAGATTATCTTCAAATTAAATCGAAATACATCTTAGATTTTTTAGAAATGTTTTCTGTATTATACATGCGCCTTGTCATTTTCTACATATCCATCATAAGCATAATACAAAATTTGCAATACAGTCATTCAGGGTAACTTTGAACCATGGGGTGTAAATTTGCACCACCTCCTATCTTTCAAAATTTTTAACTCCAAAAGACTAAATAAACTCCAGAACTGTGCTGTGTTGGCAAGGTTCTAAACTGGGATTTCTACTCTTTATTTTAGAAAATAAATTAGCAAGATTACGCGCAATTAATTGCATCATCTAACTATTTTTGTGGAGTACTGTTTTCAAGTTAATTTTGAATGCTGTTTTGAAGTTGTTGTGATCCAATTAAATTTTCATAGTAAGTAACAATATACACTGTAAACTGAAATGTCTGAAATTCAGACATTTAAGTGTCTGAAACACAGTGTTCAATTTTCAGACGTTTTAAAATGTCTTAAAATTTTCAGACACTTCTTGCGTCTGAATTTCAGACAACGAGTGTTCAATTTTAAGACGTTTTAAAGTGTCTTAAATTTTTCAGACACTTCTTACGTCTGAATTTCAGACATTTCAAATGTCTTAATTGCGGCCATCTTTGAGCCTTTTTTTAAAAGCCAATTGACCATTTTCTTTCTAAGCCATATACGCAGCCATGTTTGACCACATTGAATCATTTTTTATAAATGGGAATAATTTGTTGCCATACAGCAGAGCTGATTGCAGCGTGGGAAAACTGGGATGCTTCTCTTCCCCCTGATTTTAGGGTACCCCAAATTGGGTATGAAATTTTCATAAAGCTGATATTTTAAATCAGTTTTGACCTTATGCGGATTGTAATCAGTATTTTGTAGTTTTAGAATAGGATAATATATATATATATATATATATATTTCACCTAAATATGTATTTATGTGTTATCATATATGCCTTACGGCATCAAAAATGTTTATTACTTTTATTGAGAACTTCAAATTGCTTCTAGTCCAAAGACCTAGTATTCATTCACCCGCTCCCCCCATTGTCTTCATATACTGTTACAAAAAAAATAAGCCTATTCGATGCCGTCAAATACATATTTGGATAAATATATCATTTTCTTTATCCTAATCATGTTCTAAAAGTGCAAAATATTTATTAAAATAAGTGTAAGATCAAAACGAATTTAAAATATCAGCTTTATGGAAATTTCGTACCAAATTTAGGGGCCCGTAAAGCTAAAGGCCCATAGAAACAGCCCAGTTTGCCCATGCTGCAATCAGCTCTGCTTTATGGTAACAAATTACTCCCAAATATAAAAAATGATTCACTCCTTCAGAAAGAATCCCATCCCTGCTATGTTGTGCAATTTTTTCCCATTTACATAAGATATTCCCAGTAAATTAGTTTAAGCATTTTTATTTCTGTGTTAAATAAAATCTAACACTGGATTCCCCCAAATTTACAGTATATGAGTATTATATTGTAATATTTATTAATCAATATTTATTATTAACCACTATTATGAATTTCTAGAGTAGAATAAGGTTAAAAACAAAATATGTTTTTCTTAATACAGTAAAACCTCTCAATAGCGGGCACCTCGGAACCGTGGAATTTGTCCGACGTTCGGAGGTGTCTGCTTTTCTGAGGTATAAGTGTATAAAAATTTTGCATATTTTCAATAAAAAAATGTGTTTCCTAAATAGTGGTGTCCTTTATTTAGGATTGTCCGTTATGGAGATTTTACTGCAAAGCCTTCATACGAACAGTTGTCTTTAGCGAACACTCACCTATATCAATATACAGTAAAACCTCCCTAAAGCGACCACTTCCGTTCCAATAAAAATTGGTCGCTCCGAAAGGTGGTCTCTTAATGGAGGTCATGTTAAAATCTAGAATTTAATTGTTGAAAAAATGTAACAATTAATGTTACTAAAATTATATTTTTCAAATTAAGAAAACATATGAAAATTTAAGTATCAATACAAAAGTTAATTACATAAGTTAATTACTGCAGAGATTAAAGAATGAATACTTTGATGTTTGCTTTGCTTTTATGGTTTATCTACTATAAATTTTATTTCCAAGTCCTTTCAAAATTCAATAAATAAATGCATTTTTTTTTGTCTCGAACGAATTTTGACGATTTCATTACTTTATCTATTCCTTTGAGAGTTTCCTGACAGAATAGGGCAGGGGAGTTTATGGACCGTCATCCTTAATGCAGAGCTGCCAAGTCTCCGGCTTTTTGGATACCGCTATTTTAGTACAGAAAATTTTGTTTTATTGAATTCGGACATTTTGACGATTTAATAGAACTAGATTTTCTCTAAAATAATAGTGGTGTTCAAAAAGCCGGAGACTTGGCAACTCTGTTAATGTGTCATCAGAGTTAAATTCATTGCCTAAAAAGGAACAAAGGGTTTAAACACTTAAAAGTTACCGGAATAAATAAAAATTCTAAACTTAGTTTAGAAGTTTGATAAATAATGCGCTCTCCGGAATTATTATTCTAATAAAACCTTTTTCAAGCGACCCGGAAAAAACGGAATTTGTTTCATTTTCTTCAGAGAAATGGGTCCCTTATGGAGGGAGCTCAACTGGGGTGGTCTCTGAATAGAGGTAAAATTAGTATTGAGCCTATGGGAATAAATTTCGTACCATGAAAAAATGGTCGTTCAGGGGTGGTCGCACAGGGAGGATTCATTGTATATATATTTACCTCATAAAAGCTAACACAATCGAATAGCAGGCAGATTCAGCGTTCTGAAGGTGCCCGCGATTAAGAGTTTTTACTGTATTTAAATTTTTTTTTACTTAACTTTTAATCTTATTCTACTTTTTTAGTTCAAAATACTGATTATAACCAATATACAATGTCGAAACACATTTAACGTATAAGCTTTAAAAAAATTGCATATCGAATTTGGGGCAGCAAAAATCGTAGGTGGTGGGGGGACATGTCAAAGTTTACCCTTGCTTTAATCAAGTCCTTCTTCTAGAAAAATTCCAACTCTGCATTGTGATTCAGTAAATATAGAATAATTCAGCTTTAAGTGCAAAATCTAGTTATGCTTATGTACAGATAGTATAAAATTCTATCTTTTTACTGATATTCATTTTAAATTTCAGGTTTCGTTTTTACTAAAAATAATCAAAAAATCAATATTATAATTGATTTCAAATGAAATATAGCTGTATATATTTACCGTATTTTTGCAATTATGTTAACAGCACATAATTACATGAATTTAAGAATTTACAAATAATCATTATGACTAATACAGAGATAAGGCGAGAACATTTTCTAAATCGTTAAATAAGAAGATTTATTGAAGACGCCAACAAAATTTTCTCCGCTTTACGTCTACAGATTTCAGACGATTTCTGATGAGTCTTCAAATTGTGGTGTGAATCACCGGGATTGAAAATGAAAACATCTGAAGTTGACTACTTTCAGTATAGGAAATAGAATATTTTTAAAATGCTCGGAAACAACAAAAGTATATAGCAGAAGGAAAAAACAGATTTCATGACCGGATTTAAGGGTCCTGGTCCCTGCCGGCGAAGACACTCACGAGCTAATGCTAATCCTATGGGGAGGGATTTTTCTAATATCTCGTTTGCATTTCGACATTTTTAAATAATTTTTTTTGAATTGGATAGCCGAGGTCCGTCTCTACAGCTCACCTTGGTTACTTTTTCGATTTTGGTCGCAGATATTTTTAATAAAGTTACTTTCATTTTCAAAACCGGTTCTGAAAATGAAAGTGTCATTTAAAGAAATATCTGCAACTAAAATCGAAAAAGTAACCAAGGTGCGCTGTGGAGACGGACCTCGGCTATCCAATGCAAAAAAAAATTATTTAAAAATGTCGAAATGCAAACGAGATATTAGAAAAATCTCTCCCCATAGGATTAGCATTAGCTCGTGAGTGTCTTCGCCGGCAGGGACAGGACCCTTAATGAGTTTTATCAGTCAAAACAGTTTAATCTAATAAATGAAGACATGTAATTCGCTGTATGTATGGGGGAATTAATGATATGGGTAAATGGAAGGATTTTCGAACTATATTCTTTTAAATAACTTAAAATTTATCACGGTGTATAAAATCTGAGACGCAAGAAAACGTCATCACACATGAAAAGCATACATAATAAATAAAAATTAAATAAGGATGTTTACTATAAAGAGTTGGGAATTTCAGTACATATCACATATTAAACCTATGGGAAATGTAAAACCGATGTGAACGTTACAAATGCTGTCGCATTAAATGCTTATAAAAATATTGTATACATAAATAAAACCCATATAAAGGTACTCCTGTGTAATAATTACTCTAAGAAAACGTTGTTAAGATAGCCTTGATGGTAATTAAGAAATTATGAGCCGATCAACAGGTGCTGTCACTGCTATTTTTAAAGTAATGGCGTGCGAGTAGACAGAGAAAGAAGGCTTAGAATGGTGTATCTCAATAGATTCAGTAACAACTAATACACCATGCAGACTTGCCAAAACTTATTTTAAGGATAACATCGGATGTAAAATAATACAGAAACATGATTGCAGATGATTTGAATAGTAGAAATTTAAATATTAGCAAGATAAAATTTTAACATGGAAATCCCATAGGCAAAATGCTTTAAACAAATTTTGGCATAACTCAGGAACTAATAAAGCTATAGACTCGTGTGAGGTCTCTATTTAAAGAGAAAACATTCGCAGAGAGTTTTCAATACATAGTGAAGGGTCCACTTACCTGGAAAAAGGTGCGATTATTCCAAAATCACATCCACCCATGCGACGTCCGGATTGGAGGCTACGTTAGTGTCCGTGAGTGAAGCAGACTTTGATATTTAAAAAAGAAAATCCCTTTGCACATCCGGCTAGCTCTGTTAAAAGAATGGAATATTTCCATCCTAAAAACATAGCCCGCCAGACAATAGTTCTCTTTACCTGCTTTGACGAGACAAAGAACACTATATTATTGTTATTGCTTGACACCTTTCATTAATATGGAATATCACTATATCGATACGGATTATATCCTGGAACTTCACATTCCGCAAAAACCGAATCAAGTCAAAATAAATTATTAGTTAAAATGTACGCGTAGATAAAACAAACGCTCAGTTTGAATTACAAACGAACATCCAATTCGAACTAAAGGCATCTAAAACGCATGCGTAACTAGAGTGCCCCTGGTGGTTAATGCGAAACGGAGTTACAAAGTGTCTTAAAAGTAGACACTTGCAGATTTTTTAGACACCTTTCTCAGTTCGTTTACACCATGATCATAGTAAGACACTTATATGTTTTAAATTAAGACATCTATCATGACTGAATTTTCAGATTCAGATACTTAAGTGTCTGAAATACCTTTTCAGTCACATATGTGTCTTAATTTAAGACGCCTCTATTTGCAGTGTACTCATTTATCGGACATAATATTATCTAAAGGTTGTGAATGTGTTAATATTTTGTGATTATTTATTTATTAATAGTTAATAAAATGTAAAATAAGAAGGCACTAACATTTTACCACATTTTCAGCTCAAAGTTACACTGATGTTCATAATTTACTGATTATAGGTGATACTGTCAAAAATTTCCCATATTTGCACGTATATTTTATATAATGGCCGAAAGTGTGCATTAGATGTAACATGTAAATATTTTCACAAATATGTATGTATAAAACACATAAAATTCACTTAAAGGCGTTTTTCGGGGCGGAGCTATTCAAAATTGACATTTCATACATTCGACATTTTTTATTCTTGTTTGAATAATACTAGTACTAGTATGTATTACCGTAACTATTGATGTATTATTGAGTTAAAACATTGAAAATTGTTTTTCACAGCATTTTTATGCTTTATATGAACAATAAACTGTTTTTTTTTTCCCTCTAAATATTCGTGGTCCTCTTCTTCCACTTTTCTTATGCATAATCTATATATTTAAAACACTAAGCGTTTTCTTTCGACAGTGCTTGAGAAGAAACTACTGTATCAAATTGCACCAATCTTTTTTTAAATGAATGGTATTTGCCCACAGATTTGTTATCGTCCATTCGTTTATTCAATTGTTTTATTAATTAGCCGCAATTTTGAATTAAAATTCTACAGTTGCGCATGCGCAGTACATAAGTACAAGTCTGCCTTTGGAGTGACGCGCTGCCCGTTTAAGTTCGTCTGCTATTCGATCTTACTGTAAACAAGCTTTTCTTTCTTTCACAAAGTTAATTTGGCTCTTTCAGCATTATTAATGAAAAATTTATTGCACCTACATTAAGAGCTAGATACAGTTTATTTCGGGGTTGTCATATAGTTTTGTTCGTATTACACACAGAAGATAAACACAGTGATTTGAGGTTAAAAGTTATGCACTCTGTGATCCGTCTTATGAATTGCCAATAGTCAGACACGAAGGAAACTAGCATATTAAGTTGTAGCTACTTCTTTGAAAAAATAAGGTATAAATTATTAAAACGCGAAACTATTTCTGTGAGATCAGAACTCAAATTCGAGACATTCGTATGCGTCAACTGTATTTCGAACCTCTTCAATTTAGAGGGAAGTTAAGCGAGTCCCCGCTAGCGTAGCGGGTTTACGATACTCTTTATAGCTCTGAATTTTTGTACAAGACGCAGGTTCGAACCCAAGCATCTCAAACTGTGATATTTGTCGGTAATTCATTTCAATAATGACATATTTTATTAGGAAGGGAAGTTATAGGATTTTTATTTTATTATTTTTTGAATGCTTTATAATTAAATAAAATTTAACACTCAATAATATTTAAAAAAAATAATGATTTTATATTTAAAATATTTAAACTAAAATATTTTGCATGTGATTATCAATTAAATAAATTGAGCTCATCTAAAATTTTCGTTATATTTTCTGACCATTATCAAGAATGTATATGTGTGTGTGTCAGAAAGAAAAGTTTTTCATTAATTTGCGTAAAAAAATAAAATGGAAAGAAAAAAAATATTCACATAAGAGCTATAAAAGAAATTACCTTGGTATCCAGGTTTAATATTTAAAAAAATTATAAAAATGTAAAATAAAATTCAAGTAATAAAATACATAGTATAAATCGTTAGCTGCATCAAGTTTCAAATTTAGGTTTTTAGAAAGTGAGACAGATAAAAATAAAATTCATGGCA
The DNA here is from genome assembly GCA_963932465.1 of Maratus speciosus. Lineage (NCBI taxonomy): Eukaryota > Metazoa > Arthropoda > Arachnida > Araneae > Salticidae > Maratus > Maratus speciosus. The sequence goes on along the minus strand of OZ010789.1, from coordinate 285,946,573 downwards.
GCTTTTAATGCCCGTGTAGTTTTAATAAATAGATAAATCAATGAAAATAAATATTGTTATTTAAAAAATGAGGTCGTAATAAATAAAAATAAATTCTCTACCCGGTGTTTTTAGGTAAATTTCTGATAAAAAGCAAGCATAATTAGTTGTAAATTATAAACTTAAAATTCTTTCATTTCGTTGAATAGGTTAGACTGGCAGCACCATCTATCGCCTTAAAGAAATAAGAATCACTTATGCAATATAGAAATTCGTCACATAATTCGTCATTCAATAATTAATTTAAAAGCAGCTAATTAAAAATTAAAGAATTTTTTTTCTGATGAAACATTCAAGTTATTTACCGTCAAATCTTGCCGGGTACTAACTAGTATTTGTTGTAATATCATAAGTGATACAAATCTTGTGATGTTGGGAAATGTAAATTCGAAGTCTTTACATATCTGAAAACATTTGTTGAGGTTTAGAGTTGTCCTAACTATGATATTTTTTCATAATGAATTATTTTAAATGATATTTAACATATGGTGCAAAGTTACACTAAATGGCTGGGTAACTTTGAACCAGGTTAAAAATTCATTTTTTATTGCTTTTATCCTTATTATTCCTTAATTTTTGCTAGTCAAACAATAATATAGGATCATTTCTTCTCTTTTATGCCTCTAGTTACAACAATATTCTTAAAATAAGAGTGTGGCATATGAAAATAGAGAAAATGCGGATCAAAGTTACCCTGAATGACTGTACAAATATTTTTAACTTAAAAATTAAAGAAAGTCTATATTTCGATTCCTTTTGAACGAAACCTAAGTTTTTAGTGTGTTTGAAGTATCATATTATTTGATTTTTTTTGTGTGTGATGTTCAGTTCGTTATCTTATTTGTTACAAAAATTTAACATTAACCCCTTGAGGGTCACCGGTATATACTACATACCACCTACGATTAATAAAGTTTTACACCAGAAAAATTTTATTAAATTTTACTTTTCTAACTTTGGTGGGAAATTGCCGTTAGATTGCTTTTCCTTATTTTGAAATAAATCTTTTTGCGGATTCCGGTGTGAATTCGACATTACAGAAATGATTTACTTATGATTTTATATGAAGAAATTTTACTGTTACAGTCATTCAGGGCTACTTTGATTCGCATTTTCTCTATTTTCATATGTCACACTCTTATTTTAAGAATACTGTTGCAACTAGGGGCATAAAATAGAAGTAATAATCCTAAATTATTTTTTGACTATCAAAAATTAAAGAATAATAAGGATAAAAGCAATAAAAAATGAATTTTTATGCTGGTTCAAAGTTACCCAGCCATTTAGGGTAACTTTGCACCATATGATAAATATTATCTAAAATAATTCATTATAAAAAAGTATTATAGTTAGGACAACTTTAAACGCCAAAAAATGTTTTCAGATATATAAAGACTCCGAATTTACATTTCTAAACATCACAAGAATTGTATAATTTATGATATTACAACAAATATTATGCACAAGAAAAGTGGAAGAAGAGAACCATGTATATTCTGAAATTAAAAAAAACTGTTTATTGTTCATATAAAACATAAAAATGCAGTAAAAAATAATTTTCAATGTTTTAACTCAATAATATATCCATAATTACAGTAATACATACTATTACTAGAATTATTCAAACAAGAATAAAAGATGTCGAATGTATGAAATGTCAAATTTGAGTAGCTCCGCCCCGAATAACGCCTTTAACCCCTTGAGGGGCACCGGTATATATTATATACCACCTACGATTAATGAAGTTTTACACCAGAAAAAATTTATTAAATTTTACTTTTCTAACTTTGGTGGAAAAAAGGCCGTAAAATTGCTTTTGCTTATTTTGAAATAGAATTTTTCAAAGATTCCGGTAGGAATTCAGCATTTCACAAACGTAATTGCTTACCCCTCAAGGGGTTAAACGTAGAACTAACTGCATGAAATATATTAATAATAATGAAATATATTAATATATTAATAATTCTGGGGCTTATAAATGTAGGAAATAAGTTGATTTGTTTTTATTTTGTTCTGCCAGTTATATTTTTGTTTATTTATTTTGTCACATTTGTTATTTGGCTTAGATGCCGTATATTACCTTGGCCGCCATCTTGGATGTTTTGAGATTTCTTTGCGATTTTATGTTGGCGATCTTTATCGATATGGAATCCGTGTGACGAGTGCGTTCTGACGTGACGCGTTCTGGCAACCCCGTTTTTCATCCAGATTGTGTATGTGTTGCGAGTACGCGAGAAGGCCGTTTTTGCTTGTGATATCGTGTTGTACGTTCCTGTCAATTATTTTTCTGTTAAATTTATTGGATGTATTTGATTTAATATGGGGGTATATAGTCCGTTTAAACACTCTTGCTGAAGTAATTAAGAAATATGAGGAAATTTTGGGCATTTTTGTGATTCCTGCAGAAGGAATTTGCTGAATCCAGTGATGTCTTTTTTCGGTTAAGGAGTGCGTAACGCTCATACAACAATTACTGATTGCCACTTTAACGAGTTTCGTGTATTTTTATGATCACGGCAGAAGTATTTTGCTGAGTCCAGCGATTTTTGTTTCGGTTAATGAGCACGTAGCGCTCATACGACGTTTAGTGATTGCCACTTTAACGAGTTTTGTTTATTATTTACATTTTATTTTCGTTAATCCTAACGTGCGTATAAACCGCTGCTTCGCGACATTTACTACTTGGCGGAAAAAGGGTTTTCACACCAAGAAAAATTTCAAGATGGCGGCTCCGGTAATTTATGACATATGTTCTGTTACTTTACTGTGATAATAAATAAATAAATAAATAATTTTCTACATTACCGTTCCGTTATGAAAATTAAAATGTCGTCCCCGCAAGGAAATAATCATTAAAACTTAACACTTTCGAGATCGCATTCCTTACACAAATTTTATTTGGAATGCACCGTGTTGTTTAGACAGCTCCCTTTACTTGTGAAATACCAAAAAATGCTCTAATTAAAAAAGTCAAATATTATTATTTATTTATTAATGGTGCAAAAAACAAATTCCACATCCCCCTTTTGACGATGGATATATGCATCACAAGTCCTGGAAATAATAATTAAAAAAAAAAAAACATAAAACCGCATAAGCCACCCCCAAATTAGATGATTAAAAAAAAAAAAAAAAAAAAAAAAAAAAAAAAAAAAAAAAAAAACAGCAGACGCCATCGAAACACAGAATAAGCACACACACCGCCCCCAAATAATGAAGGTTATCCTTTTCTATCATAGAGGAGTGGTGCATATTTACACGTTAACACTAGAACGGCGGCGAGGGGTCATTTTGACCCCTGCTAAACGAATACATGTCGATTCTAACCAGAAAACTTTTTTAAATTTAAGATTAATTTATGTTGCACAAAAATAACTTAAATAAATAAGTTAAATAGTTTTAAGTAAAAATTCTGATGTGAAATATTTTTATAAAACTTGAGTAAAATTTCCCGCCGTTCTAGTGTTAAAAGATAAAAATACGCAGGTTATTATTTAGAAATGATTGACGAGATAAAAAAATATGCAAATAGAAAACTAATTTAATATATATCTACTATTTTTTATGGAAAAACCATATAAACCGCCATCGAACCAACCGCCACTGACGGTTTTCGAGAAACACTATTCCCGCAAAAGGCGGCCACTTTGACGAGAAAAGTTCTGGTCAAATAGATTTCGAGATGGCAAAACCTGGTTGGGGAAACCAAAATATGTATCTGACAAATTTGCTCGATTACACCGTGATCAACGAGATCCGAAAAAAAAAATATTAAATACAAAAGTTGTGTATTTTTGCTCGTAGAAACCGAATCAGCAAAAAAAAAAAAAAAAAGGGATGGTTGTGGTTATCATTCAATATTTCAATGTTAGACCCCGTCTGAGCTCCAGGGGTTCGGGGTGGGGATCAACTTTTGTATCACTGAATAGCTTTTTAAAAAATATTTTACATGTATTTTTTCGTTTTTCAATCTGATATGTATTTCTCGAGTTATTCGGCCGTTTCAAGGCTTTTCGGATACCCTGTATATGCTACCATCAGTTTTCCCGAATATAATGGACTTTTTTATTTACATATTCCGTATTCCCACCAGAAATTTAAAATAGAAATTTTAACTTTGTTTAATAACAACATTTCATTATCAATTAGAGCTCAATTTACTATTTAGTTTTTCTGGTGTATTTCCGATTCTTTGAATTTCGAAATTTCTGGAACGTATTCCATGGGTATCAGAGGAGAAGCGTTAACAGTAGTGGGATTTTTGAGTAAACCACGAGAGGCGCGATTTTTTAAATGTATTTTTGAATCTCATTTTAAAAAAGGGACATTTCTAAGTCTCATTTTAAATGAGTTTCTTTGAAGCATTCGCAGATTTAAATTTTGCATACTTTTGCATTTTTTTCTTATTTTTTAGAAAACGACGTTTCAAAAAAATGAAAAAAGATTTTTATTCAGAACTTTTTATTTTTTATTTTATTCGTATCTTATGTAATTTTCGTTAAAGTTTATTTTTTTTACGCGATAGTAAAATTAATGATGGTGGATAATTCATTGAAAATCAAAGGTTATTCTTTTTATGAAATTCGATTACGAAAAAAAAACCTAGTTTTATTTATTTTAATTCTTTTTCGCTTAGGTTATATTTACTTTAATTTAGTTTAAAAAGTACATTTTTAAAGCTCAATACAAAAAGATTTTCTGTAGCCAACATTTAATAAACTATAAGCATAAGTACGATTGTATATTTCTGTCGAATTTCTTATTAATTTATAAGCACCGACAAATTTTGTACAGAAAAGAACATTACTGTTTATTCAAGATTAATTAATATGAAATTTTACTACAGATAGAAAAAAAAAACTTTGTTATAGTTTTCAGAGCTGCCACTAGCGACTATTTTTATTTCTAGTTGCACCTCTATTTTAAAAAATAATAAATTGTATGGTAGAATCTCTTGCAGATTTTGTCAAAGTTTATGTGATTTTTTTTGTTGTTGTTGTTTTTAACACGTTCACGCCAGCGCGGTGGGTCACACTCGACTGTCCCAGAGCTGCCAAGTCTCCGGCTTTTTGGATACCAGTATTTTAATACAGAAAATGTTGTTTTATTTAATTATAACAATTGGGCGATTTAAAGGAACAACATTTTCTCTAAAATAACAGTGGTGTGCAAAAAGCCGGAGACATGACAACTCTGAGACAGTAGAGTGTGACCCACCGCGCCGGCATGAACGTGTTAACCCTTTCAAAGGTAGTGGTATGTTTATGAAACCACTTAATTTTAATTCTCAAACTCCAAAATGGCACCAGAATTTTGGTAAAATATGTTCCATTTAATATGTATAAGAAATATAGCCTTTTTCTTATTTGCAAATAAATTTGTTGGTAAATGCAGTGCCACCCATTTATTTCAACAGTTTAACATTGAAAACGCTTTGCCCTTGAAAGGATTAAAAGTTGTACGAGATAGATTAAAAAAAAACAAAAAAACAATCGCCTGTGACATCCTTGAGTTTTGTATATTTAACGCATGCCGCATCTGCAGAGCTGCTACAAGTGACTAGTTTTCTATTCTATTTGCACCACTATTTTTAAAAAAAATCAGATTTTGTGGTATATTTCTCATCCAAAATTATCTCGAACAGTATGCAATAATTTTTGTTTGTGAAAGTGGTGACAGGTAGAATAAAAAAAAAAACAGTACCCTGTGGCAGCCCAAAACCCGCGAATTTTTCATTTAGGTATTCCGAATTCTCAACAGTAAGTTTCAATAGTTATTTTTGCATATTTAATACGTGATTTATCACATTACTGACTAAGCGAAGAACCATCAGAGTGAAAAAAGTCCAAGCCGGGAATCGAAACCGGAACCCTTGGAATAGCGCTACAAGTGCTCCACCATTTAAGCTACGAGGACGATACCCAGCTCAGCATATCTCACTCAAATATGTTGGTAAGGCTGCAACTGCAGCACAAGATGAAAATAGTCTTCATGAGCACAGAACGAGCGGCGAAATGTCAGAGACAAACAAACCCAACATCGGTAACCACATATAAAATTTCTTAATTAATTTTTAATAAATTGAGGGAGATATGCTGATCTGGGTATCGTCCTCGTAGCTTAAATGCTTGAGCACATGGAGCTCTTTTCCAAGGGTTCCGGGTTCAAACAATGCAAAAGTACTCGGAAGTGGCAATCCCAAACCTTTCTTCAATCTCATACATACTTCCTGAAAAATACAGCAAGCAGCGCCATCGGTAAGATGATTTAGATGAAAATCTAATTAGCAACAGCTTTTGTCAACTTCTAACTGAATCTGAAGTTTGAAGACAATCCATGCATTAGTTTTTGAGTTAGAACTACAGTTAGCAGCGCCACCTGTTGCATGATTTCCACCAAAATCTATAATCAGCACCAAAATATATCAAGGACTAAACTAACCTGTAGTTTTAGAAAAATCCGGGTATTATTTCTTGAGATGTAGTTATAGCGAAAATCATGACAAATGCAATAAAGCAGTGCCATCTGTTGAGCGATTTGCACCAAAAACTAAACAGTTCTAATTTATATCAGGGACTGTCTGAATCTGACGTTTAGTGAAAATTCGTGCATTAGATCTTGAAAAAGATCTATTGCGATAATCATGAATAATGCAGCATAGCACAGCCACCTGTTGGGCGATTTACACTAAAACATAATCAGAACTAAATTATATCAAGAAATAACTGAATCTAAAGTTTTATAAAAAAAAAAATCCGTGCATTAGTTCTTCAAATATAGGTATTGCGAAAATCGTGAAAAATGCAGCATAGCAGCGCCACATGTTGGCCGATTTATATCAAAATGTAATCAGCACCAATCTATATCAGGGACTAACTGAATCTAAAGTTTTATTAAAATCCGTTAATTAGTTCATGAGATAGAGGGCCCACAAAATTTATGTCACACACAGACAGACTCACAGACAGACATTTTGTAAAACATGTTTTCCGGGACCTCCTAAAACGTGTAAATCCGTCAAAAACTGGAATTTGAAAATTTTCACGAATCTTGTACTTTTTTCTTGTAAAGATGGAACAAAATAAAAAGTTTGTCAGTATAAGTGGTACTAAAACAATAATAAATGAAGAAAACTCATTTGCACAATAAAAATTGGTTGTCGCGAATATGGTGGCATTTGTTCGTTGTGAATTAAAATCTAATGTGAAATGTTAAAAAATATATAGAGATAAAAAAAAAGAGAATTGAAAATTAAAAATTTTTTTATCAATGTATATCGCAGGAAGTAATTTATATTTCGAAGATATTTCTCCTTTTCCAAAGAAATGAATAAAATATAAGTTATTAAAATAATTTTTCACAAAAAATATTTTGCGTGAAAGTGGGTAGATTGAATTACGAATATGAACATTTCTTCATAAAAAAAATAATAAATTTATTAAAAGTCAAGTATTTTGTATGAAAGTGGGCGGAATACGTTACGAATATGAATATTTCTTCATCAAAATAAATAAATTTATTGAAAGTCATTTAAAAACCATTTTCGGTAATTTGTATTCTCAAAAAACAAACATTGCTTAAAGCAACTAATTACTAAAGGATATACGCATTTTCGTATTTAATATTACATCACTAGGTAGCAACTTTGAAAGTCAAACATTTACTTTAAATTTCATATTGCATTTTGTATTTTCTAAAATAATTGTTAATTTATTATTTCTGAATAATTGAAATTTTTAAAACCTAATCTCTATGAAATGGAAAAACATTTTTATAACCCTTGGAATAATTTGTACTAATTTATTTAAAGAATTTATCATTTTAATTTATAATAGTATATATTTTTCCAAAATGAAAATAAAAAGCTTTTTCATCATCAAAAATCATTCTTCATCTTATAGAATATAAATTCATTAAAAAATATTTGAAAAATAAGATGAATAACAAACAAACAAACAACAACAACAACAAAAAACATACACAAAAGGTACATCGTATAAAACACAAAATAAATAAATAATAAATAAATTAGAACCATTATCCCGGTTATTTTTAATTGCAAAAAAAAAAATATATATATATATATACATATATATATACATTTTTGTCGTTCAATGCAAGTAATAAGCATTGTTAACAGTTAATTCTTTTTTAATAGAAAAAAGTATAAGGAAAAAAAAGGTTCTTAATATTATTATTTTATTCATCTTTAAACACGTCGATGAGCACAAGTGTATTTTTAAAAAAATTCTTTAATTTTATACCCTAATATAAAATTTGTGCCATAATTTTGAAATAAAATTTTGAATTTCAAATTGGTTTGTTTGTAAATTCTGATGGCAGACTACCATTTCAAGTTTTTGAGACAAAATTTTCCGCTGAGTGATTTAACACCTTCAAGGGCGGTGGTTAATTTCAAAACCACTTCATTTTAATCCCTAAAAATGCCATTGAAACCAGAATGTTAGAATGATTTTTTCTTATTAGGCGAGTGAAGAAAAGTTTTTACTTAATTTCAAATAAATTTCTTTGGAAATTCTGGTATCATCCAGTCACTTCAGCCCTTTTATAAATAGAAGTAGTTTGCTCCTGAAAAGGTTTAACCCTCTCGCTGCGTAATTATTTTACACTATGACGCAAAAGTTTAGACAATGAAGAAATTCATACATACTTTGAAAAATATTTATTCAATTTTCAAATCACTGCTTGAAATTAATGTGCTGTACATATAAACAATATTTATAACAAAGAAAAGTGGAATTGTGCATATTGCAATAAATTAAATGGTAACAAAAATAAACTGCTGTCTCAAAAGTTTAGACACAAATTAAATAAAATCGAAATAAACAATTTTTAAAACCTGATTGCGCATCCATGCTTATGCATTACGTCATATACACGAGATTGCATGGAAGAAACTAAATCTTGCATAGTTTGTGGATCGATATCGTACCATGCATTCTCAATAGATGTCTTAAGTTCCTTTTTAGAAGAGTATTGTCTAGCGTTACTATAAACTTTGCGACACATGATGCTCCAAAGGTTTTCTATAGGGTTAAGATCTGGGCTACATGCTGGCCAGTCGAGAACTCTTATATTATGGGAATTAAACCAAGATTTTGAATGTTTTGCAGTGTGAATTGAAGCATTGTCTTGCTGAAATTCTAACTGAGGACCCCTAGAAGCTCAGCAAATGGCAGTAGGTTTTCTTCTAATGTCTGTGTATAATGCTGTGAAGTTTGACGACCACTGGTGAAGGTCAGAGATACTTGTCCATTATAGCAAAAGGCTGCCCAAACCATCACCGAGCCCCCTCCTTGTCTGCGACTAAAAAAACGTCGAGGTTCCTTCCGCAAGTCATGCCAATACGATAAACAACCATCTGGACCATCCAGATTCCACTTTTTTCGTCGCTAAATATGACTGACTGCCATTTCTCTCCATATGACATATGCTTTCGAGCCCACATAAGTCTTTGTAACTTATGATGTGGTTTCAGAGCTGGTTTCTTCTGCATTTTGCTATAAACGATTGTTCCTTTTTCCAAAATTCGTCTACGAATCGTATCCTTTGATACAGAGAGTCCCGATGAGCTTTGAACTCCACGTACGCTCATTTGTTGAGTACTCGCTAGTCTTTGTATCAGGCGATCCTCTCGTACATTTGTCACACGTGGCCTCCCAGACCGACATTTTGCTTTATATTCGGAACCACTCGATAAAACTCGATAAATAGATTTTTAAGACCTATTAATAATAGCAGAAATTTCAGAAACGCTCTTCCCTTCACCTTTCAACTGCGAAATCCTTGAAACCTCATTCACTTGAATTTCTTTAGCTCTCGGCATGTCGACTATGAAGCGCAATCGTTTGCAGAACTTAAGTACTCCAAATTTGTGACATCATCGATTCTAAATTTGCATATGCCAGCGAATATTCAAAGAAATTTAGAATAGTGTCTAAACTTTTGCGACAAGCACATTTGAATTTTTATGAAAAAAATTAGTATTATAGCAAATAAAACGACTGTCTTTTGTACATAGCATTTTAAATCAGTTTTTGAATATATTTACAGGTTTTTGTAATTCTGACGTCATAATTCTACATTTTAAAGCTGAATGACGTCATTGTCTAAACTTTTGCGTCATAGTGTATCAAAGTAGCTTCGAAAATTGTGTATTTAAGAATTTTTATTCTTTTGTCGCCGATTTTTCAAAACAAAACTTTTTGTCTAATTTAATCGGGAAAATGCTCCGATTAACCCTTTCGGGACCATGGGTGCATATATAGACCCTCAAAATATTCTTAAAACGCTTGAGTTTCATACCAGTTAAAAAGAAAAGTAGAAATGATTTTATTTAATTACGACATTTTTTTGATTTATGAAGTTAAGTCAAATAATTAAAGAAAAGTGGTGGCAAATGGGTAAAATTCGTGTAAAAGGTGGCGAATCTGAACGGTGTAAATAAGGTAAAATTTACAATAAAAAATAACTGGTGGGAATAATCAAGGAGGGTTAATTAGACGGAAAAATGCATCCCCGAGGAAATGTCGGGTTCCGCAGCGAGAAGGCTAAACCAACTGTCGTAATTATTAGGTCAACAAGGATAAAACTTGCGATTGCAAATAAGCCAAATTACCAACTGGTCAAACTTACACCAGTAAAAATGAATAGAATTTTTTATGTTATTCATGACAATAATCTTTCATGAATATGGCTTTTATATAAGATGGAAATTTTTTATTAAAATTTACTGATGGAAGATTGCCCCGTTAGTAATATGGCACTTTTGTAATCACAAGTTTCATAGTTGATGGCCTGGTATTATTCGTTCTATAGATTTCGATTGCTTGAAACAGACGGAAAGCCAAAACTGTTAAAATTGAGTGATAAAGCAAAAAAAAAAAAAAAAAAAAAAAAAGAAAGAAAGTAAAGAAAAATGCAATTTAACAAATTACAACGACCATTTGGAAAATGATTTTTTCAAAGACTAAAATTTAAGACATAAAAAACCGCACGGAGTTGATCATACATTACGTACGCCATGGATTACATTTTTCGGTGCTGTAAATTTTTAAACTTCTACGGAGCTGGTCATTCATTACGTACGCCGTGGATTAAACATTAATATTCCTGGACCCATTTTAAATGAAATTTCATTCTTAAACCTCTAAACATCCCACAATATTACTTTTTACACCGTCGTATAGAGAAAAAAAATGTACTTTTAAATGCAATTTTTTCTTTTAAAGCTGTATCTCAATTTGTTACTGAGTTATATATATTTTTTTTTTTTTTTGGAGTTTTTATTACTTTTTTGTCATAGTGGTACAGAAGTATCCATCTCTGTTGAAAGTAAAGGGAAAATAGTGATTACTGCATAGACCAATCAGAAGACGAATAAAATGCGGATTCAACTTATAAAACGCTTCAGATATGTTTTTGATTTCCTACCCTGAACCAGGACAAAAACCATTTTTCCAAATGGTTAAAAAAAAAAAAAAAAATTCATATTTTCGAGGCTTTTTTTGTTTTTTTGTTTTATGGTCTATAGTTTTCTTCAACTTGTCAAACTATTTTTTTAATCGTAAAATAACTAAATAGATAAGGCATTGCTGTTACATCATAAATATAGGTTTCACAGGGGTGTTTTCCTTGGTTATCATTATTTTCGTACAGTAATCATCATGATAAATTTCCAAAATACTTTCAATAGAAATGTACCCGGAGGATTATTGTTTGGAAATAATGACAGCCAATAAAATGACCTATGAAAGTCCAGTAAATAAGTTTTGATTATCTGAAATTTAAAAATGTTCAACTGTCGTCTCCAGTGGTTCAAAATGTGCTTTTTAGGTGCGTTCGAAAGAAAAAATAAGTAATACAAAACATAAGTTATGTGATTAGCATTAGTAATTTATCGATATAAGAGAAACTGGTTTTAAAAAAAAATGGCCGAACATAAGCAGATATGTAGCGAACGGTACTTTACAATAGCCTCCTCCAACGGCATTAAATATATTATGCATAGGTGCTAACCTTTCACTAATCTTCCGAAATATCTGGATATTTGACCCCCGTTAACTACTTTCGAACCAGAAAATTTATTTCATGAATCTTTATTTATTTCATTCAAGGTTTCTATCTCGAACATATAACTTCATTCCCTGCTAAACTATTTCCTTTTTCCCTGTCTTTCTGTCTTTTGTGTGCTTAAAAAAAAAAAAACTTTTAAGCAGCTTTTCTTATGCTTTTCAAATTCTTTATAAGTCTTACCTTTTTGTGCTTTAATTTCACTATCATGGTCTCCTTAAATAACCTTTTCTCATCGAGTTACCAGACTGGGCAGGCGCCGTCCTTTTTTCCCCTTGTTCCCCTATACATTTTGTGCTTTTTTCAGTCCTGTTAGTCTGAACTCTCCTCAATGTTGTTTTTTATTATTGTATTTTCCTATCTTTTGTGCATTTTCTTATAAACTTTAATCTCTCTCTTTTTTTTTTTCTGTAAATATGTAAAAATTTCATTTTTTATAAACTTTCGTATCTTACTTTGTTATAATTGTGTTAAACTAATGTATGGTCTCTGAATTGAGTCTTTTTTTACGGGGCTTCCTTTGGTAGCTTTTTCGCCTGTCCTGGACATTTTTGTGGATCATATGGAACATTTCTTTTTTTTCCCCTACTAGTTATACTAACAACTTTTTCTATTTAAAATTGTCTATCTTTTTAGTTTGTGCTCTATTTTTCGTGGCTACTAGCCGCGCTTAACCCCTTGGGGACGAGCGACACGTATACGTGCCGCATGAAGCGCTCAGAATCCTTGTTTTTCCTCACCAGTAAAATTTTACTGTAAAATTTGCCTTATTTAATCAGCGCATTATCTCGATTCAAGAAGACACAAATTTCTGTTTTTAAAAAGCGGTGACAAAAGATTAAAAAATTCGTAAAAGGCTCCAGTCCCGAAGGGGTTAAACGCTCTTTTTTCTAAAGCTCCCATTGCATTGTAACACGATTTACTCTTAGCCTGGATGTAAAGTTGCCAAGCAACTAGGGAATCCATACACCTGCTTTATTGTTCCATTGTTCCGTCTCGAACATATTTACTTTCATTTCTTAAAAAAAAAATTCCGGTTCGAAACGTTTTAAACCGGGGTCAAATTAACGCACATATTACAGAAGATTAGTTTGAGGTTGGCACCTATGTATTATGTACTCGTATAGCTTAAAATAAAAAATTTGGGAGTCTAAAATTTTTAACATTGGGACCCACCTTTCCCACACTCTTATAGGAGGCCCTAAAAAAGACTAAAAAAATATTTGAATTTGTAAATAAAATTTAGAGCCTTCAAAATTTTGTCCATATGGGCATTTTTAAAAAAAACTGTCGATTATAGGACGTAAGTCCCCATCTGTTCGGTTGAAGGAAGTAAAAATAGAAAGTATCGCTGTTCCGGATGAAATCATTTACTTCCAAATGATAAAAAACCTTCAATTTCTTTTTATTGGGTAGATATGAAAGTCGTGTCGTGTTGGGAAAATCAGTTCGTACCGGCAAATTGTGCCCGGTAACTATTAGAGAACAGTGAACAGCAGTGCAATTCCAGGGGCTACCTGTTTGAAGATCAAATCCACGCCCTGTCGATGAGTATTTGTAGAGCACATAATAGAGAAAACAGGAAAAGTTAGTCTAACAAGGAGAGGGCCAACCTTGTTAATCACAGATTTTGATTATTTTAATATATTTTGTAGGGTAGAAACCCCTTAGTCTCAGGTTCAACGGATTTTATACAACGCTCCTTAGTTCTTGAGAAACCGGGGGGTCTAATAGTGGTACACAACTTATATACTTACTTTGTAACTAAAAGGATAGGTTGGTCGTAGCTCAGTTGGTACGGCGTTGGCTAGCTGATCTGTGGGCCCGGGTTCGGTACCCGAACGCGCTACATTTGTTTTTCTCATTTTTTATTTTATAAATATACTTGTAATTAAAATTTAATAATTTCAATTAAAAATTTTAATATCATGCATTAATTATAATGTTAACAATCTTAAATTTATCATTTCTTTAACTATTATTTCTCATCGTTTAAAGAGGTTTGAAAAGAAAGTGGATCTATTATTGAATGATAAAACTTCCAAAATCGTGACAAAACCTGTTGTGGTGGCATCTAGTTATGATAAACAAAAAAAGAATATTCAACTAAATATAAGCGGAAAGAAGAAAAGGGAAAAACAAAATAATTGAAAGCGCAAGCATACGTATAACAAATTTAAAATCTTTAATATGCAAAAAATCGGTTGTAATTTAATTCTGATGCTAATTTTTAATATAATTGTCTGAACGAAGCGAAGGCTAATACTCAGCGAAATATTACTGTCCGGACACGTTACAGCTACGATGGATATTAACGCCATGTCCTACTAAAAAAAAAAGCCTAATAAAAACCTTTCGTCAAGCATAACTCAAAAAATATTTGTCGGATTTCGTTTCTGATTGCACCAGAAGGTACCTATGAGGGCCACCTACTGAATGCACCTACTATGAAAAATAAGTTCCAAACCGTTTAAAAATTATATTAAAAAAACTGATAAAAAAGCGCAATTTATCTGCATACGTCACAGAAATTTGGTGTGCGTCAATTTCACCGGTGGACGTTTTCGTAGACAACTGGTTTAAACACATGGAGCAAATAAAAAAAAAATACGCATGCAGTAATATTGAATAGATCAGTTTCAACCACGTGAGCACAAATCTTGCAACAACCCGTGGCAACCAGTTTTGGTGGGCAAACAAATAATAATACAGTACTCCGTACCACGGTGACCGTTTTTAGCCTGTTGTATGACATACAATTGTGGATGATTAAAACAAAAGACATGAGTGTTTATTGCTCCGGGAGGTTATCTTTCTCAGGATATCTGTCTGTCTATCATACAGCATGCAATTTTCTTGTAAAGGATGATATTATTATGCAGTAAAACCTCCATAAAGGACACACCCGATTAGTGGACTATTAGTGGACCCTATTTAGCGGGCATTTTTTTTTTCGATTACCAACCCTTAAATAACTGTACATTTTTTACTCTCAGTAGAGAACACCTCCAAACAGAAGACAAATTCTGCCCTCCCGAGGTTTTCGCTATTCAGAGGTTTTACTGGTAAACCCTATATAACGGACACACCCGATTAGCGGATACCTCTATTTAGCGGACATTTTTTTCGATTACCAACACTTAAATAACTGTACATGTTTTACTCTCAGTAGCGGACACCTCCGAATAGAGGACAAATTCTGCATTCTCGAGGTGTCCGCTATTCAGAGATGTTACTGTATATATTATTGATAGTTATTTTACAAGGCCGCACAAAAGAATAAGAATATAAACTAAATTCGGGATTGGTAGATCGCTGATGGTAATGTAATTTTAGGGTGTTGTTAAAGTCATCCGCAGCATGTTTTTAGAGTTTCGTTCATCTAACGAAACACTACCTGTCTCACTCCTTTGTCTGTCTGTCCGTCTGTCACAGAGCCCGTTCTCATAAACTATATATGTCAGAGACTTGAAAATTTGCATACTTATAGCTGAACACCACACATCAAACGGCAAATAATAAAATTTTGAAAAAGTCTAATATTTAACCCTCTGGGCTCTAACTTGTGTAGCAATTTTTCTAACTCAGCCCCTAATTAAGTTGGAGACATGAAATTTTGCATACTTATAGCTGAACACCTCACATCAAACGACAAATAATTAAATTTTGAAAAAGTCTAATATTTAACCCTAAGGGGTCTAACTTGTGTATTTTAAGCAATTTTTCTAACTCAGCCCCTAATTAAGTTGGAGACATGAAATTTTGCATACTTATAGCTGAACACCTCACATCAAACGACAAATAATAAAATTTTGGAAAAGTCTAATATTTAACCCTCTGGGCTCCCAGCTAAAAATGAACTGTAGTTTTTTTACAGAAATGAGGTATTTTTCAAGTTTTTCTACGGTCAACTGTAGTTTTTTTTGTAGTGCAATATCAACAGTAAAAACACTTCAGTTATTTTCCAGTTATTGACAAGTATTTTTTCAACCCAAAATTTAAAAAAATAGTAAGACTTTATGTCTACAGTAAAACGGCAATGAATTTCAAGTGATTTTATAGCAATTAATTCACAAAAACTTTCGGTGATGTATATGCAGTCTGACTGCAGTTTCTGAAGAACTTTACAGGTCTTAATTTTGTAAGTATGATTATTATAATAGTAACTACAGTATAACAGCAGTAAGATTCTTTTGCAAGACACAATGCTGTATGATTGTGTGATATTTCCCGAATTTTCTAAAGTGTTTAAAATTGTTTTAATTTTGTGAGAGTTGCATGTTATGAAACACACTTTTTAAATACTAATGATAATTAATACTCTTTCCAAGACTTTTAAGGACTTAATTGAAAGTCACATTCCTACCTAACGCAAAATTTTTAGTTCCTCTTTCATTTTAAGCTAAGATAAAAAAGATTAAA
The DNA here is from genome assembly GCA_963932465.1 of Maratus speciosus. Taxonomy (NCBI): domain Eukaryota; kingdom Metazoa; phylum Arthropoda; class Arachnida; order Araneae; family Salticidae; genus Maratus; species Maratus speciosus. The sequence goes on along the minus strand of OZ010789.1, from coordinate 285,930,019 downwards.
TTTCACTATGATTTTCAAAATCAGAGAAAAGCAATTAGTTAAATTTCAAAATCGAGGGAGGGGCAGTGGCATCAACCCACCTGTGCCCCTGCCCACTACGGAAAATTCTTAGTTTTTTTTTTAACTTACTCTAAACGAATAAATTTTGCTATTTTTTTTTTCAAAATCGGAGAAAAATATTTTAATTAAATTTCAAAAGCCAGGGGGGGGGGGAAATGAGAAATTTCTTCATTTTTTTATTGTAAGTTACTCGAAAAGTATACATTTTACTATGTTTTTGAAATAGAAGAAAAGGAAATTTTAATTAATTAACTTTTGAAATCCAGGGAGGGGCAATAGGTTTCTCCTAACCCCTACCCTATCCCTAACTGAAAATTCTTAACTCATCTTTTATTCTAAGATAATTAAAAAAAATTCAGTATGTTTTTCAAAAGCGAAGAAAATAGTTAACATTTAAATTCAAGGGAGGGGCAATCGCTCAGCTATGCCCTTCCCCTAACAGGAAATTCTTAGTTTCTTTATTTTTACTTAGTCGAAAAGAATAAATTTTACTACTTTTCAAAAGTGGAAAAAAATAAATTTTTATTAGTTACATTTTAAAATCCAGGGAGGGGAGGGCAATGAACCTCTCAACCCCCCCCCCCTCCCTCCCTCTTAATGTAAAATTTCTCATTTTTCTATTCTAAGTTACTCGAAAAGTATAAACTTTACTATTTTTTTGAAAACAAAAGAAAAAGAATATTTAATTAATTAAATTTTTAAATTTAGGGAGGGGCAATAGCTCTCTTCTAACTTCGTTCCCCTAAGAGAAAATTCTTAGTTATTCTTTTATTTTAAGATAAGAGAAAAGATCAAATTTCACTATGTTTTTCAAAAATCAGAGAAAAAAATAGTTACAATTTAAAATCGAGGGAGGGGCAATGACTCGCATATGCCCCCTTCCCCTAACAGAAAGTTCTTAGTTCCTTTATTTTAAGTTATTCGAAAAGAATAAATTTTACTATGTTTTTGTAAATTGGAGAAAAAAATTGCTAATTAAATTTCAAAATCCAGGGAGGGGCAATGAGTCTCCCCCCACACACACACACCACCACCACCACCCCTTAACTGAAAATTTCTTATTTATTTTCATTTTAAGTTACTCAAAATATTTACATAATGTTTTTGAAAACAGAAGAAAAGAAATTCTTATTAATTAAATTTTAAAATCAAGGGAGGGGCAATAGGTCTCCCTTGCTCACTGCCCCACTATCTTCATAACTAGTTTTTAGTTCCTCTTTTATTTTAAATTACTCGAAAAAAATTTACTGTGTTTTTCAAAATCGAAGAAAAAGGAAATTTAATTAGATAAATTTCAAAATCGAGAGGGACAGTGGCCCAACCATTCTTTTATATGTCGCCCATGATTAGAAATTAGAAACACAGGTGGGTTTACTCATTGCATATTGCATAAATTGTCTTTCTTCCATATCGGACATACATATAACTTCCAGTTTTCCACTTTTACCTCATAAAAACAAAGCAGAACAACAAAAGAATAGTATAATTTTCTTCCTTTATTTTATTTAAATTTCTCATTTGGACATATGATTTATTTTTCAACCCCTTACAGCTGAATGTCTAACCCCATGGTTTCGTTGCAACTGCAGGAGAAGCATTAAAGAAACACCTCAACTCACGGAAACGCCGGCTTGTTTATGAAAATCGGCGCGGAGTACCACGTTGATTTGCTGAAAGAAGATCATTTATTTTGCAGTTTGGCGAAAAATATCATCACTGTTTATTGAAATAAAGTGGCTGTATGGGTATTTTTACATTCTCAATCGAAAGAAATTAATTTCAGATCCACACGATTGAGTTAATTTGAATAAAGTGATAACGATTTATAAACCGTCGCAATTTTTGTACAATCATCGTTAGTATTTCAAATCCAGATGAGATTGTACTATTAACGGTTAATGCATGCGAAAAAAAAAAAATTAGGTCCATTTCATATTAACAGGATTAATTAAATTCAAATGTCATCCAAAACATTTGATAAAATTTTGTTTCTGACAATCCAGATAGTTCGATTTTACTTGATTTAGTGCACTTATCTATTTATAGTAATTAACAATGTTTTATTTCAGATTTACACTTGCTTCAATCAGTATGTTCTTTTAGATTAGGAGTTTCAGAATTTTTAAATATCTTACACAGATACTTATCTGTGCTTTGTATTAAAGTATGTTTTGATGTTCAGTTACACAAAATATCAATACTGAACTTCACATTATAACTTGATGCCTGTCTAGGATACCTACAATAAGTGCATAACATTTCACAGGTAAGTAACTTATTTTCTTTTTAGGAATGAAACAGTTTTATGTAATACAAAGCGGTTTGACACATTGTGTTAATAACATAACATAGAGTGAATAATAATTTTTATTTAATGAGTACGTACTCACTAATTATGTAAAATATTAAATTTTTTAAATGAAGCAATCTTTTTTTACTGTCATATGAATTGTGTTATTGTAAAAAGAAAATTTACACTTCTGAATGGTAATAGGGCCAAATTAGTTTTTTTCGTCAATTATGACACTTTTCAGAATCAAATAATAAAGGCAATATTTTGCAATATTATATTTCTATTCTACCCACTGTTAAAATTTAGTTTTTTCTTGATACTGATTTGTGAAACTCGTGGGATTTTTATCATATGGTCGATGAATGAATTTAGACTTTCAGAGCACTTTTTCAGATTTTCCCTGCAACCGATCGAAGAATTATTTTTTTTTTCCTCATGACAGAGTTTTCATATGCGTTTAAATTTTTTAAATGATTTTTTCATTTATTAAGAAGGATATTGAATGAGCTTAGTACACCGTCATGTTACAATACACACAAGCTAATGTTAAACCACTGAAAATATCCTTAATTATTTTAATTATTTTTTTTTTTTTTTTTTTTTTTTTTTTTTTGCATAGGAGGACATTGAATGAGCTTAGTACACTGTCATGTTACAATACTCACAAGCTAATGTTAAACAAATGACAATATCCTTAAATTTACGTTAACACTTTGGCTGCCGCCCATTTTTCAAAATCTGTTCACAGGCATCGAATGCGTGACTTAGAGATCTGCACGGGCAGACCCGTGGCCCCAGAGTTGATTTCAGGGGGTGGTCTGGGGGGGGGGACATTCCTTCCAGAGCAATGAGAGCTCCCCCCCCGGGCCACCCCCTGAAATCAACTCTGGGGCGTGCAGATCTCTAAGTCACGCATTCGGTGCCTGGGAACAGATTTTGAAAAATGGGCGGCAGCCAAAGTGTTAAGGTGAATTTTTGATCAAAATCCGCAACTAAAGGATTTCTCTTTTTTGTCCAACAATCAACTGGCAAATTTCACAAATTTTTCTGATGACTTAATGACTATTTTCAGTTTTTTTTCATGCAACTGATTGACAAATTTTGCAATATTATATTTCTACCCACTGGTAAAATTTAGTTTTCTCTTGATACTGATTTGTGTGAGCTTAGTACACCGTCATGTTACAATACACACAAGCTAATGTTAAACCACTGAAAATATCCTTAATTATTTTAAATGTTTTTTTTTTTTTTTTTGCATAGGAGGACATTGAATGAGCTTAGTACACTGTCATGTTACAATATTCACAAGCTAATGTTAAACCAATGACAATATCCTTAAATTTAAGTTAACACTTTGGCTGCCGCCCATTTTTCAAAATCTGTTCCCAGGCACCGAATGTGTGACTTAAGAGATCTGCATGGGCAGACTTGTGGCCCCAGAGTTGATTTCAGGGGGTGGTCTGGGGGGGGGACATTCCTTCCAAAGCAATGAGCCCCCCCCCCCCCCCGGGCCACCCCTGAAATCAACTCTGGGGCCACGGGACTGCCCGTGCAGATCTCTAACTCACGCATTCGGTGCCTGGGAACAGATTTTGAAAAATGGGCGGCAGCCAAAGTGTTAAGGTAAATTTTTGATCAAAATCCCCGACTAAAGAATTTCTCTTTTTTGTCCAACAATCAAGTGGCAAATTTCACCAAATTTTCTGACGACTTAATGACTATTTTCAGTTTTTTTTCATGCAACTGATTGACAAATTTTGCAATATTATATTTCTACTCACTGGTAAAATTTAGTTTTTTCTTGATACTGATTTGTGAAACTTGTGGGATTTTTATCATATGGTCGATGAATGAATTTCGACTTTCAGACCACTTTTTCAGATTTTCCCTGCAAGCGACAAGGTACAAGTGTGCTGTTTTTTAAACATTTCCGCCCAGTGGCCCTTTTTATCTAGAATCAACACTAGGATAGTGATGATTCTAGAAAAAAGGACTGCTGTGTGCGAATTTTTAAAAAAAGGGCACTTGCAGAACAGAAGTGTAAAAATCTAGGCGCCAGCAGGCAGTTTCTCACCACTAAATTTTATTAGTTCTCTTCACTTAAATTCTTACAAAAAATTTAGGTGAAATATTAGACAAAAAATAACAAATAAAATTTAGTGGTGAGAGACTGCCCATTGGCACCTAAATTTTTTTCTTGCATTCGTGTACCTTGTTCACAAAAAATAATTTGAATTGGTTTTCTTAGACTCCTTTTTTATTAGTGGTGTACCGAGTAGTACTTTGGCCGAGTACTCGGCCAATGACTACTCGACCGAATATTGAGTACTTGTGTAATAAGAAAAACTTACTTTTATTTGTATGTGTGAAACTAAATTTTAATCTTGAATTATTTTATGAAGGGTTTTTGCTTAACTTTTTTTATATTTTGTACACATATTGTTAAATACTGAGTAAATAGTTTTATGAATTATTACATATATTATACATTGATATTCGAATAACTTTTTACTGATCAGTTTGAAATTCTTACAACTACTCGGTATTGGCCGAGTACTCGGCCAAAATTTCGCCGAGTACCGAGTACTCGGCAAATTGGCCGAGTATGCCGAATACTCAGTATTTACCGAGTACTCAGTACAGCTCTATTTTTTATCAATAAAATTTTGCAATGTTTTCCTGTGACAGATTGAATTTTGCGATTTTCCCACCATTTAATGTTATTATGCATTCCTTTTTTTAAATATTAATATTCAATAACTATTTTTCAATTATCAGTTAATGTGACTTATTTAGCAGTTTTTCAGCTGCAATCGGTCGACAAATTTCACATTTTTTCCTGCCACCAACTGAAGAATCTTGTGAGTTTTGTCTCGATTGATGAATTTCACGATTGATTTCTGCAACAGGTTGACAAGTTTCACAATATTTTAAAGCAGCCGACTGAATAATTGTTCTGTTTTTTTTTTTTTTTCCCCAATAATGGTTGTTGGTTGTGTTTATGATGGCCAGTTATCAGCACGAGGGATATAGGCCCTAACGGGGGGGAGTGTTCTCCGTGGGTGGTCTTTCTAAGGGAACTTAACCCGTATTTATGCTTGGAAAACCAAGGTCCGAAGAAGACTCTAAAAGATTAGGCCGACGGGCGCTATTGGGATCGAACACAGCACCTCCCGTCCTACCAGCTTCGAGAGCAGAACCTCTCGGCCACTGGTGGGGCTTTTCAATAATGGACTGGGGAATTTCATAAATCTTTTCATTGAGTGAGTAATGATTTTTGCAATTTTTTTCACGCTACCAATTCTCGAGTTTTGCAATATTTTATTTCTACTGATCGGGGAAATGTGCGGAGCTTCCTTGCGATCGATTTGCAAAACTCGTGCGATTTTTTTCATATTGTCGATGGATAAATTTCGCAGATTTTCACCACGTCCGATCGAAGAATTTCATTATTTCTCTTACTTTTTGAACTTTTTAAATATTTTCATCCTTTTAGATTGGATTTTTTTACAGAGCCCTCCGATAAATGTCATTTATAATATATAAAAATTTCATAGAGAAGTGAGGGTGTATTCCAGGTGGTGCAACCCCCACTTTTCAAAATTTTGCTGATATCCCTCATGTAACTTGTTAGAAAGGCCCCATCACCACTTATTTAAATTATGCACATCCGGCTTTCCTCACCTGCTTTGCCCCCCCCCCCTCCAAGGGGGAACTTTTCTAAATTTTGCCAACATGCCTTGTAACATATTGTTGGAAAGGCCTGTGAGCACTTATTCATGTTGTGCACATCCGGTTTCCCCCCCTCCCCCCCTAGGGGGCACTTTTCTAAATTTTGCAGTCACCCATCATGTGACATATTGTAGGAAAGGCCTAATACCACTTATTCATGTTATGCACATCTGGTTTCTCCCCCCCACTTTGCTCCCCCCTGAGGGGGCACTTTTCTAAATTTTGCTGACACCCCTCGTGTGACCCATCGCTGTAAAGGCCAATGACTACTTATTAAGTTATGCACATTTGGCTTTCCTCCCCACACTTTGCCCCCTCCAAGGGGGGGCACTTTTCTAAATTTTGCAGTCACCCATCATGTGACATATTTTTGGAAAGGCCTAATGCCACTTATTCATGTTATGCACATCCAGCTTCCCTCCCCCACTGGCCCCCCTCAAGGGGGGCACTTTTCTAAATTTTGCAGTCACCCATTATGTGACATATTGTTGGAAAGGTCTAATACCACTTATTGATGTTATGCACATCCGGCTTCCCTCACCCCACTTTGCCCCCCCCCAAGGGGGGCACATTTCTAAATTTTGAAGTCACCCATCATGTGACATATTGTTGGAAAGGCCTAATACCACTTATTCATGTTATGCACATCTGGCTTCCCTCACCTGACTTTGCCCCCCCCCCAAGGGGGGCACTTTTCTAAAGTTTGCAGTCACCCATCATGTGACATATTGTTGGAAAGGCCTAATACCACTTATTCATGTTATGCACATCCGGCTTCCCTCACCTGACTTTGCCCCCCCCCCACCCCAAGGGGGCACTTTTCTAAAGTTTGCAGTCACCCATCATGTGACATATTGTTGGAAAGGCCTAATACTACTTATTCATGTTATGCACATCCGGTTCTTCCCCCCCCCTTTTTGCTCCCCCCTGAGGGGGCACTTTTCTAAATTTTGCCGACACCCCTCATGTGACCCATTGCTGGAAAGGCCAATGGCTACTTATTCAAGTTATGCACATTTGGCTTTCCTCCCCACACTTCCCCCCCAAGGGGGGCACTTTTCTAAATTTTGCAGTCACCCATCATGTGACATATTGTTGGAAAGGCCTAATACCACTTATTCATGTTATGCACATCCAACTTCCCTCACCCCACTTTGCCCCCCCCCAAGGGGGGCACTTTTCTAAATTTTGCAGTCACCCATCATGTAACATATTGTTGGAAAGGCCTAATACCACTTATTCATGTTATGCACATCTGTCTTCCCTCCCCCCCCACTTTGCCCCCCCCCCAATGGGGCACTTTTTCTAAATTTTGGAGTCACCCATCATGTGGCATTTTGTTGGAAAGACCTAATACGACTTATTTATGTTATGCACATCCGGCATTTCTCCTCATATTTTCTAATAAATTTTTAAAAGGCTACAGTCAAACTGCAAAAAAAATGTAGTTGGGAGACTGCGGTGATTTGGCACAAATCCCTACAGTTCTTTTGAAGTCGACATAACTATAAATTTACTGCGGTGAGTGTGTAGTTATCAACTACACATTTACTGCGGTTAATTTATAGTTATGTCGACTTCAAAAACACTGCAGGGATTTGTGCCAAATCACCGCAGTCTTCCAACTACATTTTTTTTAAAGTTTCACTGCAGTTCATTTTTAGCTGGGCTGTAACTTGTGTATTTTAAACAATTTTTCTAACTCAGGCCCTAATTAAGTTGGAGACATGAAATTTTGCATACTTATAGCTGAACACATCAAACGACAAATAATAAAATTTTGAAAAAATCTAATATTTAACCTCTAATATTTTGTCTCGCGAAATTTTTTAATTTAAACTGTTTTGCAATACTATTTTTTGTTCATTTTGCATAATTAAGTGTTAATGAATTTATTTTACAATATCATTTCTCTTTTAAAATTCACATGTAAGTATTGTTGTTATGGCGTAAGTGCCTGCTTTTTATACCTAATTATTTAATTCTAATTTGAAGGTTTTTGTCTGTTTATAAGAGTAACGTTTAAATATTTTTTTTTATTTGAAGGAAACATTATTGTTTGCGCTGTTTATACAGTTGGCAGCAGTTTAAATTAATACCATTTTCTAAAATATGTAAAAAATATCTGTCGAAATGCTGAATATTTGAATTTAAAATAGAAATAAAACCTCAAAAAATGAGTCAAATTAAAAAAAAATAATTGAATCTGCATACTGTATTGAATAAAATGATCTAAAAATGATTAAATTCCCATGTATAGTTTTTGCTCCTATAAAACTTTTTTAATGGAACGATTTTGTCCAACTTTAGCATTAAATATCTCTTAAAATAATTCTTCGATTTGAAAACTGTATTCATCAGCGTGTTGATCAAACATTTCGCTATAATACCACCGATTTTCATATTTTTGTATGCAATAGTTTTCTTAATATTGACGAAGAAAGACCTCCGGTCACAAAAAATTCAAAACCGGCGGCGGCGGTGGTGACAGAGTTAGTTACTTTTTTTAGAATAGAGAGATATATAAAAATGAAAACTTGTCTATCTGTCTGTTTGTAATTCTATAAAAATCCACAATTTGGAAGAGAAAATTGTGAAAACATACGTACATGTGTATTAAAACATGGCCGAGGCAACTAAAGTAATCCGGAATCAAAATAATTTATAGTTAATTTTTAATTAATGAAAAAACACCAATTTAACAGCAATTTCTTATCAAATTTAAACATTTTTCGTTATAGCAGTTGCCAACAATTAAAAAACACAATAAAATTATTACTACAACAATTAATTTTCTACTGCAAGATTTCCACGTGAAAAATAAAAATGAAATAAATAGTTTTCCGAATTTAAAAAAAAAGGTGAATATTACATCATAACTTTTCTATTGCAAGATATTCACGTGAAAAATAAAAATGAAATAAATAGTTTGACGAATTTAAATGAAAGTGAATATAACTTCATAACTTTTCTATTTCAAGGTTTCCACGTGCAAGAGCAAAATATTACGTCATATTGGATATATAAAGGACGTGGTGGATATAGTATAACGTCATATGAGTGTGAAAAATGTATTGAAGCATGATAAAAACCCGATTAGGGAAATATTGGCGTATTTAAAATTTATTGCTCCAATTATAAATTGAAATAAGTTCATTTATAGCTGTATTCTTTTGCATCTATTACATACATTTATACATTTTTATATAGCGTTTTCATATGATTCATTCATACAACATCCCGACTGCTTTTTTTAATGTTTGTTTTGTGTTGTATGTTAAATTTTGAAATTGATTTTTCAGAACAAACATCCTTCAAATCCTGGGCGACGCCGGGCACTTTAGTTTGTAACAGATAAATGGCTTTTGTATCTGTACATCTAATGCTAATATTATAAAGCGTTATAATATTATAAAGTGTATAATATTATTAATGCTTGTACGTTTGTGAGGTGTTATCTCTGAAACTACATAGCCAACTTAAAAAAATGTTGGTGGCCATCTCTGCTCCAAAAAATAAGACTATTTTAATTCAGTGCAAGAACCTACATCGCTGCAGGAGCAAAAAAGTTCTAAAATTGGGATTTCTTCGATATTGATTGTGTTTGAAACATTAAATTTGCTGCGGTAGTTACTTTTCAGATGTAAGTACTCGTAATCAACGCTCTCTAAAAGGTTCAATTTAACGGATAAACGTAAAAATTTCTAGAAAGGTTCTAAACTATGATTTATTTGGAATACTGAAATGTTTGCGATACTGTTGGGGTTAGAAACTAGAACTTTGGCATGGTAGTAACTAATATGATGTAAATGCTGGTTGTAGAACGAATTCTAAAAAATCGAAAGACTAAACAAAGCAGAAAAAGATCTAAAGATGATCTAAGTAACGAAGTACATGGAATTGTTAGGAATATAAACATGAAAATTGACATGGCTGCATTTATCATGACGTAAATTCTCGCAATAAACAATTTTTATAAATGTCACTATATAAAACAGTGCAGAAACAAAAAACTTTCGAAAATTTTCTATTTCTGTGTTACTGCTGATCCCAAAATCTTGAATTTTTGCTTCGGGTTAGTTTTAAAATATACAATTGTCTCTATGAATGGTTTCTAAAAAATTAAAAATTTAAAGAGATGAAATTAACGGAAAGCGATCTCAATTACCATTAATTTGGAATTATTAGGTACAGCAACTTTAAATATTTCATAATGCTGCATTTTCTCCGCAAAACATGCAATTTAAATGCAACAAAACTGATAGATACCCACCAGCATTAAATAAATTGTGTAAATATTGAATAAAGACCTGTATGAAACAGTGAGTAGGTTGCCCGAAAGTACTTGTTAAAGTGTTCCTTCTCTAGGCTTTTCTCTCTCTCGCCAAGGCCACTAACAGAGAGAAGTGCCGTTTTAAATGTGATATGAATTTTTTATCCGATTCATTTTTCTAGACATTTTATCATAAGGTAATATTCTCAATTATCATTAGTAGATTTTTTATATATTAACTTATTCTGGTGAAATTTCATAATCGGGTTCATATTGGCGTATGCTAGCTTGCATGATTTGCTGAATAAATATGTATGGATTTGTAAATTACTTCAAATGACACTTTGACAGCTCAAAAGTTATGCAGATGATATATTCAGATCTTGTGTCATGCACCAATATTGCCGATTTCTTTTATTTAATACATGCTAAATACGGCTCAACCTGTGCATAATATGTTCGAAAACAAAACAATACAGCGTATTTAGTGGCCAACACACACTCATTTTTAAATCCGATCGAGCATATCTAAAACACACTCAAATGACGCATTGCATTCCACTGTTGATGTGTTCGGTACTTTTATACTATATCAGGTTTTGAAAAGAGAATTCCTTAACTCTTATCGACAACCTCATTGCATCCGTGGAAAACAGATATTGTACAATATTATCTATTCCGGGGGAGCACACACCATATAAAATATAGTCCATTCTTTTCAAGCATCATATATTTGTCATTTAAACTTACTCAAATTGGTGCGGAGCGTCTGGATATACTCTTGACATCATTTTATACAGTTAAAATTCCGATATAAGTAATTTAGTGTTTCATTTTCTATTTTACTTTTAATATATTGCGTACTTTCAATTTTATATCCATGCATGGGTGTCTTGAATGGTTTGATTTCCCATTTTTTTAAACAGTGTATACGAATTTATAGATAAGATTTTGTAATTCTACGATTCTTTTATTTTCATCATTTCAATTTATCGCAGTATATGGACAATTAAAGATAACATCTCATTTTCTTTGCTTCCACATGTTATTATTAAACCTATGTTCTCAGCAATATCGCTCAGACTAATCCCTCTGAGGGAAGTCCTAGTTATGCTTGTTACTTTAAAAACAGAGTAATAGTATTATCGCATTGACTTCCTTTGTTAAAGCAATGCGTAAATGATGTTTCTTTAAAATTACGAATTGACACAATTGCTCAATATCATTGCATAGATAAAGAATATATGAAATACATTTCAAAAGTGATTTTAAAAAATTAACAGTTTTATGATGTTTTATACAACTATTTAATTAAAAGTAAAAAATTAAATAGGTTAAAATTATAATTGATATACAATATTATAAATTTAAACTGACAATGAGATTATTAAGTTATACTTACAAGTATATTTATAAAACAGAAAATGAGAAAAACAAATGTAGCGCGTTCAGGTATCGAACCAGAGTCCGCGGATCAGCCGGCAAACGCCTTACCAATTGAGCTACGACCAACCTATCATTCTGGTTGCAAAGTATTTAAGTTGTGTACTACTATTAGACCCCCGAATTTCTCAAGAACTAAAGAGCGTTGTATAAAATCCGTTGACCCTGACACTAAGGGGTCACTACCCTACAACATATATTAAAATAATCAAAATTTGTGATTAACAAGGTTGGCCCTCTCCTTGTAAGTGCAGCGAAAAGCTGCTTACGAGTGTCGATAGCTCCCAGCACGTCGAGAGCCAAAGACTGAATGAGAGAAAAAGAGAGGAAAAAGACTATTTATGTGAGTGGCCAGATGGGCAGCCAATACGAAAATAGAGGCGGGGCTTCACTGTTACATGAAGTCCGCAGTAAAAAGTAGATCGATAGAGTAAGAAAAGAGTTGTTCAAAGTTCATGAAAGCCGAAATGTCGCAAGCCAAGTCCAAAACAAAACCAAAAAAAAAAAAAAAAAAAGACACTTTTCAGTGACCATACATTTAAATTACAAAAATAAGAGAAATAAAAATTTTAAATAAGGATAGGAGCCATAAGCGAACTTATGACTCGCTACTAGAGAAGTTAAAATTACTGTTGATCATCTCGCTGAAGGCGAGAAGTTTAGTTATATAATTTTCTTTAGATTGTATCGCTTCAAGGACACTGTTGAGTTTGATGGGGATTTCGTTAAACGAACTTACATTTAGTTCTTGTTTGAATTTAGATAGGATTTCAGCTATCGTACTGATAGAACCTGAAAATTCCTGCAACTCATAAAGCTGCTGAGTGGGAGGCGGAGCCTTGTGTAATGAAGGAATTTTATTGGTTGGAGGTACGATGACGTCCTCACTATTCGAGATTAGCTATCCGAATCAATGTCTAATAATTAAATAATAGAATTTTCCGGTGCGAATTGATTTTCCCGACACGACACGACTTTCCGATTAGCCCAATAAATGCGTTCCTAATTATATAAATACTTAGCACCTATAGTCGTCGGTCAATCCGTTTGTCTGCCTCTCTGTCCGTTCGTCCGCATATAACAGAGAAAAAACTACCGAATCGAATGGTCTGAAATTTTAAATGTATAATTGTTTTAAAATTTTGTCGAGTAATTTTAAATTTTATGAAAATAGGATGTATATTTTAATTACAGGGCAGTCAAAAGTTTTACGTTACATTACGGACAATTGGAAAAAAATATTTCAAGTGCATTTTAATGATTTTACAGCCTTTCGAACAGAATGAAATTGATATGCACTTATGAAGTGCACTAAAATATACATTCAGTACAATATGCGGTGCAAAAAGTGTTTATAATACTTGTTATAGTACGAACGCACCTCATTTGCCACGTTTGACATGCAATTCTCAACTTGTTTTTCATAAAATATTCGATGCTGAAAATTTCATAAAAAGCGTTAGTATAAATTCTTGGTACAATTCAAAAGTTCTCGGAAGGAATTTGGATAATTCAAGCATAGATGCCAGATCACACAATTTCTGAATATCACTATTTTTGTACAGAATGCATTTCTATTAATCATGCGGTTCCTGAGATTATACAAAGCGAATATTTCTGTTCGAAGTTAGTGTTATTACATACTTGCAAACCTTCAACTTAATTTCTGTGAAATTTCGGTTAATTTGATCTAGGTTACAGAAGTTTCGAACTGTAAAATATTTTTAAAGAAGGAAATCAAGCAGATTACCTTTGAAACATTAAATTAAATATATAATTTTACATCAAATAAATTTTCTGGTTAGAAACGTCTTTAACCTTCATAAAATTAACCGACATTTTATGGAACTTAAACGGAATATAGGCAAGTATGCGATTTAAAAACTTTTACATCTTCTAATTATGCCAGTGGATTAATCATAACATCCTTAAGAGGCTACTTCAGTCAAATGAAAAGACCCGTTCGCTAATGCTAATCCTATGGAAGAAATTTATAAAGATATCTCGGTTGCATTTCAATATTTTTAAATGATTTCTTTTGCATTGGACAGCTGAGATCGATCTGTACAAAGGTTGTTTTTTACTTTCCCGATTTTGTTAACAGATATTTTTTATGGGGACGCTTTCAATTTTGGAACCGGTTTCGGAAGTAAAATATCCTCATAAAAAAAATCTGCAATGAAAATTGAAAAAATAAGAAACGGCCTGCATACAGATCGATCTCAGCTATCCAATGCAAAAGAAATCATTTAAAAATATTGAAATGACACCGAGATATCTTTATAAATTTCTTCCATAGGATTAGCATTAGCGAACGGGTCTTTTCGCCTGACTGAAGTAGCCTCTTAACCCCTTCGGGACGAGCGTCTTTTACAGAATTTTTAATCTTTTATCACCGGTTTTTCAAAACAGAAATTTTTTGCCTAATTTAATCGCGAAGATGCTCGGATTAAATAAAGCAAAATTTACAATAAAAATTTACTGGTGAGAATAACGTTACGCGATACGTATACCGGTCGCTCGTCCCCAAGGGGTTAAATGGTTTCTATGCATATTCATATTCAATTCCTTTGTTAAGCATGACATCTCTTAAAAAATTATAGCTGCTATAATGCAGCACATACGGTATCAACATTTAATAGATTTAGCATAGCTGCCAACTTTTATGTTATTTTGTAATTACATTTTCTTTCAAAGAATTATTTAAGCCTTATTTGATAGAAGAATCCTGAAATTAGATAAAGCGACTCTTTTTAATCAAAACAAGAACGAAAAATCATGCGTTCATCACACATTATGAAACACTTCCCAACACATTCAGAATACCATAACAAAACTGCACAGTTTATTAAGTTGAAAGAGGATGTCTAAATGAAGAATTTGTAAAATGCATAACGCATTTGAAAACACGATTTCTTCTATTACCATGAATAGTCGTTAAAAAATACGATGTTTTGGACAGCCTTGTATATGATGTACATATATGTATGCATACTACATAGTATGCTAAAAGTTAGTTCAGTTAAACGCATAGCACAGTTGAAAATCTCCTGTCAGCAATTTCCGCCCACAAGCGGATGTTGTTGGGACTTTTGTATGACCCTATATATGATCTATACAATTAACACACACCAAGTAATATTTAAGAAATAATTGAATTTAAAAACGCATACCACAACTGAAAACGCACCTCCATCAATTATTGTTCGTATTCTTCAATAGTTCAATTATTGCTCATTATTGTCTACAGCCAAATTCTATTGTGTGTCCCTGAAAATGAACGATAAGTTCTCTGTACACGATATTCTGTAGTAAGAACCTTGTAGTACACTTCAGTGATGAATATTAATTTCAATATGCTTAATATACTGCAATATCATTAAAATATACGGCAAACGATTTTTACCCATAGACCGTAAATTAACGTAAGAGTGGCCTTGTAAATGAACTAATAATGCTGTACACTTCATCTTCAATACCGAATATGCCACAGAGATACCCAATAATATCTATCAATTTCATAGCAATTGGACTATACAAGGTTATTCTAAATGATGGACCTATTTTCAAAAAATTGTATTTATTAAAGTACAAATCCAAAATGAACAATCTTTATCCCCTTGAGGGGCAAGCAATTGTGTTTGTGAAATGCCGAATTTCCACCGGAAATTTAGAAAAATTTTGTTTCAAAATAAGGAAAAGCAATTTTACGGCTTTTTTCCATCAAAGTTAGAAAAGTAAAATTTCATAAAATTTTTCTGGTGCAACTTTTTATTAATCGTAGGTGGGATAAAATATATCCCACCACCCCTCAAGGGGTTAAACCAATGAGAAGAGGAAGTTTCAAAGTTTTTTCTAAGACATTATAAATGTTCAATGTGTCCACCGTTAATACCGAATTTGGTACGAAATGACCGCTGCACTGCAATTTGCCACTCACTTCGTGCTAACACGAGAACGCAGAAAACCTTGTGCTCCACAGTAGCCATCTCACTCACGACTGACAGTGAAACGAAATCGCGGCCTATTTCCTCTACCGACCGCTTCTGAACCATCACGGCTTTGAAAGGCGGGCATTCAGTAACAGCAGATACGCTTTCTCGTGTGTGGTATGAGTTTGACTATCGCGTAGATGTTTGCCGTGCAGCAAACGGTGAACACATTGAATATTTATAATGTCTTAAAAAAAAACTTCGAAACTTCCTCTTTTCATTGATATAAAGATAGTTTATTTTGGATTTCTATTTTAATAAATACAATTTTTTGAAAATGGGTCCATCATTTAGAATAACCCTGTATTATGCGAGTTAGAGCACGGGCAGACAGACGGATAGACAAACCGAATTCATAAACACCTTTTAACTGTGTTAGAAGGTGTTAAAAAGCTGATACGGTGACGTTGACGAGGCGATAACTGGTATATTATCAGTTAATCCAAGGGCTGCCGCTGGCAACTATTTTTTTAATTCTATAAAGCACAACTTTCCTAAAACAAAAACTTTTCACATACGCTCTGACAACATCTGCTAGAGAAATATACAACAAAATTTATATTTTTAACCCCTTAATTCTCCCTCCCGTGATATTCATGGGCTGTGCATTTTATTCAGATCGTTTGATTCCCTCCAGTTTTATAAAATAGTGTAATTGGCTATATTATGGTATCATTTTACATATCATTAAATAAGGTGAATATTTCTTTTCAAAAAAGGAGTGCCACAAGTAATTTGAATTTTTAAACCGTAATTTAATGTGACCGTTAAGGGGTTAAATAGTAATGTATATATGTGTATAAAAATAGTCGCCAGTGGCAGCCCTGTAATCCATAAACGGCGAAGGCGCTAGATACGAGCTTTCTTTCGTTATTGCCAAATCTACGGATTCATTGGAAAGACAATTAGTTAAAAGAAACCATGAGAAAATAAACGTTGTAAGATGCAAAATTCTATTTAACCCTTTGAGGGGCAGAAATTACAGAAATCACCCACTCGTGGACAGCCAACCTTGCGGTATAGGAGCTAAATGCCCACGAGGGGAAAAAAAAGTAATTGGGGCTCAGCCGGGATTTGAACCCGGGACCCTTTGAGGGGCAAGTGATTGTGTTCCTGTAATGTTGAACTCACACCGGAATCTTTGAAAATTTTCATTTTTCATAAGGAAAAGAATGACATGACATCGCGGTGCTTAACACTAGAACGGCGGGAAATTTTGCTCAAGTTTTATAAAAATATTTCACATCAGAATTTTTATTTAGAACTATTTAACTTATTTATTTAAGTTATTTTTGTGCAGCATATATTAATCTTATATTTAAAAAAAAATTCTGGTTCGAATCGAAATGTATTCATTCGGCAAGGGTCAAAATGACCCCTCACCGCCGTTCTAGTGTTAAGGAGTGCCGACGCGGCGTGTAACGCCGCCGCGCGTAACCTCCAACTAAATATGAAAGAATAACTAAGATGAATTTCGAAACAATGCACGGCCTAAAAGTATAATTTGGAAGTTCCGGTGGAGACCCTAGGGCCATTCTAGAGTTGGAAGCACGAGGTTAAATATAACCTTCCGGAAAAGAAACTTCCCAGCCTTTTTTCCACCAAACTTATAGTAATAATTTTTTTTAAGTTTCCGGTGCGAATCTGAATTAAACTTAGGTGGCCCTTCAAGGAGTTAATAAAATGCAACATATTCTTTTCTGACACGCATTTGAATTCATTTATTACAGTGGTAATTACGAAAATTTCTGCGAGAGCGGAAATCTGCGTAAGGTCGGTGTCTATATTTAACTTTCTCCATTACACAGAAGTCGCACCGGTTTCTTTTTGACGGTCTGTATTTCCGAACAGTAATTTTCATTGTATTTTATTTATTTATTTATTTATTCTTCCAAATGTTTAAGAAATCTATTTCGTGTTATATCTTTTTTAAAATTTTAAAAATCGGGCATTAAGAAAATTGCTTGAAATGGCATTGTTCAAAACGGAGACCGCTCCGACCCCTACTATATATCCTATATAACTAGCGTTTTATACTAAATATTAATGCGCAAATAATTTTAACCAATGTTAACCATTTGATATTAACTAGTACTACAAAGAGGATGGGGTTAACTGGTTAATAAGGAAGGTTAGTAAAGGTGAAATCAAAAACTTGCAATATTCTACTTCCGTATTTGGTTTATAAATCAAAATAAAAAGTTATATATATTTTGTTTTGTATTGATTATTTTTAACCCTCTGTCTACCAGAAGGGTCCAATGGACCCGACATGTACATTCAAAATATTTATTCAAACCAGCAATTTCTTCAAAACAAACTAAATGTATAAATCAGACAATAATAAGTTAAATAAACTAATTAAATAGTTTTAAGTAAAAATTCTGGTGTAGAATGTTTTTATAAAACTTGAGTAAAATTTCCGGTAGTTCTAGGGTTAATGTACTATTATAAAAACAATCGTAAAATAAAAAATACATTTTACAATAATATGTCTCTTTAATTTTTTTAATAATGTGTCCAATTTCCGAATGAACTGGAGGGTTGTATGGCCGGCTTGCGGGCCACTTAACCCTTTGAGGGGCTAGTAATTGTGTTTCTATAATGTCGAATTCACACCGGAATCTTGAAGCATTTTTATTTCAATATAAGGAAAAGCAATTTCACGACTTTTTCCCACCAAAGTTAAGAAATAAAAATTTAATAAAAGTTTTCTGGTGCAAATCTTCATTAATCGTAGGTGAAATAAAATATATCCCACCGCTCCTAAAGGGGTTAATGAGTTCAACTAATTACGAAGTAAAATTTCTGGATAGAAACTAGTTTGTTTGTTTCGCAGATTGTACTAAATTCAGGTCAGGAAGCTTTGGTTCGCACTGCGTATGCTTTTAAAATGTTTTCTTTTTCTGATTAACACATTCTTTTTGGCTAGATTTCTTTTTTTTTACAAAAGCCCCAATGCGTGTTACTCTTGCATGAGTGTTACTTTTACTATCCGAAATTAGTGATATTACTTATCTGTTGCAGTTGCACCACTTACCCTTCAGATAACGAGACAATCAAAGAATACTGATAATATTTCGCGAAAATCGGGGCATTTTCATGAAGGTTTGAACATAGAATATCACAAACGGGCAATCAAGTACCGGGTGTCCCAAAAAGGACTGACTGATTTTAAAATTCAATAACTTGCAAACGGTGACAGATATTTAAAAAAATCTTGCAGGAGGGTTATGCATAAGGTTAAAAGTTTTTTTTACAGTGATTTTCAATTTTAGTTCGAAATACAAACAATAGATGGCGCTGCGATCAATAGACGCTGAATTCAGGCTCGATTTTTGGTACTTCGTGGCCCGGATAATACATTTCCATCTCCTTTTTCAGCATGGAACAAGAGAAAGGACCAGAAATCGAGCCTGTATTTAGCGACTATTGCTTACAGCGCCATCTATTGTTTGTAATTCGAACTAAAATCGAAAATCACTGTAATAAAACTTTTGACCTTATGCATAATCCTCCTGCAAGAATTTTTTAAATATCTGTCACCGTTTGCAAGTTATTGAATTTTAAAATCAGTCAGTCCTTTTTGGTACACCCGGTATTCCAGTTTTGGGTCATGGAAACACAGGTTTGTCAGTTGACCTCCTTTTTTTAGAAATACCGAATTCATACCAGAAATTCTGAAATTGTCACTTTATTTAATGATAAAAATTTCGTCATTACATAAAGTAAAAATTCGTCTTTCGGAATTTCCGGTATGAATTCGGAATTTCTGAATAAATAAAAAGGTCACACCCTGTTGGGGAATAATTACATGCTATCACCGAAAAATAAAATAATAACAATTAGAAAGTTATACGGAAATCAATATTAACAGATTGTATACGGGCCATTTTTCGAAAATGAGCACGAAATTTACGTTTGCAAACGTCACTATAGATTAACACACATCCCCCGGAATGGATCTTATGCACACGATCTGAGGTCGAGGTTAAAATTCGTCTACTGACAGTATTTACTGGCGGTGTTCAGCATAGCAGTCTATGGAGTGTGAGTTATTAAAGCTTCTTTGTTAAAAATACTGCAAAAAAATTCTTTGTTGTAGCAGCATATACTTAATATATTGTATTATAAATTCAAATTGTTGTTCTGTATGCTAGAAAATTCCCTAAGTTTGCAAAATTTCAGTTAAAATGTATGCATTCAACCTGAATCAAGGCTAAAGTCGTCTGCTAGCGGTGTTTGCGCCTGCGCATACTGGCATTCTGGCGGTAAAGTGTCTAGAATAGCAGATCAACATACCGCCAGCTCTGGCGTCTGACGTCATTTGCATAAGGTCCGAGGCTAACGAGAAAGACAGGCTACCGCGGTGGGTCCGATTCTTCCTTTTTTACAGACCGCTGGATTCACGTGATGTTCGAATGCACCAATGAAGGTGTGCGAAAAGAGCATCACGTGACTCCAGCGGTCTGTAAAAAAAGAAGAATCGGACCCACCGCGGTAGCTTGTCTTTCTCGATAGCCTCGCATATGGTCCATTCTAGGCCTGAACGCTGACACAAAATGGAGTTACGAATAAAGAGGAGCAGACTTATTGTGTACTGTCTTCCAGTTGGGAGTGAAGTAACTGAGGAGGTTTCGGAAGATAGCGGTTGTTATTTATTTATTTATTTTTTAATTAATTTTTTTTTAATCGGATCAATAGTTTCTGATTACCACCGGGGCAAATTTCCAACCAGTAAATTCGAATTGAAAATTTCGTCTTATTTAAGTGGCTTATACATGAAAAGATTTTCTCTGAAATATGTTTAAAATGTCTTTTTGTTTTTACTGGTGTCAGTTTGCTCAACTATTTAATATTTCTTTCACTGACACTAACAGGAGGTTGTCTAGGTTGTCACAATATGGCGGAAAGGCCCTATAGCGCCGCAAAAATAAATTTCACCTGTAAAAATGAATATTTTTTTCTGCATTATTTATGACTGAAATTTTATATAAATAAGGAGTTTAAATAAGGAAAAAAAATCTATATAAATTTACTGAAGGATCCCGGTGGATATCAACAGCAGCAAAATCTGTTACAAATGAAGCTTCACTATTTTCAGGATATGTCAGTTCCTCGGTATAAATAGTTTCATGGCAAATACCGATAATTTCCAGAAGTTATTTCCGCATTATTTTTCTCAGATTCAATAAGTCAAAGAAAATTTTTATAAAGTACTGGTGTGTAAATTCAGGAGATCGTACAAACGTTTAAAAGAATCCACCTACGACAGTCGCCATTTTTGTGTCAGTGCTCAGGCTTAGACGACAACTGCTCACAACCAATCAGGAGCAAGCAAACTGGGATTACATCTTCTTTTTTAGTCAGTCCTTACAAAATTTCCGGTAACAGTAATAAACATTCATATTGTTAGCACATAAACGTATTTTGACCTTGGAACTATTAATAAAGAGGAACTGGCATATCCTCAAAATAGTGAAGTTTCAACTGTAACCGCTTTCTCAAGGGTTGATTACCAAAGCGTTATAAGTAAGCGAACAAACTTAATGTTGGAATTAGGCGTAAATTAACACAGTTGCGCCACCTTGTGGACGGAGTGATAATTCACATACGCGGGCTTTTAGTGTGGCGCGTATTTTCTAAATCTTCAGTCACTCATGGAAATGAATTTTGTTTGCCACATTTATTGCAAAATAATGGCGTAGCGAGAGGGGCATTCAGACGCTCTGGACACCACGAAGTTTTTTTCGCCTTATCAGAGGCCCTTCAGTTATTAATCAAAGTGAAAAAAAACTTTACAATTTTAGTGGTGTCAGTAAGAAAACAGTTAGGTATCTACCTGTAGTTCACACTCCATCCGCTACGTGGCGCATGACCTTGATTGATGTGACCTCTCTTTTAATCTTGCGTTTACTTCTCCCATTTAAGATAGAACGCTTACTTATATCGCTTTGGTTGATTACCGCCGAGACAAACTGCTACAAGTAAATTTAGATAGAAAATTTCTCCTTATTTCTTAAACTTTTCTGTCATAAATAATGGGAAAAATAGATTTTCATTTTTAATGGTGTAAGTTTACTTTTGCGGTTGTCAGGCCCTCGTTTCCGCCATATTGTGACAATCTAGACCTCTTGTCAGTTTCAGTGAAAAATATTATTATACCTGACCAAACTTACACTAGTAAAAACAAATAGAAATTTGTATCATATTTGTGAGAAAATAAATTCCATGAATAAGGCACATAAATAAGACGAAATTTTCTATTCAAATTTATTGGTGGGAAGTTTGCCCCAGCGGTAATAAGAAACTGTTGATCCGATTTAAAAAATCAGCCGCCATTTTGTGATAACCTCCTCAGGTATTTCACTCGCAACTGGTAAACAATACATTATATGTCATCTCCTCTTTATTCGTAACTCCATTATTTTGACGTCTCCTGCATACAATGTATTAAATTAATGTAAAAAAAAAATCTTTAACCCTTTTTTTAATTCAGTTAAAAAAAATAACAATTATGCTTAAAATAAAGTTGTTTTATTATCTTGCAATTTGCAAGTCAAACGTTCCAAACATCGTTGCTGTTTGATATAATATTATAGTGCATTCATTTTCGTGATTTAATAGAATTTATTTATTACTCATAAGTTCATTAAATGCATTTACTAAAATCTAAAAACACTCTTTAAGCAACATTGTCTTGAAACAAAAATATTTTTACATCAAATCCTTTTCAGCAATTGTTATTTATAATTTTTTCCAAGAAAATAAAATACGAAAATTGGACAGTTAAAGCATTCCTTTAAAAAAAAAATATTCATTCTGAATCTCTCTATAAAACTCATAAAGAGAAAGCACATAAAAAGAAAAAGCCATACTCTCTCATGCAAAGCACACTGTGATGTAATTTACATTCAGAAAAAGCACTTTAAAGCAGGGTTATAAACAAAGGAATAGAAGTAAAATATTGCTAGTCTGTTGAAATTCATCTTAGGTTTTTGTAATGAGATGCGTTGTAAGCATTTTTAAATATGTTTAAATTTTAAATGGACTTTATATAATTTTTATCAACCTTTAAATTGAATTTCGAGATTAGGGATTTCATTCTGGAATTAACACCTTGACCGCGACGAAGTAGTTCTTTAGGCTTGCATTTACAAAGCCATTTTCGGTGTTTATAGAATCGATTCACAATTGCGTTTATACTAATTAGTTATGCAGTAATTTTTTACATATTGTTAATTTTACGATGTTTAATTCCTTAGTATCGGACTTTAGTTATTTTTACGCTTTGAACATAAATTTAAAATGATACCGGCCATCTGGTATACAAGCGACCGACTGACAAGACACAAGATGCTTCAAAGCTATTTTACAACTTAAAACATTTTTTTAATATGAATTAATAACTTAACAATATAAAATTTATGGTGTGAGTTTTACATTTAAAATTCGTATTTATATAAAGTGAAATTTTCTGCCGGAACTTCCAGTAATATTTTACAATTTTTTTAATTAAAAAAAGGAAGGGGTGACCCTACGTTGATCTAGAATAATGATGGCAAATTCTATTTTTAAAAATTTGGTTTAAACTATATGAATGAGATTAAAATGTTCACAGCTGCGTTTAAATTATACTGGTCGGCACCAAAATCCTCCCTCTAAATAAAAAT
This sequence comes from Maratus speciosus, assembly GCA_963932465.1. Classification (NCBI taxonomy): domain Eukaryota; kingdom Metazoa; phylum Arthropoda; class Arachnida; order Araneae; family Salticidae; genus Maratus; species Maratus speciosus. Next base: position 285,906,550 of record OZ010789.1, on the reverse strand, counting down.
TAAATAAATAAAATATTAAATAAAAATAAATAAAAATTTGTGGTAATGCAAAAACAGTATCACGTTTCATTTTTTAGGCTTGCTTTTAAAATTAAGGTATGTTATTTCTTATTCAAACAAAAGTGGGAATTGCGTAAATTATTTAAATGTATGTAATGATTTGTAAATTACCCATGTGTAAATGTATTAAAAGTACCTGAGTAACAGCGGTATAAGGAATGAAAATATATTAGTGGAGACCAAATATATTTTCATATAATATATTATCGAAACAAATGTAGAATTCCCGTAAATAATAAAATCTATATAAAGATATTTAAATTACTCATAATTAAATGCATAAAATACACTACCGGGGTTACGGCGGCATAAGGGATGAAAATATATTCGTGGATAGCAAATATATTTTATACAATATTTTCAAATTTTCAATACTTTCAAAACAAAAGTGGAAAACGCGTAAATAATAAAATGTGTATAATGACATGTAAATCACCTATACGTAAATGTATATAATCATTAATCGAGTTACAGTGGCATAAGGAATGAAAATAATATTGCATGCTAGCAAATAGTAAATCCCGACACGAAAGGACGGAGAAAACGTTGAAGAAATATGCACGATGCAAGTGTCAACAAACTAGATTTTCATGCTTTGTTTCATCTGTTTCTTATTTAAGTCAGACAAAACGTTTCATTCGTGATTTCTATTTTTAATCCTTCAATACTTATTACTATTATAAAACTGTTCCATGGTAAATGGTACGTGCTAGAGCAACCTGGATGTCATATTTAGATTTATGGGTATTGGATCTGTAAAGTTTGCGCATTTGTTTTGCAAGGAGAATTGTTTTATATATATTTTTGCTGGCCAGTGTATTATAATGTGTAATATGAATATATGAATAAAATTTTGTATTTGCTGAAGTCAGAGCTCGGTGATATATACCAGTGGATACATATCCGATATTTATTTTTAAAATACTTAGATTTTTCACATTTTCATATACTATTTGACGTTAAGTTTCAAAATATCATTTTGTATCATGATAATTTTTTTAATTTTCAGCCAAAACAAGTGTAAACTATTTTTTCAACTATTATTGACTGTGTCATACTATAGGCAAAGAATTTTGCCTCTGGTAGCGGACTTTTATTTTTTTAAGGGGACCGGGTAAGCGAAATTCAACCAAAAAATCGATTTTTACTTTTTTATATCATTAAATAGTTTAAACTTTTATCTTTTTAAAGATGCATTACACATGTTTATATACAGGGTGGCCGAAAACTCTGGAAACGGTCGAATAACTCGAGAAGTACATATCAGATTGAAAAACGAAAATATACGTGTTAAATAGTTTTAAAAAGCTACTCAGTGATACCAAATTTGACCCCCACAACCGACTCCCCGAGGGTCAGAGGAGGTCCAACTTTGAAATCTTGAATGATAACCCCCCATTTTTTATTTCACATTCGGATTCCAAAGACAAAAATACGTAACTTTTCTAATTAACATTTTTTCCGTATCCTCGTTGATCACGGGGTAATCGAAAAAATGAAACAGATACATATTTTGGTTTCCCAACCAGGTTTTGACATCTCGAAATCTGATTGGCCAGGACTTTTAACATCAAAATGGCCGTCTTTTTCGGAAATAGTGTTTCTCGAAAACCATCAGTGGAGATTGTTTTCATGGCGCTTTATATGCTTTTTCCAAAAAAATATATTAAATTAGTACTCTATTTGCATATTTTTTATTATTCAGTCAATCATTTCTAAATAATAACTTGCGTATTTTGATTTTTTAACGCGTAAATATACACCTTCCATCCCGAACAGAAAAAGGATAATCTTCATTATTTGGGTGCGGGGTGTGCAAATATTCTGCGTTTCGATGGCTTCTGCTGTTTTTTGAAATATCATATAATTCAGGGGCTAATGAGGGTGTACAGTTTTTTTTTAATTATTACTATAGGATATATTAAAAATATAGAATACATACAAAATATTAAAAAAAACATATAGAAACTTTTTATGCTGGCTGAGCAAAGGATGGGGAAGTAGCGTAAATTTCAGCGGGGGTGGAGTTATATGTTTTTTGATGATTGGTTAGTTACTGCAACTACAAAATATCAAGTCGGGCAGAAATATTTTCAATATTTCTTATAAACGTAATAATTTATTGCAATTTAACATATTTTTAAGTTTAATATTTTTTTCCTAATTTTAAAATTAATAATTTTAAACAATTGAAATTTTTTGATCTTTTACCTTTTTCATTTAAAAAATAATTAAACTCTTTAAGCTATCTTGATTATTTCCTGTGGGATACCACGTTTTAGTTTTGATAGGGGAAGGATGGTGTACAAAATTGTTTAATTATTTATTTATTATTATAATCATCAAAGTACATTCAAGTATCAAATGTTATAAAATACAAGATGTCCGAAAAGTCTGGAAACGATCGAATAACTCAAGAAATTCATATAAGATTGTAAAACGAAAAAATACGAGTTAAATATCTTTTAAAAAGCTATTCCGTGATACCAAAATTGGCCCCCAACCCCGTCCACCTGGGGGTCAAACTTTGAAATCTAAAATGATAATCCCCATTTTTTATTTCAGATTCGGATTCTATGGTAAAAAGCGCGTAAATTTTGCTTTTAACATTTTTTTAAAAATCTTTGTTGATGACGTTGTAATGCAGAATAGATACATATTTTATTTTCTCAACCATGTTTTACAATCACAAATTGTGATGGGCCAAAGCTTTCGTCGCCAAAGTGGTCTTCTTAAGCTGGATTTGTGTTTGTCTAAAACTCTAAAGCTATCAATGGAGGTTGTTTCGATGACAAAAGTGCTTTATATGCTTTTGTCATGAAAATTAACAGAAATATATTCAATTAGATTTCTATTTGTGTTTTTATTTTATACATTTAATCCATTCTAATCAATTAACCTGCGTTTTTTGATATTTTAATGTGTATACATGCTCCTCCTCTCCCGAACAGAAAAAAAGACAATCTTGGTTATTTGCCAGAAGTGGGCGTGGATATTCTGCTTTTCGATGACTTCTGCTGTTTCTTTTATACTCTAAATCGTGGTGAGGATGTGAGTGTACGGGATTTTTTTACTATTACTATAGAGTAACATATAGGACAAAAAAAAATACATATATTTTTTTATGTGCTGGCGGAGCAAAGAATGGGGAAGTAATGTAAATTTCAGGTGGTGGTGGGATTGGAGATTTAGATCTTTGGTTAGTTATTGCAACCAGGAAATAACAGGTATGGAAGAAAACATTTAAATAATTCTAATAAATGTAATAATTTTTTGTAAATTAATATATTTTTTCAATTTAACATATTTTCATAAATTTAAACAATAGAAAATTTTTTATATTTCAAACTTATTAATTTAAAAAAGGATTTAACTCTTTAACTCTTCCGGGATTTGTGATGCATATATGCATCGTCAAAAGGTGCATCTGGAATTTGTTTTGGGCACCATTAATAAATGAATAATAATATTTGACTTTTTTAATTAAAGGATTTTTTGGCATTTCACAAGTAAAGGGGACAGTTTAAAAAACAAGATGTATTCCAAATAAAATTTGTGTACGCAATGCGATCTCGAAAGGGTCAAGGTGTAATGATTATTTGCTGTGGTAGACGACGTTTTAATTTCCTTAACAGAAGGATAATGTAGAAAATTGTTTATTTATTATTACAGTAAAATAACAAATGTGACAAAAAACATAATTGACAGAATAAATTAAAAACAGATCAGTTTATTTCCTATATTTTTTTAAGTCCGAGAAGGGGCAATTATTAATATATTTCATCCAGTTAGTTGTACGTTCAGTGTTAAATTTTTGTAACAAATAATTTAAACCAATTGAACAATTAAAAAAAAAATCAAATACTATAATACTTAAAACTCATTAAAAACTTAGGTTTCATCAACCCCTTAAGGGGCAAGCAAAATTTTCTCTAAATATTGAATTCTCATCGGAATAATCGAAAATTTTTTGTTAAATAAGGAAAAGCAATTTCGCACCATTTTCCTCCAAAGTTAAAAATATAAAATTTAGTTAAAATATTCTGGTGAGAATCTTGTTTACATGGGATATATTTTAACCCACCGCCCCTCAAGGGGTTAAAAAGAAATCTAAATAAATGTTAGACTTTTTTCATTTTTAAGTTGCAAGTACATGTATTGCAGATTTTGTATTATGCTTATGATAAGTGAGTAAAAATGATAAGGCACATGTAAGATACAAAATACATTTTAAAAAGTCTAAGATTTATTTCGATTTAATTTGAAGGAAACCAAAGCTTTTAGGGTATTTAAATTATCATATTGTTTAAATTTCGTTTTTATTTTTAAATGTTCATTTGATTTAACCCTTACCAGCGCGGAGTAATTCTCTTTATAACTGATGAAATGATAAACTGACATCAGAATTTATAAACGAGTTTATTGGAAAATACAAACTTGCTTATTTTCAAGTACATTATAAATGGAAAAATTTAGTTAAATATTCTGGGTCAAAGTTGGTATCACTGAGTAGCTTTTTTAAAAATATTTAACACTTATATTTTCGTTTTACAATCTGATATGTACTTCTCCAGTTATTCGACCGTTTCCAGACTTTTCGGACACCCTGTATAAAAATAAAGTGTTGGCGTTTTTCATTCTTTTTAAGATCGCTTCACAGCAGTGGGGTTCTTTTATAAAATTCAGATTTCTCGATCGGAACCACTTTTCTGAAATGGTAAAATTCCTATTGTTTTCGCTTTAATTAATATGTATTAAAAAAGATGAATTTTACTAATTCAAAAATGTGGTGCCAATCAAGAAATCAGAATTTTAAAAAAGTAGTCCACTGGCAACACTGCTTCAGAGCTTTAATTGACGTCTTCTCAAAACTTCGACTTTTCAGGTTTGTGTTTCTTTTTTTCAATATATATTAAACTTAAGAACTCAGATTTTTCTAAAAACTTATATTACATTATAGTGCATACTTTAACACAGGGATTTAATGATTTGATTTGAATTATTTATTTTAGGTAGTGAAATCTTACCAAAAATGCTCATTTAACCCTCCGTCTACCAGACGGGTCCATTGGACCCGACAGGTACATACAAAATATTCATTCAAACCAGAAATTTCTTTAAAATAAACTAAGTATATAAACCAGACAAAAATAAGGTAAATAAATAAGTTAAATAGTTTTAAATAAAAATTCTGGTGTAGAACGTTTTATTAAAACTTGAATAAAATTCCCGGTAGATCTAGGGTTAAAAAAGTCCTTCAATAAATAATTAATAAAGTAAAGCATGTTATTCAAACTACTCTAAAAAAAACTAGACCTCTATCTTTCACCTTTTCTGAGAAAAGGGTACATAAAGTTGGTGTATTTTAACATGGCCGAGATAGAGCTTATCCGGCCCCCTTAACCAACAGAGAAGATAATAATAACCTTTTCCAAGATTTACATTTGAAACTGAATTTTTAAATGTTGAACCAATAATTATTTAGAACAATATTCACTTAAGCCTCTGAACGATAAACTGCCCAACTTAGATAAGTAGCTGTTTACAGCTTCATTAACATTTTCGGCCCCTGGGTCCCCAGATGTGGACACCTTGTTCTTTTCCATTTAAAAACTAAAATATCCGGGTTTTTTTGTTTTTTTTGTTTTTACATTTTCTTTTCGCTTCTTAATAGCTGGATGTTTTTTGTGTTCAAAGCAAACGAATAAATGGTAACATCGAAGTTGATCCCACATAAAATAAAAGTTATTTTCATCTGAGTTTGGCAAAATGCCTAAAAATGCCCAAAAGGCAATATGACCAAGAAAGTGAGAAATATCCATAGTTATTTAACTTAAATCTTTTTCAATAAAGAATTTTGAGGATTTGTAGATTATTTACTAGTGTGAAGCTCTTAAATTTGTGATTGCATTAATTTAGGTTAATGATTATAAAAATTGATGTTTTAAGAAGTTTGTAGTTTTAGATCCATATTTTTGAACCTAAATTACTAAGCGCCTAAAGGATAAATTTCTGAAAAGATATCTTTTCTGTCATTTACGCTGTCATTTTGTTTGGAAAAAAACATTTAAAAAGCATTTGTATTATTATTTTAGCTTCGGAACTGAAGAAGATAAAAAAATTCTTTTCTGATTTTGGGTGTTCAGGCGATATTGCACAACAGGTTAAGGAATGAACAAGCAGCAAGCTTACATATTAAAATTCTTCTATTAAAAAAATATTTTCATTTAAAATTTGTTGTATAAAACAAAAAAATGCTTGATAATTCATACTGAATCGTATAGCTTGTGTTTTGATGAATGTAAAAAGCTATTGTTTACTTTACCAGAATTTTTTTTTTTTTTTTTTTTTTTGTAATTAGTTGATCTTTAGTTTTGTTTTAGACCTCTAAGTGATTTGCCCCATGGAGCTATTAATAAAGAGGAAGTGACATATCCTTAAAATAGCGAAGCTTCAACTGTAACCGCTTTCGATGGGGTTGATTACCGACGGTGAAAACTTCCACCATTAAATTTAAACCGAAATTTTCTCCATATTCAAACGCCATATTAGTGCAAAATTTCAATCACAAATATTTCCGAAAACAGATATGCAATTTTACTGGTGGAAGTTTACTTCGGCGATACTCTGACCCTGCGTTTCCGCCATATTGTGACAAACTAGACAACCGCTTCTTAATGTCAGTGAAAAAGATAATACTTGGGCAAACTGCGACCAGCAGAAAAAAAAATAGAATATTTAAACATATTTATAAGAGTAATATTTCATGAAACATCTGTTAAAATAAGGCAAAATTTTCTGTTCAAAATTTACTGGTGGAAGTTTGCTCCGATGGTAATTAGAACCTGTTAATCCGATTCAAAAAATCAGTCGCCATCTTGTGACAACCTCATCAGTTACTTCACGCACAACTCGTAGACAATGCACTATATGTCTGCTCCTCTTTATTCATTACTCCATTGTTTGCCCGTACTTTTCCGTTAGTGAACAAAATAAAAAAAAAAGAATAAAGATAGAGAAAAAAGAAAGATACGTCTTACGTATTGCCAGAGCGTTGAGTTTCTTAGCGACCAGGAAGATCTTGAACTCTACCTCTTTTCTCCTTTCACTGTTAAGTTGATCAAAAATGCATGAATCGCAAAAGGAAACATGTTCAGTGACAAATGAATATGATACTTCATTCATGCACAATACTTCACGATTAAATATAGCGTAAGAAAATTTATATTTTTTCAGATTCATAAAATATAATTCTTTTTACATGTATGGTTATAACATGGCTGCCAACTTTTACGATTTTTTTGTTGCCACTAAAATTTAGTAGATTTTTTTTAAATTTCTTTTATCGTACATTTCGATGTTTAACCCTTTAACCCCTTCGCGGCGAGAACGCTTTGCTTAGTTTTTAATTTTTAACCATCGATTTTTTAAAACAGAAACTTTTCACTAGTTGAATCGCGAAAATGCTCTGATTAAGTAAGGTAAACTTTGCAATAAAAAATAATTGGTTGGAATAATGAAAGATTTTGAGCACCGTAATTGGCCCATTTACTGATCGATTGTCCCCAAAGGGTTAATTTGTTTCCCTTTTTTGACACAATAAATTAAAAATAAATACCTTGCACTACTATTTTTGCTAAAATATTTGTCTTTATACAATCGAAAAAGTTGTGCCACTCAACAAACCAAAGATTCCAGTTAAAATTAAGTGGTATCCAGAAGCTTTTACTATCGAAGATAGCATACGCTTTTTGCCCGAGCGGTACTCGCGCAAAACAGTTAAGGGGTTAAGGGGACGATGGACCTTAAAAATCATTTTTTTATTTTTTGTAAATTTCACTTTAAATATTACTCAAAGGTACATTATATGCATTATGGCATGCATTTATCACACACAAAAAAAAAAAAATGTTATTTTTGAGAAAAAAATTTGAATTTTCCGCGTCGTCTTAGAAATCTTGAAATGCCCTCTGCGTGTTCCATATCAATAAAGATCCACAATATTTTTATAAAAGTTTGGTTTGTATATATAAATAAAACTGTGCATCGAATTTTATATATTTAAATATAAAGGTAAAAAAAAAAAAAAAAAAAAAAAAAAAAAAAAAAAAAAAAAAATTCGAACTCCATTTTTTTTTTTTTTTTCAGAATTTTTTTTTTTTTTGTGATAAACGCATTCGATAATGCATGTAATGTACCCTTGAATAATATTTAAAGTGAAATTTACAAAAAAAAAAAAAATGATTTTTAAGGGTTTTAAGGTCCCTCGTCCCCTTAAATGAAGCAAAATTTAATATTGAATTTTAGCGATAACGGCACTTCCATTGGTTCGATTTTTGATCACGGGTACTTCTGAAGAAAAATTTTTGAGATAAGTTTTAACATTTGCAATAAAATTTATGTGTCTACAAAAGTTATAAGAAAATGTAAAGAGATATTTTCTCTTAAAAAATGGTATTAATAAAACAGATCGTGTTGGAAATCTGTGGTAAGAAAAAAACTTAAAAATTGGAAGCTATGACAGACTTTTTCAATAGCAGGACAGAGCTGAACGCCCACTGCAGGCATTCGTTTGTTTCAGTTCATTTGGCAGGCGTTTCAACCTATTTCCTGTCACATTAATTTAATCTATCCATCTGCCTGTTTTATGTACTACAGACAGATTTTCTGTTCTTGACTTAATAAAACTTGTTATGGGCAATTCCATGTGACTCACGTTACCATTTGACACATTTTTCCAAAAGTAAATTCTATATACATCGAAGAAATATCACATTTGATTTTTAAAAAGTTCTTCATAGATATCTGGGGCACAATAAGAAACTAAGAACAATGTAATAAATTTTTAAATGAACAGGTGGTATGCAAACCATAATTTGGTACTGTGACTCACATTACAAAAAAATGGAAGTCAAGTTTTATGGGTTAATGAAGACCTAGAATTTCTCCACAACACAGTAAAAAAGAAGTATTTCAAAGTGTACAACACACTTTCAACTTATGATATACACAAAAATAATATTGTTTTAATAGTGATTAATTATATCAATCAATATTTTGAGTGTGACTCACGTTACGTGGTATTGTGACTCACATTACATTTCCCTCTTAAGCCAATAATCCTTGCAGGCGCAAGCAATTGCATTTCTGTAATGTTGAACTCACACTGGAATATTCGAAAAATTTTGTTTCAAAATATGGAAAGGCAATTATTTTATTTTTTTCCACCAAAGTTAGAAACATAAATTTTAATTAAATGTTTCTGGTGCTAATCCTGATTAAAATTAGGTGGGATAAAGTATATCCCCCCGCCCCTCAAGGTTCTACACTATAGTTCACATATTATGTGGAATTACCCTTATACGCCTTACGTATCGCCAAGCCGTCAAGTTTATTAGCAACTAGGAAGCCTTTCAATTCTACCGCTGTTCACCGTCAGTGTTGCTAGTGGGCTACCTTTTTTTAAATTCAGATTTCTCGATTGGCACCACTTTTTTGAAATTGTGAAATTCGCCTAATTTAATGACATATTAATTAACGCGATAACAAGGGAAATTTTACCATTTCAAAAAACTGGTGCCAATATAGAAATCTGAATTTTTAAAAAGTAGCCCACTGGCAAAACTGTTCACTAGGGTGGGCCGAAAAAAACTTTTTTTTGATTTTCGATGATGGGTAGTGCGGAAAAGTGGCCACTAGTGGCACCAAGTTCACACAAAAAATTTGAGATTTTTAGGACAATTCCTATATTTGCCGCTTTTGGCTTGAAGTTTTGCTAAAATGCTGATTTTTGAACTTTTTTAGCAACAATTTTAAAAATGTTAAATTAAACTTATTTTAATCGTATTTACTTGAAAAAGCATATTTAATGTTCCAAATGTATAAATATGCTCTGATAATGTATTATTTAATTGCTATGTGTATTTTAAATTAGACGATTTTTATAGCCTTTTTGCGTTTAAGTGAGCAAAAGTTGCATGTATTGTTTGAATCTTTCAACAGTTTCTCTCCTTTGTCTTGTTTATGTCCCTTGGTCTTCTTTATTTTTTTTTTTCGATGCTTTAAGGGTCATATATTTGGATGACGGACAGCAGAATCCCTCAGAAACAGATCTGAAGGGAGAGAAGGAGGTGAGGCGAGAACTTAAGCGAACACATTAACTCATCGCGATGTTGGGGGAGTGAAGGAGGAAATACAAAAGGGGAGAAAGTGCGATAAGGGATGCTTATTATTTTTCAGTGCTCGGTTTCCCTGTGACATTTGTTCAGTGTAAAAGTAAAACCCTTTTCTCGTAAAATACATTGCTTTTTGGATCGTTTAACGTGCCTTTATTGTGTTTTGTGCGTTTTATTACGACGAGTTTAGAAATGGCTAGTGCTAAAGTTCATGATCATGTAAAGACATGTGATAGCGTGAAAAGTAGCCATTTTGGGGCACCGTGAAAATTGAAAGACTTGCAATTGCCAACTATTGCTGACATCATGCGCCACTACTATTAGTTGCGATACGATATAGAACAAAATCGAGATATTTATCTTCAACCAGTGGATGATATTATTAAAATGGTAGGTGAAAAAGTTTCCGAAATCTGGATAAAATCTTCCATGCCAGTGGTTTCCCAACGAACAATTAACGGAAAGATTAAAAACTATTACAATGAACGTAGATTATTGGAGAAATCTTGTAATCATACCGGCGTTAAAGGCAAGGCGATCTGCGAAGATTTCGTACGAAATGCGGGAACCTCTCTCTTTGACATTGCAGCTTGTAAGTGTAGGGGCTTGAACAATTGTAGCTGCGACATCAGACGTAAATTTCCACATCGGGAGGTGAACTTCTTGAAGGATCAAAGAACTGTTCTGTGGTATAGAAATTTATACACACAGCTTGTTATACAATTAAAATATTTATACAAAACAGAACAACCTATTATTATTCAAGAGAAAATAATAAATAGCATTTTGACAAATATTTCTTTATAAAATAAATAAAGAAATTAATTTGTAAAAAATTTAAGAGTATTTAGATAAAGAAAAATCATAATTTATAATAAGTATATGGATGCATATATATGTTTTTGGTATCATTTTATTTGTAAAAATTTAAGGTTTGTGAATATTGAATGTATTTCGTAATATGGCAATTAATTAAGAATTTTGTAATATTTTATATGAAAATTAATAGTGTGATAAAAATTCACATATACTTCAGACGAAAATAGGGCAATAAAACTTATAGGAAGGGCACATGGACGCCATATAAGACATGTTAATAATAAAGCCAGTCACAATTATTTATGATGCACTTAGCACTGACAGGGCTACTATTTATTGGTACCATCGTGTGTGGCAGAGGGGGTCCGAAGCTCACAGGTGACGTCAGATCCCCGTAAACGAAGAAAAAAAAATTAACTATGCGTTGGAAAAATACGGAGACGCCCAGAAAAGGGAAAAAAGCGAACCACCGCCAAGAGATCAGGCACACCAGTAAGAGAGAAGCACCAATCGACGAATAAAAAATCATATTGTACTAATGAAATACGCCCATTTTTTTGTGGAGGAAGATTTTGAAAAAAAAAAAGAGACACTTGGATTTTGTCTTCCACCTATGTCACACCTCCTGAAGGAAGTTCTGGGATTAGTCAGCCGAAAAATGTTTATCGAAAATATTGATTTAAAAACAAGCAAAACTCTTGCAAAGAAAATATCGCAGAAAATGAAGAGGAATACAATTTCAACGATTAATAGTGGTTCTGCGACAAAGTCTTCAACGAGTGGAGGTAGATCCAGATGGAAGACAGTTATATTGTTGGAAGATTCAAGTAGTTGGAGCTTTCAAGCAAGCAGTTCGACTGAATCTGAATTTGAACCAGGCCCTTCAAAGCCAAACACTCCTAAACGCATATTCCTGTCTCACACAGCGTCCGCCATGTCTCAGGGAAACGGAGCACTGAAAATAATAAGCATACCTTATCGCACTTTCTCCTCTCTTGTATTTCCTCCTTCACTCCCCCAACATCGCAATGAGTCACTGCGTTCGCTTAAGTTCTCGCCTCACCCCCTTCTCTCCTTCCAGATCTGTTTCTGAGGGATTCTGCTGTCCGTCACCCAAATATATGACCCTTAAAGCATCGAAAAAAATAAGGAAGACAAAGAGACACAAACAAGACAAAAGAGAGAAACCGTTGAAAGATTCAAACAATACATGCAACTTTTGCTCACTTAAACGCGAAAAGGCTATAAAAATCGTCTAATTTAAAATACACATAGCAATTAAATAATACATTATCAGAGCTTATTTATACATTTGGAACATAAAATATGCCTTTTCAAGTAAATACGATTAAAATAAGTTTAATTTAACATTTTTAAAATTTTTGCTGAAAAAGTTCAAAAATCAGCATTTTAGCAAAACTTCAAGCCAAAAGCGGCAAATATAGGAATTGTCCTAAAAATCTCAAATTTTTTGTGTGAACTTGGTGCCACTAGTGGCCACTTTTCCGCACTACCCATCATCGAAAATCAAAAAAAAGTTTTTTTCGGCCCACCCTACTGTTCACCGTTCGCTGTTAAATTGATTAAAAAATGCATAAATTGTAAAATAAAACATGTTTAGTGGCGAATAAAACATGTTACACTCTACCACTGTTCCCCGTCGCTGTTAGGTTGATTAAAAAATGCAGGAATTGTAAAATGAACCATGTTTATAGACAAATGAAACACGGTTCTTCATTCATGCACAATATTTCACGATTAAATCTAACATGAAAAGTTTAATATTTATATAGATTCAGAAAATATAACTTTTTTTTTCGTGTATGGTTATAACATGACTTCCAAATTTTACGATTTTTTTGTTGCCACTAAAATTTAGTAGACTTTTTTAATTTCTTTAAACGTACAGCGTTATCTTTTAATTTTTTTTTCTTCTTTTATAGTTTTATATTGTTAAACTTTTTAGTAATCTAATATAATTTCATTTCATTTACATTTTATATTCCTTTAATATATATATATATATATATTTTTTTTCCCATGTGGCTACCAACCATATCTAAACAATTTTCCTTTAGACGGCTCTCCTGCCTGCGCAATACGAATCACTTTTTAACTGGATGTGACGATGCTCGCAACTAGGAAGTCCAAAAAGCTGTTTACATTGCTCCATTGCATTTAAAAGAAGCAAAATTTTATATTAAATTTTAGCGATACGGCACTCCCATTGGTTCGTTTTTTGATCCCGAGTATTTCTGAAGAAAAATTACATCTTTACAGTTTACATGTTTGTTTTGCAAGGACTATATATTATATTTTTTTGCGAACCAGTTTATTATAATGTAGAACTTAAATACATGAATAAAATTTTGAATTTGCTGAAGTCAGCGTTCGGTGATATTTATCAATGGATACATATCATGATATTAGACCGGGAGGCATCAACTCGATGAGTTGAGGCTCAAATTTTAGGATTAGTTAAATCTAGATTAGCATATAAAAATGCAACTGGGCTGTCATGCCATATCTTGGTCAAACACCTAAAAACTCGATTTTAGTGGTTGAATGTTGGATTTACTATTGTGCTTTCCTACTCTCAGTCCTCTATGTTTTCATGTTTGGGTGCGGGAAAACACGATGTTAAACCTACCGACCAACCTCTAAAATCGGGTCTTCTGAAATAGGAAAGAATGTGCGGAAAGATACGTGATAAAGAGGCATAAAGACACAACAAGGTCACAATGCAGAAAGCAGTGTAAAACGCTTTATTACACAAAAAATAGTACAATGTATCACTTAGAATCATCAAAGGAGCTGCTCGAAATTACGCTCATTGGCATGGACGCATGTCACCTATCTGACATGGATTGGAGAGCATTTTCAAAGATTCTGGTTGTTGCGTTGATGATAGCCGCAGCGATCGAGATTGCTGCCTCTAGGTCCATTTCAGAATTTACTAGGATGTCATTCACAATGCTTTCCATGACACTCTAGAGAAAATAATGAGGGGATATAAATCAGGTGATCTGGCGTGCCATGAGACGGCATCGCCACGCCCAACCCAATTGCTTCGAAATGGCCGGTCCAAATGATCACTTACGTCCCTTGCGTAATGAGACCACATTCCGCGTCAAACATTTGCAGGTACATCGTTAAGGCTCCGCTTCACTGAAACTCCCCGATCGCGAAATCCCATGTAAAACTATGGGAAAACTTTGAAGCGTGATGACTCATTACCTAATATAATTATTAAAATACCGTTTTCACCATCAGAAAGTAGACGTCAGATGCCGATGATGTGCGTTTTTAAAAATTCTCTCCGTAAATTTTAAGTAGTTTTAAGAAGATGATAAAATTTAATCAAATGGAAATTTCAAAGTTTATCGTGGTCAAATCGGGGAGTTTCAGTGAAGCGGAGGCTTAAGCATTACCAGAAGAACCTCCTGAATAAAACGAGGTACATGCGAGCGTCCAGTAGATGTGGTAACACGTATGACCCCCCTAAACTGTCTGCCACGATACCCGTCAACACAGTAATAGTGAAGCGTTGTTGTGCGCGTAGTAGTCGGGTTTCGTGTGACTCATGTTTTTCTTTAAACCCCTTCAAGGGCGGTGGTTCAGTTTTGGACCACTTAATTTTAATTCCTAAATGTCACATAGGCACCAGAATATTGGAAAAATTTCTTTTTATTAGGTATGTGAGCAAAAACTTTTGCATATTTTGAAATAAATTTGTTTGTAAATTCTGTTGTCGATCACTTATTTCAGCATTTTACGAATTGAAGTACCTTGCCCCTGAAAGGGTTATATCTATTTTTTAGGCCGATAATTGTAAACTAAAAAAATTGAGCCATTTTATGTTCAATGTGTCCTTAACACTAGAACCGCTGTAGCGGTCAGTTTGACCGGTGCCATATAAAAATATTTTGATTATCACCAGAAATTTCTTTCTAAAATAAGTTTAAAATGTACCACTGAGGAATAAGTTAAATAAATAAGTTAAATAGTTTTAAATAAAAATTCCGGTGAAAAATATTTTTATAACACTTCAGTAAAATTTTTGGCGGTTCTAGTGTTAAATGATCTAGTACCAAGATATCCACGGACAGTCATGTTACGAAGATAACGATTACAATTTCTAAGAATACGGAGGCTTGTACTATGCGCTCGAAAAAGATAGTTCATTCATTCATATGAGTTACACAAGCGAAACCTCAGATTGGAAAACTCCGGTTAGTAATAGATCAGTCACTATCAGGAATGCCTGCATTGCACTTTCTTTTACTTCCTTACAAAATTTCCGGTACCAGTAATAATTTATTCCTCCAATTCGTCTCGCGAACAATGTGTAAAATAAATTAGATGCTGTAGATAACGATATATCGTCGGTACCATATCAAACTATCCAATGTGAAAACAGTGGGCTACTTTTTTTAAATTCAGGTTTCTTGAAACGGCATCATTTTTTGGAATAGTAAAATTCGCCTTATTTAATGACATATTAATTAAGGCAACAAGGGGTAATTAACAAGGGGAATTTTACCATTTCAGAAAAGTGGTGCCAATTAAGAAATCAGAATTTTTAAAAAGTAGCCCACTGTTTTCACATTGGATAGTCCCGAGTGCGTTGGGTTTTTACAACTGTCACCACTATTTTTTCAAAAAGTATTCTTCAACTTAATTTATTTCAGAATTTATAGAATTTGATTGCGATTACTATTTGTATTTATTGGCGACAAATTAAAAACCATTCACACTCTGGGTATGCGCGACTTCCCCAGGGTTTAAGACATTGTCAATTATGAAAAATATTCAAGTATTTTTACAACGCATTTCATGATTAAAAACAAATTTATATCACGCAACACGAATTATTGCAATCAGTGTTAGTGTGATGACCGACGACGTCGACACCCGGTATTACTACTTATTCCATAATGTACAAGATACAGTGTCATGCAAATCGAAATTTCGCAAACGTCTCTCTTTTGCATTGTAGGTATAAGCTCCTTTAACCCTTTCAGGGGCAAAGCACTTCTATTCGTAAAATTATAAAATGATTGATTGACACTGGAATTTACAAACTAATTTGTTTCAAAATAGGTAAAAGCTCTTCCTCACGTAGTTAGAAATTTTTTCTTTTAAAATTCTGGTGTCAATGCGGTATTTAGGAATTAAAATTAGGTGGTCCAAAAATGAACCACCGCCCTTGAAGGGGTTAACGCTTCTAGTAAAATGACGGCTGTAGCTCGTCATTTCGTGCCAAACAGTAAGCTGACTAGTCATACTTATGATCCAACTAAAGTTACTTAAAATGTAATTACCACTAAGCAATTTTTGGCAGGGGTTAAAATTGGGGTAACCCTCTAATGCCCATGGTAGCATATATGAGCCTTTCAGTGCACAAATCGATTAACTTCATCAAATAAAATGTTCAGTACAAACAGTTAAAGTTATTGTAATTATAAAAATATTGTATCTATATAGTATTTTTTCTCTGGATATTTTGATTAACCCCTTAATACTCGCTACCGTCATATTCTCGGGCTGCGTCTTTTACTCAGATTGTTTGACTCTCACCAGTTTTGTAAAATAGTGAAATTGGCTATATTTTACTATGGATTTACCTGTCATTAAATAAGGTGAATATTTCTTTTTCATAAAAGTGGTGCCAATAAGCAATTTGAATTTTTTAACCGCAATTTAATTCGAGCGTGAAGGGGTTAAACTCATTAATTTTCTTTTAATCAATGGTAACGTTTTATCACTGTATAAATACAGTAAAATACGTTTAACATGAAAAATCGGTTAACACAAAATGAAATAGCGGTCCGGACAGTATACTATGCAATTTAATGCATTTTTCTTCTTTTAACACGAAACAAAAATCGTTTAACACGACAAAAATTCGCTTTCGATCTAGTTAGTTTTGTTGAAATTGTTGCATTTCGTGTTAAAAATACTGAATTTTGGTTAAAAATTAGTGAATTTCGTGTTTTTTGTAAATTATCTTATGTTTTATGAGCACAATGGATGAGAAATCGGTGCGAAAACAAACTGCTATTTCGCTTCAGGTGAAGATGAAGCTGCTTAACCCTTTCAGGGGCAGAGGAGTTCTGTTCGTAAACTGATGAAATGATTGACTGACACCAGAATATTCAAACAAATTTTTAAGAAAATAAAAACCTGCTAATTTGCGATTCCATTACAAAAGCAA
Organism: Maratus speciosus; assembly: GCA_963932465.1. Lineage (NCBI taxonomy): Eukaryota > Metazoa > Arthropoda > Arachnida > Araneae > Salticidae > Maratus > Maratus speciosus. The sequence continues at coordinate 285,889,279 of OZ010789.1, read as the reverse complement.
AATTTTATTAAAATATTCTTGGTGCCATTTGTAAGTTTTGGAATTAAAATTAGGTGGCTAGCCGTCTAGCCACCGCCCTTGAAAGGGTTAATGCAGTTGATGAAAAGGAAGGACGAAAACAGAAATCTGCAAAGAGTTTGGCATTGCCAATTTTACTTTATCAACAATAATTAAAAAAACAGGGATCTCATTACGTTAATGTTTGAGAGCAGTATGTTTAAGCCAGAGAGAAAACGATGTGAACTGCTGGGCAGGAAGATTTAGAGACAGCTTTGCTTATTTGGTTCAAATAAGCTAGATCTCAGAATGCTGAAAAATACACTTAAAAAAAAGCCTGATTTCCCCCCCCCCCCCCCACACACACACCACAAAAAAAAACTTGATTTTTATGCAACTTACTAGTAGTTTAACAGAAAATCGATATAGAATTTGACGACGTCGAAAATATTTATAAGTTTTGTTCTTTTTTTACGAATCTTTTAACGCGAAATTCTTTTAACACGAAATTTTTTTTCGATCCCTTCAGTTTCGTGTTAAACGTATTTCACTGTATGTAGAAAATTTTCAATGTTCCTTCGTTTAAAAAAAGTCACTTAAAATGGAGTTTGTCGGATTGCCGTCTGGACGCCTCATATGCTACTGCCTGTAATTCGACTTTAGTGGATTTTTTAATTTGAAATAGCAAATGGCAGATTTTCCTAATTTAATAATAGAAAATCCGTATTTAAATACAGCGAATTTTACTATAGAAATTTTCTGGTATGTATTCATATTCTCTCATTACGGAATATTTAGAACGTATTGTACCATGGAAATTAGAGGGTCAAATTAACCAACATATTACGAAAGAATCATGGTAGCTTTGCACCACTGGCTTTATAAACGTTGTTGCTAGTTTAACTTTCATTCTACAATGCCCGTGTGCAATAACAAACTTATTTTGATGAAATTTCGATTTAATTATTTTCTGTTCTACTTAAATTTTTAGCTGAATTTGATTTTTATTTATTTATTTATTTATTTATTTATTTTTAACAGCATTCGAGGACTCTAAAAATAATAAATAATATTGTCGAATAAACATACTTAAAAAATTTTTAAAGCATACCTATGCCTTTTTACATATTTTGCAGATTTTGCTATTTCGCACTAGGAGAGCCGGAAATTTCACTCATGCTTTATTTAAAAAAATGTACACCAGAATTTTTATTTAACGCTTTTTTAACTTAATCTTGTTTGATATATATATTTAACTCTTTTTTATAGAAATTTCTGGTTCAAATCGATATTTACATATTTGGTAGCAGATAAATTGACTGCTCTTGGTGCTCCTAGTGATAGTGAATAATAAATTTACCCAAATATCAACATGTAAATATTAATTTACATATTATACACCGGAAACCTATTAATATGTTTTTGGTGCACCTCTTCTCTGTCCTTGCTAGCTTTAGTATTGAAACTTCGCTCATCATCATTGCGATGAGTATTCGTTTATTAAGCATTGCAGAAAAACAAGCTATGAAAAGTTCGGAGACCGATGAGTTTAGAGACATTGTTTAGATTTTACGCCGTATATCTTGCTTTTTTTCACCTTTATGTGCATTTCTACCAATGCATTTGTAAAAAAATATGTGAAGAAAATTGTTTTTGATACTGCCAAGTACTAATTTATTGTCATATAAAACAGTCAATCAAAACGAGCCAATCAAAATGGAGCATTCTTCACAAGTCACAGACTTTAGAGAAATCTTTGATTAGGATGTAAAATAAAATAGTTAAGAGCCTACACTAGTCACTCAAAAAGACCCGGATGATACTGTTAATCCTATGGAGAAGTTATTTTCAAATATCTCGCTTGAATTTTGATATTTTCGAATGATTTATTTTGCATAGTAAAGCTCAAGACGATCTACAATTGGGCTAGTTTTTACTTGCTCGATTTTGGTTATAGTTTTTTTTATATTACGATAGTTTCGATTTCAGAACCGGTTCAAACCGGTTCGAATGTAAAAGTAATTAAAAAATATATGAAACCAAAATGAAAAATGTAAAAACTAGCCCGGTTGTAGATCGTCCTCAGCTATCATGCGCAAAAAAATCATTCGAAAATATCAAAATTCAAGCGAGATATTTGAAAATAACTTCCCCATAGAATTAACATTATCATCCGGGTCTTTTAGGCCTCTCTATGCACGTTCATTCTGTCGTACCGCATTCTGCATTATCTTTCAGTTTTCCCGACTGCGGGTTATTAAATACGGGTATTATGAACTCTAGAAGGCACTGTGTAAATTTCCTGGACGTTCCAAAATTGCAAAAAAAAAAAAGAATCATTGAAGAATCAAATTTTTATTGTAATAATAACATAAACTGTCTCAGGATATATTAAATTACATCTGGCAATATGATTTACTTGAAAAAGGGGTATAGTTTTTTAATTATTAATAATAATAATAATTTTTATCATTTAGAATCTTTACTTGTTCATGTAGCATATTTATGTAAAATGTATATTATATATATATATATATACTCTGAAAATAAAGGAGTCTTAAAGTAAGTCAGAAAAACGACTGAAAAAGCATTTAAGACACGAAAATGTCTGTAAATGTCATTCTAAAAATTATCTGCAACCAAAATCGGAAAAGCAAAAAACGTGCGCTGTAGAGACGGATCTCAGCTATCCAATGCAAAAAAAAGATTATTTAAAAATGTCGAAATGCAAACGAGATATTAGAAAAATCCCTCGCCATAGGATTAGCACTAGATTATGAGTGCCTTCGCCAGCAGGGACAGGAGCCTTAATGCACTGGTAGTAGAAACGAACTAATACTAAGTGTCTTAATATGGTGAAATGTCTTAAACAGCATACCACAGCCGCCCGCCATATTTGTTGTTGTGTCTTGTGTGCCGTGCGCGAATCGAAAACGATTTTTTTCTATGAATGTCAAAAAATCACTCTGAAATGCGAATAAATGAACAGTGGACAAAAATTTCAATCTCTATTGTCGAGACCTTTCAGGTGAAAATGCAATACCCTTTCTGACAGTTGAGATTATCCATTGTGGAATGCAGTGGCACATGTAAAATAAACGCGAAGTACGTGAACCTCATGGTAATTCTAAGACTTTAGTCTAATTGGGTTTTCTATGATAGCTGGTTAATTTAAATGAAATATATATTAATCAGTTATCTAGAAATCTTTGTTGGACAAAAAAAAAATTTCCTCCATCTAAACAAAGGAATATAAATTACTAGAAAATGTATACTATGCAAAAGGCTAAGTGACTTATAAAATATAATACTCCATTTTGTTCCGCTAATGTTTTATATAAGTTATATTATTTTTAGAACAAATTTGATTTTAACAAATATAAATGTTATCTATGCTTTTATGAGGTTCCATTTCTAAAGTATACATTTATGTCTAAGATTTTAAATTAATATTAATCCATATTTACGCTATTGTTTTCTGTGGGTTTTTTTTTTTCGTACTATGAAATGCAGTACAGTATTGTTTAACTCGGTGTTTTTACGCAGTTTATTTTCTTATATATATAAAAAAAAAAAACTTTAATCATATTTATTTATTTATTTATTTTTGTGTAAAAAAAATAATGGTCTCATTTTTAATTATATGTATTATTGCAACAGTCGTAACCATTTATTTTATTGTTGAAACACACTGAATTAAGTAAGCTTTTTCTCCCTTCAATGGAAACATGAATGAATTAACATATAAATTTTTGACAACTTTAATTATTAAATGCGCTTATCTGTTAAATTGAGTCAAAAAGACATGCAATGTTTTCAGATTTTTCTAATTATCTGATGGAAAATATTTATATATGAACGGTGAATTTAATTATTTGAAATTATGTGTAAAATTAGTTAAATTTTCCTGTTAACATCCCTGTTTAACAAGCACATTATTAACTGTTGTATCATAAAATGATTTCTCAAGTGATTTTAATATTTTACAGCAAGATAATTTTGAATAATAAAGTAATACGTAAATGATTATTTTAATTTCACCTTACAAAAAATAAAAATAAAAAGAACCCGGTGTAATCAGAAATTTTAAATATGCTTCAAATGTCTGTTTGTGAAAATGTGCCCAGATTTGTGTTTGTGCACATTTTCCTTGAATTATAAATGAAATATAAAATTTTTTTATGATTTACCTTATGAAGTATAGAAAAGTTTCATAAAGAGGAGGGGAGATTTGTCCATTTGAAAATAACACTATATTTATCTTGTCTACAATGTTGAAGGGGTGAGGAATTTCGTTTTTAATTACCCTGAATCTATCGAAAAATAACATAAATAATAATCCCAGATATGGTTTGTATGTATGTCTAATAATTTAAATTGACTAAATGATTAATAAATTTCTTCAACTATATTCCAAAGTAAACAAAGAAAAATTAATATTTTAAATACTTGAAAATGGATTAATATATCTTGACATCGAAACTGATGAATGTAAAAAAAAAAAAAAAAAAAAAAAAAAAAACATAAATTAATAAAAATAAATAATGCAGTCTGTTGTAGTCTTCCATAATTAGCAAACATTAATTTTGCTTTGTAGCTTGACTGTAAGTCTAAGTTTTAGCCTGCTGTTAATGAGGCAGTGTAAATAAGAGAAAAAAAAATCTTCTAAGATGTTTCGAGTGTCTTAAAAGACCTCATTTTAGATGTTTCAAATGTCTAAAAAATGGCGGCTTTTTAAGACGTTTCAAGTGTTTTATAAATGGCAGCGTTTAGATGTTTTGAATGTCTAAAAAATGGCGGCTCTTTAAGACATTTCAAGTGCTTTAAAAATGGCGGCGTATAAAGACTTTTCCAATGTTTTAACTTCAAATGAAAAAAGGTGTCTTAAAAAGTAAGACACCTTTTTTTTTTCACTTAAAATGCGACCCTCCATTTAAGACACTTTTTTAACAGAATTTCAGATTAGATGTAAATTTCCAACTGGGCGAAAAATGTCCGGACCAGGATTCGAACCCGGGACCTCCTGGCTGAAGCCGCCAGTGCTCTGCCATCTGAGCTACCCCGGACGATTCTGGTCGAACTTTTTCACCCAGCTAACCTTGATGATTACAGCATCTGGTCTGAAACCTGGTTCAGCTCAACAGAATAAATCTCAGGTAATGGAACTCCAGAAATCGCTGGATACGAAATTACACTAGATTAATATTAACACAATTATTCTAATTGGTAAACAAATCATATTAGATGTAAATTTCCAACTGGGCGAAAAATGTCCGGACCAGGATTCGAACCCGGGACCTCCTGGCTGAAGCCGCCAGTGAACTGGCGTGAAGAACTGGCGGCTTCAGCCAGGAGGTCCCGGGTTCGAATCCTGGTCCGGACATTTTTCGCCCAGTTGGAAATTTACATCTAATATGATTTGTTTACCAATTAGAATAATTGTGTTAATATTAATCTAGTGTAATTTCGTATCCAGCGATTTCTGGAGTTCCATTACCTGAGATTTATTCTGTTGAGCTGAACCAGGTTTCAGACCAGATGCTGTAATCATCAAGGTTAGCTGGGTGAAAAAGTTCGACCAGAATCGTCCGGGGTAGCTCAGATGGCAGAGCACTGGCGGCTTCAGCCAGGAGGTCCCGGGTTCGAATCCTGGTCCGGACATTTTTCGCCCAGTTGGAAATTTACATCTAATATGATTTGTTTACCAATTAGAATAATTGTGTTAATATTAATCTAGTAGAATTTCAGATGTTTGCGTTTACAGCATATATATTTGCTTTTATATCTAAAATTCGCAACTTTTCCGCGACATAGCGATGAAGAAAACTCATTTTGAATGTTTTCGGTCTGTCCTAATGCGCAAGTCAAACAGGTTGGGAATCACTGGTGAAAGTATCATACATGCTTTTTTTGTTGTGTATCAAAAATTAAATGTTGGCAACATTTTTCATATTCCGATAGAAGAAAATCTTTCTTAACTGTACCGTAAAGAAGGAATAATCTATGGTCACATTTTTTATAAATTTTATTTCTTATGCAGTAATTTGAATATATACTCATTCATACACTAAAACATATTTATTTTCATCTGAAACACAGTTTTGCTCAAACTTTTTGTGAAAATGCAAACAACCTGACTCCCAAAAGATCTAACTATGACTACCAAGTGTTATTCTAGGCTACCCATCCAACCGCAAAAAGAATATTATAATCCTTAAAACCTGGAAACAGAAATTTATATACAACCTGACCCCATGTAAGGCTCTATTCAATAATCCCGATGTCTTTACTATTCAGAGGCTTTACTATATTTGAATATTAAAACATATTTTATGACTATTTGAATATTAAACACCTGCTTTTTTTTCTAAAAAGCATAAAACTGGTAGTACAGATATAAATGTAGGTTACTTTCACAATTGCATTAAAACATAATTTCCTTTCCTTTCATTTCGGATTCGGCCGAGACGGGCCCAGGCTTGGTCCTATTCTCCTTCACGGCAGTCGGGCCGGGCCTGGACCATACTTTTTTCAGAAGGCTTGGGCCGGGCCTAGTCACTACTCTTTCCGGGCCAGGCTCTGGCTTTTTTCCTGAAGGACCGGGCAGGGCCTAACTTATTTTTTCCTTACCAAACCGGGACTTGTATCATCCTTTCTAGTCTTCACGGGCCTAAATTTTCATTCCCAGTTTTGACCTAACCCGTATGAAAATCATTGTCTCGGCGTGGCCCGGTCCATTCAAAAATCAGTAAAATTTAGCATGGCCCAAAAATTTTAGCAAAAAATGCATACATTTTTAAATCGCCATTATTCTACAATTAAACATTTAATTTTATTCTTTATAAAGAATAGTACATTTCTAGGGTTATTAAAATGTAGCTAAATTAAAAAATAGTAAAACGTGTGAAAAAAAACCTGCCTATGACGGAATCCTCTCTTAACCTGAAAAATATGTTGATCCATACAAAATGGATGTACTAATACATGAGAAAAGAATATATAATACTTTTTCACCTGTTAAGATGGGGACTTGTCTATAACGTATTTTTTTTCTTTCCTATGCAATTCGGTCTTAGAAGATTTTACGGTATAGCATTCTTTAGATTTCTAAGTCTCCAATACGTGAAATATGGATTAACTATATTAATAATAACTGAAACATTTACATACAACAAATAGCGATTCATAAAAATAAATAAATATCGCAATAACTTTTATAAAAATTAAACTGGGAACATGACAATAAGAATCAAAGATAAGTATTTTTGTCAGAACTCCTCGTACGAGACAAAGTTTTAACCAAATCTACGTAAAAATCAATGTTTTGTAGCAATTCATTTGGGCCGGACTGGGCTCGGGCCGAGAGATTTTGACTTTTTTCCAGGCCAAACTTTTAGCTGTTGTACTGGGCCAAGTCGGGCCAATAGTTTTTTTTTCTACGATCCGGGCCGATATTTTTTGTACAGGCCAGGCCGGGCTCGGGCCGAACTTTTAATGTTCATACCGGCCGGGCCAAATTTTTCTTCTATGGATCGGGACGGGGCCTGGCCTAGAAATTTAGGCCCGTGCAGACCTCTACCATAGGCTGCATGTACGGGGAACCCCGTTCCAAAATACTGTTTCTACTACATTTCTTTCTATATATCTTATTGTAAGCTCTATTGATTTTTTAATGGATCTCTATTAGTACGTAAATATCTGAATTATTATCAATATCATTAATCCATTTACACGGCTTGGATACTTAAAAATCTGAAAATTCTATCTCGAAAAACCTTCTAAGACGGAAACACATAGGAGAGAAAAAAAATCGTTATAGTTGAGTTCCTTTTTTGTCAGGTCTGTCGTCTCTTGCATGTGTATTATTTATTTTCAAACGGGTTATTATATCCATTTAGAAGATCCAGCAGTGTTGACAGATGGGCTACTTTTCTTAAATTCGAATTCTTGATTGACACCAATTTTTTGATATGCTAAAATGCACCTTATTTAATGACATATTAATTAAAGCGAAAACAAAGGTAATTTTACTGTTTGAAAAAAGTGGAGGAAATCAAGAAAACTGAATAAAAAAAAGTAGCCCACTGGCAACACTGAGATCCAGATCCACCGATCAAGAAATTTTTCCGTTTAAAGAAGGATTTCATAATACACAGATTCTTAAAACAGGTTTTTCAGTATTGTATACCCTCCCCAGCCCCCTTAGAAATGTATATGTACTACTATTCTTTAAAGAGAATTTTAATTGTACAATGATGGTAATTTAAAACTAGTATGTTGTGGCCATCACGAAACTTTCTTCTATATAAATCAAGTCAATTAAATCATTTAAATGGTACAAGAAATAACAACGATTTAGCATCAATTCATATCAAAGTATATCTGAATTTGAAGTTGGATGAAAATGCGTGCATTAGTTCTTGAGATAGACCTATAGCGGAAATTCTGAAAAAATGTAGCATAGCAGCGCCACCTGTTGAGCGATTTACAGCAAAAGTAAACAACACTAAACGATATCAAGGTATACCTGAATCTGAAGTTTGTTGAAAATCCAAGCATTAGTTCTTGAGATAAAGCTATTGCGGAAATCGCAAAAATACCGCATAGCAGCGCCACCTGTTGAGCGATTTACATCAAAAGTTAAACAGCACTAATTTATACGTCAATTCATGTCAAGGACTAACTAAATCTGAAGCTTGATGAAAATCCGTGCAATAGTTCTTGAGATACAGATCTTGTGGAAATCGTGAAAAATGCAGCACAGCAGCGCCACCTGTTGGGCGATTTACACCAAAAATTAAACAGCTCTAATTTATATCAGGGACTAACTGAATCTGAAGTTTGATGAAAATTCGTGGATTTTTTCTTAAGTTAGAGCTATTGCGTTAATCATGAACAATGCAGCATACTAGCGCCACCTGTTGGGCGATTTTCACAAAAAAGTTATCAGCACCAAACTATATCTTGGACTAACTGAATCTGAAGTTTTATGAAAATCCTTGCAGTAGTTCTTGAGATATAGCTATTGCAGAAATCGGGAAAAATGCCGCATTGCAGCGCCACCTGTTGGGAGATTTTCACCAAAAACTAATCAGGTCCAGTTTATATGAAGATCTAATTAAGTATGAAGTTTTGTGAAATTCCGTGCATTAGTTCTTGAGACAGAGCGCCCACAAACTTTTTGTCACATACAGACTCAGAGAGTGACGGAGTGACAGAGTGACAGACAGACTCACAGACAGACATTTTCTAAAAACCATCAAATCGTGTTCTGGGCATTCTAAAATGTATAAATCCGTCGAAAACCGGAAGTCGAATTTTTTCACGAATCCAATACTTTCTTCTTGTAAAGATAGAAGAAATTAAAAATATATTTTTTCGGAAAAAATTGTTGACCTAAGATAAGTTGTTCATTAAACAGATTTTTGCACAAGTCACACTGGGACGGGGTAATAGTTTTCATACAAGCAGGGGTGACCGGGCCAGAAAATATCTGTCTGTGCAGACTTTTAGGAATAATAGAGCACAAACCCAAAAATAAGTCCGGTTCGGCCCGGCCCGAGCCTCCAGAGAGAGCAAGACTCGAGCACGACCCAAAAAAATGATGATCACACTCGACCCGCCCCAAGTCCGTTTAGGCCTCTAAATGTCATTTGAATGGGAAAAACGTGATCTTAACGGCAGGACCACTTTTAAATAAGTTATGAAAAAAATTGTGTTTGAGTTGTAAATTTCGTTCAAACTCGCGGATTTTTTGAGCTTTCGTTCAGTTCACGTTCGTTTATCAAAAACTAAGTTATGTTCAGCTCAAAGTTCACAGAAATTGAACTAAGTTCGTGAGTTTCCGTTCAATGAACGCGTTCATACCCAACACTGATTGGAACTTATAAATTGTATACATCGCATACACGTGGTACACAAATGATTTCGCACACATTTCGGATATGGAGAGTAATCGCAGAAAATGGATTTTTACTAGTTTTCTTTTCTTTTTTTTTAATTGCTTATTTAGATATCTCATTTTGCTCTCGAGAAAGCTAAATTTCCGAATAGTATCCTATTAGTGTTTGAAAATGCATACCTGATGCATGATTTTTCGTTTTTATTCAAATCATCAATGTTTGAGTTACATGAATTACAGTAAAACCTCCCTAAACGACCACGTTCCGTTCCAATAAAAATTGGTCGACAGGTGGTCTCTTAATGGAGGTCATGTTTAAATCTAGATTTTAATTCGCGAAGAAACATAACAATTAATGTCTACTAAAATTTATTTTTCACATTAGGAAAAAAATATGAAAATTTAATTATTAAAACAAAAGTTATATAAGTAAGGTAATGACTGCAGAGTTTAAAAAATGAATACATTGACGTTTTCTTTGATTTTACTGTTTTATCTTTTATAACTTTTATTTCCAAGTCATTTCGAAGTTCAGTAAATATATATATATATATATTTGGACGGGAACAATTAATGACGATTTCATTCATTTATCTATTTCTCTGAGAGTTTCCTGACAGAATAGGACAGGGGAGTTTATTGACAATCATCCTTAATTTGTCATCTGAGTTAAATTCATTAGCTAAAAACGCACAAAGGGGTTTAAACTCTTAAAAGTTGCCGAGATAATTAAAAGTTCCAAACTTAGCTTTGAAGTTTGGTGAGTAAATGCGCTCTCTGGAATTATTTTTCTAATAAAACCTTCTTCAAGAGATCAGAAAAGAAAGGAATTTGTTTCATTTTCTTCAAAGAAATGGGTCGCTCATGGAGGGAGTTCAACTGGGATGGTCTCTGAATGGAGGTAAAATTAGTACTGAGCCTATGGGAATAAATTTCGTTCCATGAAAAAATGGTCGTTCAGAGAGGTGGTCGCAGAGGGAGGTTTCACTGTATAGAAATTGATATATCGTCCCCTTAGAGCAAGAGTGGGACAATAATAATCGGAAATGAGATGTCTGACTTACTGCTATGAAAAACTGTATGCATCTAGTGGAACAGTAGAAAATTTTATAAAACAGATCTGAGATATAATATTAAGGTATGTGCCTACCTTCTGGGCACTTTTTTGGAAAAATGTGAAATTTTTATCAAACGCATGTGTTTTTAGTTAAAACAGGGAACAAAATTATGAATTCATATAAATTTTCAAAGGAATATTTATTAGCTTTTCAAATTCAGGCAATATTTAGTCAAATTTCAGTAAAAAAAAAAAAAAAATGTGTTTATGCCAAACCTTCTATAACGAAATCTATTCAATGTATTTCTCCTTTTCTTTTCAGCAATGTATTAGCAAACCACTTATGATGACCGGTTCGAGTTCCATGATATTCATGAAGAAAGAACACCAGATCGGATTAAAGTAGTGAGGTCTAAGCAGTAATATGATTAACTAAGTTTAATCTGTACATTGGACGAATACATTAACAACACACACACACATTATATAATGAAATAACACTCTTCAAAATTACATATTATTTCACAGCAGCTTTTCGAACACAACGCATCCAAGAATTCATCTTCTCTGTCTCTTAGCTGTTGCCATTCCGAGTTTCGTAAAAAGTTTTTGGACCACGGAGTATAGGCGACTTTCACACCACTTACCAGTGTTATGAAGCAAAATATTTGCAAAACCTCTAAAATTTACTAACTTATGCCAAATTTTGTATATGTTACAGGCCAAACCCAATTTTAGGCCAAACTAGATTGGCCTAGGCCAAACAAGTTTATCCTAACGCGCTTCGGATAAACTAGTTTTTCCTAGGCCAAACTAGTTTATCCTAACGGCCATAGGATAAACTAGTTTTTCCTAGGCCAAACTAGTTTCTCCTAATGCCCATAGGATAAACTAGTTTTTCCTAGGCCAAACTAGTGTGGCCTTACGTACATAGGATAAACTAGTTTAGCCTGCTATTAATTGGTCCGAACTAGTTTATCCTAGGCCGATCTAGTTTATCCTAGGCCAATACAATTTGGCATGATTTTATTGATACCAAAGACCGCTCCGGCGCCAAACCTTCTAGTTTATCCTAGGCCCATCTAGTTTATCCAAGGGCAACGCAATTTGACGTGCTTTATTGATCCCAACTACCACTCCGGCGCCAACCTAGTGCAAAATAGTATTGCCGTCACCCCTGTATAATATATTTTATTCGATGGGGAGTGGGATACTGTCCACTATCTTCCCCATTTCACCGCCGCTGTTAGTTACAAAATATGTTCCATTTGACAAATTGTGTGCTGGAGGACCGAAGAATTGGATGAGAGGTTATTATAAAATTTAGAAGAGGAACAATTTAGAGGATTGATTATGTACCGTATAACTTCGAAAATCCGGCATCGTCGGGACTGGGTCTTCGCCGGTTTTTCGAAAATTCCAGATTATTGAAAGAATATCAAATGTACTTCTGATATTCTTAATGGTGCATTTATTCACCAATAATTCAAAGCCAAGTGATATTTATGTGAGAAAAAAAATTAATATTAAAAAAAAACATTGATTTTCTTTTCCCACATAAATATCACTTGGCTTTGAATTAATTATGAATAAATGCACCATTAAGAATATCAGAAGTACATTTGATATTCCTTCAGAAATCTGGAATTTTCAAAAATCCGTCGAAGTCCCGGTCTCACAAGGAGAGGGCCAACCTTGTTAATCACAGATTTTAATTATTTTAATATATGTTGTAAGGTAGACACCCCTTAGTGTCAGGTTCAACGGATTTTATCCAATGCCCTATAGTTCTTGAAAAACCAGGGGGGTCTAATATTAGTAGACAACTTAAATACTTATTTCGCAGCAAAAATGGCAGGTTAGTCGTAGCTCAGTTGGCATGGCGTTTGCCGGCTGATTCGAGGGCCCGGGTTCGATACCTGAATGCGCTGCATTTGTTTTTGTTTTATAAATATAGTTGTAATTATAATTTAATAATTTCAATTAAAAATTTTAACATCAAACATTAATTATAATGTTAACAAACTTAAATTTATCATTTCTTATTTGTAAACTATTATTTCTCAACCATTAAAGAGGTTTAAAAAGAAATTGGATCTATTATTGAATGATAAAAATTCCAAAATCGTGACAAATTCTGTTGTGGTGCCATCTAGTTATGATAAAAAAAAAGGAATACTCAAATAAATTAAAAGCAGAAAAAAGATAAAGGGGAAAGCAAAATAATTGAAAGCGCAAGCATACTTATTACAAATTTAAAAATCTTTAATATGCAAAAAATCGGTTGTAATTTAATTCTGATGCTAATTTTTAATATGATTATGCTTGTTACTTTAAAAACAGAATAATATTATCTCATTGACTTCCTTTGTTAAAGCAATGCGTAAATGATGTTTCTTTAAAATCACGAATTGACACAATTGCTCAATATCATTGCATCGATAAAGAATATATGAAATACATTTTTAAAGTGATTTTTTTTAAATAACAGTTTTATGATGTTTTATTACAACTATTCAGTTAAAAGTAAAAAATTAAATAGGTTAAAATTATAATTGATATACAATATTAAAAATTTTAATTGACAGTGAGATTATTAAGTTATACTTACAAGTAAATTTATAAAACAAAAAATGAGAAAAACAAACGTAGCGCATTCAGGTATCGAACCCGGGCCCGCCAATCAGCAGGTTAACGCCATACCAACTGAGCTACGACTGACCTATCATTGTTGGAGCAAAGTAAGTATTTAAGTTGTGTACTAATATTAGACCCCCCGGTTTCTCAAGAACTAAGGAGCATTGGATAAAATCCGTTGAACCTGACACTAAGGGGCCTCTACTCTACAACATATATTAAAATAATCAAAATCTGTGATTAACAAGGTTGGCCCTCTCCTTGTCAGTTAGGTCTGAAACACATATATTTTTAAGCTACCATTATACCACAATTAAAATTCTTTTTAAAGAATAGTACATATACATTTATACGGATGGGGATACAGAACTCTAAAACCTGTTAAAGAATCTGTGTATGACGAAATCGTATTTTAAACGGATTTTTTTTTTTAATCGGTGCAAATTGGATATAATAATCCGTTTGAAAAAAAACATAACACATTTGCTAGAGACGACGGACCTGCTAAAAAAGGAACTTAACTATAACAAAGTTTTTTTCTCTCCTATTTGTTTCCGTCTTAGAAAATTTTTCTACAGATAATTTTTCAGATTTTCAAGTTTCCAAGCCGTGTAAAAAATTAACTGTATTAGTAATTATTCAGATATTTACATACAAACAGAGATTCATTAAAAGATAAATATTGTTTACAATAGAATCATTAATATCGTTAATCCACATTCTATGGCTTGGAGATTTAAAAATTTTATACAATAAAATCTTCAAAGACGGAATTGCATAGAAAAGAAGAAAAATCCGTTATAGGCAGATTCCGTTATTAGAAGGTTCATCTCTGTTGTAAATGCATTATATTATTTTTACAAGTACTAATATCCTCATTTTACATAGATCAACATATTTTTTTTTTGTTAAACACGGGGTCATAGGCAGGTTATTTTTCTCAGGTTTTACCCTACTTTAATTTTATTACCTAAAAATGCATCTACTCATCTTAAAAAAATTAATACAAATAACTAGAAAACAGGAATTCTGCTTTTTCAGAATTTAGTGTCGCCTCCGATGAAAAAAATGTATATAAATATAGATAGTACAAAACTTATTTTAGTCTTAAGACTTAAAACACACAGTTTTATTTTATATAAAATGACGTCATTCGAATCCACTGAATAATTCCTCATTTACAATCCAGTCTTAAACTGCATCTACAGTAAATTATTCATAGAACGTCACTATCACTGAATAATACATAAATCCAAAAAAGAGATGTCGTCATTCAAGAAACTCGACAAAAAAATCCGCTATTTAATGATTCATATGTTTTCATTTATTTGTAATATTAATATAGATACTTAAAAATAAATATAGTTTATAACAGCTCCATGTTTTATCAGAAATCATTCATTTATATTTTTTTCAAAATAGCATGTATTTTAATTACATTTTTTTTCGTTTGTTATGAAAAAAATAGCAACAAAAAATATAATTATTATTTTCCAACTATTTATCTTTTACTTTCTACAGAAATGGAGTACTTGAGTTGCCAACATTAAACAAATTACGCTAAAAACTACAAAAAAAATTAATATATCAAAAATAGAGATGAAGTTTTCAAACAAATTGTAGTTAAAAGTACTTTTTTTCCCTAACACGACGGTATAAAAATTGAAAATGTGCGATGCTTAGAAGTTTAAAAAAAATTGCAGTAGAGTATTTAGCCGTACATTGATACATCTGCTTTTTTACGGCTGGCTTATACAACGGAACATTGCTTTTTAGAGATGAAATTTTTGTTGCTGGCCGAAAGAAAGAGCATACCAGGGCTAATAAGTATATAAATTTTAATTGTGGAATAATAGCGATTTAAAAGTACGTGCATTAAAAAAAAAAAAAAAAAAAAAAAAAAAAAAACTGGGCCTGCCTAAATGTTGCTGATACTTTTACTGAACAGACCTGAGATCTTGCCGGTCCAAATGATTTTCACATATGAGCTGGATTGGAAATTGGACTGAAAATTTCTACCTGTGTAGGCCTCAAGAAGAATGCAGTGCTGTCCCGACTTACGCCGGAAAAAAAAATTGAGCCCCAGTCCATCTCGGTCCGAACCTCTCGAAAAAAGTAATCTCCAAACCGGGCCGAGTGTAGGGAAGGAAAATTGAGCGGGCCCGTAAAGACCCTTACATCGAATAACCAAAAGACTAGCACACAAAATTTTGTAAATTTGGACACTAAACACCGCTATTATATTTAAAAAGTAAAAAAACGAGTTTTTAGTGAACTTCGCTCACTTCCATAGATGTGTTTGAGTTGAGCGGATTCGTTTGAAAATTTTTGAATTTGAGCGTGAACTTGATTCATTTTTGAGAAACTAAATTAGAGTTTGAATTAGTTCGTTTTCTTTTTCTTTTTTTTTTTTTTTTTTTGAGCGTGCTCAACTCTAGTTCGCATCAATTAAAGCACGTCAAATTGAATTGGCCTAAGATGAACTAGATTGGCCTAGGATAAACTAGAAGGTTGGCGCCGAAGCGGTCTTTGGGATCAATAAATGCACGCTAAATTGACTTAGCCTACGATAAAATAGTTCAGACCAATGAATAGCAGGCCAAACTAGTATCTCCTATGAGCTTTAGGCCAAACTAGTTTGGCCTAGGAAAAACTAGTTTATCCTATGGCTGTCAGGATAAACTAGTTTGGCCTAGGAAAAACTATTTTATCCGAAGCGCGTTAGGATAAACTAGTTTGGCCTAAGCCAGTCTAGTTTGGCCTAAAATCGGGTTTGGCCGGTAACATATACAAAAAATGATTTTTTTCTAAAAAAATTTGTGTATTTTTCAATAAAAATGGCTCTTAAATTAATATATAGAAAGTTACAAGGTATATTTAGCTTCATTACATACCTATATATGAGCAGAAACTTGTCAAAAAATTTTATTCCAATATCTTAAAATCTTTTTAAGAAATGCTGTTTCCCGTAAACGTACACAATGAAAAACACAGTTTTCCAGAAAACGCAAATTAAGATTTAAATGTAGCACAAAAAATTATGTTTGAAGTTTACAGTTTTGAAAATTATAGGGTATATTTGTAGGGGTTTATATGTTTTTGTATATGTTATATATTTGTGTATTAAAATGTATTTTTTACCTTTCTGTGGCTCTTAAAACGGTCACGTCTGGTTTCAAATACTTCATTTAAGGTTTATATTTTGGTCTATAACTTTGCTTCTTATTTTCGCTGAACCAAAAGTAAAGCATTTTTTTTTTATCCTAAATGTTTTAACTTTAATTTAAAATAATAAAAAAAGAAATAGAAAATTTCACAAAAACAGCGATTTGAGGGTAGGCACATACCTTAACCCTTTATCTACTGATGGTACTTATAAGTACCATTAAATTAACTTGTTATAAAATTCATTTAATACATCGATTATTAGTAATACAGTTTAGAATGAGTTATAGATGCATTAATTTATCTTATTCGAAAAGCATTATTGGTTACCCAAAAGAAAAATATTTTTAAAAGGATGATTTCTTTTGCCTTTGCATCTTTTCATCTTTCTTGGCGTTGGGGGCGGTGAATTCGGAACTATTTCTATATTTATAGAGCTGTGCAAGGTGACGTCACGAACAGGTTTTTACTGCTGCTGTAGGACAGCTATAGCTACCTTTATCAATGCTTTTTCTATCTGTGTGTCCTACAGCTTTCTTCATTGTTCTCCGGTAAAAGTCACGCGATGTGCATTGCTCTATACTATAAGAACAAAATATTTGTACATTTCCTAATTCTACAAAATACTATGAAAAATATTTAAAATAAAAGATTTGAGTGGGGTTATAAATATTGCACAAAATCCCTATAAATTCAAATTTAATTAATCCTTCTAAATCACCCAATCTTTCGAAAATCCTTCTTAAATTTATTAAATGATTATATAGATCTTCTAATGTTGTTTCAAAAATTCACAAAAATGCTTTAGAAGATAAAATTTTCATGCATTCATAATTCAGTACATAAAGGTTTAAACATAACTTTGTGTTTCAGAAGTTGTTCCACTAGTTGTAAACACGGTTATTCATAGCAGTAAGTCAAAAATCTTAATTTTTAATATTACTAGATGTCCTACAGTTTCTTTGAGGCGACGATATATTTCCTTATGTAATATTACATAATAACGTAAGAATTTGGAATGTCAAATATTTACTTAAATCATCCAAGACCCTTGCCAGAAACCACGTGAGGTCCTGGGGCAAAAATCCAATTTGCGACTCCCATAACATTTTCTTAGCCATAACTCGTAATCATTCAGAGAAGACATACCTGAAGTTTTCCGGTATGTTTCAGAGGTAGGAATTCTGGAAGCTTCATCGGGACGCTATTATGGTATTATTAGGCTTTAAATACGTAATTTTGCACTTTTTATTGAATGTAAATTTATTATTTTTGTATCATTCGAATTTTTATATCGAGCTAATCTCTAATTTTTTACACTCTGTAATATAGTTGAAAATAGTTTATCAAGACGATTTGTCTGTCCATCTTACCGAGTTCTAACTAACGCAAATATAGTCGTATTGACACGTAATTAAATATGTTATTGGCCTTTACTATGTCATGTTCGGTAATATGTTATTGGCCTTTTACTATATCATGTTCGGTATTGAAAATGAAGTGTGTAGCCTTTATCCTCTTGAAAGACGCTGATGCCGCTGTGGCATCACATAATTTGAATCCCTAATTGCCACATTGGTACCCGATTTTTTTATGAAATTTTTAATAAGTACACGAAAATATGCTTTTACTTTTTTACAAGTAAATTTTCATGTAAATACTGGTGTCATTCAAGTATTTCAACATTTTACGAATACACGTACATTGCCCCTGAAAGGGTTAAAATCCACTTGCACTGGCACTCGTAAGAATTCCGTTACATTATCACAGCTGCCAACCTGTACGGATTTTTCTTACCACTAAAATTTAACAGAAATTTTTGACTTATCAAAACGCTAAAATTGCTTGAAATTCGGTGATTCGATTAGCTAAAATTTTCTATTAAATTTTGGTGGTATGAAAAATCCGTACAAGTTGGCAGTTATGCATTATGGTGTAAGGGGAAAAAATTGCAATGTATGTTATTGAAGTTACTTTATTTCAGATGCATTGAAATTGATATACATTCCTGAGGAGTACTACAAGAATGTAGTACACATAGCAATTTATCGTTCGTTTATAGAGACATACAAATAATTTGCTTACAGTACTGTCTATGAGAGATAATTGCTAGAAGTGCATTTTATTTGGGGTATGTGATTTTAAATCTGATTTGTTGAATATTACTTAGTGTGTATAAATTCTATAGATCATACACAGGTCTTCATACACTAATTCGATTACATTTCCGTTTTTTGGCAGAAAATTCGGAAAAGGGATATTCAATAACGCGTTTCCTAACTCAAATAAAATTTACCGTATTATGCAATATATATAGAAAAATATATATTATATAGAGGACATCATAAAAGCATAGCTGCCAACTTGTACGGATTTTTCATACCACTAAAATTTAATAGAAAATTTTAGTTATTGAATCACCGAAATTGAAGCAATTTTAACGTTTACATAAGTCAAAAATTTCTGTATAATTTTAGTGGTAGGAAAAATCCGTACAAATTGGCAGCTATGTAAAAGTGTTCGATTACATTTCCGTTTATTAGCGGAAATTTCTGAAAGGGGATATTGAACTGTGTTATGCGTTTCCTAACTCAAATAAATTTTACCATACTATGCAATATATATACAAATATATATATATATATATATAATACAGAGGACATTATAAAAGAATTCGATTATATTTCCGTTTATTGACGGAAATTTCTGAAAGGGAATATTCAATTGTGTTATGCGTTTCCTAACTGAAATACATTTTACAATACTGTGCAATATATATACAAATATATATTTGTATATATATATAACCATTAATTAAACATTACCGACCATCATCAAAAAATGCAATATTGGGAATGATTGTCTACACGCCATAAACCAACAATATAGAACTGTATGTGTAAAATAAAGTACGGTCAATACCTAATTATACCTAATTACACCTATACCTAATTTCAAGAATTAACATGGAAGAACAAAAAAGAAGAATATGGATTCTGAAAAAATTGAAAAACTTATATATTGAATTACGTTTTCAAGAGTACAGAATTCAATGATATAAGCAAATCGGTTGTTTTCTGTGGGAAAAAAGCTATAAGGTGAAAAAAAATTTTCCCCTGTACTCAAACAACCAATATAATCAAAATAATAGTTTCAAGATGAATACAGAACATTATATATATATATATATTATAGAGGACTTCATAAAATAATTCGATTACGTTTACGTTTATTGGCAGAATTTTTGAAAGGGAATATTCAACGGTGTTATGCGTTTCCTAACTTAATTAAATTTTGCCTTACGCATATACAAATACGTATATACCAACGTATATACAAAGATATATATATCATACACAGAACTTCAGAAAAGAATTTGATTACAGGTCCGTCTATGGAAGGTAATTGCTGATATTGGGTGTTTAAACCTGTTATGCGTTTTCAAATTGTTTTTAGGGTTCCGTACATTAAAAGAAAAAACGGAATCATTATAAGATCACTTCTGTGTCTGTCTGTCCGTCTGTCACAGCCATTTTACTTGTTAACTGCTGAACGTGGGAAGTTCAAATTAGGGGAAGTAATAAAAGCTATTGGCCCACATATTTACAGATTATTAAACATTTATATATACGTTTAGGAAAAATGTAGAGGGGCTAATTAAGTTACGTGAAAAAAATATATTCTTTGTACATCGTGTAAAAGCTTTCGTAATGCTGAACTCAAAAATACATTTCTTTTAATTTTAGGTATTACATTTTCAGAGATATCGTCGAAAATGTAGTTTAAAAATATGCCCCCCCCCCCCATCAATTTCCGAATGTACTAAAACGAAAATTATAAAAAAAAATAGAGGTAGTAGACGTTAATTTAAACATTGCATGAAAATTATCGCGATTACCTTAGGTCGCATAGTTTTTGAAAAAAGCGCATTTTCCCATTGCACACAAACTTCGATTTTCAGGCATTCAGAAAAGGTGTTGAGGAGCGTTTGAGGTACCTATCGTAGCAGAATTATAAAAGCCTTGTTGATAATGGTTTTAAAAAAATCGTCAGTAATTAGCCGAGATATTAACCTTTAAAAATATGGACGGTTTGGACATACACAATGACAGGGGCGGCGTACTCCATGTAACATCGGCTTTTCAAGCCCAGATAACAACTTTTAATGATGTATTTGTGTAATGCAATGCCCAGTAGCAGTATAAAAGCAATAACCGTCAAATTGTTTAAAACAACGCAATTAAATTATAATTCATCTCATAAATACTATGAGATTCGAGACTAGTTTGCAATGAGTAGATCCCTCAACAGGCCACCTGTGTCTTTAAAAGTTAATCAAAATCCTATCTGGAAAAACGCGGCATGGACTAAGCCGGCGTTGGAAATTTGTGACCATCTTTCGAAGCGCGCTTAGCACAATGCCAAGTTTAAACTTTGAACAAAAGTTTTGTTTTAGCTGTGCTGTAAAGAGGAAATATTATTACTATGCTGGATTTAGTTTTATGAAATGCGAAATAAAGTTTAACCTCTTGTGCTCTAGACGTACGTGGCGTAGTACGTCATGTTATTATGGTCATTTCCGACAAGACGTACGCAGCGTACTTTATGATATATGGCTGATTTTTTAATTAGATATTTCGAATTCTCATCAGAAAGTTTTAATTATTTTTGCCATATAAGATGATTCACTAACCGCAAATAAAGTAAAACAAAATTACCAATTATATTTTTGTGGTATGAAATAAAAAAAAAATCTGCCAGATCCAGTAACACTGGTGGCTAGTGACATACATCCTGTAACAGCGCCAGAGCGCAAGGGTTTAAATATGAACTACTTTTATTGTCAGTACCGAATTAAGTTCATCATAATCAGATTAGGATAAGATAAAAAAAAAGTTATACAGAACAGCAATATTTGATATTATTTAGGTTTTATGTCTTTGAACTTTTATAGTATACCCATTCATTCTTTTCAAGTATATACAGCTATACGCAAACCTACGCTGTATAGTTTTATACAAAGTTTTATTTTTTTTTTAGCAACGATTTTTTTTTTATAATACAGTTAATAATTCATATATTTATTGTACGGAACCCTCTGAGCGCGGGTAATACTCGCACTTGGCAGTTTATTTTTCTTTTGATATTGTGGTGAGTCGCTCGTATAATATAATCACTCACTTAAAAACACTTTACTACCTTTATTCGTAGAACATTGATAAACGTCGATTCTGACACTCATCGTATTCGAACACACAAAAACGCAATGTAAACATTTTCGTCTGCGCTGCTATGACAACGGCTCTGGCCAGCTGCCATTCCGAACGAAGAATTTTCTCCCTTGCCTTTTTTGCGGCTGCCACAGAGTATCCCCCCAGTGACGTAGGGTACCGAAGAAACGATATACAAGTGTATACTATTTTTTTTTTTTGACTATCTGTGTCAGAATCCACGCTTGTGGAGAAAAATTACAAGGATATTTACATGAAATAAAATTGCAATATATAACAAAATATAGGCATAATGTGTAGTATGCAAAATGAACAATTTATTAACAATTTCAGTAAGTAATATAAGATGCCAGTTTTTTAGGAAAATGGACATGTCTGCCCGAACGTGTGACAGTTTTTGTTTGGTCAGGGTTACTGTCCGCTTTAAGAGAGAGTTTTAATTTAGAGTTCTCTGGAACAGTTTTCGTGGACAAGTCTGAAGTAGAAATCAAATGAGCTGGCTTCACTCGATCTATTGATACCGTAGACTTACGACCATTAAGCTCGATTGTTATAGTTTTCCCAGTTCTACTTAGGACTTTGTGAGGACCAGTATATGGTTGACACAATGGAGGTTGTACATGATCCACTCTTAGAAAGATGTGTGAACAAGATGTCAAGGAAGGGTGTATATAGAACTTCTCTTGGCAGTGAGATGATGTAGCAACTGGACTTAACTGCCGCATGGTGTTTCGTAGTTGCGTGACGAAGTTATCGTTGAAAGGTCGGATCTTGTATTCATCCAGCATATCACAGGGCAATCTCAACGTAGTGCCGTAGACAAGCTCAGCGCAAGAAGCTTGTATATCTTCCTTCACTGCTGTGCGAATGCCTAGTAAAACTATCGGTAATATTTCAGTCCACCTACTGGTTTCGTGAGCTATGATGGATGACTTTAAATGTCGATGAAATCTTTCGATAATGCCATTCGATATCGGATGATATGCCGTTGTGCGGATCTTCTGTGTTCCCATCATTTTTGTGAATTCATCAAATATTGCTGATCGCATTTGTGGGCCTTGATCCGTGGTTATGAGCGAAGGGCAACCAAATCTTGATATCCAATGCTTTAATATGGCACTACAAATTGTTTTAGCTTGTGTATCAGATATAGGTACGGCTTCTGGCCATCTGCTAAATCGGTCAATCATCGTTAAAAGATAGCTGAAACCGTCAGATGGAGGCAAGGGACCTACGATATCTATATGTATTTGGGAAAAACGTGCATCAGGAAGAGAGAACGTGCCAAGAGGTGCTTTGGTGTGCCTCTGTATTTTTTATCTTTGACACTTCTCGCAGCCACGAACCCAGTTTTTGATGTCTCGTTTCATATTTGGCCATACGTATCTGGAACAAATTAGTTTTGTGGTAGCTGCTATGCCTGGATGGGCTAGGTTGTGCAAATGTTCATATATCAGCCGACGAAAGAAACTAGGAACTAAGGGTCGAGGCGTACCTGTTGAAGTATCACATAGTAGGCTACAATCAGAAATGAGGCAAGGTTTCAATTCCAATTTGAGCAATGTACTATTATGCAGGTTCTGTAGCTCTGAATCATTTTCCTGAGCTTTTGCGAATTCCTCAAAATTTAAGATTGGAGATTTTGAAATAGAATCAATTTCAATTCTTGAGAGGCAATCTGCAACAATGTTTTCGGAACCTGGTACATGTCTAATGTCAGTGGAATATTGGGAAATGTAATCTAAATGGCGTGATTGCCGCGGCGAACATTTATGGGGATTTTGCTTAAATGCATAAATTAGCGGTTTTTGATCAGTATAAATTTGAAAAATTCTCCCCTCTAGCATGTGCCGAAATTTTTTTATTGCCGAATAAATAGAAAATAATTCCCGGTCATATGTTGACCAATTCCGCTGACTGTTGTTTAATTTCATGGAAAAAAATGCTAAAGGTTCATAACGTTCCTGATAAAACTGCATAAGGGTGCCGCCGATCGCGACATCTGAGGCGTCAACCCATATACTCAACTGAGCGCCTGGAATAGGGTGCCGTAAAAGAGCAGCCTGAGATATTGCATTTTTGGCAGCTACGAAAGCTTTTTCAGCATCTTCGTTCCAATTAAGGGGTTCTGTTTTAGGAACACGGGAACGAGATTTCTTTTTGTTTGTATGGCCTTCTAACAATTTCACTAAAGGCGCAAGTATGTGTGCAGCTTGATATATGAAAGACCTATAAAAATTAAACATACCCAAAAATCTTCGAAGTTGAGATAAGGTTGTGGGCTGCGGAAAATCGATTATGCATTTAACTTTATCTGGAAGTGGTTGAATACCATGTTCAGATATTCGAAATCCTAAGAAATCAATGGTAGGTTTACCAAATGTGCACTTGGATACATTTATGCACAAACCATATTCTGCTAATTTGGAAAATAGTGCTTTTAAATGATGATAATGCTCCTCGGCATTTTTAGAGGCTATGAGTATATCATCGACGAAAGCATAGACGCCTGGTAAATCACGTATTACCTCATCTATGAATCTCTGAAATGTTGCAGACGCATTGCATAAGCCAAATTGCATGCGTGTGCTTTCGAACAATCCAAAAGGTGTGCATATCGCTGTTTTGGGAATATCATCAGGATTGATTGGTATTTGATGATATGCTTTGATGAGGTCAAGTCGACTAAAATTTTTAGTGTCACGTAAATTAGCAGTAAAATCAGCTATACATGGTATCGGGTATCTGTCTTTTTTGGTTTGCGCATTCAAGGCACGATAATCACCTACAGGTCTCCATTCCAAAGTTCCCTTTTTTGGAACCATGTGCAAAGGTGATGCATAGTTGCTACGTATAGGTCTTAAATGTCCGAGTTGTATCATATTTTGAAATTCTGTTTTAGCAATTTTCAGGCGATCCGGAGCCAACCTGCGGGGTTTTGCCACAACTGGAGGTCCTTTTGTTGAAATAAAATGCATTGTGTTGTGTTTGACAGGCTGATTGGGATCTGGTAATTTTGTAATAGATGGGAATTGTTTAAGAAGTTCATTATATATATTATCAATATTGATTGTTTTTACTGAATGAATTAATGCACATTTCATGTGACCTGTTGTTTCAAATTTTGTTTTTAAATCTCTTAGACATTTGTGGCGGAGATCTGGAACCAATTCGAAATTATGGAGAAAATCTGCACCCAAAATTGGTGTACTAACATTTGCCACTAGAAAAGTCCAATTAAATTTTCGTCTTAACTTAAAATCTAGAGAAAGGGTTTGTTGACCATAAACATTTATAGGGGAAGAATTAGCAGCCAAAAGCGTTTGTACGGGTGGATTCCGTTTTTGTACATTGTTGGCAGGAAGGATTGACACGTCCGAACCGGTGTCGACCAGAAAAGAAACATTTGTAGTCCGGTCTCTAATGAACAGGCGACGTGACTGTTGAGGCAAAGAATAAGTCGCCTCTACTCTTTGCTGGTTTCGTTTCCCGCCCAAGAACACGGCTTTATGCATTTTTCTTCCCTACATTTTTTTCCAAATCGTCTATGATACCAACAGATACTTGAATCCCGATTATCACTATTACTTCGCCCTCGAGGTTTACTCCAGTTCTGCGGTATGGTAACCGACCACGTGAAACAGCAAGCTGATCGATGCGCTTATTTAATTTTTCGATTTCTTTCAATAATTTACCCTCTATCGCCTGTTCATTCGAGCAGGACACGGCAATTGCAGAAGCTGGGGAAGGGGTAACTTCTGAAATACGATCTGAAATTTCCGCTGCTTTATCAAGGGTTAATTCAGAAACAGCCGCTAAAATTGTCTGAACAGAATTTGGTAATCGTTGCAAAAACAATTCTAACATTAAATTGTCTGGAACATTTAGGGATTCCGCGCGACGTTTCATACTACGTAATAAATCTGAAGGTTTCCGATTTCCTAGTTCTTCTCCAGACAAGAGCTGTCGTATCTCTTGCTGGGATGATTCACCTGAGCGCGCAATTAATTCCTTTTTTAAGACACCATAAGGGTCAGTAGCATCTGGTTGCATTAAAATATCACGAATGATTGATGCAACATCGGGTGGAAGATGCGAAACTATATAATTATATTTTTTAACAGATTCTGATATTGCTTTGGGGGTAGCTAAAGCAAATGTGCTTTCGCACATCACGAACCATAGCGCAGGATCTGATCTGTTATATAATGGAATTTGAACAGCATCGACACTAGACATGATTTATGGTAATAAATATATAAAATAGTACAATCAAACCAAAATAAATTCGCGAGTTAAATTTTTCTAATAAAATAACAGAAAAAATATCAGGAAAATGACTCAGAAGAACTTATCTGCTTTCCATCGAGCCGCTGTAGAACGATGTATTCTTTGAAAGATGAAGATGATCGGATAACATTCCAACTCATCTAGGAAGGCTGATGCTCTATATAAGAACAGTCCATGGTCACCATTGTGGTGAGTCGCTCGTATAATATAATCACTCACTTAAAAACACTTTACTACCTTTATTCGTAGAACATTGATAAACGTCGATTCTGACACTCATCGTATTCGAACACACAAAAACGCAATGTAAACATTTTCGTCTGCGCTGCTATGACAACGGCTCTGGCCAGCTGCCATTCCGAACGAAGAATTTTCTCCCTTGCCTTTCTGCGGCTGCCACAATATCAGTTTTATTACAATTTTCTAAATATGTTGGAAAGTGTTTTTTAATCTATAGTTACACATGATTTTTCTTTCTTGTTTGTTTTTGTACCTTATATCACCTAATATATGCTTAGAATAAAAGTCTGAATGATACAAAAATAATAAATTAGTATTCAATAAAAAATGCAATATGATGTCTTAAGTAAATATTTGACATTCAAAACTCTTACATTGTTTGGAAATATTAAATACGGAAATGCATATATCTTTTAATAATTACTTTGCCTCAGGCAATGTTGATTTGAGAGAATGGAAATTTCCAAATATACGCTTAAAATGATATGTATTAAATTTATTTCTTTGTTGCAGAACTATACACATTGCAAATTTATGTACCTTACTTTCTTTCATTCAAAATAACATCTTTGATTAAGGCAAGTTTTATTTTTAACTTAAACTTTATTTATTTATTTCCTGGAACAAAATATACTGGGCGAAAACAACAAACTTTTTTTAATTTTTGTTGTTTTTTATTAATATATTTTTTTTGTATTTATTTTATTTTTAAAATTTTCTCTTTAAATAAAATACTAGAAGTTTTTAAATTTTCCCTTTAAACAAAATATTGCGACATATCGTTAATAAAATAAAAATATATATACTATTAAAAATTTTCTGGTGTGAATTCAAAATTACACTATTTTATAAAACTAGTGGAAATCAAACAATCTGAATAAAAGATTCAGCCTATGAATATCACGGGATCGAGAATTAAGAGGTTAATACATTTTTAAAATCAAACACATTCGCAATGTAAAAGATTAAAAAAAAGTACGAATGTTTTTCAGATATTATATATATATATATATATTTCCGCAGGGTTGATTAACCCAACAATGACTTACTCGACTTGGCATCAGTTACTGGGACTCATCTTTGTTGTGCATCTAATTCGCATCAGATTAACCTTAATTTTTTCTGCTGAAAGTCGGGATCAGAGCTTTATTTTCCCAGAAGAAAATTCTGCTAATAAAAATATTTTAGCAAAGTGATGATTAGCCATATAAAAGGCTAATTGTGAGAATATGCCTTACCCTCTTTAGACCTGAAGTTAAAATAATACCGCAAAAACTCATTCATTGATTTTGCACAAACAAAATGGCATCATAGATGACAGAAAAAAATATGTACAGTCGGACCTCTATTTAACGAACATCTATTTTGCGAATTTCTATATTTTGCGAACTTTTCCTTGGAACCAAGAACATTTTGCGAATTTCTTCGTAAAATAACGTCCAAATAGCGAAGTACATTACCTATTTAACGAACTTTTTCTTGTGAACAAAAATTTTATTTCTCCCCATTACTCAAAATATTTCTAAACATTTCAAACTTATTTTTTCTTTAAATACATTTTTTGATGTTCAATGGTCTTGAACTGGTTTTACCAGGCGTCTTCTTTGTCAGCAGTGAGAATTTGGTAAGTATGTAGGACGAAGACGATAATCCTTTAGAGTAACTTCAAAAGATGTGGATATACAGCGAGAAAAAAAGAAGAAATTAACTATGATGTGCTGATTGATGAGTGTATTTCACTTAATTCTGAAATTGAGGCCTCGGAAACACTATCCGAATTGGATATTTTCTACAGTGTGAAAAATAAAAACAATACAGCAATGAATTGCGATGAAGACGAATATAATGATGATAAAAATGATCATTATGCAGGAATTAACAAAACTTCGTATGATGAAATGCTAAAATCATTTGAAACAACCGACGTGGATTATAGCCAGAAGAAAATACGCATGAAGGGTTTTTGGTGCTTTTCGAAGATGCTAAACGTATTATGAGAGAAAGCACTTTTTTAAATAAAAAACTCAGTTTTTCAGAAATTACATTTAAGGACGCATATATTAATGTATGGTTAAAATTATTTGTTATAATAATAATAAATGCGATAATTTCATTAAAATTCGTTAATTTTAATGTAAAACAATTTACTTTAAACAGAAAATACAGTGTATTCCCGGACAATGTTTTGTTTTCCTTGCAGATTTCAAAGATTTAAACACATAGAAAAAACGAATTGATGATGGATATTGGTGGGTAAAATAAATAAAACAAATCGATATAATTTATTTAAAAAATGTGATTAATTACTTTTAGTAAAAATATTTAGTGTTTATGAATTAAAAATCAGTTTTATGTAGTTTAAAGTATTGTAAAGGGTGAATCTCTATTTAACGAATTTACCATATAACGAAGTTTTTCCTGGGATATAGCGACTTCGTTAAATAGAGGTTTGACTGTATCTGAAAATGGAGTTATGAATAAAGAGGATGAGACATATACTGTATTGTCTACCAGTTGCGAGTGATGTAACTGAGAATGTTGTCACAAGATAGCGGCTGATTTTTTACATCGGATCAACAATTTCTAATTACAGCCGAAGAAAATTCCCATCAGTCAATTTTAAATAGAAAAGTTTTCTTTATTTTAGAGCCCTTTTTTCCCCCACAAACAATTTCTATCAAAAATATTGTTAAATTTTCTATTTGTTTTTACTGGTGGCAGTTTGCCCAGGTAATATAATCTTTTATTACTGACTCTGGTAAGAGGTTGTCTAGGTTGTCAAAATATGGCAACGCCAAAGTAAACTTCCAGCAGTAAAAATGAATACCGTTCTTTGCAATTATTTATGACAGAAATTTTACATTATTTAGGCGTTCAAATAAAGGAAAATTTTCTATTTATTTTTTCTGGTGGAAGTTTTCACTGGGGGGGGGGGGGGGATGTTCAATCTCAGTGAAATCGGTTACAGTTGAAGCTTCACTATTTTAAGGTTATGTCAGTTCCTCTTTATTAATAAATCCATGTATCTGAAATTGATACTTTAGGGGGCTGGTGATTTCGGTTTACAAATATGAATTGTAAATTACTTGCCCACTTAGTGATCCCCCCCCCCCCCCAAAAAAAAAAAAATCAATAACCTAAATTCACACAATTAAAAAATAAGATCTCTAAATAAGTGAATAAGCTATAAAACTTCAATTTTTAGGTGCGTTCGTAATTATGTAAATACGTAGCACCTATAGTCGTCGTTCGGTCCGTCTGTCTGTCTGTCCGTCCGCATATAACAGAACAAAAACTACCCAACCGAACGGTCTGAAATTTTGAATACATAATTGTTGCAAAATTTTGTCGATTCATTTCAAATTTTATGAAAATCGGATGTATAGCTTAATTACAGTGACAGTCAAAATTTTTCCGTTACATTACGGCCAAAGGGAAAAAATTATTCCAAGTGTACTTTAATGATGTTACAGCCTTTTGAACAGAGTGAAATTGGTATGCACTTATGAAGTGCACTAAAATATACATTCAGTACAATATGCGGTGCAAAAATTATTTATAAAACTAAATGTAGTACGAGCGCACTTCATTTTCCAAGTTTGATGTGCATTTTCCGGATTGTTTTTACTGTACAATTTTTAAATGACAGTTCTCTTAGGAAAGAACGTAATAGGGTTAATGCCTTGTACAAACGGTATATGAAAAACATTGATAATTTACAGTATAAACAAAAGTATATAGCTGCCAGAAGAATGTATAAACAAAATCTGAGAAAAGCTAAGCGTTCTGCCTGGGTAGGTTTTTGTGAGAAGACAGACAATGTTTACGGAAGTCTATACAAATTTATTTCAAAAAAATCTTTATCTAAGAATGATTTAATTTTTACCACTCTTGAAAACTCTCAAGTCTTTGATTCATATGATGATATTGCGGAAAATCTTATGTCAGAGCACTTTGAGGTAAATAATCCTCCTCTGAATACATTTGAATATATCTGTAATGTTAATTTTGAAGATTCTGATGATTTTGTTCCAATTACTAAAAGAGAATTATTTTTTGCTATTAGTCGACAAGGAAATAATAAGGCTCCCGGTTACGATGAGATAGATGCGCTGATTATCAAGAACCTTTGTAAAAATTTTACAGCTTTTATGATTTCTTTATTCAATACCTGTTTGAAGTTTGGTCACTTCCCGAAATGCTGGAAGAAAGGAATTATAATATTTTTTCGCAAACGTAACCGTGATTCCAAGTTACCGAAATCTTATAGACCAATAACACTTCTTCCTATCATTGCAAAGGTTTTTGAAAGAATAGTTAAGATCCGAACCGTTACAATGTTGGAATCTATGTCATATTTGGATGATGGACAGCATGGTTTTAGAGAATCACGCAGCACAATTTCAGCTCTTGCAGCTCTAAAGAAAATAATTAAGGAAACACTTTCAGAATTCAAATATTGTTCGCTCATCTCTTTTGACGTGGTTGGAGCCTTTGATGAGATGGATTGGTTTATCTTGGCTGAATTAATTGATGAACTTCCGATTTATGAGTATTTAAAAACGACTTTAAAGAATTATATCAGTCATCGTCTCATAGGATTCAAGTTTGTTAGAGGCATAAGATGGTTTAGAATCTTCCGGGGCTGCCCGCAGGGTTCCTGTTTAGGACCCCTGCTTTGGACCATTGTTGCTGATAAGATTATCAAAACTTATAAGCGACACAGTCAAAAAATTATTTCTTATGCTGATGACTCTGTTATTGTTGAAGGCAGTGATACAAGACCTGCACTTGAGAATACCATCAATGCTAGCATTTCCCACTTTGCTGCAGCCTGTAGTGGTTTACATCTGTCAATTAGTGTTGAAAAATCTGCTTCAATGCTTTTTGGAAAATATATATCAAGAAAGCGTCGACCTATTTTTAAACTCCAGGGTAGGAGCATATCTGTTAAGGATAATTTGCTGTACTTGGGATTTTATCTTGACAGTAGATTCCATTGGTTGGAACATCTCGATATGGCCCGCGATAAAATAAAAGATTTTACTTGTAATATCCAAAAGACAAGAATTCGTGATAAAGGATTACCACTTGAGTTTCTAAAAATTTGGTACAATTCAGTGCTAAAGAAACAGATTACTTACGGTTACGAAATTTGGTTTAATGATTTACGGAGCCATGGAATTAAGCGTTTATCCTCATGCCAAAGGCTATGTCTCTTATCTATCATTCGCGCATATCGGTCAATATCAACACAGGCACTTTGTGTACTTTCAGGAGTTCCTCCAATCGAAGTAGAATTAAAACAACTGGCTTTATGTTTTGAAGTTCAGAATAATGATGGTTCAGATTGGATAGAAGATGTTTATGTTTCAACAAATCGTTTGATGAAAAAAGTTTATACTTTTCACTATCCCTACTTTTATTATGATCATCATGTCAATTTCGTACGTGCTATTACTGAGAAGGTCCCTTTGTACAACCACCCAGTTTTATATACAGATGGTTCTAAGATGCCTACGGGCGTTGGAGCGGCTTTTGTGGTATTTTTGAAAGAAGATATTATCTTTGAGAAGAGAATTAGACTTAAATTATTTAATACGGTATACCAGGCTGAACTTACCGCCTTAGATTCCGCAATTGAGTGGTGTAGAGACTCCTCATACAGTGTATTCCACATTTATACAGACAGCTTGTCCTCAGTTCAAGCGCTTCAAAATCTTTTTCCAACGGACGAAATTCTTTTTAATATTTATACGAATTTACGACTATTGCATAATAAAACTATTAATATAGGCTGGATTAAATCCCACGTTGGTTTCGTCGGAAATGAGCGCGCAGACTACCTTGCCAAATCAGTCACTGAGACTGGTACATTTGATGCTGAAATAAACATTCCTATCCCTGTTTCGTTTGTGAAGCAGTTCTACAAAAGCAATATTATTAAAATTTGGCAGAACGAATGGTCTTATAGCGATAAGGGAAGAGACACGCATAGTATTATTAAAAAAGTGGATACCTCATTTTTGTGTTTCTCGCAAGTCCATGCCTATTTTATATCTGCACATGGGGCATTTCCTAGTTATCTTTATAAAAGGGGAAAACGCCAGAGTGATAAATGCCTATGTGGAAACATCGGTGATGTCAAACATTATCTGTTTGGTAAATGTCCATTGATGCCTACTTCATTTAACTTTATCCGTAACCGGACACTTAGCTGGAACATGCGTAACATACTGCTCTCGAAATCAAATTATCACAGACTCAGACTTATTTACAACGAACTAAATAAGCATTTTTCGTTTATAAAATATAAATTTTGATTTTTAATCTTTGTTTTATTTTAACCACTTTTCCTGCGCCAGGGCGCTCTTTGTAAGTTTTACTTTTTTTTTTTTTTTTTTTTTTTTTTTTTTTTGTCATTGTATTTCTTGGGCTATTCCCCAGCTGTGGTTTTGCAGGTCGCAGAGGGTACTTTTCTGTCAGGGGTTCATGCCTATGCCATTTTTGGTTGGCTCCCTGGCAGAGTGATCCTGATCCTGTACAATTTTTAAGTTAAATAATTATTATAATTACCTACATTCTTAGTCGTACGGTTTTGAAGGCATTTTGCTAACTCAGATAAAAGTAACATTTATTTTGTGAGGAAATCAGCATTTGTGCTGCCATTTATTGGTTTCGTTTTAAAGCACAAACATTCAGCTATGTAGAAGCGGATTCAAAACAAAGAAAAATCAATGTTTAGTTTTTATAAGGAAAAGAACCAAGGTACCCATTTGGGTAATCATGACTTAAGAGGTTAAAGATTATAAATAGTTAGATTTAAAAGAATCGATTTTTTTTGTTTAGGTTTTTGTTCATCTGACGAAACCCTATTCGTCTCACTCCTCTGTCTGGTTGTCCGTCCGTCACAGAGCGTGTTCTTAGAAACGCTGCGGCTAGTTCAAAATGGCGTTATTTTCTGGAATTGCTTGCAATTTTCTTACTTTCCATGATATAAAAGTATGTTTGATGGCAATTTCGATGTTCTTTACGTCAAAAGTTCATCTTTAACACTTTCAACATAGTTGAACAGTGTTAATGAATTCGATTTGCTGCTATATCTGTCTGTCTGTAAATGCTCTAACTAGCGGTTGCCAAGTACTTTATACACGATATTTAAGTTTGCCAGAACATGTTAGTAATTGAAAATGAAGCGTGTACCTTTTACAGCACGTACAAGGGGTCACTAAATAATTACGTTACATTACGCGGTTACCAAGTACTTTATACACGATATTTAAGTTTGCCAGAACATGTTAGTAACTGAAAATGAAGCGTGTAGCTTTTACAGCACGTACAAGGGGTCTCTAAATAATTACGTTACATTACAGTCTATGGCTAAAAGTCGTGTCCAGTGTATTTTAATGGCCTTACACTTCTTCAAACACATTGAAGTTACATCACTGCAGCGCTTACTATAGAATATGTGATTCATTTATGATTCATTTGTAGGCAGACACAAAAGAATTCTCCTGCGTTACTGTCTATGAGCAATGATAACTTCAAACTTAATTTAGCTCTACACTTAATAAATTTTACTTTGAGATAAAAAGAGATTTTAAAATATGACAATTTTATTTTTACGCATGCTACAAGAATAATTTGAAGAATGTTTGCTATCGTAATATCTCTAATTTTGAATTAAGTTCAGTAACTTTATTCCAATTACATAAAATATTACTTGTGAATTAAGGGGTCTCAGGAGTCTTAAAATTGGAAAAAATGAAAAAAAAGACAATTTCCAACATTTAATATCTTAAAATGTATTTGATTTTTAGACACAAATTTAATAGGAATAAAATATATAAGTATGTTCTTTCATTTCATGTATTTAAAAAATTATAAGATGCAGAATTAGCATTTACAGGTGGCTCAAAACTGTTAGACATTTTTCGAGCAAAAAATCGGCATAACAGCCTACGCGTACGATTACAAAATAAGTGTTGCAACTAGAATGAAAATTTTAGTACCTACTTATACTTCAGATTGTAATAATTATCCTGAACCTAAATAAATTTGTATTTAAAGCTTTTTTATATTTTTAATACAAAGCTGTATTTAGCTAATTCAAAATTAAGAACATTTCAACAGTATAATCACCTAAAAAATATTGTTTTGAACAGTAAAAAGGAAATTTTAGGTTCCGTTTATACAGACTAACATGAAACATACGTTTTGAAAATTTCATGAAAGATA
This sequence comes from Maratus speciosus, assembly GCA_963932465.1. Taxonomy (NCBI): domain Eukaryota; kingdom Metazoa; phylum Arthropoda; class Arachnida; order Araneae; family Salticidae; genus Maratus; species Maratus speciosus. The sequence goes on along the minus strand of OZ010789.1, from coordinate 285,854,523 downwards.
TTCAGAAGCTTTTAAGATATCGTGCGCCTTATGCCCATAAACGTCAAATGGAGAAATAAGACTTCAAACTTTCGAAATCTGCTTCAGCTACGCGAAATCTGCTTCTACGAGTCGAAAATCGACCTAACAGATTACGCGCAGGATTACAAAATAAATTTTGAAACTAGAATGACAATTTTGATACCTACTTATACTTCAGATTGTAATAATTACGCTGAATCTAAATAAATTTGTATTTAAAGCATTTTTATATTTTTAATAAAAAGTTGTATTTAGCTAATGCAAATTTTAGAGAATTTCAACAATATATTCACCTAAAAAGATATATTTTTTAACAATAAAAAGGAAATTTTAGGTTCAGTTTATAGAGACTAACGTGAAACATTTGTTTTGAAAATTTCATGAAAAATATTCAGAAGTTTTTGAGATATCGTGCGCGTTATGCCCAAAAACGTCGTTTGGAGAAAAATGGCTTCAAAGTTTCTGAAACGACGCTTCAGCTATTGAACGTGTAAAAATGTAAAAGCCATAACTTCAGTTCTAACAGGAATTTCAAGTAAACAATTATATCAAAATGTTCAGAAAAGATAGGAGTTTGACATCTAAAAAAATTAAAATTTCGAAAATTTTAAAGCTTTAAGAGTCCTGAGACCCCTTAAAGCATAGATGCCAACATCTCTTAATTATTCCGGAGTCTGATCCAAGATGATCACGTTTTCAACCGGAAATTTTATTTAACCAAAAATTTCAAAATGAAGTCGAAAATGGACCTCACAGAAAGAAGACACGTTTTATTATATATTTTTTCCGGTTTGAACATGCAAATTTTGGATCAGATTCCGGAATAATTAAGAGATGTTGGTATCTATGTTAAAGGACAATTGGCATTGACAATACTAACATGTAATTTGAGTGTTAAATATAGCATTAATAATATACAGAATGGAAGAGGGTTGCCTGTTTGTCCTCAGTTTTTGTTCAGAAAATCTGAATTAGAGCCAGAAATTGAAAATAATATTATTTGCTTAATTTAATGATAGAAATTTTGTGATTAAGTAAAATAAAGATTTTTCTATCAAAATATTAGCTGTGAACTAGAAATTTAGAAATAAAAATGAAGACCAAACTGGTAACCCTGAAATGGAAGCATACGTGAAATGATTTAATGCTGCTGAATTTGTGTACTTATCAACAGATTAAGGAATTAAAATGGACTTTACATTTAAGAATTATATACTTTTTTGCTAATAATTCATTTTTCTGAAAGTTATGCAAATTTTATAAATTAAATTATCACAGGGACTATCATGAAATCATAATCGCATAATAGCATTAATCTTTAGAATATATTGATAATAAAAAGATTAAAAGTTAAAGCTAAATATTTTTATAAATCATTCGAGTATTAAAATTATAAATGAGCACTTTTTTTTCACTAGCTACGCTAAAAAAAATTGATATCAAACTTCCAAAGTATTTACATATTTAAATATAAAATGCAAATTATTTTTAAAAGTACTTTTTCGATTCAAAAATAATAAGGCGATTTCATTTCTAGATAAGCCATAATAACTATTCCTTGATAAAAAAGCAAGATAAATATTCTTTTAGAAGTAATTTACTGTTTAAAAAACGTTTTAAAAGGAATCATTAAAATTTAAAATGAAGACACTGAGTCATTTTTTATATAGGAAATGAAAATTTAAAGACGTTGAATTACAGCTGAGGTTTTTTAGTTATTTTTCATCAAAGAAGAAAACTTAATACTTGTCGTTTTCGAGTATATATATATATATTTATTTATTTATTTATTTATTTATTTATTTATTTAATCCTTCATTGAAGGAAAAAATATATATATATATATATATCATGTTTTGAAACAGCAGCATTATTATATAATTATTTATGACAATAAAGAATGTACATAAAGCAAAGCAAATAAATTATTTAAGGAATTTAAAAATATGACATGTAAAATGAAATGGGTAAAATCTCTGATAGCTAATTGGTTATGATATTATTGTTAGATCCATGGAACTAAGAATAAAGATGAATTGACACATACTCAAAATGGTGAAGCTTCAACTGTAACCGGTTTCGCAGTAGCTCATTACCGCTGGGACAAACTTCCACCAGTAAATTTGAATAGAAATTTTCTCCTTATTTAAACGACTTTTTAAGGCAAAATTTCAGTCCTAATTATGGCTAAAAATAGATATTTATTTTTACTGGTGGAAGTTTACTTCGGCGGTAGTCAGGCCCTGCGGTTCAGCCACATTGTGGCAACCTGGACAACCTGCTGTCAGTGTCAGGGAAATATATTATAATATAGGGGATAACTCCCACCAGTAAAAACGAATAGAAAAAATACCCTATTTGTGAGAGAAATTTTTCATGAATAAGATACTACAATAATGGGAAATTTTTTATTTAAAATTGACTGGTGGAAGTTTGCTTTGGCGGTAAGGAAAAAAACGTTGATCCGATGAAGAAAATCAACATCCATCTTGTGATAACCTCCTCAGTTACTTCACTCGCAACTTGTAGACTCAACACTACATCCTCCTCCTCCTTATTCATAACTCCAATGTTACCTTACAATGCTAACAAATCACCGCCCCCTGTATACTGGGCCGGTGTGCATACAGAAAAATGGCGGCTGTCGTAGGTGGGATCTTTTTCAACATTTGTACGGTCCCTTGAATTTTAATAGCTTTTTAAAAAAATTCTTAGACTTCAAAAATGCAGGAAAATGGGCGATGGATTCTTTTAAAATACAGGACTATGACAAATCATGGACCCGATTTTAAAAAATCATATTTTCGAAACTACTGCACATATTACAATAAGTGATACATGAATTTAAAGTGAAATATAATAGGTTTTTTTCAGTTAACCTTTTGAGGAGCGCCGTTTGCAGCCTGCAAACGGTTAATTTTAATGCCTAATTATTCAATTGGCACCAGTAATGTTTTAGTACAATTTCGATCTCATAATAAACGCGGAAAAAAGGCTTTTGATTAATTTAAAATACATTTGTTTGTTAATTGCGGTGTGAATTAATTAATCGAACATTTTTTGAACAGAAATGGCTTGCCCCTAAAAGAGTTAAAAATGTTCGATGTGTGACCCTTTTGTTACACGGCATACGTCCAATCTGTAATCGAGTTACTTCCAAACATTTTGTAGTATCAGTCTGTCAATGGTTCTGAAAGATTCACAAATGCGTTCTTTAAGTTCTGAACACTTTGTTTTGGGCATTGGTGGTACACAAACAATGTCTTTGACACTGTCAGAACTTAAAGAACGCATTTGCGCAGCATTCAGAACCATTGACAGAGTGATGCTTCAAAATGTTGGGCGAACTGGATTACAGATTGGACGTATGCCATGTAACAAGAGGGTCACACCTCGAACATTTGTAACTGAAAAAAAAAAAAAACTTGGTATATTCCTCTGTAAATTATGTATCACTTATTGTAATATGTGCAGCAGTTTTGGAAATATGATATTTTTAAAATTGGGTCCATCATTTGTAATATCCCTGTATACTAGTGTTTAAATTCAAGGGACCGTACAAACGTCGAAAAAACTTCGCCTATGACAGTGCAATTTTTGTGGCAACACGAGTCTTAGTATTCAATGGACGGCGTAACAAATGGCCAGAGTCGCATTGATGTCTAAAATATGAGTTCATTAACCTGTTAGGCGAGTAATTCATAAAAAATATATACAGTAATACTTTAACATTCGCTTGAAAGAGAAAATGCCGAACATTTCAACATTCGCACTACTTTTTAAAAAGAAAATTCTCTTACATACGCGTTGGCACGCATTTGCAAGAACAATATGATGCAAAACGTATATATTTAAAATAGTGGTGCGAACAGAATATAAAAATAGCAGTTTTGCGGTCGCAGTTTTGACATTCGCAACACCTAACCCTCGCGAATGTTAAGGGATTACTGTATATATTGCTACGTGCGTACAGTGTTGTAGTGCGTTGCTTTTTTAAAATTCAGATTGCTTGATTCTGACCACTTTATTAAAAGTATTATTAAGCTTTTTATCCATGTATTATATGTGTTATTAAGTAAGGTGAATATTTCTGCTTCAAAAAAGTGGTAGGAATCAAACAATCTCAATTTAAAAAAGTAGCTTAATTGAAATTGGCGATTACGTTTATATACGTATAACTCATTACATTAGAACTTTTACATGACGTATATATACGTCAAACTCATTTAATAAGTTAATCCATCAAATAATTGCTTCCCAGTGGTCGTCACTATCTGATTCGACTGCAAAGTCTTCGTGACTGAATTTTCGTTTTTTTCATCTTGTGACAAAAAGGGAATATCGGTTTTGATTTGGATACGATCTTTACAGTTACATGGCGACAACAAGAGCAAGAAGATTTGGATTTTGGTCAAGTCACATTCAAATTTTCATATCTGACAACATTCTAGTATTTTTCAAATAAAATGAAACCACAATTTTTTTTTAATACAAAGTGATCCATTTGAAAAAGAAGTTTTTAGCTTTAAAAATACATTTTTTGTTAATGGACTACACCCATGTGACGTCAGCCGCGGGTAAATAGAAGAAAAACACCAATAGGCGTGAGGAACATTTTAACACTGCTTCCCCTTTGTCCAGTAAACAGTCTTTTTCGGAGGGTATATTCTCGCAGAGGCGGGGTTGTTGCCATTCGTGGGTAAAGCCCACTGGTATTTCTAAAATTGAGCTCTAGGGAGGTCGCTGGAAAGAAGAAAAAGGCCAAAGCTTTATCGACTTTAAAAATATATATTTTTCCGAAGGGTTTTTGATCGAATTGCGGCGTTCAAGACTTATAAGTACTAAATTTAATAATATGTCTTCTATTTTTCAGTAAATCGGATTAACCGGTGGCCATTCAGGGAAAAAGTAAAGAAACCCACCCTCCGTTCCTTCCCAAGTAAAAGCGTGTAATTTGAAGGCTTGATTACTAAAATAATTATAAGCCGAATAGCCTTTTTAAATTTCTGACAAATGTCCTATATTAGGGGTAGCCAACTGTGGCACGCCGAATACCACTAATTTTTTTAAAGAAATAGCCGAGTTCTTGAATTGCAGAGATTCGATGATTAGATAAGGTATACTATACTTCATTGCGTATTGTAGTTTATAACTCTTAAATTAAATTCATTTTTCCCTTTTCTGTTTGTAAATGCATTTTTAATCGTTTTATTTTGTAATTTTTATTTTAACGTAGTTTTCCCAGTTGTATAGCCGTTACCAACAGATGCTTCCCAAAGAAGGCTTGTTGAAATATCATTTAAAAAAGACAATTATAATCAGCATTTTGTATCTTACAAATAAATCTGAATGTTTAGAGCGTAGTAAAGTTAAACAAAATATTTTCTTGCAAGTAATTCACATTCCAAAGATATCTTTATTATATTATGCTGAGGAAAAAGATAAATTATAAGTTAGAAATAAAGTTTGACTTAATAAAAATAGGATTTTAAATTATATAAAGTTGAATATACTCCTAACATAAATAATTCTTCACCCAAAGAAACAAATTTAATAAGATTCATTTCAAAGACATATTTGTAAAATTTCATTCTCTTAAAACAAGCTTTCCTTGGAGGAAAATAATTAAGATGTATAAGTTTTATTTTTAGATTAAAGTGAAACATTTTTGAAAGTTAAATATTTATTTAAGGCATAAAATTATTTTTAGCGACTCAAAATACTTTAATGCAGTGTTTTGATTACAGTTTTGTTCTTTAAAACTATTATTAAAAAACGATAAAGAAAACATTTTTATATAAAATAAAACACTATTTTACTTTATAACTTTACTTTTATTATACAGATTAGAAAATCATTAGCTGTAATAAGATAATTTTATCATAAATTATAATTAATAAATTATAATTTATCAAATAAAAATAGATAAATTTGAATAAATAGATAAAATTTGAAAAATAGATAATTTGAAAAAATAGATAAAATTTGATAAATTACAATTTATCAAATAAAAATAATTTAAATGAATTATAATTTATCATAAATTATAATTAATTTCAATTTTATAATAAGTCATTAGCTGTAATAAGATAATTTTATTTTATGACTTTACCTTTATTATATAGATTAGAAAATCATTAGCTGTAATTATTATCCTTCAAGAAGAACTAAAGCCAATAATAAATTCGATAAGGGAAGGAAAGGTAAAATGACCAGTGTGGGCTAAGACGCCATTTGAGTTTTTTATAGTGTCCTCCGCCACGATGGAAATGGGCGAAATAGTCGTCACAGATGCTGGTAATATTGTCTGCAATTTTGAAGCAGAAGGCTACATTTTTCTAGATTTTAACTCATTTTATTATTTTTTCGCATCTTTTATTTTAGGAAAGTGGTACAATTTCTTGATTATAGCTAAATAATGTGATGTGTTCAAATTATTTGCTCTTATGCCGTTTAATCAGTGTGAAGTAACATTTTTAATGATGTTGGGTTTGAAAAAGCTGTTAGGTAAATTAGATGCTAGGCCACAGTATTTATAATGGCGTCATTCCGGGTAAAGCGGCCACAAAGAGATCGGGCAAAATGGCCAGAATGCTACTTTGCCCTGAAATGATTTTTTATTCATTGTTCATAACAATATACTACTCCAGAAGTACTTTCTTTGAAAGAAAGCAAAAAGGTCGGGGCAAAAACTTCTTCAGAGAAATGCTTATTCTCGATATTTGTAGTCTGCATGTCCGCTAGGGGAAACTATTCAAATATTCCCATTTTAAACTTCTGGTGTGAATAGGGAATATCTGATTTAAAAAATCCACTGAATCGGGAACACTGATGGTATCATAAATGATGCCATACGTTCTTAAGGGCTAATGGAAGATGGAAAACGGAATGTAATGTCATTCCTCTAACGTTAAAAGTTGCTTTACCAGTAGGTACGCATATTAAAATCTTAATAAAAGAAAGACCTTCTCCTGGAAAAAAATTAAAGTATCTTAAACCAGATTGAACATTCGAATTAATTAGAGTACATTTACCAACTCCTGTGCCACCTAGAACAATTTCCTAAAATGGAACTTTTCCGTTTTCTATTTTAGGGAATAAAAAAAACCTGTTTGTGGCAGCTCTGAAACAAATGTGTGCCCAAGGGGTTAAAGTACTGGTTATAATCTAGTATTTAAAATTGTGATTTTCATCTTTTCTAATCGCAGGATTACAGCTGTTAAATAATAATAAAATTACTAATTGAGAAACGAAATGTCAAAAGAATTAAAAGAAGAATATGCGAAACTTGTCAAGTAGGGTATAAATATCAATTTTAAAGAATTCTGGTAAGAAAAGGTTTTAAAATCACGTTTCCACTACAAAATTAAAATTTTTCTGTGTGAATAAATACAATAAAAGATTTCAGAGGTAACTCCAGATTTATTATTATTTTTTTATATGTTTATGCGTAGATAATACTAGATAATACAATGTAAAAAAAACGGACTAAAATACGGAAATACTACTGGCAATCTAGACGCCAGTACTATTTACGTATTTTAACGGAACTTTTTCCGTAGTAAATTACAGAAAAAGTTCCGTTAAATTCCAAAAAAACGGAAAATTTTCTGCCATTTACCGGGAGAAAGTTCCGTTAAAATACGGAAATAGTACTGGCGTCTCGATTGCCAGTAGAATTTCCGTATTTTAGTCCGTTTTTTATTACAGTGTAGTAAATAATTAAGATCAATCGTTGTAAAATTTTAAGAAAAGTTCAAAGAGCTTATAAACTAAAGTTCTTGTCACAAAAATAAAATATTTATTTGTAGATCATAACCTTTATTACTTTGTATTTAACAGCCACTGGTTTATCGCACTATTTTCTTGTCTTTCGACTTACCGAATATTGCTTGTACTTTTTAAAAATATGTATACATATTTATGTAATTTCTTTCTACTCAATTTCTGTTACTGACGTCAAATTTGTACTTCATTTTTAAAACTTGAGAAATAACTTTAAAATTAACACCGGAATACCTAAACAGACAATATATTATTAATTATAAATAGGCATGTACGAGCCGTAAATGTTGTCTAGAATACTGAAATCCAGATAGTGAAAGATTCCTGAAGTCTTTCGAAAGAGAAAAGAAAAATTCACGGCAGCAGCCGAAACATGCGATTATTGTTATCATGTAATATCTAGAACCAGGGTTGCCAGTTTAACCTCAGTTTTATTCAGAATATCCGAATTCGTGCTCAGAATCCGTGATTTTTCTCACCAGTCTCGTTAAACTGGGTCAAATTAATACACATATCACGGAAGATTGATGTGATTTTGGTACCTCTGGTGTATGGCATAGAATTTTTTTCTCCAAAATTTGTATGTCCCAACACGTAGACAAAGAATTAACCCCTTAATTCTCGCTCCCGTGATATTCACGGGCTGTGTCTTTTATTCAGATTGTTTCATCCCCACAAGTTTTATTAAATAGTGCAGTTGACTTTATTATGGTACCATTTAACCTGTCGTTAAATAAGCTGAATATTTCTTTTTCAAAACAGTGGTGCCGATATAATCTGAATATTTAAATCGTAATTTAATGCGACTGTTTAGGGGTTAATTGAAATTTCTGTCAGTAAGTATAACGACTATTTCTAATGGGGAATAGTGGTGCTCAAACTACGCATGAGCTAAGTATGATATTAGGGTTAAAACACCAGCGTGCCTAAATATTTATTCCTATTCACGTCACATCTATGCAAAATGTTTTGTATTTATTTTCATATTTAGAAATTTAAAGATGTCGCTTCCTTTACATCTAGCTAATTTTAAGTCCAGTATTCAAAATGGAATATATATCGTCTGTGTAATCAATTAACTCTCTAGTGACCATGGTAACATATATTCTATCAACAGTGTTTCCAATTTAACCCCTTAATTCTCAATTCCGCCAATGTCACGGGCTGAGGTGTCGTTGGTTATTTCTCGTGTCCGTCATATTTCCGGGCTGGATATTTAATTGCTGGAAAAATTTCTGAAACTAGGAAAATTTAACTGGCATTTCCATGTGAAGTCTTTGAATATTGTCGTTGGGGTTTATTTTGTGGTGTTGATTGTGATGTTGGAATCGGTATTGCATGTTTCGAAATATATCACACTCTAAAAAATTATTAATAATCAAAATTTAATATATATATGTATCATTTCAAATATTATTTGTAAATATTGTGTGATGATGATAAATAAAGATCTAAGATGGGAAAAATAAAGGTCTTATTCGCATTAATTTGTATGGCGTTAAACAAAAATTAAAACACGGAATTCTCGCAAGATGGCTTTTTTACAAATGTGAATTTGTTCTATAACATCTTTTTTTCCCCTAATAAAACTAATTGCATATTTTATTTAGAAACCTTATAATTATTAAATATCTGTAATAAAAAAATAGGTACATTTTTGATGGGTTTTCCAAATAGTAAGCGATCCTTAAGGGGTTAATGGAGATTTTAATTCAGATATTCCAAATTCATACCAAAAATTTAAAAGAACAATATTTTCTTTATTTAATAACATACATTTCGCCATTAAATAAAACGAAATTTATAATTAAAATTTTCTGGTATTAATTCAGATTCTCTTAATTACGGAATTTCTAGAACGTATTCTGCCATGAAATTAGACAGATAACGCCTTCGTGACGATCTTTCTTTATAAAATTTTTAATCTTCCTCCACCGGTTCTTCAAAACAGAAATTTTTATATAATAAAATCTCAGAAATGCTCTGAATAAATAACGCAAAATTTACAGTTAAAAATAACTGGTGGGAATAAGCAAGGATTCTGAGCACCTTGTGTGTCACCATAGCTGCCAACTCTTCCGCTTTTTTAGACCAGAAAAATGTAATAGAAATGTTTGCCTTATTTAATCGGCAAAATACGGCGATTTAAAAATGTAAAATTTACTGTAAAATTTTTGTGGTCTGAAAAAGCGTAAGATGTTGGCAGCTATGTGTGTCACGTATACGTCACACTCGTCCCAAAGGGGTTAACTCCTTGATGGTGATATGTTTATGAAACCACTTAATTTTAATTACCAAATGGCAAATTTGCACCAGAATTTTGGTTAAAAAATTTGGTTTATTATGTGTGTGAAATATAGCTTTTTCTTATTTATAAATAATTTTTTTTCCAAATTCTGGTGTTATTAATTGATTTCAACACTTTAACAATGATTGCTTTGCGCCTGAAAGGTATAATCCTTTGAGGGGCAAGCAATGATGCTTGTGTAATACAGTCGAACCTCTATTTAACGAAGTCACTAAAACCCGGAAAAAAGTTCGTTATATGGAAAATTCGTTAAATGGAGATTCACCTTTTAAAATACTTTAAACTGCATAAAATAGATTTTAAATTCATAAACACTAAATATTTCTACTAAAAGTAATTAATCACATTTTTTTATAAGTTATATCGATTTGTTTTATTTATTTTACCCACCAATATCCCTTATCAATTAATTTTTTTCTATGTGTTTAAATCTTTGAAATCTGCAAGGAAAACAGAACATTGTCCGGGAATACACTGTATTTTCTGTTTAAAGTAAATAGTTTTACATTAAAATAAACGAATTTTAATGACATTATCGTATTTATTATTATTATAACAAACCATTTTAACCATACATTAACATATGCGTCCTTAAATTTAATTTCTGAAAAACTCTTAATTTTGCTGAGTTTTTTTTTTTTTTTTTTTTTTTTTTTTAAGTGCCTTCTCTCATAATACGTCTCGCATCTTTGTAATGCACCCAAAACCCCTTCATGCGTATTTTCTTCTAACTATAATCTGCGTCGGATTCTTTCAAATAATTTTAGCATTTCATCATTCGAAGTTTTGTTAATTCCTGCATCATGTTCATTTCCATCATCATCATATTCGTCTTCATCGCAATTCATTGCTGTATTGTTTTTATTTTTCACACTGTCGAAAATATCAAATTCGGATAGTATTTCCGAGGTCTCAATTTCAGAATTAAGTGAAATACAATCGTCAATCAGCACATCATGGTTAATTTCTTCTTTTTTCCTCATCTGTATCCACATTTTTTAAGTTAATGGGATTATCGTCTTCGTCTTCCATACTTACCGAATTCTCACTGCTGACAAAGAAGGCGCCTGGTAAAACCAGTTTAAGACCATTGAACATCGTAAAATGTGTTTAAACAAAGAATAAGTTTGAAATTTCCAGAAATATTTTGAGAAATGGGGAGAAAAAAAATTTAGATCACAAGAAAAAGTTCGTTAAATAGAGAATGCACTTCGCTATTTGAAGGTTATTTTACGAAGAAATTCGCAAAATGCTCTTGGATCCAAGGAAAAGTTCGCAAAATAGAGGTTCGTTGAATAGAGGTCCGACTGTATTTAATTATCACCGGAATAATCGAAAAATTTTACTTTAAAATAAGGAAAAGCAATCTTTTAACCCGCAGGCCCCAAAATTAAAATATAAAATTTAGTTAAAAGTTTCTGGTGCGACTCTTGTTTAAATTTGGGGATATAATATATTCCACCGCCCCTCAAGGGGTTAAAGCAAAAAATACTATTTAGCACAGAAATTTAAATGAAAGCCTTAACCCCTTGGGAACGAGCGACCGGTATTCGTGCCGTGTAAGGTGCTCAGAAACGGGGATTATTCTCACCAGTAAATTTTGCCTTATTTAATCCCAGCATTTTCCCGATCCAATTAGACAAAAATTTCTGTTTTTAAAAACCGGTGATGAAAGATTAAAAATTCTGTAAAAGACGCTCATCCCGAAGGGGGTTAGGAATGTATGGTAAGAAAGGTTTAAAATTAAGAGCTTTTTAATATTTTAAAAAACAACCCTTCAAAAATTAACACTATTAAATTATAGTTCTCTTTCTTAGGATAACCCTATACTGCTATTTCGTTATACCAAAATTCTCTATACATTCGTATGCCGTAGTTCCTTTTTGAAGCATAATTTTTACATATTTAAACATTAAACGTAAGTTATTTTTAAAATAACTTTTCGAATACTAAAAATGTTAAAATTATATTTTATTTATCAATAAATCATATTAACTGATCTTTGGTAAAAACTAGGCTAAAGATTCTTTATAAATAAATTACATTTGTAAAAAAAAAATTATTCAAAGAAATCATTAAAATTTAATCTGAAGATACACATTTTCCAAGCTGAAACAGAAGTTCAAGAACATTCAAGCGGAAAATAGTACCGAAGATATTTTTTTCACTAAGGAAATAAACTAAATGCATGTCGTTTTCAAGGAAATCTTGAAATTCATAAAATATCAGCTCATGAAAGTAAATTTGTAAAGAAATAACCTTACTCATGATTTGGCGTAACGATATCATATAATAGTCAAAAATATAAAATATTTTTTTTAAAAAAGCCAATTTTTTAATAAAAAAATACTTATTAATATAGTGATATCGATTATTCATATTGTAGATTCTATACAATTTTAAATAAAAAATACATTTATTGAGACTTCAGAACAGTCAGTATCACAAAAAATTGAATAAAGTAAATTAGGTCATTATTTAGTTGATAACTACACATACACACACGCATGTATAAGTATATATATATATATATAATATAACTTTTCTTTTCTCCATACCAAAAGATTATTGATAAATGTAGAACAGCAGATATCGTAATCACAGAGATGCTATTTTTACGCTTTTTTAGAAAAATAGTTAATAATTTTTTTTGATTTATTTAATAGCAGATTTTCACGAAATCACAGATTTTGATGATTGCTATTAACTTTTATCCGTAGAAAAAAGTGCAAATAATGGCAGCTTTGTACAATAATTTTAATTGGAGATTTAACCAGGGTGCGCACACACTCCTACCAAAATTTTTTTACTTTATTTAACTAAAGATTTCTGTTACAATTTCTATGAATAAATGGGGTAGTTGCGAATTATGTGATTAAAAATTTAATGGAAATTTTCTCATTATTAGACTTTTCGGACACACAAACGCGGAACTGTATTTCTTTTATCGTAAAAACTAAGCTGTTTGAGTTTTGTTTTACATTTTTACTTTACTTATACAGTAATACGCCGACTTACGTCCCCTCAACTTACGTCACCCCGCATTTACGTTGTCGAGACTGGAAAAAAAAAATTCTTTGATTAAGACGCACTTAGAACTTTTTTGAAGATTTTTGGAAGAAATTTAACATCTCGGATGAAGTCACAGTTATATGGGACCCATGGGTTAAGTTCAGCCAAAATCAATGAGAGATGCTTGAAAAGACTGTGTCCCTTTTCCTTCGCAGAGACTAGAAATTATGATTGTGTATCTCTCTTAACCCCTTGGGGACGAGCGGCACGTATACGTGACGCATGAAGCGCTCAGAATCCTTGTTTTTTCTCACCAGTAAAATTTTACTGTAAAATTTGCCTTATTTAATCAGCGCATTTTCTCGATTCAAGAAAACATAAATTTCTGTTTTTAAAAAACGGTGACGAAAGATTAAAATTTTCATAAAAGGCTCCCGTCCCGAAGGGGTTAATTGCTGAAATTTTCGAAAATGGAAGAGAACTGAACTTAGACTTAGGATGCTGAAGATGATGTTTAACTCACAAATTCTCCTGATCCAGAATTAACCATCAACAAATTTATCGAATTAAAGAAACAAAGTACTGTCGGAAAAAAATAAGATAAATATTTAGAGCCTATGGGGAAGGGAGAAGATTATGATGGTTGCAAAATTTACTGAAGGACTAAGTCTTATTGAAGCTGGAATGACGGTTCTTAAAAATATTGATTCAGATGAACAAAGTGTAGCAACGACTAGAAAAAGCACAGAGAACTCTCTGCTATTACAAGGAGCTTCTAAGAGAAAAAAGGAAAAAATGTCGGTTCAAACTTCATTGCAAGCTTTTTTCACATGCCCAAAGACTCAAACGGGGCAGCTAGAAGAACAATAAATTTTAAGTTAAAATTTTATTGATTTATTCCAAATTCTTCTATTGCAATCGCAATTAGATTTTGGGAGGAATTTAGTACTTGTTCTTTTTTTCTCATCTAAATGTACCACGACTTACGTCGCTAGTCTTGAAACGTATTGCTGACGCAAGTCGAGGTATTACCGTATATAGCTGAATGCTTTCGGGTTTGGAACTATACCTTTAATTTTACTGCCCGAGAGAGACTGCTAAGACTATGAATTGAGTCTGTAGAGCATAAATGTCCCTCCCGGTCCCCTTTATTGAGTTCGTAAAAAAAATACAAATTTCAGCCGAAACTGAGCCCGCCAATACGCGCGACAGAGGGCGGAGTGATAAATACAAGATATAAATAAATGTTCACTGAAAAACAACAAAAAATGACCAAAATATGGAAATACTACTGGCAATCGAGACGCCAGTACTATTTCTGTATTTTAACGAACTTTTTCCAGGTAAATTGCAGAAAATTTTCCGTTTTGGGGGGGGGGCATTTACGGGGGAAAATGTTCGTTAAAATATGGAAATAGTACTGACGTCTCGATTGCCAGTAGCATTTCCGTATTTTAGTCCTTTTTTAGGTGTATCGTATTTTATCCCTTTTTAGGTGGTTTTTTCGTGATTATATAAATACGTAGCACCTATAGTTGTCGTTCAGTCCGTCTGTCCGTCCGTGCGTCCGCATATAACAGAGCAAAAACTACCCAACCGAATGATCTGAAATTTTAAATATATGATAGTTGCAAAAATTTGTCGAGCCATTTCAAATTTTATGAAAATCGGATGCATAGTTTAATTACAGGGACATTCAAAAGTTTTTCTTTACATTACGGCCAATGGGAAAAAAAATATTGCAAGTGCATTTTAATGATGTTACAGTCTTCCGAATGGTCTGAAATTTTAAATATATAATTGTTGCAAAATTTTGTCGAGCCATTTCAGATTTTATGAAAATCGGATGTATAGTTTAATGACAGGGACAGTCAAAATTTTCCATTACATTACGGGTAATTGGGAAAAAATTATTGCAGGTGCATTTTAATGATGTTACAGACTATGCACTTATGAAGTGCAAAAAAAATATACATTCAGTACAATATGGGGTGCAAAAAATATTTATAAAATTAGTTATAGTACGAACGCACCTCATTTGCCACGTTTGACGAGCAATTTCCTACTTGTTTACAATGTACTGTAGCAAAATTTGTGAAACAACAATAAGGACATTAAATAATACAATAATAATAAAAGGCATCACTAATGTTTATTTTCTTATAAAATAGGTGATATTTTCATCTGAGTTTTCAAAATGCCTCCAAGACAATACGGCCAAGAATGTAAAAAAAAAAAAAAAAAAAAAAAAAATCATAATTATTTAACTTAAACCCTTTCCAATAAAAACAAGGAAGAAATGTCACATAGATTATGAAACACTTTCTAACGCATTCAAAATACTATAACAAAACTTCGCAGTTTAGGGGAGACCGGGGCTAGTTGGCTACTGGGGTAAGTAGGCGCAGTCCTCATAAATCGCCTGTTTGTGGATAGATTGCGCAACCAGTCACAGAGTACCTTTCTTCTTCCTTTTTACAATCGTCATTGTAGTTTTGTAGCGTTACCTACGTGCAGTGGACATGTATTACGATTTTTCTGTTTTTTGCACTCATAAGTAATTTTTTGTTACTTCATTCTTTTTCTAAATTCTAATACTTATCTTAATAATTGCGATTTAACTTGTGCAGTTTTTCTTAGTGTATGATTAACTGTATCTACCCCATATGTGATTTACTTGGATTATTTATGCTTAAATGATTACGTGTCCCTTTTCTGATGAAATTTATTATGGGGCTAGTAGGCTCATCGAACACGGGGCAAGTTGGCTCGGTGTTTGGTGTGTGCTGGTAGCTTGAAAAATAGCAAACAACGAGAAAAGTGGTTGCAATGCAAGATTTTGCGCACAGGAAGCTTGCCCAAACGAAGACACTCGATTTTTTATTTGCGACAACCGTAACTCTGATGATATAGAGTAGGATAGAAGTTACTCAATGTTAATGTTTTATTCATTATTTTTATGTCTGTATAATTTAGGATTTACATTGTACGGCTAAAACGCCTTTGTTTAAACTTACTGGTAATAATGAAATTGATTTCGCTTAACTTCGTGTCTTATTTGAATTTTTATAAAGCGTGTGCCAACTTACCCCATAAGCATAGGGAACTTGCCCTGTGACGGGGTAGGTTGGCGCACAATTTTCCTTTTACTTTAGGAATCCGCTAAACATAAACTACAAAAGCTACAAACTCAAAACTCCGGGTATTTATAGCCCAATGCCTGTTCTTTAAAAGTACAGTTAAAATTTCATAAAAAACTAATTAATAAAAATCAATAACTAAAAACTGCGTCTACTAGCCCCGGTCTCCCCTACTAGGGTGAACGATGGTGTCTAATTGAACATTTTGGAAAACGCATAATGCATTTGAAAACATAATTTCTGCTATTACCACGAATAGTCGGAAAAATATAAGATTTTTTGTTCACCCATGTACATGGTCTATACATATGTGCACCGTAAAAAAAAAAAAAAAAAACTCAAATTTACAGAAAAAAATGTCAATTTTGGCGCCCGTTGAAAACCGTTTAATTTATAGAAAAAGATATGTAATTTTTCATTGACACAGTTTTTTCTTTTGTAAAAAATACAAAATTTTTCTGCAAAAATTACGAAATCCACTTGTTTAACAGAAAAAACCCGTTTTTCTTTAAACATCTTTTTTGTAAAAAATACACTGGTTTTAAATAATTAAATAAAAAGTGATGGACATATGCATCACTATGCATTTAAGGGTTAAAGCCCTTAAAATTTCTTATTGCATGAATTTAGGTTATTGGTAATTAAACTGATAGTTTAAGTGGCTAGTAATTTTAGGTCCATACTTGTGAAACTAAACTAAAAATCCCTTAAGGCATCAATTCCAGAAAAAAGGGTTCTTTCTGCCATCTATGGTATCATTCTTTTTGTACAAAGGCAATGAATGCGTATTCGTGCTGATATTTTAACTTTAGATCCCAAGAGGTTAACACTAGAAAAGCCGTGAGGGGTTAATTTGATCCCTGCCATATGAATATATACCAGTTTGAACCAGAAATTTCATTCTAAAATAAGTTTAAAAAATACAAGGAAGAATAAAGGTTAAATATATAAGCTAAATAGTTTAACCCCTTCACGCTCGAATTAAATTACGATTTAAAAATTAAAATTGCTTATCGGCACCACTTTTTTGAAAAATAAATATTCACCTTATTTAATGACAGTTAAAATGATAGCATAATAAAGCCAATTACACTATTTTATAAAACTGGTGGGAATCAAATAATCTGAATAAAAAACGCAGCCCGAGAATATCTCGGGAGCGAGAATTAAGGGGTTAAAATAAAAAAATCTGATGAAATATTTTTATAAAACTTGCGAAAAATGTTTACGCATTTGATGTTTCAATTTTCTAATTTGACCTTAGAAATTTCAGCTTGTCAAATAGATGTACACATCGTTAAATAGCATATGTTGGGAGAGAAAAATAAACGTAGTATAATCGAGAGTATTTGAATTTGCTAACTTTATAACGCATGTTTCATATTTTTCTGTAAAGCAAATGTTTATACTCATATTATTACGTGTTTTGTAAATATTTCAATTGGTTCCTTTTGTGGGTGGAGCTCAATTCCAAGAAATGTTAACTGTTTTGCATATTTTCCCACTAAATATAATATGAGAATAGGCGGTGCCCCCTACTCGCAAAATAACGTAATAATAGTGAGTATGTGGGCAGGATCTAAAATACTAATCCCCATAGGGGCTGAGCTTAGTTATCGGTTGGATGTTCAAAAGACAAATCTTAGATTGTTTCCAGTATAATAACAAAGTATAAATGGATTCTCACCCCCACTTCATCAATGTTCTTATCTAGGTGGTTTCATTTATTCACAAAACTGCTGGTATTTCCGAACAGTAATATTAGCATAGCTGCCAGCCTTTCACTAATCTTCCATAATGTCTGGATTAATTTGAAATAGGTTAACCACATTTCGAACCAGAATTTTTTTTCATGAAGGCTTATTTCTTTTATAGCAGGAACAATAGAATAATGTGATCTGGTTGATGGACAGCCTAGTTGCGTGGCAACTTTACACTCAGTTGAACGGTGATCGTGTTGCAAGGGCATTAGGGAGCCTTAAAATTATATGTTTAGACATGGTTGGTAGCCACAATAAGAAAATAACTATAAAAAGTTAAGAAAAGAATAACTTAGGAATACGTACTCAAAGTTTAACAATATAAGAGGGAAAAGAGAAAGAAAAAAAGAGAAAATTTAGAAAAAAGGAGAAATTTAACAGCAGGTTTCTACGTGGAACATATTTAATTTCGTTTCTTTAAAAAAATTCTAGTTCGAAACGTATTAAACCAGTGTCAAAATAACATAAGTATTGCAGAAGATTAGTTTGAGGTTGGCACCTATGTATGCCAACCTTATTTAACTATTTGCAATATACGAATCCGCAGTTGCCAATCATCGTTATGTTTTATTTAATCAAACAAATCGTGAAATTATATTGAATTAAAGTTGCTATTTAATAATCACAGTGAAAATTTAAAAAATACAATTTCTGGCGCAAATTATGGTGTTTTTTTTTTTTTTTTTTTTTTTTTTTTTTTTTTTTTTTTTTTTTAGAATCAAACTGGAAGTTCAGCAGTTCTATACTTGTACCTATATGTTTAGAACTGGAAGTTCAGCAGTTCTATACTTGTACCTATATGTCTAGTAAATAATTTTAGATGCACGTTAATATAAAAATATACATTTAAAGCATGCTGCAGGGATGAGAATTCTCCGTCCCAAATGATTACTTAATATCACTAAATTTTAATGGCATTTCTAGCCTTATTTAATGAAAGAATTTCTGCGATTTAATTCCGGCATTTCCGATCAGTAATACTACCATAGCTGAAAGCCTTCCATTAATCTTCCGTAATGTCTGGATTAATTTGAACCAAATGGGTTAATTTGAACCAATTTTAACCGTCCCAAATGATTACTTACTATCACTAAATTTTAATGGTATTTCTCGCCTTATTTAAAAACAGAATTTCTGAGATTTAATAAAGCAAGAAATACTATTAAAATTTTGTGTTGAAAATGAACCATTTGGGACGGAAAATTCTCATCCCGGATACTGAGTTTACATAGAAATGTATAGTTCAGACTTTTGTTCTTCACCGTAAGATTATTCCTTATTTTATAAATAAAAGATAAACTGAACAAATTATTCATAAATGTTTTACTATGAAATAATTTTATGCTTAAGTCTATTTTCTTTTATAGGTAAGAATTCCAGTTTCCCTGAGGAAATGAAGCGATGCTTTCACATGTATGGACTACAGGCAGCCTTTTAATTTTATGGTATTAATGAGCTTTAGTAATGTTATTTGTTATATACACTAACATTCAAATATTTTTCGAATATTAACCCTTAAAGATCCGGAGTCTCTTGCACAAATTTTATTCGATCGGAACCACTTTTTAAAAATCAGTTTCCTTCAAGTACACAATTTCAAAAATGCTCTGATTAAATAAAGTGAATTTTATTTTCCTTTGTTACTGGTATTAAAAACAAATTTT
The DNA here is from genome assembly GCA_963932465.1 of Maratus speciosus. NCBI lineage: Eukaryota > Metazoa > Arthropoda > Arachnida > Araneae > Salticidae > Maratus > Maratus speciosus. The sequence continues at coordinate 285,834,833 of OZ010789.1, read as the reverse complement.
GCAAAGACTTAGGATGTCTCCACGGCGGAGCCAACGGAGTGGGAAGGGTTAAAGTTTCACAGATGCCAAGATCTGAATATTCGTACGAAGTCCGAAAAAAGCCAAATATCTTTTGAACCAAAACGTTTTATCAAGGCAACCTAACTTCTTACCTTATAACCAGTGATGGAACAGTGTAGAAGCAGGGAACCAATTGACAGCGAATTTTAGTAGTATTCTTCATCTTATTTCAGGATAGAATTTCTGAGACTTTTCAAGGAGACGAATACTAATAAAATTTAGTGGTGACAATCGACAAACTGCTGCGCCACTGTTCCATCACTGCTTATAACTCATTAGATTTTTTTCAAAGTAAATATTAACCCCTTAATTCTCGCTCCCGTGATATTAACGGACTGCGTCTTTTATTAATTTTATTATTTTTTGTTTGATTCCAATCAGTTTTATAAAATAGCGTAATTGGCTTTATTATGGTATCATTTTACCTGTCATTAAATAAAGAAACTATTTCTTTTTAAAAAAAGTGGTGCAATATGCAATTTGAATTTTTAAACCGTAATTTAATGCGACCTTTAAGGGGTCAAAAATGATTTATACGTTTTAACACTAGAAGGAGCTTGAGGGGTCATTTGGACCCCTACCGATTGAATATATTTCGGTTCGAACCAGAAATTTCGTATAACGTAAGTTTAAAATGCACAAAGGTGTAAAAAAAGAAAAGTTAAACAGTTTTAAAAATACAAATTATAGTGTGAAATATTTTTATAAAACTTGAGTAAAATTTCCGGCCTTTCTAGTGTAAAGGGGGAAGATCATCTTAAATCTTTTTTTAAAAACATAAATTTTATTCTGTCTATTACTATAGAAAAGCATTCTACCAAACTTTTAAAAAAATTATGACGATACTCCAATTAGAAGCAGTTTTATGATAAAACATCCGGAGCTATACTTATGCAAATTAAGGTAAATTTGTGCAAGTCATTTTTCTCAAAACAGATATTTTTGATATTGTGCGCATCACACTTCTAAAACTAAGTAACAGAAAATTGCTATTTTGTATTACATTGTATTTAATATTGATTAATAACCTTTACCTATTTTTAACCCCTTAACGCTCGAATTAAATTACGGTTGAAAAATTCAAATTGCTTATTGGCACCACTTTTATGAAAAAGAAATATTCACCTTATTTAATGACAGGAAAAACGATACTAAAATATAGCCAATTTCACTATTTTAAAAAAATGGTGGGAATCAAACAATTTGAGTAAAAGACACAGAACGAGAATATGACGGGAGCGACAATTAAGGGGTTACGTAAGTAGCTGTCCCAACAAACACAGAACTTGTGGGCCACTGATGGGTTCGTTAGCCTTGGCCGAAAGTGTCTGATGGCGGCCCGCTATCATTGTCCGTAACGGCTCCGTCAAAAAAGTGTCACGCCGGACACAATAAGGCCGGAAGGAAATTGGCCGCAAGTACAATAAGTTGCCCATAAACGCGCCATTAACGATCATCTAAAACTGATATTAAGCCGCAAACTGGCCACAATTACACATTTAATGGCATTCCTGAATAAAAGCTTATCACAGCTATGCCATTAAGGGTCATTTTAAATAAAAGCTAGCCACAAGCCAGACACACTTATGCCATCAATGGGCATAATTAATGAATGCAAGCCGGAAGCTAGCCACATTTGTGCCATTAATGGGCATCATTAATGAATGCAAGACAGAAACTAGCCACATCTATGCCGCTATTGGTTATCATGGATGAAAACTAGCCCGAAGCTGGTCGGAATTATATTGTTTAACCCCCCCCCCCCCACAAAAATTCAGTAAATGATTTTTTTTTTGGGGGGGGGAGGGGGGGACAGAAAATTTTTCTTCTAAAAAATATTTTGATAAAAATTAGAATCTAAATTTACTGGTTTTGAAGTGTTAATCTGAAAACAGTTTATGTTATAAACTGTTTTCACATATTATATATTAAATTATATTATGTAAAATTTGGAACAGGTCTAGGAAATTTTATTTTTTTAAATATGTTCTCATAACACCATCCTGACTTTCATACATGTTTTACTTTAACATACACTTAAGTTAAAAACAATTTTTATTAAAAGTCAAATAATTAAAAAAGAATAAATTTTACAGAATAAAATGCATTTAGATCCCAAATTTTATCAAAACATTTAAGACTGTTCTCAAGTCAAAAGGGTTAACTTTCTGACGTAAGTTTTAATTCATTTTTGTTCGGATACGCATGAAACTAGAAGGTGTTCATTCAAATTAAATAATAAATATATTACGTAATACATTTATTATTTAATTTTTCAGTTTTTATTTATATTTTATCATAAATTTTGTATTTTATGGTTTAATTGCCTGAAAAAATATTTTCTTCTGTAAACTTCATTATTGTTTTAGGTTGAAGTTAAAGTACAACATTTTAAGAATATATATGTACTGTAGAACCCCGCTAAACCGAACTAATCAAGACCGGTGCCTGTTCGGATTACAAAAAGTCCGGATTATCCGAAATTCCGATAAAAATAAGAAAAAGATGCGTGCTAAAAAAAAAATCCAAGTACTCAGAAGTATAATAAACATCCTCTAATCCGGCATCCTAAGACCCGGCATGCTGAATAATCTAGCACGACTTTCGGGGAAAAAATAGTATTCCTTGTTTAATCACTCCTGATTGTTATAATGATCCAATGGAATTTCAGAATGAGGAATTACGTAACAACCCATTACAAATGGTTCAAAATCGTGAATCTACAAGTAGCTCTGTCATCAAGTCGACGTGAGGGAAGAAAAAAAACATTTCTTTAGATAATTTGCGAAATCAAATTGCTGAACGTAAAAATAAAATTCTAGCATTTGAATTAAATGCTTTTTGCATTTACAAAATAATTTTATAGTGACTGGCAAACAAACTGATATTCGAGATTTTTTTCAGATGGCATCTAAGTGTAGGCCTACTGTGCATGTTTTCCTTTTATATTCGTGTACATATGTTGTACAGGGCCTGATTACCAACGGGGCACACTTACACCAAGAAATTTTAAAAGAAATGTTAGCCTTATCTAAACGCCGTATCGATGTAAAATTTCTGCCATGAATGAGGCAAGATTTTCTGTTTCTTTTTACTGGTAGGAATCTGCCCCGTTGGTAATCAGGCCCCGATGTTGTACTTTTACATTATTGAGTTTTTTTTAATTCAAGCTGTTTAAAGAAAAAAAAAAAACATGCTCTACTATCATTTTTTGTTTAATTCTAACTTCTACACGTTTTTTCCCGACATTCATCCAGTAATCCGGAAAATTTCGTAAGTTAATCTTTTCAGTTAATATGTTCAAGTATAATTTTCAAAAATAAAATTGGTACGGATGAACCGAAATTTCAGACTAGCAGGATTCGTATTAACGGATTTCTGCTGTATATGAATTATTAAGTGGATATATCGGATATATTTTTAATAATCCTGCCGCAACACATGTATGTCAAATCACCTTTTTTGAAAATCCTTAATTGGTGTGTCTTAATTAAACTAAATTGAAATTATTTTTCATTGAAAGTATTTAAAGGAAAACGTAAACAAAGATCTGTACAATTTACCCTGAAAAAAAAACGGTTTAAGTTGAAGAAATATTTACAGATCTAAAATATTTTTAATGTTGTGTTAAAATCAAAACATTTGAGGGGACCAAATTTTAATCATGATTTGAAGCAGAAACATTTTATTAAATTTTACTTTTAAACCTATAGTGGAAAAATGTTGCAAAATTGCTTTGCATTATTTTGAAATAATATTTTCAAAAAATCCGGTGAAAATTCAGCATTACAGAAACACACTTGCTTGCCCCTCAAAGAGTCATGAGCGATACGAGATTTCTAAGTAATTATGAATGTATGCATTTTACGATATTTTTAAATATCTTTTCATTTTGAATGTCAACAATTCATTTTGATGTATTTTTTCCTTAAGGTATCTTATATATATTTTTATATATTCCCAGGTCGTTAAATTATTTAGCAATCTTTTAAATATTATACGCTTAGATCATTGCTGCAATTAGCGCACTATCTATGTGTATTAGCAATATGATTTCTATCATGTAGTTATCTGATACCTATTTTAGGATTCCATTAATTTTTTCATTCCTATCATTGCAACGATTTATTCATAATAATTGACGGTGGTAGGTTATGTTTAATTAATGGTTATATATTAGCATTCAAATTACTATGATGCATTTGCGCAAGTAATTATGAATGTATGCATTTTACGATATTTTTAAATATCTTTTCATTTTGAATGCCAACAATTCATTTTGATGTATTTTTTCCTTAAGGTATCTTATATATATTTTTATATATTCCCAGGTCGTTAAATTATTTAGCAATCTTTTAAATATTATACGCTTAGATCATTGCTGCAATTAGCGCACTATCTATGTGTATTATCAATATGATTTCTACCATGTAGTTATCTGATACCTATTTTAGGATTCCATTAATTTTTTCATTCCTATCATTGCAACGATTTATTCATAATAATTGACGGTGGTAGGTTATGTTTAATTAATGGTTATATATATATAAGGCCATTGTGCCTAAATGAGACGCGATTCCCCATAATTTTGTCGCATTTAGGGTATATTTGGCATTTTGTTAAATAAATATATATTTCATGAAGCTGAAAATTATTTAATACTGTGCCTTTAGTTCAAAACTAACTTCTTTCGTAAAAATTGAATCGTAATTTTTGTTATAAGCTAAAGAATAATCTTCATGTATTCCACGAAATTTCACGTTACCACAATTCAAATCAAAGTTGGGAGAGCTTAGTTATAGAATTTACGATTCGTTTTAAATCATATTTGGGAGAGCTTATTAGATGAAAAACTTCACGATTCATGTAAAATCACATTAAAATAATAAAGCATATTTCACAACTGAAAATGGCGCTGGTGTTGTTCAGTATAAGTAATCACAGGAAGATTAAAAACTTTGTTAATTCTTTATTTACACTTTTAAATATATACAGTATATACAACGAAAACATTTGGATAATATTTGTTATTCCTCACTAGGAATTCAAGATAATTTCTTTTATATGTTCAAGAATATTTATTTCTCCCTTTTCGGAAGATCAAGAAACACACAGCCAGCATGCTGCTTTCGAGATTCACATTCACAACAGAAACTAAACTAAAAAAAAAAGAGTAAAAAATGTTTTCAAATATCAATTCTCTCGAAGGTCACTTGATCCTTCGAGGCGCTTAAGCAGTCTGTCTGACTGCTCGAGAGAGGGTTGCAAAATATTCCACAAACTCCCCCCCGATGAACAAGGGTTCATCAAAATGGGGATTCAAATAATTAAAGTAGAAATAAAAATTATTCTAAAAAATCATCAGTTACATAAATACAATACAAAATCAAAATATATATTTACATACTGGACTTCAATAAAATAATTTAACAATTTAAAAGATTTGAGAACAAGTTTCTGCTACTAAAAATAGAAAGAACAATTTAAATCTATTCAAATATTTCTAGAATATTCAATACAAAAAAAAAAAAATAAACTAAAAATTAGAAATATTATCAAACAAGAAACATTTTTTTTTTAAGTGAAAAAAAAAATAATAAAAAGTTTTTTTAAAGTCAATAAACAAAAGAGGTCAAGATTTTTTTGAAAGTCAAATGTCAATGAGAGTTTTTGAGTCTCTAATAATATCAAAGTTTTTTTTTTATTTTTTCAGTTCTATTAATAAAAATGTTTAGAGTTTTTTCAGTTCTAAATTATGCACAAAAATTAATAAGTCTTAATGGTACATGTTCATAAGCATAAGAATCACATCATATATTTCAAAGTCAGAAGTCTTTTTCTGGTCCGTGTAGTGAGCAGATTGTAAGTTGAGAAGGCACTTATTTTTCAAGCGCTTCCAAAAATGATTCAGAAGAGTCTCGCGCAAACGGAAGCGTTTCACTAAGGATTCTTTGGTTGCAGGTAAACACAAGATATGCTTTAGAGTTGCTATAACTAGTTGACCAGGGCGAACGCTAAATTTCTTGGAGATTGCACGTTTGTTTAGGATTGATTTTATGCACTGTCTAGATTTTAAAATCCAAAACTTTTCACGAGTTGGTAATAATGTACTGGACACTCCTGAATGAAAAACTTTTTCACGTGCATCTTTCACGATTAATCCAGCAAGTTTGTGTTTTGCAGGAATCACAACAGGATGTTTTTTATAAAATGAGGAATCAGACTTTTGTAACCGTCCTCGTACCAACAGCAAACCTTCATCTGACAACATAGGATTTAACTGTAGAAGATTCGATTCTCTAGGCATACTTTTGTTACATTTCAAGTATTTTGTAACTTCGGGAAAACTTCCTTCCTGCACTAGCTTTGACCAAAAATTTTCAGCATGTAACATTTCCTCAGCTGATAATTCTGAAAATTTTCTTTTCTCTACCTTTAATTTGATATTAGAAATAAATCTAAATACCCATCCAGTTACTCGATACAATTTCTTTAGGGAGCTATACTTTTCAAGAATAAAAATGGGAATTTCATCAGATTTATTTGTTTGAACAACACAAGAGATGGTGGCTGCTTTTTTATACTTCTCTTCAGAAACATCAGGTAATCGAGATGCAGCAATTTTAACACTAGGCCACTGATTTTCAGGCAAGAAAAGAAATTCAGGAACATACACATTAGGGTTAGCATCAGGAAAAACATGCAATTGGAGATGCTCCTTTTCCATGATCAGGTTGCTAAAATACTGCCAGGGAATTTTCAAGTGAGCGAGATCAGGGATTTCTGAAAGCCAATTTTGCCAATCATTTTCTAGTTCACCAGAAACAAAAGGGGCAATAAATCCGGCTGAATCAAAGAACATAGTTGCAGTTTTCAAAACATTGCGTTTAGTAGAAGAATCATTATTTAATTTTTCTAACAAGGGTCGTAATTCTAGTCCTAATTTATCTTCTGTATTGTTCCAGATCAGTTCTAAAAATTTCAAGGAAGTATTTTGGGGTTCGGAACACGAAACAGGAATGTTTTCATCATCTAAAACATTAGAATTTAAGTTAGGGCCGTGATTCAAACATTCGTTTAATGATAGAGAATCACTACATTTGGAAGAAGCATCATAGACTATGCGCATTTTTCTTGTAGTTTTATCGTCACGGATAACAGGTCTTTGTGGCATGTAATAGAAATTATTAGAATTTTTCTCTGTGCACAATTCTATTACAACCTCATTAAACTGCTCTAGCAAAATGAAGTTATATTCCTTAAATAAAGAATCGTTTTTCAAGAATTTATTTTCTAAACTAGAAAACCGCTTCTTTGCTACTTCAAGATTATTTCTAAGCAAGTCACGAGAATTTTTCCACAATAATTTTGCTTCATAACGCCCATTTACGAATTTTAAATTTTCTAATTCTTTTATTACCTCATGATCGGTAATGTTCTTTTCATTGCTTTCAGCAATGCCAATTGATTCAAGATCCCAAAATGCTTTCAGCTGAGTATTCATATTTTCAACTGAAACACGCAAACAAGCTACTTCTTCTTTATTCGACTCTATCTGCCCTTGCACCGTATGGCCGAAAATAGTTTCTGCAACGTATAATTCTTTTGTCAATTTTCCTTCGATTCCCTTTAATATTTTCCACAAACAGTCAGACCCTAGCAAAATATTTATTTCCTGTTCAAGACCTGTATCAGCAGGCTTAAAGCCTCTTGTTCTCATTATGTCTAGAAGTTCTGGTTCTAGGGTTTTCACAGAAGCTCCAGTTATATTATCAACCACAAGAGCTTCGATATTTATCGAGTTAATAGGTTTCACAACACTGGATAATTCTAGAGCAACTACTTCATAACAAGATTCATAAGGGCGTCTCCGCCTAAAAGGATAAACTAATAAATTTTCTCTTCGCAATGGCTTCAATTTTAATTTTTGTACTAGCGATATCTTCACGAAGCATTTTTCTGAACCACTATCACATAAAACGAGAGCCAACAAGCATTGTTTACCAGCAGACACAGAAACTGTACAAATCTGCAATAATGTAGATTTATTTTGTTTATATTTTTGTTCCGACATCATAGATACAATTGCACCTTTCATTTCTTTTGCAGGATTTTCTTTTGCTGTTTCTTTAAAACAAAACAAATGACTATGTGTTGTGCTACCACATTTGGAACAAGGGTTAATTTTTGTTCTACAATTAATTGATAAATGCGACCTATAACAGCATCTGTAACAGCGACCTTCTTTCTTTAATTTATATCGTTTTTGTTCATCAGTGAATTCTGAACAATTTAGTCCTACATGATCAGAAGACTTGCAAAATATGCAAAACTGTTTTGTTGATGTATTTAAAGCAGCAGCGGAAGGTATATTTTTCTTTTGAGGAAAATTTTGATATTTACTTGAAGGATTTTCATATTTGGTTTTAAATTTTTCATAAGCCTTGCTTTGGGAATTATTTACTAAATTAGTAGCTTCCCGGCATCTTAGTTCCGTTTTAATAAAATTTATTAAATCGGTGACTTCACAGTCCTTATCGGGGTCACGTTTTCGATGGAAATCTAGTATCAAATTTTCTGGTAATAACCTTAATAAAATGGGTAGTAATAAATGGCCGTAAGAGCCTGATGTTACTCCTAACGCATCAAGATTTCTCATACACGTTTCAATATTATCATACAACTTTCTTGAAGAAGTAACATTGTTAGTGGATTTCACTGGTTCAAGTTTTAGAATTTTGTTCATGTAACAGTTTATGATATTTTCCCGCTTACCATACCTCTCTTCTAACAACTTCAAACACGTTGAATAATTTTGATCTGTCAGTTCAAAACAGCTACAATATTATATGCAGGACCAGACAACAAAGATTTCAGATATTGGAATTTTTCAATTTTTGATAACGATTCGTTTGAATCTATCGCACTAGTAAATAAATTAAAAAATTCTAAGAACTGGCTTGCATCACCAGAAATTTTTTCTATGTTAAGTTTAGGAAGCTTCACTGCCGAAACTGGTTTACTTCCGATTTTTGAACAGTTACTTGATTCTAGTAAAACTTTTGGTTCAGTTTCGATTTTACATTTTTTAAGCCCCATCTTAATTTTAAATTTCAAACTTGATATTTTTTCAGAATATTCTTCTACCGATTTTAGTTCTTTTTCATATTCAGTTTTTTCCTGAATTAGCTCATCTATTTCGGAATCTAATTCCTTTAGTTGAGCTTCCTTTTCATTTACGAGCTCTAATGATTCCATTAAAGAATCGCAATCAGTTTTATCAATATCAACAGATAATAATGTATCACATTTTGAGATTAATTTTGTAACTGCCGCGCGAACGGCAGCTCTTTTACTTTTAAGCTTATCAGGCTTATCCATGTTTAAAATTTATTTCAATTTTCAAAATAAATTATCATGAAAAAGCGTTATTTTCAATAAATCAAGAGTCAATAGTCATGCAGAATAATAAAGGTATTTCTTACCCTTTTCCCCGGTTGTTGAGGCACCAAAAAAATAAAGAATAATCTTCATGTATTCCACGAAATTTCACGGTATCACAATTCAAATCAAAGTTGGGAGAGCTTAGTTATAGAATTTACGATTCGTTTTAAATCATATTTGGGAGAGCTTATTAGATGAAAAACTTCACGATTCATGTAAAATCACATTAAAATAATAAAGCATATTTCACAACTGAAAATGGCGCTGGTGTTGTTCAGTATAAGTAATCACAGGAAGATTAAAAACTTTGTTAATTCTATATTTACACTTTTAAATATATACAGTATATACAATATATTGAGTATATATATTGAGTTTTTTTAAATTCAAGCTGTTTAAAGAAAAAAAAAACATGCTCTACTGTCATTTTTGTTTAATTCTAACTTCTACACGTTTTTTCCCGACATTCATCCAGTAATCCGGAAAATTTCGTAAGTTAATCTTTTCAGTTAACACTAGAACGGCGGCGAGGGGTCATTTTGACCCTTTCTGAATGAATGCATGTCGATTCGAACCAGAAATTTCTTTGTAATATAAGATTAATATATGCTGCACAAAAATAACTTAAATAAATAAGTTCAATAGTTTTAAGTAAAAATTCTGATGTGAAATATTTTTTTAAAACTTGAGTAAAAATTCCCGCCGTTCTAGTGTTAATCTGTTCAAGTATAATTTTCAAAAATAAAATTGGTACGGATAAACCGGAATTTCAGACTAGCAGGATTCGTATTAACGGATTTCTGCTGTATATGAATTACTAAGTGGATATATCGGATATATTTTTAATAATCCTGCCGCAACACATGTATGTCAAATCACCTTTTTTGAAAATCCTTAATTGGTGTGTCTTAATTAAACTAAATTGAAATTATTTTTCATTGAAAGTATTTAAAGGAAAACGTAAACAAAGATCTGTAGAATTTACCCTGAAAAAAAAAAACCGGTTTAAGTTGAAGAAATATTTACAGATCTAAAATATTTTTAATGTTGTGTTAAAATCAAAACATTTGAGGGGACCAAATTTTATTCATGATTTGAAGCAGAAACATTTTATTAAATTTTACTTTTAAACCTATAGTGGAAAAATGTTGCAAAATTGCTTTGCATTATTTTGAAATAAAATTTTCAAAAAATCCGGTGAAAATTCAGCATTACAGAAACACACTTGCTTGCCCCTCAAAGAGTCATGAGCAGTACGAGATTTCTTTATATATACAGGGTGTTCCGTTAAAGGGGTCCAATATTAATAGGGGTAATAGAGGAGATCACATGGAGCATAAATCAGTGTATAAAGCCTGGTCGGATCTCAATAGTTTTCAAGTTACAGCAAATAGAATGAAAATTCGGAAAATTGTAAAAGAACCCTCATTGCTAAACTATCGATAATGCTACATAAAAACGAAGCACATATTTAGAAAGAGCAGAAAAAACCTACAAAATGACATCAATTGTATTAAAATAGCAATATTTATTGACGAGTTACAAGCCCTGAAACAGTGAAAAAAGTACGAAATCCCATATACATCAAAATAGTTAATCGTTAATTCCAAAAAGACAACTCTAGCTACAACAAGGAAAATGTAGTAAAATTTGGTCCATTCCGAAAACTTTCGAAAAAGCTTACAATGAACCATATCGGTTTAATTGTGTGAGAGAAATTAATCAGTTTCTAAGTTACAACTCCGCTTTCTTGGACACTAGCAAAGGTTAAACTCCGCCCATCACGATTGGAAACACCGCCTTTTTAATTACTCTCAACTATACATTTTCGATCATGCTTCTTCTGAGAAGCAACATTTTTAATTATTCAAGAGTTGAATGAACCAAAATAACTTTACAATAATAGTCTACATTTTAAAGTCGTCTTTTATTGATATAAAGCTTAAGTTAAATTCTTTAAAATTAAACTGGTGGTGAAAATTCGGAAATAATTAAAAATATTGCGATTTGTAACTATGCAAGAAGTTTCAGTACATGTTTTACATGGACAATTATTGTATGTATATGTGCATCATAATTTATGATAGGAAATAATAATAACAAATAGCATAATAATTTTATTAATTATAAGTTTAAAAAAGACACTAAATTTTAAATTAATTCATACAAACTTTGTAATTTACAATTTGAGTACACCACAGCCTGTGACTTACAAAATACTGTGCCAAAAAGTGTTGAAAATAAAAGAAAAATGACAAATAAAGAATTACATTCCACGTACTTTATGACATATGTGAAGCATAGTCTTCTGGCCTGCGCTGCACAGTTCAATGTCGGAAGGCAGACGAACGGACATTATTATAATAGGTGTTCGAAGTTGCGCCCATTAACAGAATCGCACAGCCGACAGCGACGTCGTAAAGATTGGCGAACACGCCGAAAAACTCCGACGGAGTTGGGAATGTCTCCTGCAGCGACAACGATTCGCGCTAGTAAATCCTCCGGTGTATCCACAGGCGTTTCATACACCAGCGATTTAAGGTGTCCCCAAACAAAAAGGTCTAACGGATTGAGGTCTGGAGAGCGTGCAGGACAAGCAACAGGTCCACTGCGTCCAATCCATTTCCCAGGATATGTTGAATTGAGGTGATTGCGAACACCTATGAAAAAATGTGCCGGTGCGCCATCGTGCATAAACCACATATTGTGGCGCAATGTTGCTGGCACATTTTGCAGTAACTGCGGTAAGATATCCCGTAGGAAAACCAAGTACGTACTGCCATTAAGTACATCTGGGAGTAAATATGGTCCTATGAGATAATCGCCGAGGACACCTGCCCATATGTTCACACTGAACTTTTGTTGTGCGTTCGACGGGAAAACAGTGTGTGGATTTGTATATGACCATGTGTGCATATTGTGCGTGTTTACCACGCCCTCTCTCGTAAATGTTGCTTCATCAGTAAATAAAATATTTTCCAGAAATTGTGGATTATTTTCTGTTACATTAAGCAACCAGCGTACGAATTCTGTCCGCTGAGCACAATCTGTTACTGATAACAGTTGTACCCGCTGCACATGAAAGGGGTGCATGTTTTCTGCACGCAGAACACGCCACACACTTTGGTGAGAAACACCGACTTCAGACGCAGCAGCTCGTGTACTCGTGGAGGGGTTATCTTTAAAAATATTCAGTACATCTTCTTCCATTGCAGGTGTTCGTACATGTCGAGGTTTCCCTGCATCAATGCTTGCTGTATTAAACGATCCAGTCTCCCGTAATCGTCTATCGATTTTTATGAAGAGTTTCGAACTTGGGCAACGTCTCCTTGGAAATTGCTCACGGTACATGCGCTGTGCTAGACATGCATTTCCACGAGCTTGCCCGTACATCAGATGCATGTCCGCATATTCTTCGTTAGAGTATTCCGGCATAATTATTATACATCAACTTACTACAATCCCACTTACAACAGCCTCCCTTTAACATAACGCCCACTGATGACTGCTGTTTTATTACACTTTTCTTCCTATACACATAGAAAATTTGCATAAAAAGTACTTCTTCTTCATCATCCTGAAAGTTCATGGAGGAAACGCAGCAGTCACGGAGTTTGCTTTAAGACAAGGCGAGAGCTGCACAATATGTCATTCACTTGACCAGACTGAATAATGAAAGGGCTGGCAATATCACCCTGATAGAGGTTTATCAGAAATGTATAATTGAAAGATATTAAAACGGGGTGTTTACAATCGTCATGGGCGGAGTTTCGCCCTTTCCGAGCGACTGAATAATGAAAGGGTGGCAATATCACCCTGATAGAGGTTGATCAGAAATGTATAATTGAAAGATATTAAAACGGGGTGTTTACAATCGTCATGGGCGGAGTTTCGCCCTTTCCGAGCGTGCAACAGTACAGAGTTGTAACTAGGGAACTGCTTGATTTCTCCCATACAATTAAACTGATATGGTTTATTGTCAGCTTCTTCGAAAGCTTTCGGAATGGACCAAATTTTATAACATTTTCCTTGATGTAGGTAGAGTTGCATTTTTGGAATTAACGATTAACTATTTTGCTAAATATTTGATTTTGTATTTTTTCACTGTTTCAGAGCTTGTAACTCGCCATTAATTCTCAATATTCTAAAACAACTTATGTCATTTCGTAGGATTTTTTCTGCTCTTTCTAAATATGTGCTTCGTTTTTATGTAGCATTATCGATAGGTTAGCAATGAGGGTTTGTTTACAAATTTCCGATTTTTCATTCTATTTGCTGTAACTTGAAAATTATTGAGATCCGGCCAGGCATTATATATTGATTTATGCTCCGTGTGATCTCCTCTATTACCCCTATTAATATTGGATCCCTTTAACGGAACACCCTGTATATATATATATATATATATATATATATATATATAAGGTCGTTGTGCCTAAATGAGACGCGATTCCCCATAATTTTGTCGCATTTAGGGTATATTTGGCATTTCGTTAAATAGATATATATTTTATGAAGCTGAAAATTATTTAATACTGTGCCTTTAGTTCAAAACTAACTTCTTTCGTAAAAATTGAATCGTAATTTTTGTTATAAGCTAAAGAATAATCTTCATGTATTCCACGAAATTTCACGTTACCACAATTCAAATCAAAGTTGGGAGAGCTTAGTTATATAATTTACGATTCGTTTTAAATCATATTTGGGAGAGCTTATTAGATGAAAAACTTCACGATTCATGTAAAATCACATTAAAATAATAAAGCATATTTCACAACTGAAAATGGCGCTATTGTTGTTCAGTATAAGTAATCACAGGAAGATTAAAAACTTTGTTAATTCTATATTTACACTTTTAAATATATACAGTATATACAACGAAAACATTTGGATAATATTTGTTATTCCTCACTAGGAATTCAAGATAATTTCTTTTATATGTTCAAGAATATTTATTTCTCCATTTTCGGGAGATCAAGAAACACACAGCCAGCATGCTGCTTTCGAGATTCACATTCACAACAGAAACTAAACTAAAAAAAAAAGAGTAAAAAATGTTTTCAAATATCAATTCTCTCGAAGGTCACGTGATCCTTCGCGGCGCCTAAGCAGTCTGGCTGACTGCTCGAGAGAGGGTTGCAAAATATTCCACATAAGCCAACAATATACCTTTGTCGTATTTAGGCCATTTTTGTCGCATTTACGCCAGTTAAATCCTTAATGAGACGTCCATTGTCCTAAATGTGACAATGCGTTTATACATGTCAGTTCACCTTAAAATAGCCATTTAATTGCTATACATATTTTAATTACTTAATAAAGAGTAAAAATACATAAAATTGAAAGTTGACTAGCTTATTATTGAACAATTAGGTAAACAAATAATTTAAATTATAAATCATAACGGTACGTTATCTTGAATACATTACATTTAAATAATGAATACTTCAAAATTCATATTTAACAGACTTTTAACTTTGACCATCGATAAAACAAGAAGTAAATAATGAATGACTGATTCAGCAAATTTTACCATATCTTTTCCTTTTCAGTTTGCTTTTAACTCCTTTTTGCTTTTCACCTTATTTCTTGGCCTCAATTTTTCTTTCTGATTTCTAAATGGGATGGATCTATATAGATTAAGGTTTAGGTTGTTTTAGTAATTGACTTCAGGTTTCTAACAAATTTTGTTTTTGATTTTTTTACGCTTTAATTATTCTCTCTTTTTCATTTTTTGACGTTGCTTCTATTCTTTCAGTGTCCTATTTTATTTTTGCATATACGCTACAGTTTTTAAGGATGCAGGATTTTAAATTGTTTGTGAAACTGTGTTTAGCAATTAGCTTCCGCAATGTACGAAAATGCAACAACGTCCCATTAAACTAACGGCCATTTGCGTTCCCACGGGCCTATTTCAAACGAACGTCACACAATGACAACGCACACATTTTTAGCAAGCAATAGCAAACCACTGCTCGGGAAGGTATTGTTAACGTTCAAAGCGACACTTGAACCTGGCAAGCGTAAACATGAACTTGTAAAATAAATTTATATTTCCATGTTGCTTTTAGTGGAAACTGGTGGAGATGAAGTTCTACATAAGCAGATGAAAAACATCACATCTTAAGCATATTTGAAAGCAGATCAGAAATCGTGATGGCAGTTTGTCCACTGGCAACGAGTTTGCCACCCCTGCCTTACGAAATACAGATTAGTTTTATGAAATTTAAAATGTTTATCAATTTTTTAAATTGTTTACGATGTAATAATTTTCCTCGGATTTGACTAATAAATAAAAATTTACATTCCCACCAGTTTACACTAAAAGCATTGTTCAGATACGCATTTCTCCTTTGTCCTTCGCCGTGTGCTGGTAGCGGGTATAAAAAATACGCCCGTAGTCCCTGAAACCTTATTTTGCAACGCGAATTGTGTTTGCGGTGCGTGTGTTTTCGTTACGCGATATGTCTTTATTTAAAAAGACGCAAGAAATGTTTTTAAACTAACTAAAATTTTACTAAATTATTGTGGAACGTTGTACTGAAAAATCTGTAAACTTCCTGTGGAATGAACAGATACATTGGTGGCGAATGTGCCTGTTAGCGAGTTAATTGTCACCAGTACATACGAGTAGTAGGAATATTTCAGAAAATAAAATAATAACTTCCTGTTATAAAAACTTATGAAAAGGGGAAATGATCTCGAAACATACGCGAAACGTTACCATTTTTTTACGCTGCACTCACTGAATTTGAAAATGCAATGTTTTAAATTTAAAATTTTAAAGATGGATATTTTCCTATTTAGATAATTTCAAATACATGTTTAAGTACGCAGCAAGGGAAAACTGCTGGAGGATCATGTTGAAATTCTTAATTTATTGTTTCAACACAGCTTATTTAAACACAATTTCTTCTTTAAATATAATGTTAATGCAATTTATGAGATACCATATAAATTTACCTCAGTTAATATCCTAAAAGTCTCCTCGCATATAGGACATTATCATTGTCGCTATAGAAAAATAGGCCACTATAGAAAACAACTTGCCTAAATGCGTGGAAAACTTTAAAATTGAAATCTGAAAACTTTTCGCGTTTTTCCGAGCTAACTTTGCTGGTAAATGAAACACACATGGTAGCCATTGACGTCCGTAATTTTATTTGATCTTCAAAGTTAACAGAAAGAAAACTTGAACCAATTTCGTGATTTTTTATCGCATTTAGGAAACATTGGGGCGCTATAAAATGAGAGATGTCCATTAGAATGGGAATTTGTTTAATATAAAACGTTTTAAATGTAGATGAATGTTTCGGGTTGTGTTCGTTAAGATCAGATGCCTCATTATACAGCATTTATTTATAATTCTTGCATTAAGATTACAAGGAAAAGAACATTATCGCATTTAGGGGTTATCACATTTAGGCACATTGACCTTACCAGTTGTAATCACGTTACAGTTATCCTGGAAAAATACATCGATAACTGATTCTTGAAATTTTCATCCAATTAAATCTTCCCAATCTTCCGTAATCGGGACCACAGCCAAGTTTGAAGTCAAACATTACAAGTGTTTGCAACGATATGGTTATAAGTGTACCAGAATTCGCTACAAAACAAAGTTAAAGACGCCCCAAACTACATTCCAATAAATAATGTCAAATTGTTGTTGAAAAAATTATAGGTCTCTCACCAACAAAACACCTTGAGAATGATAAATAAAGTTAATTATGCAAAATGTTTAGTAATAATCTTTTTGGTGAACTAAAGGTTTTGTTTGCATTTCTGTAATTAGCATAATAGCACGGAGAAATAAATAACCTTGTTATTTTCAAGATTGCATTATTCTTCACTCTGTTGCCTAAATAAACCACATAAAATCGTTAATTTGTCACTTAAGTTTAGCGCCTTGGGATCGTGCGTCAGCCGAAAATGCTTTATAAATGAACGAAACTTTTTCTCAATTTCATGTACTTATTATCTCATCTAATCAAAAATGATCAATCAACAAATATTGTAATATTTATATAATATACTGCTATTTATATGATATACATTTGAATGTGAAAAATTTCTCAAGTATGCTGTCGTAAACTGCATGAATAAATTCGCAGAATATGATCTATTTTTGAATTCTCAAATTTAAAGAATCTAGAAATCGATTTCTGTTAAAAGAATTCATGTGACAATGTGTATATTTTTAACAAAAATTCCTTTCTAGAAGCATTAAGTATGCGAATTCAAAACTACTGCCGTTGCTATCATTTTTGAGTTGCGCTTAAAAAATACATCGATTGAAATGTTTACAAATCATTTCAACATTTTTTATTCCAAACTTTAATCCGTCCTAATCGCTAAACTACATGATCGGCTGGCTTCCTGTTTATTATCCTACGGTAAAATTTATCAAAAAATCCGTGTATGACCAGGTATGATGTCAAAATCAGGTATTGGTATTGTGGGCGACTATTTTCATATCGACTATTTTCATCTATTCGCAACACTATTAACCACTTAACTGTTTTGCCCGAACTCTGTTCGGGCAAGAAAAGTTAGCTTGCTTCGTTACTAAAAGCTTTTCTAGACCACTAATTTTTACCTGAAATATCCAGTTCATTAAATGGCACACTTTTCCCGATTATTTAAGGCAAATATTTTTGTAATTAAAAAGTGATGTTAGCTCTCTGTTTTTAGTTTATGGCGCGGAAAAAAATGTGACAGTTACGTGGTAGGAAAAAAAAGTTTTGTAGTATACTTCTCTGGCGCAGATATCCATTTACTGATCAATACGAACCACCTCTTTATCGTTTCAAGATCAGTATACACACGGCGTCGCCACCTAATTTAAATTCCGATCCTGACAACGGCACTAAGGAAATTTTAATAAAATTTTGCTATTAGAATGATAACGTAGAACGTATTTATTTCCTGAAAAATCCGTTTGTAAATTCTGGTCAGTCAATTATTTCATCATTTTACGGACAGAATTTTTCTCCCCTGACACGGTTAACTGGATTTAATTTCAAAATGATGGTTATATTGTTCCACTGTTAAACTGTATTTAAAATATACAGGGTGTCCCAGCTAAGTGTTACAAACATTCAAGGGGAGGTAGGGTACACCTAGACGACTCGGAATCACATAGGAATGCCGGGTAGAAAACGCTTCCCTGGTACAGTAAGGGAATTGGCAGTGTTACCAGTGAGCTACTTTTTTTAAATTCTGATCTTTTGATTGGCACCAGTTTTTGAAATGGTAAAATTCCCATTGTTTTCAATTTAATTAATATGTCATTTACAAAGGGAATTTTATCATTTCAACATAGTGGTGTCAATCAAAAAAGCTGAATTAAAAAAAGGTAGCAGCCCCTGGCAACTCTGCTAGGGCCAAGGATCAGCTTTGTGTGATCTAGCCTTTTCCACGCCCAGTGTTACCAGTGCGCTATTTTTTTAAAATTCAGATTTTTTGATAGGCACCAGTTTTTTAAAATAGTAAAATTTTATTATCCAATGACGTATTAATGAAGGCAAAAAGAAGGGGTATTTTACTAATTCAGAAAAGTGGTTCCAATCAAGAAATCTGAATTTTGGATATGTACTATATAACATTGATATATAGCATACTTTAAAACTGTTAGAGTTTATGTTTTTACGAAAAATA
Source organism: Maratus speciosus (assembly GCA_963932465.1). Taxonomy (NCBI): domain Eukaryota; kingdom Metazoa; phylum Arthropoda; class Arachnida; order Araneae; family Salticidae; genus Maratus; species Maratus speciosus. Next base: position 285,815,669 of record OZ010789.1, on the reverse strand, counting down.
ACGAAATATGTTTTATAAAAATTGTTTTCAATGTAAGTGTATAAATGTAAATGTATAATGTAAATATCCTGCTCTAAACAAGCAGGTGGGTTTAAAAGAAATTAAACTAAACAGTCTGAAAGCATAGTTTTTATGTAAGTTCACGCTTACTTTTTTAAATAATACTCCATTTTTAGGTGCGTCCGTAATTATATAAATACGTAGCACCACTCGTCGTTCGGTCAGTCTGTCTGTCCGCATATACCAGAGAAAAAAAGGCCCAACCGAATGGTCTAAAATTTTAAATATATAATTGTTGCAAAATTTTGTCGATTCATTTCAAATTTTATGAAAATCAGGTGTGTAGTTTAATTACAGAGACATTCAAAAGTTTTCCATCACGTTACGGCCAATGGGAAAAAATGATTTCATGTGCATTTTATTGATGTTATAGCCTTTCAAACAGAATGAAATCGATATGCACTTATGAAGTGCACTAAAATATACATTCAGTACAATATGCAGTGCAGACAATATTTATAAAACTAGTTATAGTACCAACGCACCTCATTTGACACGTTTGACGTCCAATTTCCAACTTACTTGTATTGTATAACAGAGCTCGTTTTTACACAATTACCATATAAATTGTATGGTATTTTCAAATGATATTAATGTCAGCCTATTTATTTGCATTCCTGTTTTCTTCCATTTATAAAAATAATCAGAAAGGACATAAATTTATACATGCTGACAACCGTTACTGTAAACAACAATATTTTCCTTTTTCCTTTTCCATTTTTTAAATATTGGTCATGTTCAATTTTTTTTTTTTTTATGAATATGCATCAAAAGATTAAATATTACATCGTCTGCTGGCACATCAAAATAAATCCTGAAATTGTTATGAAATGCAATATTTCAGTATCAGGAACAATGTTACCTGCTGGACGGGTTTTAGAGTTTTATTTTACATAGATTATTTATCCTTTTCCATTAAAAAAAAAAAAAAAAAAAAAAAAAAAAAAATAGCAATATTCGTTTTATTTATTTTGTCGTTAAAAAAGGTGATTTTTACAATATGAAAGAAACGAGTAGACCCGTGCGATGTTTTTCAACGGGAGTATTTGAGTTTATTTTCTGATTAATTTATTTATAATTAACTGTAATATTTATAGACACGCAACTGGTTTTAACGACATATGAGTGTACTATGCAGTGCTGGCACATCTGAGGGATTTTAATTTAGAAATATTGAATACATACCAGAAAATTTTGAATAGCATTTTTTATTATTTTATTTATATAATATGAATAATCTTTATAAAAAAAATTTAAATCATAATTTTACTTGATTTGTGTTGGATATATTAAAAAAATATATATTAAGAAGATCATTGTTCAAATTCGTGGTCAGTAAAAAAAAAAGAAAAATAAAGTCGTCTCCGACAGCTTTTTAATATATTTATATATTAATATCGTCATATTGATGTGACTTTTACAGGGAAAGATAAAATAAGTCGTATGTATGGCAATTATTAGAGATTTTTGCTTGATTAAATCACATACATATTTCTATAATAGCCTATTTATTAAAATGGTTAAAAATATTATTATCTTACAAGGAGAGGGCACAAGGTTGGGGAAACAGTATCCGGCGGCCCTTTAATCAGTGATAGAGTACAGTTAACAGATAAACATATCACAAGGATAAAACGCAATATGGAACGGGGAGGGGGTCTTAAAAAAAGCCTTAAAGTCACCTAATTTTGATGCTTTAGTACATAATCGGATAAATTACACACTTACCTGAGCAGCGAATGGTGGCAGTGCGCCAGACTTGTGAATTTTCACTTTCGGAATTTTGTAGGTTCGATACTCCGACAATATTTTCTTTTTTCTTTCCCGCAGACAAAATAAAGGTTAATTATTTTCGAACTAAAATAATAATATATATATGTGTGTATAATTATTTTAATTTGAGCTAAATATAAATATAAAACATGCTTCTGCGCGCACATATACACATTTATTTATTTACAGAGAAATTCCAACTTTACAGTACATATCAGACTTATGGTACTTTTCCAAACATATCAGTTTTATGGATCTAATAAAAAGTAAAAATAAAAAATACATAATTTGAATTCCTCAAACGGCCAAATTTTCATTTTATTCACAGTTGTTTATAGTTTTTTACACGAATAAACTTCTGTTCTTCCCAGAGAAATCAGTTAAATTGTGCTGCATAAAATTAAAATATAGTATTTTAACTTCAGCTTTTCTAATACTTGACAATTTAAAAGTTTTATAAATTTTCGTTTATTTATTTTTTTAAATTTTGGAAAAATATTTTTCTTTATCTCGGGATCTTATGTTTGGAATCAGAACAACTGTTTTCTATTGGGTTGGCAACTAAGTTCCCGCAGTTTGTTTAAATACACTTTTTTCTACCAGAATCTATGTTCTGTTTTTTTTGATGGAGTTAATTTATGTTTAATTTCACTTCATTAAAATCTAATGTCAACTATAGAATTCAGAGTGGGTTGGCAAGTGAGTTCCCACCGTTTTCCTACATGCATTTTTGCTGCAGGATTCTATGTCGTGTATTTTTGATCGGGTTAGTTTATGTTAAATTTCATATCAGTAAAATGGAATGGCAACAGTATTGGCAACTACGTTCCCGCCTTTTTAAAAATACATTTTTCCTTTCGTAATCTGTATTTTGTTTTTTGATCCAGTTAATTTATGCTAAATTTCAGATCATTAACTCTTTTCACTCGTACGTCCAGCCTGACTGAACATCATCTTTCTTTGAAAAATTTGATATTAACATCAGTGATAAAGGGAAATAAAATTTGCCTTATTCAATTAGAGCATTTTTGAAATTGTGTACTTGAAAGAAACTTCTTTTTAAAAAGTGGTGTCAACCGAATAAAATTTGTAAAAGAGACTCCCGAGTCGAAAAGGTTAAAAAGGAATGTCAACTATGGAATGCCAACTGGGTTGGTAACTAAGTTCTCGCCCTTTCTTTAAATTTTTTAAAAGTTTATTTTTCAATAAAATTCAACAACTAATTAATCAACAATGTATTCTTCCTTGTTGCTAGCAAATTCTTCCTAACGTTCAACAAGATTTTCAATACCTCGTTTCTGCTTCAATTCTGCATTAGTGTTGAACGAAGCTCCGCTCATAGCATTTGCAAGAGATCGAAAAATGTGGAAATCTGTTGGTGCCAAATCGGGATAGCACGGCGGGTTTGGCAGCACTTACCAGCTATGCGTTTGATTGGCTTCCCTGGTCATATTTGCGATATGAGGGCGGGCATTGTCGTGCAGCAAAAGAGCTCCATGTTGCGATTAGGTCTTTTCTCTTAAATAGCCGTGTTGAGTCGTTCCATCTGTTGAACACAGAGTTCTACGTTAACCGTTTGGTTGCGTTCAAGCAATTCGTAATGGATAGTCCCTTCCCAGTCCCACGATACACACAATATCGTTTTGCGTGGATGCAGATCTTGTTTTACGCGCGGTGTTGGTAATTTACCGAGGCTAAGCCATTCCTTGCGCTGCTTCATATTAATGTGCAGGCACCATTTTTCGTCGCAAGTAACGATTCGGTAAAGGAATCGTTGCTTGTGTCCATGAGTTGAGCGGTGACGAACAAGCAAAGCAGCGGAGATTGTGGCTCCCTGATTTTTGTTGTTGTCACTTAAAGCCTGCGGAACCCATGTTCCACACTTCTGAACCTTTCCATTGAGTGAAGATGCTTCTCTAAGCAGTGTGGGAGAATTTCATTTTCTCTGTGAGTTCCCTTGTCGTTTGATGCGAATTTTCGTGTTAAAGTTGGTTTAATCGCTCTTCATCGAACTCAACTGGACGGCCAGAACGAGGTGCATCGTTGATGACAACATCTCCATTTTTGAACTTGGCATGCCATTCATGAGCGGTTCTTTCAGCTATGCCCATACACAACACAAACGTTGCGAACAGCTTTCGGGGCCAAAAACCTTGATTAAAAGCAATAAGGAGGAGGTGTTGAAAATACTCCTTTTCCCCAACTTGACACTAGATTTTACGGTCTGAAATATTAACACAAATTAACTCTATCCAAAAAACAAATTATAAATTCCGGTAGAAAACTTCTATTTAAAAAAAACTGCGGGAACTTAGTTGCCAACCTAATACAATAAAAAATCTTTTCATGGGTAATTAATATTTATTAATTACATAGATTTGCAGGTGTTTTTTAGCAAAACCTGTTTTGAAAATAAACAGCGTTGGTTTAGAATTTTTACTATTGTTTGCGTTAAAGTTTTAACAGTCTTCTACTCCGCACCGAGTGAGTATGGCATTTTGTTTTTAAAGTTTTGAGTAGATTAGACGTACTTCTTTAGTGTAGTGTCGTAATTAAAATGAAAAAACATATCTTGATGAAGTTTCTAAATTTACAAATATTGAAGAATGTACTTCAGAAGATCCAATTGATAGCCAAAAAAAAACAAAGATTTAGCGGGGTACAGAGCTCACAGAGTAGTGAAAATTTACAAGGCTGGCGCTCTGCCAACTGTACGATTCGGCCGCTCAGAAATGCGTGTAATTTATGCAATTATGTACTAAAGCGGCAAAATTGGGTAACCTTGGTGCTTGTTTCTTAACCCCTTAATTCTCGCTCCCGTCATATTCTCGGGCTGTGCCTTTTACTCAAATAGTTTGATTCTCACCAGTTTTATAAAATAGTGAAATTGGCTATATTTTAGTATCGTTTTTCCTGTCATTAAATAAGGTGAATATTTCTTTTTCATAAAAGTGGTGCCAATAAGCAATTTGAATTTTTCAACCGTAATTTAATTCGAGCGTTAAGGGGTTAATACCCCCCTGCATATTGCACTTTATCTTTGTGATATGTTTATCTACTAACTATACTCCATTACTGCACAAAGGGTCCCCTCCTTGTTAGGTAACAACTTTTACGCTTTTTTCGGACACTAATGTTTCACAGAAAATTTAGGATTACATAAGCGAATTTTCTTTTCAAAAATTAGTGGTAGGAAAAAAATATTAAAGTTGGGAGCCATTGTTTTAACATTGTAATGATGAAAAGTCATGTCGTAATACATTTGTGGTCAAAACAAGATGTACCGAGTGTTGTTTTATGAGAGCCAATTATCAACACGAGAGATATAGGCCCGAAGGGGTGAGTGTCATCCGTGAGGGTCTTTCTAAAGGAATGCAAGTCGTATTTACGTAAGGAAATGCAAAGTTCGAAGGAAACCGCGGAAAACTCCGAACGATTAAGCCGACGGCCGCGATTGGTTTCGAACCCAACACCTCCCGTCTACCAGCTTCGAGAGCACAACCTCTCGGCCACTGGTGGGGCCCCAGTTATACCGAATTCTAATCTTTGTATAGATTTGTTTTTAAAGTAACCTATGTTTGTTCTGTATTATTTAAATGCTATTTCATGTAAAAACAAATTAACATATGAGCTTGAATTATTAATTGTAAAATTACTGTGCTTGGACATAATTCTTGATACCGTCATCCATAAAATGTACTTTTTAAAAATTGTATGTCAATAACCTTTTATTTACGCATTTTTAATCAAATCTTGAAGAGAAAAAGACGCGAATATATTTTTTAAATTTCTTTTTTATCTCATTTGAAAGTGTGTTTTTCCACATCTAACTATTGCGATTACCTTCTTAAATTCCCTTGCGTTTTTAAATGTTAATTGACAAATTTATTTTTCTACATAATTAAAAAAATGGAACAAGCAGTGAAATTGTAAAGTGCTGATTTCTTTTAGTGATTCTTGATAAATTCCCTTAAGGACACACGCTTTTAAAAAATTTCTTTTCCTAACTATTTACCATTTATTTTTCTATTTCCATTTTTTAAAGAAATATTTAATATTCATATTCAGTATTTAACGAAGAAATTCCTTTTCGTTAAAAGTGAAATTTTGCTTAATTTCCTTTTGTCTGATGAGATCACTTTTCTTTTTTATAGGGAAATAGAAAAAAGCAAATTTAATAATAATAAATTTTTTACGAAAATTTTAAATTTTCGTATTTGTAATTTTAGTACTGATTACTGCCTGTCGCATAAAAGAGTTTCTTTAGAAATATCATGATAAAGTTTGTTTAAAATTAATTGTGAACAAATATTTAATGGATGTTACAGTGGGTTTCTTTAAGAATATTATTAGAATATTTAATGATTTAGCTTTGAAACCAATAATTCGAACATTAAATCTTATTTCTGGTTATTAATAATTGTTAATTTATTTTTCAAAGCCCATACATGCTTCAGTTTCATTTCCATTTTCTGAGTTATGCTTGCTAAGAGAAATGAATAGTTTATACACTGATGGAAAAAAAATCCCAACACCAAGAAAGACTTGTGTTAGATAAATGAAATTTGGTAGGCGTGTTTATACATCTGAAAGATGACATCGACTGAAATTTCACGCTTCGCGCATAAATGTGGCGCTAGTAACGCAACTCAGAACTTGCAGATCAGGGTTACTTTAAATACCTGCTGTAAAGTTCGTGGGCGTTATTTAGCCTCGAAATGTGACACATTGAATTCATGTTAGCCAAGAATGCCTTTAACAAGACGAAGAAGCCACTGTCAACAACTCACTGCGTTGTAACGAGGTCGCAAAATCAGGCTACGAGAAGGCGGATTTTCTTTCCGCGATATTGCAGAGACTTGGATGGAATGTATCCATTGTGCATGATTGTTGGAAGCACTTTTCAAGGGATGGTACTGCCTCAAGAACACCGGGTTCCAGGCGGCCACGTGGCACTCCTGAGAGGGAAGATCGCCGTATTCGGCGTACGACTGTGGCGCATCGTACTGCGTCTGCGGCAGAAATTGAAGCTGCAGTTGGTACCACTGTGACACAACGGACTGTTAGAAATTGGTTACTTCAAGGACAGCTCCGAGCTAGGCACGCTGTAGCGTGCATTCCACTGACTCCAAGCCATTCCTGTCAAGCCAGAGCTCATTGGTGGGCGGAGTGGAGATCTGTTGTGTTTCTGTTTCATCGGAAAACACAACAGATCTCCACTCCGTCATCCAATGAGCTCTGGCTTGACACCAATGGCGTCACAAACGGCAATGGCTTGGAGTCAGTAGAATGCGCGATAGAGGGCGCCTGGCTCGGAGCTGTCCTTGAAGTAACCGATTTCTAATACTTCGTTGTGTCACTGTGGCACCAACTGCAGCTCCAATTTCTGCCACAGTCGCAGTACGATGCGCCACAGTCGTACGTCGTATACGGCGATCTTCCCTCTCAGGAGTGCCACGTGGCCGCCTGGAACCCGGTGTTCTTGAGGCAATACCATCCATTGACCATTGCTTCCACCAATCATGCACAGTGGATACATTCCAGCCAAATCTTTCTGCAATATCGCGGAAAGAAAATCCACCTTCTCGTAGCCCAATTTTGTGACCTAGTTCCAACTCGGTGAGCTGTTGACAGTGGCTTCTTCGTCTTGGTACAGGCATTCTTGGCTAACATCAACTCAATACGTCACATTTCGAAGCTAAATAACGCCTACGAACTTTACAGCACGCATTTCAAGTAAACCTGATCTGCAAGTTCTGAGTGGCGCTACTAGCGCAACATTTATGCACGAAGCGCTAAATTTCAATCGATGTCATCTTTCAGATGTATAAACACGCCTACCAAATTTCGTTTATCTAACACAAGTCTTTCTTGGTGTTGGGATTTTTTTTTTTTCGTCAGTGTATTTGACTATCACAACCATGATGAAAATGTTTTGTCTTCTATGTTATTTGACATATTCCATTTCAATTTAATCCCTCTTCCTTTCATTGCTCATTTTAACCCTTTCAGGGGCAGAAGAATTCTGTTTGTAAAATGAGGAAATAATTGACTGACACCAGAATTTTCAAACGAATTTCTTAGAAAATAAAACCTCGCTATTTAAGTCATACGCCAGGAGTTTGTGGAGCCTGTGACGCCGAGACTTTTCCCCATTTTCGAATTTTATTTATTTCAGTATTTAAACTTTAATATTTTTAATTTAAACTTTTTATTTATTTAACCCTCTCGCTGCTCAACCCGAGAAATACTCGGGCATGTATTTTACCGTGTAATTAATACTATTTGGTTATTCCCACCAGCTATTTTTTAGCGAAAAGTTTGTCTGATTTAGTCAGACATTTTCCCCCATTACGATAGTCAAAAATTTCTCCTTTAAAGAACCGGTGATAAGAGATTAAAAATTCTGTAAAAGACGCTCATCGCGAAGGATCACTTACGCAGCGACAGGGTTAAGCCACCGCCAAAATACACTTTCTCAGTTGTTGTGACTCTGGTTTGTGCAAAAATTCTTTCTAATGACTGTAGTACTGCGCGCTCCCAGTGTACGAGGGTGGATCAAATATAAACCGGAATTTCTGTTTTTTAATTTATTGGTACAGGATACGAAATAGAAAGTTACATATTATTTTTCTATATAATCTCTTGATTTCAAAACACATTTTTCACAACGGGTTGGAAGTTTTTCGATTCCGTCATCATAGAAAGAAGAGTAATGTGTCTCCAGTCAATTGCGCACAAAGGCTCCAACAGAAGTGTCATCGGCGAATAGCTCACCTCCTATTGCTTCTTTCAAAGGCCCAAACCTGTGATAATCACAGAGGGACTATAGGGAGGGTATTCGAGTGATGGTCAATGCATTTCCTCCAAATTTTCGCGAGTCAGGTTGGCTGTATGGGGACGAGCACTGTCATGAAGCAAAATCACTTCTTTGATCGGAAATTCACGTCTTTTCAGCCGATATGCATGTTTTGTTTCAACCAACAGCTGGCAGTAGTAGGCAGAACCCTTGAGAATGTCCCGAATGGCGCTAATGATTTCCTCAGTCAAACTTGTTCGAGGGGGGGGGGGTAGTGTGTGTCTAGGGGGGGGGGTTGCTCGTCCTTCCACAAACTTTCTGTGCCAGTCATACACTTGGGATTTATTCAGGCATGTCTCCCCGAACTGTGCTTGAAGTCTTCGTAAGATTTCAGCCGGTCTTATGCCTTCATTTATGAGAAATTTAACGATAATGCGTTGCGCAACGTTGGGGTGAGCCTCTCCCTCATTCATCCTGATGCCAACTGAAGAACGGAGAGAGTAACACATACCGTCACGTAGATAGTCATGTGACATCCCCACCTACCACGCGCTGAGGTTTGGGCGACCTCGCGACAACCTTCATGCCTCTCTGCAGAAATTCCGGTTAATATTTGATTCACCCACGTAGATTGAGATGTTTAGGGGTACTAGGAAAAGGCGTTCTAGTTTATTTTTATCCGCTTAACGGTCGCATTAAATTATGGTTTAAAAAATCAAATTGCTTATTGGAACCACTTTTTTGAGGAAGAAATATTCACCTTATTTAATGACAGGTAAAATGATACCATAATAAAGCCTATTGCACTACTCAAAAATTTGTTGGTAATCAAACAATTTGAATAAAAGACACAGCCCATGAATATATCACGGGAGCGAGAATTAACGGGTTAAGTAATTCTTACAATTGCCCCCCCCGTCCCTTGTCAAATCTGCCAGTCATAAAGCTTATTTTTTTATTTGATTTTTTACTTTCTCCCCCTTTTTTTTATTGAACTCATGAACTTAAGTCTAAGCCTCCCTCCCTCCTTTTATTTTTCACTGCTGCCCACGGAAAAGCACCTTGTCAACTCATGCGTTCAGTATCCGGGGATGTGGGACATAGGTCCCGGGCTCCTCAACAAAAGTTCTTCGCATCATCATCATCATGCACTTTCATTACAAAAGCAAAATTTTATTAAAATATTATTGGTGACATTTGTCAAATTTGGAATTAAAATTATGTGTCCAGACCGTATGACCACTGCCCTTGTAAGTGTTAACTTTGGTGATAATAGGTTACCATAGAAACGTAAATCACTCCCCTTTTGCCCAGATTGGATTTTGATCAAGTGTAACTTAGCTGCCAACTTTTACGCTTTTTTCTTACCACTAAAATTTGATAGTAAATTTTGATTTCTTAAATCTCCGAAATCTTCGATTAAGTAATACAAATAATTTTATTAAATTTTAGTGGTATTAGAAAAGCGTAAAAGTTGGTGTAATCTTCCTACATTGTTGGAATGTAGTAAATATGTGAGAAAAAACATAAAATGTAGAATATTTTTTTTCTAAATAGTAAGTAAATATATATATTTTAAATGAAAGATACCATAACAACTTTGTAGGTACCGTGTATTTGTAGATGTCTTTTCTTTTTCAAGTCCATCCTGGGCTGCGCGATTACAATTTTAAACACTTGAAAAAATAAATGATCAAAAATATATCATTTACATAGCTGCCAATTTCTACGAATTTCTAAATCAAATAAACTTGTTTTGAACAAAAAAGTGTTTTTTTAATTAAATATGTGCAAAGTCTTTTTAACATAATGCTTTTTCTTTTTCTTTGTTTTAAGTAAAATTTCTCGTTTACATTGATTAAATTGATTTACGAAAATAGATATTGGAAACCATGAATTTAACGACATTCTCATTTTTAATAACAGTAATTTTTTACTGTATTTAATCTAGAAGTTCTACCATTAGAGTAGGCAAAGATTACAACTAATATGTTCTGTTAATAAAACTTCAACCCATAAGACACATGTCCCGAAGGTGATAGGTAAGTTTTACTTCATTTAATATTATAATCCTTTCCCTTAATATAGAATTTTTGTAAAATATTAAATTTATTTGAAGACATGCGACCTATATATGATTTTCTTGCATAATCTTATAAAGACATTTTAAATATTAACATAAACCTTCAAGAAATTGAACTTTAAGCTACTAATTCGCATTACAAATTAAATAGTATAACACGGAATATTGGCTATATTTTAGTATCGTGTTTCCTGTCATTAAATAAGGCATAGCTGCCAACTTGTACGGATTTTTGCCACCACTAAAAGTTTATAGAAATTACTGCCTTATTTAATTATCAACAATGACTGCAAATCGGCGATTAAATTAGGCAAAATTTACTATTAAATTTTAGTGGTAGGAAAAATCCGTACAAGTTGGCAGCTATGAATAAGGTGAATATTTCTTTTTCATAAAAGTGGTGCCAATAAGCAATTTGAATTTTTCAACCGTAATTTAATTCGAGCGTTAAGGGGTTAAGGGAAAAAGGCAGTAATGCTTCCGTAGCATTAGTGCTTTTCTCCGGAAATTAAAATAATATTGCGACTATTTTTTTTAAATGTACATAATTTTATCAAATAAGCTGTAATAAAAATATTTTGCACTAAATCTGGTAAACAAGATTCCTCTTCCATAACTGAGTAAAGATTCAGAAAATATTCGCAAGAGATACGCAGATAGTAGATATTCTGTCATATATGACGTCATACTGAAAACCCGCGTATTTGTATTATTCACCCTGTCCACCAGATGGCACATCTGTGTCAATAAACTCCAGATTCCAGAATTGACATTGTACGCTTACTTATATCGCTTTGGTTTAAACTTTTATCTTTCCAACGCATAGCTGCCAATTTGTACGGATTTTTCCTACCACTAAAATTATACAGAAATTTTTGATTTATGTAAACGTTAAAATTGCTTGAATTTCGGTGGTTCAATTAACTAAAATTTTCTATTAAATTTTAGTGGTATAAAAAAATCCGTACATGTTGGCAGCTATGCCAACGATGTGTCACACATGTTTATATATAAAAAAATAAGTGTTGAAATTATTCATACTTTCTAAGAGTACTTCACAGCTTAATGGACCTTTAATTCTTTAATTGACATTTCTTAAAACTTGGAATTTTCATGTTTATGTTTCTTTTTTTCAATATCTATTAAACTTATGACCTCAGATTTTTTAATACTTATATTATGTTATATTGTATACTTTAACGCAGGGATTTAATGATTTGTTGAGAATTATTTATTTTGGGCAATGAAATCTTACCAAAAATGTTAATTTAAAAATGACTTTCAATAAATAATTAATAATTAATTTTGAGTTTCACTTAAAAAGAAAATAGTCTGTTAGAATACATAAATCATGTTATTCTAACGACTCTGAAAAATCTAGACCTATATCTTTCACTATTTCTGAGGAAAAGGTACATAAAGTTGGTGAATTGAACATGGCGGAGATAGGGCTTTCCCGGTCCTCTTAAAACAGCGGTGATTTTTTTTTTCACTATTTCATGTTAAGTTTCACGAAAGTCATCTGGCAGCACTGGATTTCACTAGAACTCGATTTTGATTTGGAAAACGAAAATAAAATACACAAATCTGAGATATCAATCATTATTCTCGTGGATGTGCTTATTGTTTACAACATTATAGCTTACACGTATCACAGGTGCATTACGACCTACCTTCCACAATCCCCATCTGAATTTCCAGATCACTGTGTGGCAGATTTTCCTAGTCATCGCCGATAGACACACTCACATATACACATAAATACATATACACATTTCTTTTATTAGTATAGATTTATGCAACAGTAATAAAAAAGTATTTAAGCTTTTTTTTTTGTTTAAGGCTGGTTAATTTATGCTTCATAGAGTGACAGTAGAGCTTTTTGCAAGCCATGCAATTGCATACTAGAATCACATTGCTACGTTTATAACTGAACATTGCTCAATGAATGCAGCAGACCCCTTGTTTCACCTTATAAAAAACTTGAATGAAAACGCCCCGTTATTAAACGGCATAAACCTTCACATTACTAAATCTTCAGGTCTTATCCGAAACGTTCTTTTGCCCTGTGTTTTAAAAGATTTAATTAAAGATTTGGAAAGAGGTTTTTTTTCTTTTATTATTGAAGAAACTATTAAGTACTTCAATAGGTATGATAAAAAGGCACAGATATCATATACGAACCGGGTTTGGCGCTTTTTTTACGACAATTTGGCGAAAACCTCGTTTTTGAATGCTAGTTACATATGTAGTTTTAAATTATTTTTTTTTAAGCGAAATAACAATAAATAAGAGTTAGTTTCATAGCTATAGAACAAAACAACTTATATAATTAAAAAAAAAGTAAGTAAACAATTTACTAAAAAATAAACAACAAAAGCCGGGTTACCATGTCAGGAAAAATCACGCCATTTTGGCGTCAATTAAGTACCCCGGTGCGTATATGACATCTGTGCCAATAAAAAAATTCAAAACAAAGTTTTATAGGTTAAGTCAGTTAGAAGCAGATGATGCCAACACCATATCAGATTCATTCGAATCTTAAGTGACTAGAGTTGGTCTAAAACTTGAAAATGTTATTGGTATAAGCGTAGATAGAGCTATCGTAATGATAAGCCAGTATCATCGATTGGCAACAATTTAAAAAGAAGTGTAAACGAACTTGTCGTTATAAAATGTATCTCTCATTCTCTTCGTTTTGCTGCGAATATGCATACAAAATTTTTCCGAGTTTAAATGTTTATTTTTTTCCTAAATGTATAATTAAAAAAAAAAAAAAAAAAAAAAAAAAAAAAAATGCTTGATTTGGGGGGGGGGGGGGATTTTGAGTTTAAATTAGATTAAAAATATTTAAACTGGGAAATTGAAAACTGAAAATTTATTTTTTTAAGTAGAAACTGCGTTAGGGAATTTTTAGGAACATAACAGTGATTTGATGAAAAATTCAGAAATTTTGGGGAAATTGACTTTTGACTATCTGGCAACACTGTAAGCAATCTCACTAAGAAGTGGCTATATCGGACATTAACCCGGGAGGACGCGTGCCGGGCCTGATAGACCCGAAGTTCGTACGGTTTTTACAATTGTCACCACTATCTTTTAAAACTAATCTTCAACTTGTGTTATCGCAAAATTCTCTCCAATGTAATAAGGTGACGGTTATCCTTTGTATTCATTGGTGGCAAAGTAAAAACTGTTCATACCCTGGTTCTGCGTGTGTTCTCCCGGAACAACAATGGAACAATAAAGCAGGTGTGTTGATTCCCTAGTTGCTTGGCAACTTTACATCCAGGCTAAGAGTATATTGTGTTACAATGGAATGGGAGCCTTAGAAAAAAGAGCGTTTAAACGCGGCTAGTAGCCACGAAAAAATAGAGAGTAAAAGCTAAAAAGATAGACAATTTTTAAGAAAAAATTGTTTGTATAACTAGTAGGAAAAAAAAAAGTTCCATATGATCCACATAAATGTCCAGGACAGGCGAAAAAGCTACCAAAGGAAGCCCCATAAAAAAATTAAAGACTCAATTCAGAGACCATACATTAATATAACTTGATAAGTAAAAAAAGTTTAACACAGTGAAGAAAAGAAACAATAATTGAATATAAACATATTTACAAGAGAAATTAAGTTACATAAGTAAAAAAGAATAATAAGGTAAGAAAAAGCTACAATGAGTAGAGTTCAAACTAAAAAAAAAACAGTTAAATGCAAAAGCCGAGGGGATCAAACGACAGCAAGAGGACGGCGTCCACCCAGTCTAGAAATATGAGGTGAAATAACAGAAGTATGAAAGATAAGAGTAATAATAACGTGAGAAAAGCATAATAAGTAAGAAAAGTTTTTTTTATCTAAACAGCACAAACAAAAAGAAAGAAGACAAAAAGTTTATCAAATGAAGAGCTTAATCTTCGTTAATGTTGATATGACTTGCAAGTTTGTCAAATTCAGTTAATATAACCATCAATTTTTGCATCGGATTATCGAGTTTCTTAGTTTGAGTTGAGATATTCTTTATACATTTTAGGAATTTAGGGATTTGAAAGATTTGTTTAACTTCGTTGAAGGTATTAAGAATGTCTTTAATATCATTGGTGTAATTTGTAGGAGCATTGGAATTTTCAATAGTAGGGGAGGAATGGGTGTTTGCGGTAGTACTATCATTGTTATCAGAGTTTAATTCTTCATTACTAGTTGAGGGTTCAGAGTCTTTAGTATTTTTGGTATAATTATAGTTCTTAAATATATCCGCTAAGATTTGGGTTTCTTGGGATAGATTGCTGACGCTATTACTTGTTTTTCGGTTTTGTTTATTTTCAAGTCTATAAGGATTTTTTTGGACAACCACGGAAATTCGCTGGGTGCCCCAGTCCACAATTGGCACAAGTGGGTTTAATACGCCCCTTGTGGTAACAATCTGTACTTAAATGTAGATCTCCGCATTTTACACATTTAGCATCGAAGCCACACACTTCTGATGCGTGACCGTAACCTTGGCATTTGTAACACTGTTTTACACGATTTTTGCTAGTAAAAGCTTCAATCTTAACAGAAATATAATGTATATTGTTAATTTGGTAAATTTCTTCAAAGTTCTTACGAGGTATAACATTTACCATGTATATCGGCATTGGTTGGCCAGTTTTACGATTTTTAAGGTTGGCAGCCCTAGTGACTGCGAAACCATGTTCCCTGAGACTATCTTCAATAATTTTGGTATCGGTGTAACAGGGGAGGCCCCTAATGCATATTTTTTTGGGTCGAAGTTCTTTAGGATCAAGAGTGGTATATATATATTTTTTTTGTTTTGGTCTGGCCATTTCTGAGTAGATTTAAAGTCCTTATCAGAGTTACATTGTATAACAATGCGTTCGCCTTTTAGCGTTATTTTTGGTTTTTCCGAGTTTAACACCGTAATTTCATGAGCTACCGTCGCCCAATTGCTGTCGACTTCGACGTAGAAAGGGCAAGGTTCGCACACTCCTTGGAATTTCCAAGGACTCTGACACCACTATTAATGATAGGAAAATTTACATTTTATTTTTAAAACATAGAATTCGCAATCACCACCTTTATTCACAGATTTTACAACATTTTTCTGCAGTGAAATACTTTGAAAATACTGTAAAAATTTAGTGGTAACACTGTGCGAACCCTGAGAAAGGGTTAACAGATTTTTTAACTTTGACAGTATTCTGAGTATTATCACTAACATTTGACTCATCCATATCTACATTTTCAGTAAGGGTAACTTCATTAGCGATATTCTTATATTTATTACTTAGAGGGATAGGTGAACTCTCCTCTGAAAGAGGACGCTTAACGCCTTTCTTAACTGCATATAAAATTTCGTTTTTAAGGTTAGTATTAGTAAGTAAAAAATTAGGAGTTTTCTTATACTTAATAGAGCAAAAAAAACTAAAGATAGCTGAATTTAACAAATTATCATGGGTTGGCTCCCCAAGCAAAGTAAAAACATCAAGGCAAGTTTTTCTTACCTCTTCCTGTTCAGAGGCAGAATCAGAATATCCAGCTTTAGCCTTTATATCCAAGATATATTGGTCTACGAAGGTGTAAAAATCACCCAGTATAGTCTTAGAATAGTCCTCAAAGTTCGAAGAAAATCTATCAAATTGGTCTTTGAAATTACTGTTTAACGTTCCATTACATATTTTGTCGATAACTTTCTTAATATAATAATCTTGATCATCAGTAGCCGTCATAATGCAGCACTAAATAGCGAGCGAAAACTATTCTAACGAACCGCCACACCTGCCATTCACACTGAGAAAAATATAACATGCGATGGAGCGATCACCCTCACAACAGAGCTCCATGATCCGAAGAAAATGCGAAAAAATGTGTGTTCTCCCGGGTTAAGAAAATAAATCTAAAATGAAAATTTTCGTAAAGAAATAGTGGTGAAAATTTTTTTGATTTATTTGCTATTAAAAGAGACTATAAAATAACCTACTATTATGATAATCAAGTACGAAATTTAGAATTTATGACTCTTTTTCTTTTAAAAAGATTATATTTAAAAAAAATTGTTTTCTCGAGGACTACTCATTATATCCAATAAAAAATGTGTCACTGTGAGTATTAAATTATGAGCAATCCTGAGGCATATAAATCGAATGCACTTATCTAAAAATAATAATAATAATAATAATAATAATAAATAAATACATTTCGAATTAAATAGAAACCTTTTTAGGCATCTAGACTCTTTCTCAGAACATTAACTGTTAGTATACATATCTTTTAATAACTGATTAAAATTTCAAATCCAAAAATTAATCAGATGTCGATTTATTGCAATCCATATTAGCGTTTCCTTTACATGTACTATAACAGTTCATGATGTCCCGCCTATATATATTACTTTTGTAAGTCGTATTTTTTGACAAAGAGTGCTCGTGTCATTTTGAATTTGAATACATACTACCCAGCAAAGAAAGAAACAGTGGGCCATCAGCTTGGAAACAGATGGCAGCCAGCACTGCCATCAGCAGTTAACCCCTTGAGGGGCAAGCAATTGCGTTTGCTAATGCTGAATTCACACCGGAAATATAGAATGATTTTATTTCAAAATATGGAAAAGCAATTTTACGACTATTTTCCACCAAAGTTAGAAAAGTAAAATTTCATAAAATTTTTCTGGTGCAAATCCTCATTAATCGTAGGTGGGATAAAATATATCCCACCGCCCCTCAAGGGGTTATGTGCAATTGTGTCATTACTTAAACCAGTACAAAAGTGTCCGTGCGGAATGCAGCTGGCCCATCAGTGATGGCTAACAGAAGGCCAGCATTGGTATGCCATAACAGTACTTCAATCCAGCACTTTTCCTGCATTGCTAGCACCGATCCTTCTGCTATTCCTTTGCTGGTCCAGCACCTTACAAAAATTTCTTATAGAATTCTATAAAAAATAAAGTATAATAGAATTATGGCCCTTTTTTCGCCAAATCTCTATGTATAAGTCTCTATAACAGAAATGTCTATAGAAATATTTGAACTTGCTGAAGTTTCCATGTGGTCACCCTCCCAAGTACTACCCGCGCTCGGTAATGTTTGGTTTTCGTGATCGGGCATGAACAAGAACTTTCAGCGTATCCTACGAGCGGTCATAGTTTTCAAGCTCTCATTACACTATTTGAAGTTTGTTTCTTTTGTGATTTACGTTCCCAGTCATTAAACTGGTATAGAAATTTTTGCATTGTACAGAAATCCTATATATTTCATACGCCTTTTTTTTTAATTGATTCTCAACTGTGTAAATTATGAAAACCAATATCCTTTGTAAGTTAGTAAAACCAGATTTAAGAAAAAAAGGTGAATTGGGATAAAGAATTTATTTATTTACTTATTTATTGTGTTGGTGGCAGTGCATAGGCGTAACCAGGGGGGGTGCCCTGGGTGCCCGGGCACCCCCCCCGCTTGCGCAGACTCAAGTACAATCATTTTAAAAAATCGAAATCTACAAAAGAAAAAAGAAGCGAAAGTAGAGTTCAATTAGTTTAGCAAATTAGTTCAGAAAACTAACAACATAAGTTTTGAACTGTGATAAAAAAAAAAAAAAGAATTCCACGTTCTTTTTAATTTCTTCTATCTTCAATAGAAGAAAGTACTGTAATCGAAATTATTTTTCGACTTCCGGTTTTCGACGGATTTACACGTTTTAGGGGTCAGAGATCCCCCAAAACATGTTTATAGAAAATGTCTATCTGTCCGTCTGTCTGCCGCCATTGTACGATCAAAAAGTGTATGAAGTTACGCATAGAATTGAACCAATATTTTTTTAAGTTTTTAGCTATGGCAAGCAGGTCCTTCATTCATTTGAAAAAAATTCGCGCTGTAATAGCGCTTTTTGTGCCATTTTGAATATTGTACCATCGAAAAGTGTATGAAGTTATGCATAGAATTGAACGAATTTTTTTTTTTAAGTTTTTGGCTGTAGCAGCAAGCAGATCCTACCTTAATTTGGAAAAAAATCGGCTGGAAGGGGGCGCTGTAATAGCGATTTTTGTGCCATTTTGATTATTGTACCATCGAAAAGTGTATTAAGTTATGCATAGAAATAAACCGACAAAAATTTTTAAGTTCTTGACTATGGCAAGCAGGTCCTTCCTTAATTTGGAAAATTTCGCCGGTAGGGGGCGCTGTAATAGCGATTTTTGTGCCATTTTGAATATTGTACCATCGAAAAGGGTATGAAGTTATGCATAGAATTGAACCAAATTTTTTGTGTATGTTTTTGGTCATGGCACGAAGGTCCTCCCTGAATTTGGAAAAATTCCACCAGAAAGGGCGCAATAATTGCAATGTCTGTACCATTTTCATTATTGTACCATGGAAAAGTGTATGAAGTTATGCATAGAACTGAACCAAATTTTTTATGTATGTTTTTGGCTTTGGCAAGCAAGTCCTCCCTGAATTTGAACAAAATCTGCCGGAAGGGGGCGCTATAATTGCGATGTCTGTGCCATTTTCATTATTGAACCAAATTTTTTGTGCATGTTTTTGGCTTTGGCCAACAGGTCGTCCTTGAATTTGGAAATAGTGCGCGGTAAAGGGGCTCTGTGATAGCGATTTTTATATGCGTTTCTTGATTTTTCGTAGTTCTATTGTCCATCGGCGGCTCGTGCAGCGGTGGGAACTCGCTTCCTGCTAAGCCAGCTATTCGCAAACAGCTGATAACAACAGAATAAGGAAAAACTATTAATTTTAACAGATATCATGATATAGATTAACTCGTTTTCAGTCCGTTTAATTGACTGAAGCAGAAATTTAAGACGAAAATCAAAGTTGGTATAGTATTGAACTAATAATATTGAAGTATTAACATGTGTAACTACTTTTTGAAACATTAAGATGTATAACATAGAAGAAAGTTTTGGGATTGGCACATCCAACTAGTTTTTAAATTATGTTCTTTATCTTTCAGACGAACGTCTTTAGTCATAGTAAGTCAAAAAGGAGGTTTTATAATCCCATTTTGACGTCTTTTTTTTTTTTTTTTTTTTTTTTTTGTAGGAGATTTTTCTTAACACCATTCTTTCTATTGCATGTTTCTGCAATTTCTTGAGAAATTAACGCAAGTTTTTGACAAGGATAGAAACAGAAATTATTTGTCTCTTTGATTCCGCAGTCTAAAGTCTAGAAAGCAGCAAAAAAATTTGAAAGGGAATGCAGATGTGAAACAGTAATTGCAAAATGCGATTAGCCGGAGAAAGGTGGGGGTGCACAGACCCTGCTTCCTTTGAAAATGAGGAATAATAGCACAGAAAATTAAAATTAATCTGAAGTTGGTTGGTTAATTGAATTTCGTGTTTCACGACCATATTTTGACATTCGTAAAAGGAATATGGTTGCAGTCTTTCAAGCCAATATAGTAATTTTTTTCCTCTGAAAATTTTTATGCGATTTTTGGAGTTTCTTCTCGTTTTGCGGAGTTCTTTTGAAACTAGGAAAAGGACCCGGTTTCAATCTTTTAGCCCAGTGCAGTAAATTTTGACGAAATTCGCGATTTTATTCTGCGATCATTTCATGATATTTACATTTTTTTTCCAAAATCATTTGACAAATTCACGTCTTCTTTCTACTCTATTTTTTCTCGAAATCCGCACTTTTCCCTGCTAACCTTTGACAAAATTCGTGTTTTTCACTGCGATCCTTTGACGAAATTCGCATTTTTTACCGCGATCTTTTCATGAAATTCGCATTTTCTTTCCGCGATCCTTTGACGAAATTCTCGCTTTCACCGGGATCCTTTGACGAAATGTTTTTTTTTGGCGACCTATTCACGAAACTGATTTTTTTACAGGGGTCATTTGTCGAAATACGTGATAGTTTTGCACGACCAATCGGGAAAATTCTCGATATCTTTCCGCACCAATTATCAAAATCCTCTACTCTTTTCCGCGACTTTTTGACGAAATTTGCAACATTTTCTCGTCAATCATTTATCGAATTTCGTGATTTTTTTGCGCAATCTTTGACGAAATTCGTGATTTCTTTCTGCACTCTTTTATCGAAATTCACGATATTTTTTACGATAGTTTGAAGAAATTCTCAATTTTTTCCGTGACCGAGTCACGAATTGATTTTGAGAAGTTCCACAAAAGAAATAAAAATAGCGAACTTCAGATCACTGAAGAATCACAGATCTGTGAAAGAATTTTTAGGGCGGAAATACTGCACAGCATTTCTTATTATGCGGGATTTTCCTTATCTGTGCACAAATTGCGCGATCCCGCACGTTATTTCAAACCCTGCCCCTTAAAGAAAACTTTGTTAGTAGGTGAGTTTCGCTGGTTGTTTTTTTTTTTTTTTAACGAACATAGAATTAAAGAAAGCTAGGATTTTGGGTGGGGGGGGGGGGGACTGCCTTCGGCTACGTACCCCCGACCAAGCTACGACCACTTCCGTCTCGAAACAAACGAATCCTGAATTATCGCGATTTTTTTTTTCGAGCCAAATTAAATTTTCAGCTTTCTTATAAGAACTGATTTGACATTCTACCATTTCGAATTTAATCACGGCAATTGCAAAAATTACCGAAGAGTTTTTTCTGTTTAAAAAAAAGTAAAAAAATCGCCTCAAAGTGCAAAAAAACCCCGCTAAAAATCGCATTGAAAATTCGGAAAAGATTAAAAAAACAGCAGGAAACGAAATTAACTAATTGGGTAAAATATTTAAACCGGATTCTTTTTAGGTACGCGAAAAAATCCCTCTAAAAATAACATTGAAAAATTGTTACAAATTGAAAAATCGCTGTAAGAATCTTGAAAAAACTTTATTGAAAAGAAGACAAAGTTTACTGGATAAAATATATAAATCGGATTCTTTTTTACTAATTTGAAAAAATTCGCATAAAAAATTAATTGATAAATTCTACAAATTGTCTTCGATATGCACGACTTCAGGCAAACAAGTACTTTCCTGTCAAATCTTGCGGTTGTGAGGACTGCATTGTTTTTTCAGAGTTCAGTGCGCATGCGTACACACCCACACCCAGAGACAGACAAGCACCTATCTTTATTATTACAGTCGCATCATGATAATATATTTTTTATCATCTTGACAAAATTTAGTGTATATATTATCATGACATGCTTTATCTAATACATTGGACACATTCTAAGGTAAAAACATGAATTATTAATGAATATTGTAATTATTTATAATAATAATAATAATTATTTATATGCACTTTCCTCCAAAATTTTTTGTGTCCCATTCCCCCCTCCCGGTGATCCCTAAGAAGTCATGGAGTCACATTCTGAAAAACTTTCGTGGGTATGTACTGATGCACAGCATGTATTATCTGAGATTTATCATCCGGCAAAATTTCATCTACAATACTTTGACATAGATAATGTTACGTCTCGTGCAATGCCCTTGTGCCTATAGAAGTTTCCAGCATGATTAAAGGCCTTTTTAAATCTTTATAAGAAGTTACGGTGCCAAAAGGTTGTACACTTGTGACCACTTAGTCACTGTCTTATTTCACTGTTGCAAAAAGATTTACATATCTTTTTTTTTTTTTTTTTTTTTTTTTTTTTTTAACCATTAGATTTAGTTTTGATGTTTTGAACCCCTTATCACACCCCCTCTCGCAAACAAAAATCGCGTTTGAGCCCTTTTTAAAAGAAATACCACACAATTATGAATTCTAACAGGAAAACCTATCTAAAACGGAAATTCGACCTGTTTCATAGAGTTCCGTTTTAGCAGGTTTTACTATATGAAATATTATTTGTATCCAACATATTCAGGGTAAAAAGTCTGGGCACCCCCCCCGTTCAAAGGGCTAGTTACGCCTATGCAGTGGTGCTATATTATTTACAGTTTAAAAAAAAATTAGCTTCACAGCTTAAATAGTGTTAAGATATTCATTTCAGATTTGTGTTCAAATACTCAATGTCTTCGATATTCGCAGCGCCACCTAGCGTAAGGGTTCCCAACAATAATACTGCAAAAGTTCGTGCACTTCCATGTAGTGGTGGTCCAGCGCATGAGATAAAACGGATGCCCACCAGAATTTTACCTGATGATTTCCAACAGCAAAGTTGACTGAAGCTATCCAGCAGTGGTCATGCAGTGGTAGATCATCAGCCAGCAGTTCTCCATCATTGCCAGCACCTATCTTGCTGCTGGCCAGCAATTTCCTCTTTGCTGAGCCGGGTTTGAAACCCCTCTCTTCATGTTTTTAGTTAGAAATCACCATGGAACTATTAATAAAGAAGAACTGACATATCCTTAAAATAGTGAAGCTTCAACTGTAGCCACTATCTCAGAGGTTGTTTACCGCCGGTGGAAACTTCCACCCGTAAATTTTTATAGAAATTTTCTGCTTATTTAAACGCCTTATTATTGCAAAGTTTCAATCATAAGTAATGGTAGAAAGGAGTCAAAAAGGAATGTCAAAAAGGAGAGTTTCCAATCAAAATTAATACAATACCATTCTTCCTTTATACAAAAGATTTTAATTTATAAAATGCCATTATTTAATTTGTTATAAAGATGAAAGCATGTTACTTATCTAGTAAAACAAGTACTACAGTTAAACATTTTATCGAAAAACATTCTTTAATGCTCCGATAATATATCTTTACAAATAAACAAAATTATTGCACAGTCGTATTAAATTCCAATTGCGAGGAGATAGTGTTTAATTAAAGAAGTGTCGGCTCTAAGTAAAATTAATTTAACTCAAATGTAATACCGATCACGATGCCTATATTTAATCTTTTGAAGCTATGTCATTCAACAAAGTTTCAACAAATTTTGTGTATTTTATTTTATTTTATTGATTGCCGCACCATTTTTAACACTTTCCAGCGTAGTTGAAAAGAGTTTAAAAATTCGGTTTAGCTGTCTGTCTGTCAGTATTCTAACTCTCGTAAATATACTGAGATTGTCATGTAATTTTTATATGGCATTGTATGCTCAAGACCAAAGCGCTATAAGTAAACGTACAAACTTAATACTGGAATCGGGAGTAAATTAACACAGTTGCGCCATTTTGTAGACGGAGTGATAATCCACATAAGCGGGCTTTAGAGCAGGGCGTATTTTCTAAATATTTAATCACTCACGGAAATGAATTTTGTTTACCACATTTTTTGCAAAATAATGGCGTAGCGAGAAGGGCATCCGGATGCACTTAACACCACGAAGTTTTCTTCCCCTTGTTAGAGAAACTTCAGTTAATAATGGAGGTGAAAAAAACTTTACAATTTTAGTGGTGTGAGTAAGAAAACAGTTAGGTATCTACCTGTAGTTCACACTCCATCCGCTACGTGGCGCATGACCTTCATTGATGTGACCTCGCTTTTAATATTGCGGTTACTTCTCTCATTTAAGATAGGACGCTTGCTTATATCGCTTTGCTCAAGACTGCCACAGGCGACTATTTTTTAAATTGATTTCACGCCACTTTTTCAAAACAAAAATCTTTTACTTACGCTTTGAAAACATTTGCAAGAGAAATGTACTATAAAATGTATTTTTTTTAAAGTGGTGCGAACAGAATATAAAAATAGTCGCCCGTGGCAACCCTACATACTTGCCAACTTACCGATAATTTCTGTAAAACTGTACCGATATCTCTTATAGTAATTAAACACGTTTCGAACCAGAAAAAATATTTTTCAGATGTGTTTTGCTGAACAGGTGAGCAGCCCAGCTAAGAAAGAAACAGTTGCCCATCAGCTGGAAAAAAGATGGCAGCCAGCAGTGTCATTACTTAAACCTGTCGAAAAGTGTCCGAGCCGAATGCATCTGGACCATCAGTGATGGCCAACAGCAGGCCAGAATTGGTATGCCATCACATTACTTTAATACGGCACTTTTCCTGCAGTGCTAGCACCTATCCCACTGCTACTCCTTTGCTGGCCCAGCACTTTCCCTTACAAAAATATCTTGTAGAATTCTATAAAAAAACAAAGTATTATATAATTATGGTTCTTTTTTCTAAAAGCTAGTTTCACCAAGAGCTATAGAAATATCTGCAGAAGTGCGTATAATAGAGATGTCTATAGAAATATTTGAACTGCATGTGGTCACCTTCTCAAGTACTGACCACGCTCGATACTGCTTGGTTTTCGTGATCGGACATGACCAAGTGCTTTCAGCGTACGCTACGACTGCTCGTAGTTTTCAAGCTTTCATTACACTATTTCAAGTTTGTTTCTTTAGTGATTTATGTTCCCAATCATTAAACTGGTATAGAAATTATTTTATTGTATAGAAATCCTACGTATTTTATCAGCTTTTTTTATTATTGATTCTGAACTGCGTAAATTATGAAAACCGAAATCCTTTGTAACCTAGTAAAACCAGATTTTAGGAGAAAAAAAAACGTACATTGAAATCAAGAATTTATTTATTTATTCATTTACTTATTTATTTTGTTGGTGGCAGTGGTGCTATATTTTTTACAGTTACAAAAAAAAAATACTCGGCAGCTTAAATCGTGTTAAGATATTCATTTCAGATTTATGTTCAAATACTAAATGTCTTCTATATTCACAGCGCCACCTAGCGTAAGGGCTCCCAGCAATAATACTGCAAAAGTTCGTGCACTTCCATTTAGTGGTGGGCCAGCGCATGAGATAAAATAGATGCCCACCAGAATTTTATCTGATGATTTCCAACAGCAAAGTTGACTGAAGTTGTCCAGCAGTGGTCATGCAGTGGTAGACCATCAGCCAGCACTTCTCCATCATTGCCAGCACCTATCTTGCTGCTGGCCAGCAATTTCCTCTTTGCTGGGTATAATTATAAAGATTCTAATGGAAATGTTTGCATAAAAAATAGACTAATTATATAAATGCTAATACTACGTATATTTTTAGATATAAAGTATCACATAAAGTACACAAGTACCGTCCGTGAACCAGGGCTCGAAATGGAATCCATGAACCGGAATGCTATTTGAAAGTTATTATTGACTAAAAACTTTTTTGAATTGTAGAAAATTTATATCTAACCATACAAAAACAATTTAAAACTTGTTGGATGTGCCAATCCCAAAACGTTCTTCTATCTCATGCATCTTAATGTTTCAAAAATTAGTTACAAATGTTAATACTTCAATATTATTAGTTCAATATTTCAATATTATTAGTTGAATACTACACCAACTTTGATTTTCCTCTTAAATTTCTGCTTCAGTCAGTTAACTCGCAGTAAAAACTTATCGGAGTTAATCTCGATCCGGCAATTATTAAGGTATTAATTTTTCTTTATTCAATTCTACATCAACTGAGAGCACAATATGCTATATACATAAAACTGTAATAATATGTTTTAAAAGTTGCACGAACCGAAACGATATTTACCATAATTTCACGAACCGGAACAATATTGGTTATAATTTCACGAACCGGAACATCGTTCCGGTTTGCTTCGGTACATTTCGAGCCTCGCCGTGAACAGAGTTACATATATATTCGCCGAGATGCGAATTAATGTCAGTTGAAAAGAATGTTTCAATTTATGTACAACTGCTATTGAATACTAATCGTACTATTCTATGCCAGGATTTTGTCAGGAAATGCATACGAAACAGCAATTCGGAAATATTTCTATATTTCTATTGCAAGAACGTTATATTTGTACATTTCCCGGTTCTAAAAAATACTAAGAAAAATATTTAAAAATAAAAGATTTGAGTGGGGTTATAAATATTGCACAAAATCCCCATAAATTCGATTTTAATTAATCCTTCTGAAACCCTTCTAAAATCGATTTAATAATTATGTAAATATTCTGATGTAGTTTAAACAATTCACGAACAATGCTTTAGAAGATAAAATTTTCATGAATTCCTAATTCAGTACATAAAGGTTTCAAATGTGATTACTACGCCCATTTATGTTTCTCCAGAACACTAATAATGCTCTTTATATATATAAAAAAAAATAAATGGAATGTCTGCAGGCGAAGGTAAAGACATCCACATGATGTAAATTTAAGTCAACGGTCTCGAATGTATTAGATCTGTATGCTTCTGCTTTGAGAGGAAAACATAATTTTTATTTCGGATAATGTTCTACAAAAAAAATTTTCTCGCACCAGATTTTCTTAAATGTTTAATTTTACATTATTATTTTTAACGATAAAGAAACCTATTATCCCAGATTGCTTTAAGCATAATTCAAGATACTCATATGTCGTTAGATAAACTCATGTGGGTGAACTTATATAAAAAAATTGTTTGCTGTTACAGTGAATCTCGGTTAAGACTCTAACGGTTAATGCGTGATCCCGCGTAATACGATAAAATTTTCCGATTCCTTGTACATAACCTATAAGGCTAATGTAAAAATATCACGTTTAATACGCGAGATATTTTCGGTCCTTTGAGGCAAAAAATCACGCTTAACCCATAGAGGGGCGATGGGATTTATTTTATCCCACCTACAATTATTGACGATTTGTATGAAATTTTACTTTTCTATCTTTGGTGGTAAAAAGTCGTAAAACTGCTTTTCCTATTTTAAAATAAAAGTTTTCTAAATTTCCGGTGGGAATTCAGCATTACACAAACGTAATTGCTTGCCACTCAAGGGGTTAAGAAGCGAATTCACTGATCAAATTACAAATTTCTTGTCCCTTCTCCAGTGTTGCCAATTTACTAGATTTTTTACATCCAAATACAAAATGTAGTTTCCGCATAGTTATATTTAATTTATATAATAACATATTAATTAAGGGAAATGTTACTAATCGGAAATAGTAGTAGATATTTGAATTTAAAGAAATCCCGTCAAATTAACAACACCAAAATTACTCATTGATCTCGCGTCCTAACATTCTTTGTCTCTCGTTTCGTGTATGTTTTTACTGTATTAGAGAGATAGACGAATTCAAGACACTCAGATATATCATAAAATTGTTATGATTAAAGATGATTATACCTATCGTTAGAGAGGTTTTAAATGCACGTTATTTCCCTGCTATGTTTTACAATGATTATTATAGACATAAAAATGAAACTCGTAAACATATCGTCGTAGAAATAAACACGATTGCGGTTGTTTGATTCTTTTATTTTCTATTACTTTTTGCTATTTTAACAATATTTTTTACACATATATTAATAAGGATAGTTTTTTCTTATAATAAAAAGAAAGACAGATTATAATCGTACTCATTATAGCTAGTACTATATATGGTATTAACAATTGTATTGTTCTTGAAGGGTTTGATATTTTGTCTTACCTCTGTTAAAAGGAATTAGTCTAGCAGGAAGTTATTTTTTTTTTCATTTTTTGGTTGCAACGTATTAATCGACAATAAAGCAATTTAAATTCAGTTTTTAATTTCAGTTATTATTCCAGTCGATCCTATATAAAAAAAAACAATGAGTTAAAGTTGAATATAATTAAATTTTAATCTAAATATACCTAAAAGAAACATATTTCGACCATAAACATATAAATGAAAGCTCTAAAATTCATTTAGAGTAATAATTATGTAAATAAGCCCAGTCCATGCAACATTATACCAATCACGTTTAACCCTCTCGCTGTGTAAGAAATTCTTCGCGATGAGCGTCTTTTACAGAATTTTTAATCGTTTATCACCGGTTCTTTAAAGCAGAAATTTTTGACTAACGTAATCGGAGATAATGTCCTGATTAAATCAGACAAAGTTTTCGCTAAAAAATAACTGGTGGGAACAACCAAATAGTATTAATTTGACGGAAAAATGCATGCCCGAGCATAGCCCGAGCTGCACAGCGGGAGGATTAATACCCGACTTTTGTCCACTCCCACAAAACGCGTCTTAACTGCGTTCGACTGTAATTGGGTGTTGCTAATCGAAGCGAATATACAATATACTACACTTAAAATCTTTGAAAAATTCTGTTTTTCGAAGAACAAGTATATGAAAGAACAATATTTTCTGTGTGTTTTATTACAAACCCCATTAAAATATTTATGCAATTGAGTAATTTATGATTAAAAAATGTATGCAGGGATCTCAGTACACAATGATTCAAAGGCGTTATTGCTTCAAATTGCATGGTCACGCCCACGTATGACTTGCAGAATGCAAATACCCAGTCGAGTTTTCCATTAGGGAATATACGATTGAGACGCCACGCCCACTCACATTAATTTTACTCTAACATTTTATACCCGTTTATTAGATGTAACTAAATTTTATTTAAGTGCATACATATACTTTAATTCATGTGTTTGTTAAAACTTTGCGAGAACTTCTTACAAGTTAGAAGTGTCTACGTTTTTTAGCTCTCCGAAAAATTGTACTTTTCAGCTAAAACCCCCATAACTCCTAAAGTTGTCGAGCAATTTCGATAAAAAAGTATTTGTAGTAGAATATAAATATAAGATCATATGTGGCAGACAATTTAAATAAATATATATATATATATATATTAGTTTCAGAAAAAAACAATTCTGAAAAATGTAAAATTTCTGAAAAATTGCCATTGCTCTAAAATAAAAAAGTTTTAGTCGCTGAAAATAATTGTCTGCCATAAGACTTGAGCATAATCCAATGAATATATACTCCAAATTTCATCAAAATCGGTCAAGTAGTTTCCGAGAAAACGGGTAAAGGTCGCATATTTCCGAAAGGATTGCACCCAATCTGGTCTTAACCCCTTGAGGGGCACCGGTATATATTATATACCACCTACGATTAATGAAATTTTACACCAGAAAAATTTTATTAAATTTTACTTTTCTAACTTTGGTGGAAAAAAGCCGTAAAATTGCTTTTCCTTATTTTGAAATAGAATTTTTCAAAGATTCCGGTGGGAATTCAGCATTTCCCAAATGTAATTGCTTGCCCCTCAAGGGGTTAAATCCTTAAATCCTGTCGTTACATTCCGATATAGAGGAGAGGCATTCGTTCCCACGACAACAATTCTTTACCTGTTTATATGCAATCGCCACTGACAAACGCTCTGAAACCTCTGCAAGTGTAATTTTTCTTGTATAAAACATTTTTCAGCCTTTGACAAAAGTTACATGTATCTATAGCATATATTTGACTTATAGATAACTTTGTATTGAATCTGTATATTGAGACATTTTTATTAATGCGTGAAACTGTAAAATATATTTCAATACATAATATTTAAAAAAGAGGGCAGTGCTTTTATTGGTTTCATAGAAAATCGCCAGACAACAATAATTCATGTGAGATATCTGTAGAATTTTGTAATATATTTTGGAAAACATATTTCATAAAGTATGTATTTATTTTTGATTCAATAATATTTCATACATCAGCATATGCAGAGCATTGGATATTTCAAGTTTTAATAGAAAACTTTTTAAAGTAATTTATTTGCTAATGAGGTTTTTCAGAACTCTGTACAAGATCTCTCTGCTGCTACTTGATATTTTTTATGATATCTCTAGACGTTATTGATTGTACCCATACCTTAAGGCTCAATCTAAATATATTTATTATCTCACCTACAAAAGCAGTTATGGACAGATAAACTTCCAGGAACAATATACAATACATTAGAAATATTTCAAAATTATAATTTTTGCTAAGATAAACAAATTCTTTTGTTCACTCTTAAGATACAGATGTAATCTATAAATCCGCTGACGATTGCATGCAAAAATATTAAGCGGTTAAAAGAAAATCTTGTGTGTAATTTAAAAGAAGCATATTTTCAACTGTTTGAAATAAACGACTATAATGTAATTATTTTACTCTTTTACGCATTGCTCACATTTGGATTAGCTGATATGATTCAAGTCATAACTAGCTTAACTATACATTTTTCCCACAGTTTGTTTTAAAATGAGCAGAATATGTTGTTCTTTCATATACAGTCCCCTGTAAAAATGGAATTTTTTGAACGTTTAAGAGTAGTATACCCCATTAATATTGGTAAAGAAACAAATTGGTTTATAAAATAAAAACACTTTATTTTTTATATGCATTAACATTTAACCCTTTTAGGGGCAAAGCAATTCTATTGCTAAAGTATTGAAATTAATGAGTGACACCGGAATTTGAAAACAAATTTATTTGTAAATAAGAAAAAATTTCACACGCATAATAAATAAATCGAAGTTTTTCTTATCAAAATCCTGGTGCCAATGTGGCATTTGGGAATTAAAATTAAGTGGTTTCATAAATATACCACCGCTCCTCAAGGTGTTAAGGGGTGTCAGGACTCTTAAAGCTCTAAAAATTTCCAAATTTTAATTTTTTTAGATGTTAAACTTCTATGTTTTCTGAACATTCAGATATAATTGGTATCTTGAAATTCCCATTAGAACAGAAGTTATGGCATTTAGAATTATACTCGCTCAATAGCTGAAGCCGTGTTTCCGAAACTTTGAAGTCATTTTTCTCCAAATGACGTTTTTCGGCATAACGCGCACGATATCTCAAAAACTTCTGAATATTTTTTCATAAAATTCTCAAACATATGTTTCATGTTAGTCTGCATAAACTGAACCTAAAACTTCCTTTTTACTGTAAAAAGAAAATATTTTTTAGGGGTTTATATTGTTGAAATTTTCTAAATTTTGCATTAGCTAAATACAACTTTGTATTAAAAATATAAAAATGCTTTAAATACAAATTTATTTAGGTTCAGTGTAATTATTATAATCTAAGGTATAAGTAGAAACCAAAATTTTCATTCTAGGTGCAAAATGTATTTTGTAATCGTGCGCATAAGCTGTTATGCCGATTTTCTGCTCGTGAAATGTCTGACAGTTTTGAGCCTTCTGTAGAGGTCTGAACGGGCCCGGGCTTGGCCCGAGGCCCGTACCTGGCCCGGCGGAATGAAGGCGAATTTTCCAACGGACCGGGCCGGGCCGGCAGAATTAGGACAATTTTTTCAACTGGCCGGCAGAATTAGGACAATTTTTTCAACGGGCCGGGCCGGCAAAAAAATTAAACGGGCCTGCAGGGCCGGGCCGGGCAGATAAAAAAATCAATCGGGCCTGTCGACCTGATATAAGAATTCAAGCGAAGCAGATAAAATACGAGCCATTTTCAATAAATATGATTTTCTCGAGAAGTATAAATGTGCATCACGAGCCGTTGCGAGTTTAACAACATTAGTACAGATATGTAACATGTCCATCGTAGAGATCGGCATCGTATGTCAAGATGTCTGATTAAGGGTTTAATTTTTTTTTCAGCAGACTCGTGCCGGGACGGAACTGGTCTTAATCGACCTTAGGATGTGTAGGACAGGCATTATGTTTTGTAAAAGTATTAATAGTGATAATGAACGTCTATTAACTGTATCTTTGGAAATATACCGTAAGGTGTTCTCATATTCACTGCTCAACAATGCGAAACTTTCAAACACATTTTCTGACTCATTTTTAACTATAAAGGCATAAAATTCGCATGCCTGACTATTGAAGGCGTTTGGAAACGAATAGCTATATATATTTGATAAATTACTTACAGAGATAACAGAGATTCTTGTCATGTGACTGTACGTTTTTCTCCTTTCCTGTGCTATCGCTGCCGGAAATTCGATTCATAACGCTAACTTTGGCAGTATTTTCAGAGAAAGTATATTGCTTTTATGTATGAAAAAGACAGCATTTACATAGTTTCTGAATAAGAATACCTGCCAATCTTACGCGTTTCCGAAAAGAAATGAATTCTCAAATGTGTCGAAATGTAATTTCTTTCGATTTGAGAAAAGCCTTAAAAATGAGAGAAATATTTTCGCAAATCTACTTTTTATCATACAGCTTCAAAAGGTATCATGTTTTTAATCCTTTATTCTGAACTACATTAACTTTTTAATGAATCCTTATTGGAATTTCGAAATGTCTGTAGAGACGATGACTAAAACACTGTGTAATCGTTAATGTTTACTATTGTGTGTTTTCTGCTTTGCGAACACATAGTAATCTAAAATATACTGTAAAATTTTCCATAAATATGTACGTAGTATTCATTAAAAGAATCTTAATTGTATGTCGAGAAAAAACGGATTTTTTTGTAGAAATTGAATCGGGCCGGGCCTGTTTTCACTAATTTTTGTACGGGCCGGGCCGATAAATGTAAAAATACAAACGGGCCGGGCTCGGGACGAACTTTCAATTTTTACACCGGGTCGGGCCGGACCCGAGCCCGGAAATTCCGGCCCCTGCAGACCTCTAGCCCCCTGTAAATGCTAATTCTGCATCTTGCAATTTTTCAAATATTTGAAATGATAGAACATACTTGTATCTTTCATCCCCATTTAAAATTGTGTCTTAATATCAAATACATTTCAAGATATTAAAAGTTGAAAATGGTCCTTTTTTTTCATTTTTCCAATTTTAAGAGTCCTGAGACCCCTTAAACGGCCAGAACTATTTCAAGTCATATAAATATATTTTACATCAGAATTTTTTTTTCATACTACTTAATTTATTAGATTAGCTTTTCTAGGAAAACCGCAGATTTGACACGCATAGGCGGCGATATAGCGTGAGCATGGTTTGTATACATTTTATTTTTTATATTAAAAAATTCTGGTTCGGATCCCATTATATGATTTCCACAGTTACCTTTCATAGCAAATATGTATTGCCCCGTATTTGATCTGTAGGTTGAAAAATATACTATATAATGCGGAAATTTAATTTAGCAAGAAAACGCATAACAGGTTGAAATTTCTCTGACAACAATTTATACTAATAGATGGAAACATACGTGTATACTTTTGTACAACCCTGTAGTTAACCTTTATTACACGCCATTATTTAGCTAAAGTTTAATTCAAAGTAAAACACTCTTAAAACTACTGAAATCACATTTCCAGAAATTATCATTTATAGACGGCCATGTATCCAATTCATTGCGTGAACCTGTATATCATTTTATTTATGTTCTACAAACATTTCTTAGTAAACTAAATGCAGTTCAGCGTAAAAATACATAACTCGTTTAAAAACCACCTTTAACCAATTTTCAATCATACCCAGTAACCATTACGAGTTCTTTTGTGTAGCCCTGTATATGAATCACAGCATTTATATACGCCATATACTGTGCATAAATATAGTGAAACATAAAAGCACATAACATACACTGTAGAAAAAATACGACCAGTTTTCCTGTAGGAATTGGAAAAATAGTTGCCCTTATCGTACCGGAAAATTTTCCGACCCAGCTCGGAATAAAATCCGTAAAATCCTGTCTCATTGACTGTTTCCTTTCTTTTTACGGATTTTACTCCGAGCTGGGTCGGAAAATTTTCCGGTACGATAAGGGCAACTATTTTTCCGATTCCTATAGGAAAACTGGTCGGATTTTTTTACAGTGTAATTAAAAATGCATTTCCAGCAATCATCGCTACTATACAGCACTTCGAAAACAATATGGTATCTGAAATCTTTTGTGTGTCCCTGTAAATGCTATGCACTTCGTATTTTACATGAAATAAGTTATAGCAAACCTCAGTGACGTATATCAATTTCATTATACATAAAATAATTTAACATAATTAAAATACGTTGCAAACAATTCCCTCCACCCCTATATCATTATGTAACGGAATTCTTTTGTGTTGTTCTTTTTGAATAATAACTATTCTTTGCATCGCATATTCTACAGAATGCATATTTTAGTGCAATTGATAAATGCATATGAATTTTATTGTTTGAAAGCATGTAGCATAATTAAAAATAATTTTAAACTAGTTTTTCCCATAGGCCGTAATGTAACGGAAAAAATTGACTGTCCCTGTAAATGAACTAAACATGCTAGAAACTTCCTTTGAAAAAGGAAGAGTGCTACGGTAAACATTAATTACGTCCAAAAATTTCAGGTCAATCCGAGTATATTTACGGGAGTTAGACCGTGGACAGACGGACAGACGGACAGACAAACCGAAGTCATAAACACTTTTCAACTTTGTTGGAAAGAGTTAATAAAAATGAATATATTGAAAATTTGTACAGTTGTGTATATTTGTAGGAAATCATTTTTAACCGCGAATATGTGAACGAAACCAATTTTTATTTTTCATAATGTCGTAGTCAGCCACATAGTACAAGTCATATAAAAGTCCTAGTAGATAAGAGATAATGCGAGATAATGCAGAAAATTTCTGGCGGTAGATTGAGATAATTTTTTATTCCTTTCTAAAATTAGATTGATAACAAATGATTTTCTACAAATTGCCAATTTGTCGTCGATATCTTCCTGAATTATCATGATGTTCCGATGGCCACTTTTTAAAAGTTGTCCCAAATTGCCGATTGCCGCATTATTAAAAAAAATTTTGATGTTGGTCGCGCATGCGCAGTTGAAAATTATTTCATACAAATGCTCATATTTCATTAAATATTCAATCCGTTCATTTTTAGTCCGAATATAAATTTTTTTTTAGTTTGGACCCCTTTGAAACACTTTGGGTACGAACTTTGGGCCATTTGTTTCTGGTTCCACTCACATTTAAATTATGAACAAATATTATATGTGATTTTTCAGCTTCCAAATGGAGTTGTAAACAATTAACATGAAACAATGAAGCAAACTGTATGGTTTTAAAGAGGAAATTTTTTAAAACTATTTTTAAAGTTTTGGAACAAATTATAGCCCCTGCTAGGGGCTTTTTTGGATCATTCACTTAGTTTCATATAAAATGAATACATTTCATATGTAAATGAATACATTTTAATGGAAAACCCTTGCAATAGCATTTGCTAATAAATTTACATTGCAAACCCGATAAAGAAATGTTTTTTTTTTTTTTTTTTTTTTTTTTTTTTTAACATTTAAACACAATTAACCAATTGTTTATATTAAAGAAACGAGAAACACTTTTCGTCATGTTATTCTCAGCAACTGGAACAAAAACAATTAATGTAACAAGAACAAAAGAACTTCTTAAAACACCACCAAAAACTTTTAATTGCACTAGGCCTTTCGAAAGGTCTGAGTCTTTCTTCGTCAGGCGCAAAAAAGACGTGTTTCTACTATGAAAGCATTTGAGTCTTGCTGCTGCTTTCATAGTAGAAGCACGTCTTCTTTGCGCCTGATGAAGAAAGTGTTAGCAATATTTAATCTTTGCTATCAAAAAATTCGCGTGATGTTCGATCTTTATCCTCAAAATTAATTATCTATTTCTCAATATAAAAAGCATAGGTAAGATAAATTGGGCTTACCTTATATTTATGTATATCCTTTTTGACATCTGGCATTTATCCCCCGGATAGAGTAAATAAATCTATATCTTGCTCCTGTATTTCTTATTTATTCCGTATATGTGACTGATGGTCTGAACTTCATGTTGTTTAAAAAGACGCATATTTTGAGTGTCTTGTGAAGTTAAATTAGTGCCGAAACTTATGAATAGAAAAGTAAAATTACATTTAATAAGAGCTTTAAGGCATACATCTCTCAGTTTTGAGAGTTTGAGTAACAATTGGAAGTAGAGAAAAAAATACATGAATAAAATATTATTAACAATAAAGAAACAAGAAATTAATCCCATAAATCAGCATAACAAATAATTTGTATCAACATTTATATTTACGGTAATTTAAAATTAGAGTTAATAAATGTCTTATAGTTCTTGAGTATTGCAAAAATGTTTATGATAAAATATCTGTTTACGATTGTGCAATCACTTTTCAACCTCACTTCCTTCTTTCAGATCATAAACACTTTCGATAATTACTTTTGTGAATCACATTTGACACATGAAAAACAATTTACTTCGCTTGATTATTTTAATGTCCTTGTTTGGAGATTATATTTCACAACATATCTGTCAACAATTCCCCCTTAATCTCCTAACGAGGATTGTTCTGTAATTTCAGTTCGTTTCTATTATTTAGAAATTCAGGCTTGGGCTCTGGTTTTGTAAGTATGTCAGCCGTCATTGACGTGCTTGGGAAATAACGCAATTCAATAATTTTATCTTCTTTCAGCTGTTTAATCACATTATATTTGATGTCAATATTCTTCGATTTATTAGAAAACTTTTCGGATTCTATCATTTTTATGCAAGATTTATTATCTTCATAAATTACTATAGGCAATCTTTGCGGTATATCGAGATCTTCTAATAGTTTTAGCAGCCATATCAATTCCTGTGTTGCGCTCGCCGCTGCAACGAACTCTGCCTCTGCAGATGATTGTGCCACACACGTTTGTCGTTTTGTTATCCACTGTATTGGACTCTTTCGTAAAAGGAATAAATTGCCTGTTGTCGATCTTCTTGTTTTTAGATCTCCACCCCAATCTGCATCAGTATATACTTCTAGGATGGGTGGTTCTTCTGTGCTAATTACTAAATTTAAGTATTTTGTTGAATAGAGATATCTTATTAATCTTTTAACACCTTTCCAATCTCTTTCAGACGGCGTTTCGTTTTTTCTGCTCAAAATGTTTATACCTACTAAAATATCGGGCCTACTTATTGTAGCAACATATAACAGCGCACCTATTGCTTGTCGGTACTTAGTGTTGTTTGGCATTTGTGTTTCTTCATTGTCTAATCGTTGAAAGCCTGTTTCCATTGGAGTGCCATATGGCTTAGAATCTTCTAAATTGAATTTTTTTGCAATTTCTATTATTTTTGCTGTTTGATTTAGTTTAAAGCCGTTGTGAGTATTTTGTATTTTTATCCCGATGTAATTGGAAATTTGACCTAAATCTTCAAGTGCGTACTTAGATTTTAGTTTATCTATTATCTCATTTATATTTTCATCTTTTCCTGCGATGAGAATATCATCTACGTAGACTGCTATATAAACCGTGTTTTCCCCTTCTTTTCTTATAAATAAATAATTGTCAGCATTGCTCTGTTTAAATTTTAATTCCTTTAGTGTTTCACTAATGTTTGAATACCATGCTCTTGCAGCTTGTTTTAGTCCATATAGCGCTTTTTTTAACTTACAAACCTTACTGGGTTCTGTAGTGTTTATATACCCTTTAGGTTGTGATACATAGACATTTTCTTTCAATTCACCATGTAAGAATGCAGTTTTGATGTCAATCTGCCTAATATTGAGATTGTGGTATGGTGCGGCAGTTATGAAGACTCTTAAACTTGTGTGGGAAACTACTGGCGCATAAGTTTAATCGAAATCTACTCCGTATTTTTGTCTAAATCCTTGTGCGACCAATCTCGCTTTGTAACGCTTGATTTTTCCGAATTCGTCATATTTCGCTTTAAAAGTCCATTTCGACCCAATTACTCTTGCTCCTTGTGAGGGATCAACTAAACACCAGGTTTCATTTTCATTAAGGGAATTTCCTCTTATGTCGCTTTTATCCAGTTCTGTTTTTCTATAGGATTTTCTATACTCATCATATCTTCCCAACTGTTAGGTACATATACTGTATCGTGCCGGACTGCATAAGCAAACCTGTCCGGCGGCACACCTCTATTGGTTCTCTCTGATCTTCTCACTTGTGGAATTTGTTGTTGTGACGCGGGTGGTGAACTTAGTTCATTTTGTGTTGGTGTCAGATCTATTTCCATTTCATTCGTGTCTTTCTGTTGTGCTTGTTTGTTTGTTTTCGAGGTTAATTCTCTTCTATTTAGATTTTCGTTAGTATCCGAATTATTTTTATTTTCTATAAATTTTACACTTCTGGCCGATATTACTCTTCCGTCACTTGTATAAATTCTGTACGCCTTAGAGCGACTGTCGTATCCGACAAACGTGCCCTTTTCCGCTCTATTATCTAATTTTCCTCTCTTTGATTTGTGTATGTAGGCGTATGCAGTACAGCCGAAAACTTTGAGATATTTCAAATTTGGTCTCCTGTTCATCCATAATTCATAGGGTGTGGTGCTTACCGATTTTAAAGGTAGCCGGTTCTGTAAGTGAGTGGCGGTACATATGGCTTCCCCCCATAATTTGTGCGGGAGATTTGCTTCATTTAGCATACTTCTAACCATATCAAGTAGGGACCTATTCTTACGCTCTGCGACACCGTTTTGGCTTGGGTTAAATGGTACGGTAAGTTGATGATGAATCCCATTTTCTTTTAGATATTTTTCTATTTCGTTCCCCGTATATTCACCACTGTTGTCCGATCTGATCTCAGTAGGCATTTTTTCGAATTCGTTTTTCACCATTGAGATGTATTCTTTCACCCTTTCTGAAGCCTTACTTTTATTTGCCATTAAATAAATTACACAAAATCGTGTATAATCATCGATAAAAGTGACGAAGTATTTTTCCCCCCAATTGTGAGTGTATTTATAGGGCCGCATACATCAGTATGAACTAACTCGAGCCTTTTTGTAGCTCTATATGCACCTGATTTAGGAAATGGGGTCTCGCTGATTTTTGACTTGATGCATACCTCACATTTAGCATTATGTTTGCAGTTGTTGATTTTAATTCCCTCAACTAAGTCCTTTGATAACATGGACTTTATTGTGTCTTAGCTCCTATGCCCCATTCGCTTATGCCACAAATCTATGCAATTTGCATTTGAGCAGTTGTAGGTGACATTTGCATAGTGCTTGTGATTTTCATCTTTACTAACATGTATTTCGTACAGATTGTTTTTAAGTTTACCTTGAGGTATAACGTCGCCTTCGTGAATTATATCACATTTATCTTTTTCAAATTTGACTTTGCAACCGTTTTTAGTTGCCCTACTCACTGACAGCAGGTTAGTTTCTATGTCAGGAACGTATAGTACGTCACGCAATATAACTTGTTTGTTTTTATTTTCGGTATGAATTATTACCTCTCCAGATCCATATGAAATCAGTTTATTACCATTAGCGACTGTGACGTTCGTTTCATTATTATTTGTAATTTTGGTAAAAAATTCTTTTGAATTTACTATGTGACTGGAACTGCCACTGTCCACTATAAAAGTGCCTTTATTTTCGGACTCTTCGGTTAGTAAAGCGACACTGTTGTTTTCATTTACTGTGTCTTTTCTTTCTTCAGGTTCCGCATTTTTATGTAAATTATTTTCTTCATAAACTAGTGATGTTGAATTGTTTTTATTTTTATAGTGTATGTTATTAGTGTAACTGTTGTTGTTTTTCGTTTTTAGAAACCAGCAGTCTTTATTTGAGTGGTTTTTCATTTTA
Organism: Maratus speciosus; assembly: GCA_963932465.1. Lineage (NCBI taxonomy): Eukaryota > Metazoa > Arthropoda > Arachnida > Araneae > Salticidae > Maratus > Maratus speciosus. The sequence continues at coordinate 285,775,895 of OZ010789.1, read as the reverse complement.
CAGTGTGAGCAGTACTTATTGCTGCCTCTTTTCTGTTCTGAATGATTAAATTTACCTTGAGTTTTATAGGCTTTATTGCTGTTTTCGGAGTTTTCACGATTATCTACTCTACGAGTATATTCGTCCGTAAGCTTGCTTTTTATAAATTGTACGGTTAACTCGCTTCATCTCTGACCTCCAGAGCAGTAACTAGGGTATAGTAGGACGGCGGCAACGAGCACAGCGGCAGTGCTGAAATGTGCGAGTCAGTTATGTTTTCACCAATCGCTGACAGTTTATCCACTATCTCTAAAATTTTAGTAATGTGGGCTGTCATATTGCCACCTTCAGTTAATTTTGTACTGTACAGTTTTCGTAGCAAGTACAGCTTACTAGAGAGATTAGATCTCTCATGGATTTGTTTAAATGCGTCCCATGTTTGCCTAGCTGTATTTAAATTTTTGACATGCACTATTTGGCTGTCCTCAATGGACAAATTTATTAAAGCCCTTGCTTTTCTGTCTTTCTTGGTCCAAGCATCATTCAATGGAGTGGGGGCCTCTTGCGTGATAACTTCAATAAGTTCGTCTCGAATTAATAGCATTTCGACCTTGAACCGCCAATTTGTATAATTGTTGGCGTTCAATTTTTCAATGATCGTGCTATCTTTTGTAGATGAAGCCATAATGTTGCTAAGATTCGTTTTATTTTTTTTTCTAATAAATTACTCTATCGGACTATTACCAGATTTGTATTTTTATTGAGAAATTGTTTTTTTTTCAGTCTCATAATCAATTTGTTAGCAATATTTAATCTTTGCTATAAAAAAATTCGCGTGATGTTCGATCTTTATCCTCAAAATTAATTATATATTTCTCAATATAAAAAGCATAGGTAAGATAAATTGGGCTTACCTTATATTTATGTATATCCTTTTTGACATCTGGTATTTATCCTACGAATAGAGTAAATAAATCTATATCTTGCTCCTGTATTTCTTATTTATTCCGTATATGTGACTGATGGTCTGAACTTCATGTTGTTTAAATGTTGTTGTTGTTTAAAAAGACGCATATTTTGAGTGTCTTGTGAAGTTAAATTAGTGCCGAAACTTATCAATAGAAAAGTAAAATTACATTTAATAAGAGCTTTAAGGCATACATCTCTCAGTTTTGAGAGTTTGAGTAACAATTGGAAGTAGAGAAAAAAATACATGAATAAAATATTATTAACAATAAAGAAACAAGAAATTAATCCCATAAATCAGCATAACAAATAATTTGTATCAATATTTATATTTACGGTAATTTAAAATTAGAGTTAATAAATGTCTTATAGTTCTTGAGTATTGCAAAAATGTTTATAATAAAATACCTGTTTACGATTGTGCAATCACTTTTCAACCTCACTTCCTTCTTTCAGATCATAAACACTTTCGATAATTACTTTTGTAAATCACATTTGACACATGAAAAACAATTTACTTCGCTTGATTATTTTAATGTCCTTGTTTGGAGATTATATTTCACAATATATCTGTCAACAGAAAGACTCAGATCTTTCGAAAGGCCTAGCGCAATTAAAACTTTTTGATTGTGTTTTAAGAAGTTCTCTTGTCCTTATTCATTCACACCAATTTCAGCTTAATTTCTTTCAATTAATGTAACATTTTGCAACAGTAACATTTGAAAAAAGTTACTTAACCTTCCGTCTACCAGACGGGTCCATTGGACCCGACATGTACATTCAAAATATTTATTCAAACCAGAAATTTCTTCAAAACAAACTAAATGTATAAATCAGACAATAATTAGTTAAATAAACAAATTAAATAGTTTTAAGTAAAAATTCTGGTGTAGAATGTTTTTATAAAACTTGAGTAAAATTTCCGGTAGTTCTAGGGTTAACACTACAACCGACGAAAATGTTACTGAAGTGTTATAAAAATATTTTACACCGGAATTCTTATTTAAAACTATTTAACTTACTTATTTAACTTATTCCTTATATATTTTTCTTATAAAAAAAAACCTCTCTATATACTATAGAGACCATAAAAATTGTGAAACTTATAAAATAAAATGTATGGCCCTGATTAGTCCCTTTTTTGGTTGGATGTTGTGGTCTTTGCCACCCTAGCTTTTCTTGCCCATGCTTGGTGAGTGTTTCTCTGAACAGTACTAACTTTAACTTTCTAAATTCCTTATAGTAGTTATACAACTATAGTTTGACTTTACTTATTTTAAGATTCTTGTATTTTTTAAGATTTATCGTTAACTCTCTTTCATCTTAAGATTATACCTTAAAATTTAATTTTATTCCTTTTTTTCTTAAATTTCTTATTTTTTCTTGTTAACTTCTTTTTCTCTTTTGTAGCTTTGCTACAGTTTAACTTTTTCCCAATGGCTCATTAAAACATTAGACATTTCAATTTCCTAGTCTGGGTGTTAAGCTGTCATCAGCTAGGAAACCCTTCAATGCTGATTACCTGTTCAGTACCTGTTCAGTTCAGTGATACGTTTTAAACTTATTTTAGAAAGAAATATCTGGTGATAATCGAAATATTTTTATATGGCACCGGTCAAAAAGACCGCTGCGGCGGTTCTAGTGTTAAAATATGCTTAAGAGATTTGGTTGTATAAAAGGCATTTCTAAGTAATTGGGGCTATTTTCTGACCAAAACAGACCTGGCACAAAGTAGCCCCGAAATAATAGTTTTCATGCTAGCTTTATGAAAACGAAAACTTTTTCTGCCAAAATAAAAAGTTAAAGGAAAAATTATGATCCCACATGGGTTACAGGTTACTAAAGGTAATATTTTGACACTTACTTTATTTGTAGCTCTTATCAAGATTGTTTCACAATAGAAAGTTTGGAGAGTTAAAATCTACACACGAAAACAGTTGTTTACAAACACATTCAGTGTTGCCATTAAAAAAAATTAAATTGACCCCAAACTATTCAAATAGCCTATAGTAGGGTATAAATTATTTTTCAAGGGCAAAAACTCCAAATTATCTTGTATTGTTTGTTCAATACAAAGAATAAAATATTTTTTTATTGGCTGTGCCAAAACCCCGCAAGGACCAAAGTGGCCCCGATTGACGGTACTTTGTCAAATTTTTGGGAAATGACGTTAAATGTGGTTAAAAATTATACATCCTAAAAACAAAACATTTGAAAATTTTACAAAAAATATATTTCTACAAATATGAGTATCATTGTTACTCATATATATAAATTTTGTAAAGGGTTCGTTTACTGATTTGCTACAGTGACAGATAATTTTGGGCATTTTCTGTTACATGGTGATACCAATTATTTTTTTTTCAGCTTATAGTCCGCTCCCTAATTGCTCTCGGAACTAAATCTTTACTGAAAAATATGAGGCCATATGATTAAAAGTCATTTGGAACCAGAAATTCTTTCACAAAATAAGTTAAATTTTAAAACCTCAGATTTACATTTAATAAATCAGTCAAATAATTTTAAATAAAAAATCTGGTGTAAGATATTTTTATGAAACTTGAGCCAAATTTCCGCATGTTCTAGTGTTAAACATAGGTTACAACATCTCTTTTGTTTTTTTTACAAAGTCTGTTTTAGGATAAACATGTTTTCAAAGTACAGTATAACCTCGATTATCCAAAATAATTGGGACCAGCCATTTTTCGGAAAACCGAAATTTACGGATAATCGAGGATGCTTCAATTTGGAGATTAGGGAGAAACATATGCAATATTTCTTATTATGGTAACAATAAGTGCTTAATAAAAATAAAGCAATAGCAAAATAGAAACAAGAATAAATTACCTGAATTTTAATTTTGAAATTAAGTACCTTTTACACATATCACAAGGGTTTGAAAAAATGTTTTATTTGTCGCAGTTTCGATTGCTTTTGCTTTGAAGCTCTATCACGGAGTTTTTTAATGGTATTAGTTCACCAGTATCACAGTCCCCAGCTATACCGAACCTTATGCAAAACATTCAAAAGCATCAGAATTGCTAATTTGTTCGTTTTCTTCGTTCCAATCCTCAGGTTACGGTAGCTCAAGTTAAATTCAAAGGAACTCTAAAAAGGGGGATAGAAAATATTTATATGTATTCGTAGTTTGGAAAGGACTGCTTGCACAAGGAATATGATAGCTATAAAAAAATCTTTCAAAATGGGTTTTCCACACAAAAATATGACAGAAAAAAAAAAAAAGCTTTAAAAATGGATTTCGGTTAAAAGAGTTTCTGATAAAAGAGGTTCTACTGTACATTATTTAAACAAGATACATTTTCTGGGTTTAAACATAATTTCCTTGGATCAGACTCCAAAATAATTAAAAGACCTTGGCATCTACGGTATTGAACCTGTTTTTCCTCTCTAATTTTGTGATCTCTTTACACGCGCGTGTATACGATACGTGTAAAAGAAAATAGTTTGAAATAAGTGACAAAATGGATTACTATTATCTGCACATTGCAAGTTCAATTCCATAGGAGAAAAAGAAAAGCAGGATTCGTAAGGTTTTAAATTTCGAGTACCACGAATTTAAAATTATAATTTTTGCCTTATTTAATTGCGAGTTTTTGTTATTTAACACGTTCACGCCGGCGCGGTGGGTCACACTCGACTGTCTCAGAGCTGACAAGTCTCCGGCTTTTTGGATACCAGTATTTTAATACAGAAAATGTTGTTTTATTTAATTAGAACAATTGAGCGATTAAAAGGAACAACATTTTCTCTAAAATAATAGTGGTGCGAAAAAAGCCGGAGACTTGACAACTCTGAGACAGTCGAGTGTGAACCACCGCGCCGGTGTGAACGTGTTAAATAAGATAAATATGTATATGTTTTTTCAAGTATAGTAGTTCAAATCTTAAAACGTATTTTAGGAGGAAATCTTGCCAAATGAATTAAGTGGTTCAATATAAAAGCGTTTGTTTTAAACTTTTCCATTGAAAATTCATACTTAAAAAATAACGCTGTTGTAGAATGAACCCAACTCCATTCAATAAATCTGAAATGTTTTCTAAAGGAACAGATTACCTCAAAATTGATCAAAAAATCGATTTTTATTTTTAAATATTAAATGAAAGCCTGTTTAATTTTGAATATTTGTACACCTCTTTTTTACTCTTACGGCAGTTATATCGCAGGATATTGAAAATTTTGTTAATACACCCACCCCAATTATTCACACAAATGAAAACTTCAAATGGCTTTTTCTCCATCTTGATATTGTCTTCATGATTTAAAAAGGCTGAAGCTTTTTTTGTATGTGAGACATAGATTTTTTTTTTTTTTTTTTTTTTTTTTTTTTTACACATTCTTTATTATATATGTGATAAATCTGCACATAGAATTAGCCTTCAGTTTTTTTTTCTTTTTTAAGCTTTTCAGGGGCAAGTAATTGTGTTTCCGTAATGTTGAATTCACACCGGAATCTTCAAAAAGAAAATTATTGTAAAATAAGGAAAGCAATTTTATCTGAAAAATACCTAGACGAAAATAACATGGACTCTTCTGAGCCCTCTCAAGGTGTGTCAGCCGGTAGCTCCACTACTGAAGAAGTCCCTAAAAAACCAAAAATCCACCCCTTCTATATTGAGTTTCAAGGCAAGTGGACGGAGCTTGCAAGTGAGATTAAAAAACTCAACGACAGCAATCCCTTGATTAAATTAGACGGTGAATTACTCAAAATCCACTGTAAAACTGATGCAGATTTCCGAAAAACACAGGACTATCTTGATTCTAAAACAATTCCATATACAACCCTGAGCCCCGCGGAACAGCGCCCCAGGAAAGTCGTCATTAGGGGAATCCCCCCATATACCGACCCCCAGGTCATAATTGAAGCTCTTAAAGAACATAATTTCGTGGCCAATAGAGCCTCAATGATGAAAAGTAGGAAGACCGGTCGTCATATGCCCCTCTACGTCGTCAATGTCCTCCCACGTGAAAAATTCGAAGAAATTTACCAAATTCACGAAATTTGCTACATTAAAGTAGATATTGAGCGATTTAAAGGCACCAACATCGTAAAGCAATGCTATCGTTGCCAGAAATTTGGACATTCCAGCGAGATTTGCCGCCTGCCGCCAAAATGCGCCAAATGCTCGGAAGAGCATTTAACTCCCCAGTGCAATAAAATTGGAAAGATCATCCCCAAATGTTCAAATTGTTATGGCGAGCACGTGGCTACTTACCGTGGTTGCCCCAAAACCCCCCAGTTTCATAAAAAACAGCAGGACCCCAAAACCGTCCGAAAAGAAAACCCTAAAATCATTCCAAACGCAATGGCGGAACTCTTATCAACATATAACTATGTCCGTAAGCCAGAGGCCAAAAAACCAGAAGAAAAACCTACTGAAGCCCCGGCTCCGCTCCCTTCTCCCCCCCAAGACCCTAACCCCGAAAACACTACACCTAATAAGCCAAATGACACTCAAAATGCAACACCAGAACAACCCAGTAGTTCTAATTATGCTAATGACTTAAAATAAATATTTAAGACCTTCAAGGAGATGAAAGAACTCCTAAAATTTAACAAATTCATCCAATGTTTCAAAAATATTGCTAACCAAACTAAAAATATACAAGATCCAATAGAAAAAATACTCATCCTTATGAGTGCTATAGAAACTTTAGCCACGGAATTTAACACATTTAATGATGAGTAATTCCTCTCCTACTTTTTCCTCTCTTATTTTTCTTTCCTGGAACTGTAACTCCCTGCAGAATAAATTTAATGAACTTAAACTCTTTATGCACGAACATCCTCAAGTTGATGTTATTTTCCTTCAAGAGACTTTCAACCCCACCTTCAACATTAACATTCCTGGGTACAGGCTATTCCATACACCTCGTGCGGATGGTACGCACAGAGGAGGTACCGCTATTTACATCAAGAACCATCTTCCACACTACCAATCGCACAACCACACCTATAATGATCTTGAGTATACCAGTATCAATCTTAATCTTCCTCATATCAATATTAATTTAGCTTCTATTTATGCTCCACCCACTGGTAACTTACCTGTTAATAGCCTTACACAGCTTTTTTCACAACATCACCACTGCTTTTTCGTAGGCGATTACAATGCCAAAAGCAGACGCTGGAATTGCCATGGCAATTCTCGGCGGGGTACCTCTCTTCACAACTTAGTCCAAAACTTAAAATTAAATCTTCATGCACCACCCAGACCAACGCACATTTCCAAATTGCCTGGCGCCCGGGACTCTATCATTGATCTTGCTCTTTCCAAAAATCTTCCTTACCCTATCTACTCTACAGTTATTAACGACCTCTCCTCTGATCACCTGCCTGTCTGCTTTAAAATAGATATTATTAATCCTCTTTCTCCCCCCCCTTCCGTGGCTATTGACTGGAATAAATTTACTAACTACCTTAACTCTCAGGACATCACCTTCCCTGATATTAATAATACCGATGACATTGATGCGGCTGTTGAACATCTAAACTCCCATATCACTAATGCTCAAAATTTTTCTACATTTAACACCTTCAAAAATAACTTTGCCTTTGTCCCACCCCGTTATATTTACAACCTTATCAAACAGCGTAATCGGCTCCGGCGACAATTTCAAAGTTCAAGAGACCCCTCCATTAAACCTCTTCTCAATAGGTTAAACAATAAAATCAAAAACAGTCTTTATAAAGAAAAACAGAAAAGTTGGAACAACTTTCTCAAAACTTTATCATACGAGGACAACTCTCTTTGGATTCTTAAACGCAAACTGAATAAACACTACACTTCCATCCCCCCCCCTCACATCTAATAATGTTACCGCTTATACTGACCAAGAAAAAGCTAACATGCTTGCTAATTCTTATGCCACCCAATTTTCTCCTAATCCTACCCTTGCAAACCAAGCTCACCTTGATCATGTTAACGAGACAGTTCGGAATTTTTTGGCTAACCCCCCTCAAGATCCTCCCCCTAAAATTCAACCTATTGTTATCCACAATATTATCAAAAAACTCAAAAAGCGTAAAACCCCAGGATACGATAAAATTACTAACTCTGCTCTTAAAAACCTTCCTCCTAATTGCATTATCTATATCACTGACCTCACTAATGCTATCTTAAAACATAACTACTTCCCTAAACCCTGGAAACTTTCTATAATCTCTCCTATTCCAAAACCTGGAACTAACCTGTCTGACCCCACTAATTACAGACCTATCTCCTTGCTACCTTCTATCAGTAAAGTGGTGGAACGTGTCATTCGTGCCCAGTTGCAGGAGTTCATTCAGCAGCACAACATTCTCATGCCCGAGCAGTTCGGCTTTCGCCCAAAACACTCAACACAACACCAGCTTCTTAGGGTTGTTGAGTTTCTCAGCGAGAAACTCAATGCAAAAATTCCCGCAGCTGCCATCTTTCTTGATGTCGCAAAGGCATTTGACAAGGTCTGGCATATGGGCCTCATTTACAAATTAATTCAGCTCGGTTTTCATCCCAGACTTATACATTTAATATATTCGTACCTTTGCGACCGCTCTTTTCAAGTCCGCATAAACAACATTCTATCTATTATTCTCCTTATCCTAGCGGGCATCCTTCAGGGGAGCGTGTTGGGCCCATTTTTATTTAACATTTTCTTTAACGACATCCCACGCTCCTTGCACACTCATCTCGCTCTTTATGCGGACGACACCTGTATTTACGCTTCGGCACACCACCCGTATACTCTTTACAGGTACCTACAGACTCATGTTGATGACTTCATGGACTGGTGCATGCTTTGGCGCGTTGTCATAAATGAAACTAAAACTACTGCAGTATATTTCTCTCGCAAAATAATTTTCCCTAACAGAATCATTATTAACAACACTGTTATCCCTTGGTCAGACCAAGCTAAGTATCTTGGGGTCATTCTGGACCGCCGCCTAACCTGGAAAAAGCACACTTTCTCCATCAGAGGTAAAGTCGCCGGAGCCTTTAACTCTGTAAAACCTCTCCTTAACAGTAAAACCTTGTCTGTTCACAATAAATTAATCCTCTATAATTCATGCATCCTTCCCATCATCACCTATGCCAGTCCGGTCTGGGGCTTCACTTGTAAGACCACTATGGACAACCTTAGTCGCTTGCACAATTCCAACCTGCGTACTGTCCGTAACGCATCTCGTTACCTTCGCAACTCCACGGTCCGTAGAGACCTTAAAACTACTACATTACGTAAATGCATAAACGACTTAGCCAAAAAATTTTATGAAAAATTTTTTGACCTCCCTAATGAAATTGTAGCGGAGCTACCGGATTATGACGCTTTTGAGCCCCACCATCGGAAACGGCCCAGGTTTTCAATAATTATGGACACTCAGTAACATCTGAGTTCTCCTCGCTAATTTTGCCTTCTCTTTTTTTTTCTTTTTATTTACTTTTCTTAAAAAAAAAAAAAAAAAAAAAAAAAAAAAAAAAAAAAAAAAAAAAATTCTCTATATACATAGAGACCATAAAAACAGAAAAACTTAAAAAATAAAATGTATGGCCCTGAATTGTCCCTTTTTTTTTGGTTGGATGTTGTGGTCTTGCCACCCTAGCTTTTCTTGCCCTTGCTTGGTGAGTGTTTCACTGAACAGTACTAACTTTAACTTTCAAATATCCATATAGTAGTTCTACAACTGCAGTTAGACTTTAATTACTTTAAGACTCATGTAAATTTTCTTAAGATTTATTGTTAACTTACTTTCTTCTTAAGTTTTTACTTAAATTTATTTTTATTCCTTAATTTTCTTTTTTTTTTTTCTCTTGTAAACTTCTATATTCTTATAGTAGCATTGCTACAGTTTAACTTTATCCCAATGGCTCATTAAAACATAAGACATTCTAATTTCCTAGTCTGGGTGTTAAGCTGATAACAGCTAGGAAACCCCTCAATGCTGATTACCTGTTCAGTACCTGTTCAGTTCAGTACGACTTTTTCCCACCAAAGTTAGAAAAGTAAAACTTAATATTCTTTTTCTGGTGTAAACTTTTCTGTGCACATTTCTGAACACTTATGTACACATTTGAAAATATAAAACAAAATTGGGGCAAAAATATTAATATTTAAAAAAGCAATAATGATTTTAAAAAAAATAATCTTTTTAAAAATTTTAATTAAATACGCAATATTTTTTTATATATTTTTTTTTTGTTGTTGTTCAACATGTACTTTTAGTTGAACATTGAAATGCAGTGAGTTCATCATTTCAACCATATTTTTTTAAATAAAAAAAAATTGTTGAAAAGGTAAACTGTCCCCTTAATTAGACATCTTTTTCAAACGTAATTTGTTCTTCATATCGAACGCAATAGAAACTCAATCTTATGGTAATCTAAACATTTGTTTTTTTTCATATATGTATTACCTGACTTAATCTTCTGTTTTTCTACTAGCATAAGTCCATTGTTTTTTAAGTTTAATATTAAAAAATATTTTTTTATATTTAACGTGTTAGTTTTTTGTTTCATAAATTACCTCAATAACAGAAATAATATACTTTTAACCATGAATTTAATTCGATAAGACGCATTTAAGCATTTTTTATCTTTCCTTTAGTCTATCTTACGTTTATTTTTTATTATTTCTTTCTTATCTGTTTTGAAAATAAAATTTGCATGCATAATTTGCTTCATTTTTTATCTCTATATTAAATAAAAGTATCGTTTGCAATTATTTTGCTATTTTATATGTTTCTTCGTCTATGGAAACTTCATCTTTGATATGAAAGTTGTAAGGTGTGAAATTATTTATAAAACATAATTTACAAAAATATGTTTCTTTGCTTAACGGATAAATGTATTTTCCTTTTACATAAATTATTGTCGGGAAATTTTTTTTCAAAAAGTGAATGTGTGAAAAGGAAAAAAGTTTACATCGAGGTTCAGAAACTAATACTGATTTACACTATGTGCAAAACTACTTAAAAGATGAGACAATATTAAAAAGATGTTAAATTATTTTAATACCTTAGTACTTTCAACTATAAAAACATAGTCTTCGTCAGAGAAATATAATGAATACAATTGTTATTGACGTCTAATTTTCAAAATTCACGTAGATGGTGTCGAAAGGAGTGAAAGAGGAAGTTAATTTTTAGATCCGGAAAACATTGGGAAAATAAAACATGGATATAGGGAAGTGGAATATTACTAGTTTTAAGATTATTTAAGGAAACTGAGTTAAATTCTGGGTATGTTGTAGGATGAAACGTCATTGCAAACAGTATTTTCTTTAGTAATAATTTCTATTGATTCGCGGATGATTAAATCATGATAATTCGTTGAGGGATATATAATTTTTGCGTCTTTGAAATTAACTTGTATATTCTGCTTCTGGTTAAGTCTTGACAGGGCTGTTGCAGTTCGGTTATACTTTATATCTCTCAAATGGTCTTTAATACTTTAAGTTTTACTTTAAGTTTACGTGAAGTCATTCCTATGTATTCGAGATAAGTATTTTCTGTTTTCAGTGGAATTATATATACTCCAGAAACTTCATCTTCCGGGATTGGGTCGATTTTGGCACTAATTAGATTTTTCAGTTTTGCTGGAGGAGTGGCGATTAAGTTTACGTCAAAGCGAAAAAGTGCATGTCTGAGTTTTTCGAAAAGTCCTGGTATGTACTTCATCTTGCAATATCTCATATTACTCCGTGGAGTTTTTTGTATTTTTATATGGTTCTTCTGTGAGTTGATTAGGCTATCAATAATGAGTATTGGGAAACCATTCTCAACTGCAATGTTTCTAATGGTATTTAATTCATTTTCAAGGTGATTAATAGAACAAACACTAAACGTTCGTCTTACATAAAAGTTGAACGGAGTAAGTTTGTAGTTAAAAGGTGATGTACTTTCAAAAGGAATGGTGCTATTAGACTTATTTACTTTTCTGTAGACTGTGCGCTCAATTGTTAAGTTTGGAAATTTTTAATTAGTATTACGTCAAGAAATGATAACTCGTTATTATTTTCTATTTCGAAATTTACTTTCGAATTACCTTCGAAATAGAAAATAATAACGAGTTATCATTTATTGACGGTATATTTAAAACTATATATTTAAAACTGTCCGTTAAATATAGGTGTCCGCTATTCGGGAATGTCCGTTATGGAGGTTTTACTGTAGTAAAATTTGTCTTATTTAATGACATATTAATTAAGGAGAAAACAAAAGGAATTTTACCATTTCAGAAAAGTGGTGCCAATCAAGAAATCTAAATTTTAAAAGAGTTTTAAAAAGCCCACTGGCAACACCGAACTAGACGAGAACACCATAACAAGCAAAAACCTGCTTGTCAAGTAGCATACGAATATTATATCTGCAATTACAAATTCTTATAATAACAGCAATAATATAACCTTATAGCAGTTATTGGTAATGTATGGTACTGTGAAAAAAATAAATAAACTTAAATAGCAGTTATTTCTTTGAAGGTACCTGTTTTTCAATGAACAAAATTTTAAACTTTGACCCGGCCCCCTGTAACTATAAAAACTCAATAGCCGATATGCGAGGTATAAAATTACTAAGCTCGATGAGACGAACCGAATGAGCTATAAAAATCCAAATTCGCCACCACAGACTGTAGTACCTTTACTTGTAAGGTATAAAAAAAAAATAAAACCATCGGTTTATTGCGACTTTTAATGATAAATTTAAATGACCTCTTTTAAAACAGACATGAAATATGCATGTGGGAATTTCGTAAGAACACTTGAATCAGACTGAATGTCTCCGATGCTGTATTCCGCTTCAAGATTAAAAAGTCAACGAAGCTGCGTGAAGTGAAAATGCAGAAAAAGTAAATAGAATGGCAAAAGAGTTTGACTACGCAGGTTTTGTTAAAAGGAACAGAACATTTTTCGACGACGTAAGAAACGACGTAAGAAAATCTTAGAAATATTCGACGGCGCTAAATAAATGAAGCCAAAGTTGTAGCTTTTAAGCTAAATATAGATTGAGAAGAGTACTTTTTAACTGTATTTTTGTTTTGTCTTCGTCTTAATAAATGTCAGTGTTCGTCTCAGAAGTGAATTATGATTCCTAAATAGAGTCTCATCCCATAAAGTGGTGTCAGAAGTCCCAGTTAACACACCAATATTATTAATTCGTCAAAATTACCCATCTTACGGATTCAAGACGGATATTATTCTAACGGTGAGTTCATTGTTATTATTTTATTATGAAGTTAGTTGAAATACCTGAACTGGAACTTGCATTTAAAAACGAATGAACAAATAAAATTAAATTACTACACAAATTCCTATTTGATGCTGACGGTGATCGCTCTAATAGAAAGAGAATACGTGATTTTACTGGATTCGGTTTTCAAACCAACAGCACCGAGTTCAAAAATAAAAAAAACTAAAGTTCAAACTGATTTTTCATTAAATGATCTGATTACAGTGTGCAATCTACTTTGTATTGCTAACGAAGGATCTCTAAATGATCTTGCAACCCGATTAGTTACATACCTTTCAGTCTTAAGCTTACTACAAACTAATATTATACAAAATGAAAGTGACACTGACTCGGAACCCGAATTGCTTTCAAATAATATGTCTTCAAGTAATAACACCGAATTATCAAATTTTGACAAACAGAAGCAACTTCCAGTTCAAGGTTTTGTGTCATCGTCTATTAATTTCACTGATGCTGAAAGTGTTATACCTCCTTTTGACAGAAGTTCTTTTAGTGATATAAATGCCTGGATCAATAATTTTGACGATGTCACTAATATGTTTAACTTATCTGACTTTCATAAATTTATATTTTGTAAAAGATCCTTACGAGGAAAAGCCCAGTTATTAGTACAGACAGAATTTCATATCAATTCATATGACAAACTTAAACAACTCTTAATTTCAGAATTCAGTACCACTTTTAATTCTGCCGAGTTACATGATATATTAAATAAACGAAAATTGCAAGAAAATGAATCGATAGAAGAATATTTTCTTATCATGAAACAGTTATGCTCCTCGCGTGGTAACATCGAGGATTCCGCATTAATGGAATACATCATAAATGGTACACCCAAAGCGATATAAGTAAGCGTCCTATCTTAAATGGGAGAAGTAACCGCAAGATTAAAAGCGAGGTCACATCAATCAAGGTCATGCGCCACGTAGCGGATGGAGTGTGAACTACAGGTAGATACCTAACTGTTTTCATACTCACACCACTAAAATTATAAAGTTTTTTTTACCTTGACTAATAACTGAAGTACCTCTGACAAGGCAAAGAAAACTTCGTGGTGTCAAGTGCATCTCGATGCCCCTCTCGCTACGCCGTTATATTGCAATAAATGTGGCAAACAAAATTCATTTCTGTGAGTGACTAAAGATTTAGGAAATACGCGCCACACTCTGCCCGTATATGAATTATCACTCCGTCCACAAGGTGGCGCAACTATGTTAATTTACGCCTGATTCCAGCATTAAGTTTGTTCGCTTACTTATAACGCTTTGTGGTATACCCGACCGTGTTTTCAGAAAATCAATGTTATATGGATGCCAATCCATTGTAGAATTCAAGCAAAAGCTCAAAATTTATGACAAAATTCGACATGACTTTGAGAACAGTAAATTTCGTAAAGTCAAACCTGAAATATCAGTGAAGGAGAAATCCTTTCGACCAAAATCTGATCTTTTTCGCTTTTATTGTGGCTTCTGAAATCATAAAAGTAGCCAATGCAGACATAAAGACAAAGGCCCTCGTTGTTTTAATTACTCAAATTTTGGCCACAAATCAGCTCAATGTGATCAACCAAGGAGGCCTAGAGTTAAGTCAGAACCCTCCAATGTTTCCACAGTTATGTCGAACACACTATCATGACCAAACAAGTCATTATTTCATTTGTAAATGTTACATCATTGGTAGACACAGGTAGTGAAAGAAGTTTGCTAAAGGAAAGTATTTACCGCAAACTCCCTACAATCTCGAACCTTGAACATTCAACTGTCACATTAACTGGATTAGGAAATACTATAATCAAACCCCTGGGTTTTTTCTCTAAGGACATTATGATAGATGATTTTAATTATACAACTTATGTTTATGTAGTCCCAGATTATTCCATATCTTTTGACCTTATTATTGGTACAGATGTTATACAACAAAGTAGTGCGTCAAATTTTATAAAAATATTTCACATCAGAATTTTGATTTAAAACAGTTTAACTTTATTATTAGTGTTTTTCTTCTTTGTATCTTTTGAACTTATTTCATAATAAAATTTCTGGTTTGAACAGAAACATATTCATATGGTAGCCAACAAAATGATGGCTCACGGTAGTTCTAGTGTTAAATAAATGCAGGAGACGTAAATGTGCGCATTTCAAATATAAATAAATGCGAGTAGTAAGTCAAAATTACGTCCACTACTAATCATATCACAATATTAAAATATTTATTTGCTTAAAAGACGTTATAAAAACACATTAAAAGTAAATTAAAATCTATATTTACATGTTTCAACTCATTTTCTGAGTCGTCATCAGAATGTATAACATAAAATTACAAATGATATGAAAAATGGAAAAAATCATCGAATATAACAAGTAATCATATAACGCGCCCTACATTTTCGCGATTGCTCGTGTTCAGCCGGGATAAAGCAGTAATACATCTATTATATTTTATGTCCGCTATATGTTCTTTACACCTGATATCCCGGCAAAATCAAATAGAAAACATTAACATACTTTTTAACGAGAGTAAAATAATCTATAGGTCTAATTTTTATTTACAATTATTCAAAAGAGAGTCCATTGAAATTTATTTAAGAGGTTGAGGGGTTTGTAACGATACATTATCTTTTCGTATCACGAATTTATGTGTTGAATGGTTGGACAATTTACGGCGTCGCGACATAGAGGCAACACGAGCAATCGCGAAAATGTAGGGCGCGTTATATGATTACTTGTTTATATTCGATAATTTTTTCCATTTTTCATATGCATTTGTAATTTTATGTTATACATTGTGATGACGACTCAGAAAATGAGTTGAAACATGTAACTATAGATTTTAATTTACTTTTAATGTGTTTTTATAACGTCTTTTAAGGAAATAAATATTTTAATATTGTGATACGTGCGCATTTCTACAAATATATATCAATGCTTAACCTTCCTACCCCGTTGAAATTTTACTCAACCATAAAAACATTTCACATCAGAATTTTTATTTAAAACTACTTAAGACATCTATTTAACTTTTTTGTTGCGATTCTTTACTTATTTTACTTTTATAAAGAAATTTCTGGTTCGAATTGAAGGAAAATAATTATAGAAATTGGTCGATTAGATCCAATCAGGGTAGGAAGGCTATTACAGTCCTCAGCAAAAGTTTAGACACTGGTGATTTTTAACCTTTAACACTAGAACGGCGGAGAGGGGTCATTTTGACCCTTTCCAAATGAATACATGTCGATTCGAAACAGAAAACTTTTTATAATATAAGAGTAATACATGCTACACAAAAATAACTTAAATAAATAAGTTAAATAGTTTTAAGTAAAATTTCTGATGTGAAATATTTTTATAAAACTTGAGTAAAATTTTCCGCCGTTCTAGTGTTAAATAAAAAATACGAACACTTGGGTTATACAAATCACTGTACTTATTTTTAAATATATTTTTAAGTTTTAGGACAGAAATAACGGTTTTAATGTTGGATATTATTTAATTTAACTGAAAAAAGGGAAATTTGCGTATTGCAAAAGTTTAGACACTTTTGTGATTTTTTGGCAATTGTTCACGGAAAAACGCATATTTCAAACTTATGACGTCACATGCATGAAGTATTTAAGTGCACCTCGCGATAGCATCTGATAGTGAAGGTGCCGCGAGCAAGAAATTTTCAGTCACATGAAGTAATTAAAGCAAGGAAGCTGAAATCGAAAGGGAAGACTGTTGCAGAAATTTCAGCTACATTGAATCGACCAAAGAAGTCTGTCTATTAAGTACTGTCTAAAGGTGACTCTTTCAAAGCAAAACATAGATCTGGAAGGAATCGTGTGGCCAGAAAACGAGATTATAGAAGGATCCATAAACTGGCATCTAGACAAATGATGACTGCTAATTGCATTAAAAGTGAGTAAGAACTTTCTGTGTCAACGGATAATTTCGTAGATGCATTAAAGAAAGATGAACTTTAGTTTACATGAAAGTGATAAAACATCCAGCCTTGAAATCTCACAATAAATTGACACCTTTCCTGTCGCGGAGTAATTCTTTTTATAAACTGATGAAATAATGGGCTGACACCAGAATTTATAAAGGAAGTTATTAGAAAATATGAAATTGCTTATTTTCACGTATATTATAAAAGGAAAATTTTAATTAAATATTCTTGTCACTTTTGGAATTAAAATTAGGTGTCCTTTGCCCTCGAAAGGGTTGATGATTTGGTCCTCACTTTGTTTTAATTCTGAAGTATCTCTGAAATTTCTTAATGGTCGCCAAGCTGCTTAAGACTACATACATACATTGGAAAACAATTTAGAGCCATTTGGTGAATTTTTACTTCCTCCAAAGTATGTATTTGCGCAAGATAATGCGTCTATTCATGTTGCATACAAATCAAAAAATTGGTTTAACTCTCAAAATATTATTATTTTCGACTGTCCCGCGTGTAGCCCTGTTCTGAAACCAATCGAAAACATTTGTGGCATCATATCTCATACGGTTTATGCAATTTTTTAATAATACTCCTCTGTAAATGAACTTCGATCAGATGTTGAACGTGTTTTGTACGAAATAGATTCCCAAGTGATACAGGATTTAGTTTTTTCGATGGAAAGTCACATTTTTGCATTAACCCCTTCAGGGGCAAGGAATTACGTTTGTGAAATGTTGAATTCCCACCGGAATCTTTGAAAAATTGTATTTCAAAATAAGTAAAAGCAATTTTACGGCTTTTTACCACCAAAGTTAGAAAAGTAAAACTGGTGTAAAACTTCATTAATCGTAGGTGGTATATAATATATACCGGTGCCCCTCAAGGGGTTAATAACAGACAATGTAGGTGCAGTTCGATTTTAATTTATAGATATTTTTCTGTTAACAGACAGGTTGTCTATACGTTTGCAACAATGTTAAATTTGTTTTTTTTTTTTTGTCATAAAGTGTATAAATTAAAATTTACTGTTTGTGTATGAAAGAAAAGTCCTCAGTAATATATGACAATAGAATTACAACAATTCGTTACATACTTCTCAGCACAGAAGCATAATCGATGATTGTCTAAACTTTTGCTGAGCACTGTATATGCACTTATAAACGTAAATTCCTTAATTCCTTTTTTTTTTTTAACCAAACAATAATGTTACTTTAAGATTTCTCTTGTAAATTTTGTTAAAACCTAACCCGAAGGTTTCTACAACAGGAAAAGTTCTATGACAGAAGTATGTTAAAAATACATACTTCCACCAGTAACTCCGAAAAGACTGTATGCTTTATAAAATCGCAGAATTCTGCGATTATATAAAATGTTTCGAATCAATTATAATAAGGCAAAAAAAAGAGACTTTGTAACTGTAATTTATTTATTTGACAAATTATTATAGTTTGAAAGTACAAAAATAATTTTTTTCAACAAAAAAGATTTTTCAATTTTTATAATCCTTTCTAGTTTAATTTCTTCCGAAAATTTAATGCAACTGTTTTAATACAAAAACACTTAAGATTATGTTCTACGAACAATAATTGGACTCGATCAGGTCTTGTCAATAAATAATTGCTGCAGAAGTTTATACTGATCTCTGCATTCCAAAAGTCCTTCATTCAAAAGTTTTCTGATATCTCTTTATCGAATTACATTCGACAGCTTTTGTGAGTCTCCTGGCGTTGCAGAAATAAATAAATGATAAATTAATCCGCTAACAAGTGCAATGTAAATCAGAAAAGTTCTGTGGAATATTTTCTGTACAAAGGAATCTAGAGAATATAAGAGATAAATTAATACACAAATTAGATTTACTTGAGCTTTCATATTTGTTTGAATATCATAAATATAAATTTAAATAAATATATTATGAAAATGGTTAATTTCTCTACTTACAAATAGATTGATGTTTTTATATCTTTAAATATTTTTTACTTTCTTCTACCTTTACAAGAAGACAGTATTGGATTCGTGAAAATTTTTGAATTCCGGTTTTCGACGGATTTATATATATTAATACATGGAAATTATTCCAGAGGGAAACATTCGCCTTGCATACTATATTTTAAACGAAAATCAAATTTCAAAGTACAAAGTAATTGCTTAAAAGGCGCAAAGGCCAACATAGTGAAAAAGATTCAAAGCCGGGACTCGAACCCGGGCCATCAGTACAGCGCACTGACATTCTATCGACTAAACCACTGGAACGATACACAGCTCGGAAAATTTCTCACTATTATATGTTGGCAAGGCTACAAACGCAGCACAAGATGGAATATTCAACGTGAGCCACTGAACTGGGGCAAACACGGAACATAATTAAATCCAGCATCGATAGAAACTATATTAATACATGGAAATTATTCCAGAGGGAAACATTCGCCTTGCATACTATATTTTAAACGAAAATCAAATTTCAAAGTACAAAGTAATTGCTTAAAAGGCGCAAAGGCCAACATAGTGAAAAAGATTCCAAGCCGGGACTCGAACCCGGGCCATCAGTATAGCGCACTGACGTTCTACCGACTAAACCACTTGAAACGATACACAGCTCGGAAAATTTCTCACTATTATATGTTGACAATTCTACAAACGCATCACAAGATGGAATATTCAACGTGAGCCACCGAACTGGGGCAAACACGGAACATAATTAAATCCAGCATCGATAGAAACTATATTAATACATGGAAATTATTCCAGAGGGAAACATTCGCCTTGCATACTATATTTTAAACGTAAATCAAATTTCAAAGTACAAAGTAATTGCTTAAAAGGCGCAAAGGCCAACATAGTGAAAAAGATTCCAAGCCGGGACTCGAACCCGGGCCATCAGTATAGCGCACTGACGTTCTATCGACTAAACCACTGGAACGATACACAGCTCGGAAAATTTCTCACTATTATATGTTGGCAAGGCTACAAACGCAGCACAAGATGGAATATTCAACGTGAGCCACCGAACTGGGGCAAACACGGAACATGATTAAATCCAGCATCGATAGAAACTATATTAATACATGGAAATTATTCCAGAGGGAAACATTCGCCTTGCATACTATATTTTAAACGAAAATCAAATTTCAAAGTACAAAGTAATTGCTTAAAAGGCGCAAAGGTCAACATAGTGAAAAAGATTCCAACCCGGGACTCGAATCCGGGCCGTCAGTATAGCGCACTGACATTCTACCGACTAAACCACTTGGAACGATACACAGCTCGGAAAATTTCTCACTATTATATGTTGGCAAGGCTACAAACGCAGCACAAGATGGAATATTCAACGTGAGCCACCGAACTGGGGCAAACACGGAACATAATTAAATCCAGCATCGATAGAAACTATATTAATACATGGAAATTATTCCAGAGGGAAACATTCGCCTTGCATACTATATTTTAAACGAAAATCAAATTTCAAAGTACAAAGTAATTGCTTAAAAGGCGCAAAGGTCAACATAGTGAAAAAGATTCCAACCCGGGACTCGAACCCGGGCCGTCAGTATAGCGCACTGACGTTCTACCGACTAAACCACTTGGAACGATACACAGCTCGGAAAATTTCTCACTATTATATGTTGGCAAGGCTACAAACGCAGCACAAGATGGAATATTCAACGTGAGCCACCGAACTGGGGCAAACACGGAACATAATTAAATCCAGCATCGATAGAAACTATATTAATACATAGAAATTATTCCAGAGGGAAACATTCGCCTTGCATACTATATTTTAAACGAAAATCAAATTTCAAAGTACAAAGTAATTGCTTAAAAGGCGCAAAGGCCAACATAGTGAAAAAGATTCCAAGCCGGGACTCGAACCCGGGCCATCAGTATAGCGCACTGACGTTCTACCGACTAAACCACTTGAAACGATACACAGCTCGGAAAATTTCTCACTATTATATGTTGGCAATTCTACAAACGCATCACATGATGGAATATTCAACGTGAGCCACCGATCTGGGGCAAACACGGAACATAATTAAATCCAGCATCGATAGAAACTATATTAATACATGGAAATTATTCCAGAGGGAAACATTCGCCTTGCATATTATATTTTAAACAAAAATCAAATTTCAAAGTGCAAGTTAATTGCTTAAAAGGCGCAAAGGCCAACATAGTGAAAAAGATTCCAAGCCGGGACTCGAACCCGGGCCATCAGTATAGCGCACTGACGTTCTACCGACTAAACCACTTGGAACGATACACAGCTCGGAAAATTTCTCACTATTATATGTTGGCAAGGCTACAAACGCAGCACAAGATGGAATATTCAACGTGAGGCACCGAACTGGGGCAAACACGGAACATAATTAAATCCAGCATCGATAGAAACTATATTAATACATGGAAATTATTCCAGAGGGAAACATTCGCCTTGCATACTATATTTTAAACGAAAATCAAATTTCAAAGTACAAAGTAATTGCTTAAAAGGCGCAAAGGCCAACATAGTGAAAAAGATTCCAAGCCGGGACTCGAACCCGGGCCATCAGTATAGCGCACTGACGTTCTATCGACTAAACCACTGGAACGATACACAGCTCGGAAAATTTCTCACTATTATATGTTGGCAAGGCTACAAACGCAGCACAAGATGGAATATTCAACGTGAGCCACCGAACTGGGGCAAACACGGAACATAATTAAATCCAGCATCGATAGAAACTATATTAATACATGGAAATTATTCCAGAGGGAAACATTCGCCTTGCATACTATATTTTAAACGAAAATCAAATTTTAAAGTACAAAGGAATTGCTTAAAAGGCGCAAAGGCCAACATAGTGAAAAAGATTCCAACCCGGGACTCGAACCCGGGCCGTCAGTATAGCGCACTGACGTTCTACCGACTAAACCACTTGGAACGATACACAGCTCGGAAAATTTCTCACTATTATATGTTGGCAAGGCTACAAACGCAGCACAAGATGGAATATTCAACGTGAGCCACCGAACTGGGACAAACACGGAACATAATTAAATCCAGCATCGACAGAAACTATATTAATACATGGAAATTATTCCAGAGGGAAACATTCGCCTTGCATACTATATTTTAAACGAAAATCAAATTTCAAAGTACAAGGTAATTGCTTAAAAGGCGCAAAGGCCAACATAGTGAAAAAGATTCCAAGCCGGGACTCGAACCCGGGCCATCAGTATAGCGCACTGACGTTCTACCGACTAAACCACTTGGAACGATACACAGCTCGGAAAATTTCTCACTATTATATGTTGGCAAGGCTACAAACGCAGCACAAGATGGAATATTCAACGTGAGCCACCGAACTGGGGCAAACACGGAACATAATTAAATCCAGCATCGATAGAAACTATATTAATACATGGAAATTATTCCAGAGGGAAACATTCGCCTTGCATACTATATTTTAAACGAAAATCAAATTTCAAAGTACAAAGTAATTGCTTAAAAGGCGCAAAGGCCAACATAGTGAAAAAGATTCCAACCCGGGACTCGAACCCGGACCATCAGTATAGCGCACTGACGTTCTACCGACTAAACCACTTGGAACGATACACAGCTCGGAAAATTTCTCACAATTATATGTTGGCAAGGCTACAAACGCAGCACAAGATGGAATATTCAACGTGAGCCACCGAACTGGGGCAAACACGGAACATAATTAAATCCAGCATCGATAGAAACTATATTAATACATGGAAATTATTCCAGAGGGAAATATTCGCCTTGCATACTATATTTTAAACGAAAATCAAATTTCAAAGTACAAAGTAATTGCTTAAAAGGCGCAAAGGCTAACATAGTGAAAAAGATTCCAAGCCGGGACTCGAACCCGGGCCATCAGTATAGCGCACTGACGTTCTATCGACTAAACCACTTGGAACGATACACAGCTCGGAAAATTTCTCACTATTATATGTTGGCAAGGCTACAAACGCAGCACAAGATGGAATATTCAACGTGAGCCACCGAACTGGGACAAACACGGAACATAATTAAATCCAGCATCGATAGAAACTATATTAATACATGGAAATTATTCCAGAGGGAAACATTCGCCTTGCATACTATATTTTAAACGAAAATCAAATTTCAAAGTACAAAGTAATTGCTTAAAAGGAGCAAAGGCCAACATAGTGAAAAAGATTCCAACCCGGGACTCGAACCCGGACCATCAGTATAGCGCACTGACGTTCTACCGACTAAACCACTTGGAACGATACACAGCTCGGAAAATTTCTCACAATTATATGTTGGCAAGGCTACAAACGCAGCACAAGATGGAATATTCAACGTGAGCCACCGAACTGGGGGCAAACACGGAACATAATTAAATCCAGCATCGATAGAAACTATATTAATACATGAAAATTATTCCAGAGGGAAACATTCGCCTTGCATACTATATTTTAAACGAAAATCAAATTTCAAAGTACAAAGTAATTGCTTAAAAGGCGCAAAGGCCAACATAGTGAAAAAGATTCCAAGCCGGGACTCGAACCCGGGCCATCAGTATAGCGCACTGACGTTCTATCGACTAAACCACTGGAACGATACACAGCTCGGAAAATTTCTCACTATTATATGTTGGCAAGGCTACAAACGCAGCACAAGATGGAATATTCAACGTGAGCCACCGAACTGGGGCAAACACGGAACATAATTAAATCCAGCATCGATAGAAACTATATTAATACATGGAAATTATTCCAGAGGGAAACATTCGCCTTGCATACTATATTTTAAACGAAAATCAAATTTTAAAGTACAAAGTAATTGCTTAAAAGGCGCAAAGGCCAACATAGTGAAAAAGATTCCAACCCGGGACTCGAACCCGGGCCGTCAGTATAGCGCACTGACGTTCTACCGACTAAACCACTTGGAACGATACACAGCTCGGAAAATTTCTCACTATTATATGTTGGCAAGGCTACAAACGCAGCACAAGATGGAATATTCAACGTGAGCCACCGAACTGGGGCAAACACGGAACATAATTAAATCCAGCATCGATAGAAACTATATTAATACATGGAAATTATTCCAGAGGGAAACATTCGCCTTGCATACTATATTTTAAACGAAAATCAAATTTCAAAGTACAAGGTAATTGCTTAAAAGGCGCAAAGGCCAACATAGTGAAAAAGATTCCAAGCCGGGACTCGAACCCGGGCCATCAGTATAGCGCACTGACGTTCTACCGACTAAACCACTTGGAACGATACACAGCTCGGAAAATTTCTCACTATTATATGTTGGCAAGGCTACAAACGCAGCACAAGATGGAATATTCAACGTGAGCCACCGAACTGGGGCAAACACGGAACATAATTAAATCCAGCATCGATAGAAACTATATTAATACATGGAAATTATTCCAGAGGGAAACATTCGCCTTGCATACTATATTTTAAACGAAAATCAAATTTCAAAGTACAAAGTAATTGCTTAAAAGGCGCAAAGGCCAACATAGTGAAAAAGATTCCAACCCGGGACTCGAACCCGGACCATCAGTATAGCGCACTGACGTTCTACCGACTAAACCACTTGGAACGATACACAGCTCGGAAAATTTCTCACAATTATATGTTGGCAAGGCTACAAACGCAGCACAATATGGAATATTCAACGTGAGCCACCGAACTGGGGCAAACACGGAACATAATTAAATCCAGCATCGATAGAAACTATATTAATACATGGAAATTATTCCAGAGGGAAATATTCGCCTTGCATACTATATTTTAAACGAAAATCAAATTTCAAAGTACAAAGTAATTGCTTAAAAGGCGCAAAGGCCAACATAGTGAAAAAGATTCCAAGCCGGGACTCGAACCCGGGCCATCAGTATAGCGCACTGACGTTCTACCGACTAAACCACTTGGAACGATACACAGCTCGGAAAATTTCTCACTATTATATGTTGGCAAGGCTACAAACGCAGCACAAGATGGAATATTCAACGTGAGCCACCGAAATGGGGCAAACACGGAACATAATTAAATCCAGCATCGATAGAAACTATATTAATACATGGAAATTATTCCAGAGGGAAACATTCGCCTTGCATACTATATTTTAAACGAAAATCAAATTTCAAAGTACAAAGTAATTGCTTAAAAGGCGCAAAGGCCAACATAGTGAAAAAGATTTATATATTCTATCCAACATAGTGGATTTATATATTCTAGGTGTCACAGATCACGAAAAACATGTTTTTACAAAATGTCTGTCTGTGAGTCTGTCTCTGTATGTGTGACACAAATTTTGTGGGCGCTCTATATCAAGAACTAATGAACGGAATTCAATAAAACATTAGATTCAGTTAGTTCCTGTTATATATTTGTACTGAATACATTTTGCTGTAAATCGTCCGGCAGGTGGAGCTGCTATGCTGCATTATTCCTGATTTCCACAATAGCTATATCTCAAGAAATAAAACTCAGATTTTCAGAAAACTTCAGATTCAGTTAGTCCTTAATATAATTTGGTTCTGCTAACTTTTTGGTATAAATCGACCAATAGGTGGCGCTGTTATGCTACATTATTCACGATTATCGCAATAGCTCTATCTCAAGAACTAATGCACGAATTTTCATCAAACTTCGGATTCAATTAGTCCCTGATATAAAATAGTGCTGTTTAATTTTTGGTGAAAATTGCCCAACAAGTGGCGCTACTATGCTGCTTTTTTCACGATTTCCGCAATAGCTGTATCTCAAGAAATAGTGCATGAATTTTCATCAAACATTAGATTCAGTTAGTCCATAGTATAAATTGCTCCTGATAAGTTTTGGTGTAAATTGACTAATAGGTGCCATTGCTATGCAGAACTTTGCTCGATTTCCGCAATAGCTGTATGTCAAAAACTAATGCGCGGATTTTCATCAAATTTCAAATTTAATTAGAAGTTCGCGTAAGTTGTTGCTGATTAGATTTTGGTGTAAATAACCTAACCAGTAGCGCTGCTGTGCTGCATTTATCAGGAAGTATTAACATGTATGAGATAGAAGAAAGTTTTGGGATTGCACATCAGACTAGTTTTATCATATAAAATAATACACTATTTCAAAATAGTTAATATCTGAGAATAATTATTTTATTTTCCTGAATTGTATATTTAAAAATGAATATATTTTCTCAGGTTATCTCAGCACTTCTCAGGTTATACAAATACAATAAATACTTTTGAAGGAATATATTTAGAAATACGGTAATTGTGGAAAAAAACTACATTAAGGAATCTTTACAAATAGATAAAGCATTTTCAAAAATATATCTATTTATTAGAATTACAGTTCACGGAAATAAAATAATTACTCCGTAATGTGAATTTTTTTAAATAGTATACTAGCTTATAAATTATATTTGTATAATACTTATAAATTAACAAAAAAATGTTAAAAAGTATAAACAAATCCCTCAATTTATGTAGGGAAATTTAATATTTTGAAAATATGCCTTTTTGCAGGATGGAACTCACGAAACCGAATTTTAAAGAAGAATTTTTTACACATCTATGTATGAAATTTTCAATACCATCTATTTACAAATATGTAACTAATAAACAACGAGGGAAAAACGTATGGTATAAGTGCAATTATGGAACTTCTTTAGTATAAACGAAACATTTCATTGTTATAAAAGTTATGAATCGGAACCTACGCTCAAAACGAAAAGATAATAACGTGTAACTGTGCTATCTGAACTTCACTAGTTCTAGCACTACATTATCATTCATTATCATCTAATATCATTCATCTAATATGCATCATGTAACTATCATATATTCATGCAGGGTTCGTACTGATCCTGGAATTTCCAGAGCAGAAAATTCTTTGGTACCAGTATTTTCCTATAGAAAATATATCTCCTTAAAGAAGGTGAAATTTTGCGCATTTTGAACTAGATTTTTTTTTATAAGAAAAATACCGATATTTCATCTGGAAACTAAAGGGACCCGTACGAACCCTATCATGGAACACATGTATAAAGGATCTATCGAACGAGTCATTTAACACTCTATTTGCAACAAAAAATTGAGAGCAACCCTAGAATTATTATGCAATAAATCAATCGAATAGCATTAATTCTTTTGAAAACGTGCATCGTTTTCCAACATATATGCTGGTTACAGAGGATCTTGTGTGGTAATGTGTTTTTATTTTTTAACGCACTTGCATCCGTTTATTTATTTATTTATTTATTTTTTTTACATAATTGTTTTTCCATTTTTTTCTGTTTTTTGTGTGTGTTGGTAGCCCTAAATTCGTATTATTTAGCTTTTTTATGACTAATACGAAGATGAAACAACACACTTTATCTGTAGTACTTAGGTATTTGGGGCTTGAATATTCTACCTTGGTTCTACAAACTTCCATTTTATTCCCTTAATTCTTTTTTACTACGTTTCTTTTTGGCAATTTGTAATGTTTTTTAATGGTTTTATATATATATATATATATATATATATATATAGAGAGAGAGAGAGAGAGAGAGAGTTGATAGCCCAAAATTCGTATTATTTAGCTTTTTTATGTCTAATACGAGTTGAAATAACACACTTTATTTGAAGTACCTAGATATTTGGGGTTTGAAGATTCTACCTTGGTTCTACAAACTTCCATTTTATTCCTTTAATTCTTTTTTTACTATGTTTCTTTTTCGTAATTTGTAATGTTTTTTTTATGGTTATATATATATATGTATATATATAGCCATAATATAATTACAAATTTTCATCTATTTCCAATTACAATAATTAACCCTTAAATGCATATTGTATCGTTTTTGATACAATAATTGTTCCCTATTTATTGGATTTTTTATTCACATATTCCGTATTTCCACCAGAAAAATAAAAAAGAAAATTTCACTCCATTTAATAACAGCCATTTCGTTATTAAATAAACCGAAATTTACCATTTATATTTTCTGGTATGAATTCCGATTCTCTGAATTATGAAATTTCGGGAACGCGTTTTACCCTCTTCATTTAAGGGTTAATTCAATAATTTAATAAATTTAGCAGCAAAATATAGACAGAGAGAGAGAGTAAAACATAAACGCTTATTTTCGTTCAAAATATACGATACGTCTCTTCGTTATTCTACTTTCACCCACAGGAACAATAAAAATCACGTGATTATGACGTTTCCCAAACGTATTTAAACGCACGAAGTATGTGCAAAAAAATCACTTCAAATACTTCACAGATAAATGAGCGTAGCGTTTCCGATTTAATCTGTAACGGAAAAGAATGTATAGTTTACACTAAATTTTCGGAAACGTTTTCGCTATGGACTGTAACGTTTCTGATTTTCTTTACAGTGTAATAATTGAATTTTGTAGAAAAGCTCTAAAACCAGATGAACCCGATTTTAAAAGATTAGCCATTTTAAAATTATTCTTCGGAATGGACTTCGATGGGACTACGGTTAATTAAGTAATTTTTCAGGAATGGTTTTAGTATATTACATATACTACACTGTAAAAAATTTTCAGTAAACTGTCCTGTCATTCGGCCGCTTTTATAAAAAAAAAAATGTACATAACCGTAGTTTAATTTTACTCTGACCTTAACGCTCTCGCTGCGTAATTGTTTTATCAAAATAGCTTCAAAAATTGCGCATTTAATTCCTTCGCGACGAGCGTCTTTTAAGAATTTTTATTCTTTTGCTACCGGTTTTTTAAAACAAAAATTTTCATCGGATTTAATAGGGAAAATGCTACGATTAGATTAGATTAAATTTACAATAAAATGCAACTGGTGGGAATGATCAAGGATTGTTAATTAGGCGGAAAAAATGCATCCCCGATGAAATCTCGGGGCTGCGCAAATTTTGCTACTTTTACGTTGCCCGAGAAGCTCTCGGGTTGCCCAGCGAGAGGGTTAATAGGGTGTATAATATGGTCAAATACGCCTAATAATATAGTCAATTAATCGTTATCTTTTAAAATTATCTAATGAGTGGTCAGTTCCAGGCAAAGCGTTATAAGTAAGTGAACAAACTTAATGCTGAAATCAGGCGTAAATTAACACAGTTGCACCACCTTGTGGACGGAGTGATAATTCACATACGCGGGTTTTTAGTGTGGCGTGTATTTTCTAAATCTTCAGTCACGCATGGGAATGAGTTTTGTTTGCCGCATTTATTGCAAAATAATAGCATAGTGAGAGAGGCATCCAAAAACACTTGATACCACGAAATTTTCTTCGCCTTATCAGAAGCACTTCAGTTATTAATCAAGATGAAAAAAATTTTACAATTTTAGTGGTGTCAGTAAGAAAACAGTTAGGTATTTACCTGTAGTTCACACTCCATCCGCTACGTGGCGCATAACCTTGATTGATGTGACCTCACTTTTAATCTTGCGGTTACTTCTCCCATTTAAGATAGGACGCTTACTTATATCGCTTTGGTTTCAGGGCTACCACAGGCGACTATTTTTTAATTCTAGTTCGCACCACCTTTTCAAAACAAAAATGTTTAATATAATCTTTGACAACATTTGCAAGAGAAATATGCTATAATGTGAATTTTTTTTTAAATAGAGGTGTAAATAGAATATAAAAATAGTCGCCTGCGCAGCCTTGCAGTTTGTTGCAGATTTTTAACAGTGTAGTTTTATCGTTCCTTAGCAAATCCTGCAGTAAATGATTAACAAAAAGCCTTAACGCCTTCAGGGGCGATGGGATATATTTTATCCCACCTACGATTAATGAAGATTTGCACCATAAAAATTTTATTGAATTTTACTTTGGTGGGGGGAGAAAGTGATGTAAAATTGCTTTTCCTTATTTTGCAATAAATCTTTTTACATATTCCGGTGTGAATTCGAGATTACAGAAACACAATTACTTGATCCTCAAGAGGTTAAATAGCCTAAATTTTGTCTGAGACATTAAATATTGTGTTATTTAATGGCCGAAATCTCACCATTAAACGAGGCAAAAATTTCTTCTAAATTTTAGTGGTAACAAAAAAGCGTAAAGGTTGGCAGCTATGGCATTCGTATCTTTTTGAGAATCGCGGAAGGAAATCACAGGTAATGGTCCTTATTGCTTTAAAACACGAGGTCAAATTCACCGATACATATATGTATATTTTAAATCAAGATTCGTTTGGAGAAAGAGACCAGCTTAGCGGGCGAAGCCTGGTTGTATACAGGGTGTCCATAAAAAAATGTCCGAGTTTCAATGGTATATTTATTATAATAGTTTAATTCAGACTATTTACAACAAATCATACATCAAAGTGCAGGCAAGTTAACCTAGTTTATCTTACAAATGTTCAACATGTGCACCTTTAATTACACAGCACACGTTCCAACCTAAAGTCCAATTCTTCGCACACGTCGGTTAAAAAGTCCGGAGTAATGGAAGAAATAACCTCTTCAATTTTGTGTCTCAACTGTGGCAAATCATCAGGTAGCGATGGAACGTAGACACGATCGTTTATAAATCCCCAAAGGATAAAAAACGCATGACTCTAATGGCTTTTAAATATCCCACCCATCAGTAACGCTTTATGCTCAGGAGTCCATTTTGCGTATGCGGCGCTGCAAAATAGTCAATAACAAAGCAGTACTCGTGTATGCTCTTATTTGAAACTGTTTGAGTTACACCTTATGTGTGACCTTGAATCACCATTCTACAACACTTACAGTTGATACTTTAAAGAATTTATAACTGGGAGATTCCTTTATGAACACCCTGTATAACTTTTTCATAATATAATTTTAAATATCAAAAACTACGAAGCAAAAATTCAGAACGACCTATAAATAAATTATTGCCGCTTAATTTCTGTATTAAACAAGACATTTTGAGAATGCTGAAGTTAAAAGTTTTCTGACATCGCCTCTACGAATTGTATTCGACAGCTTTTGTGCGTCAGCTGGCACTGCACAAAAGGGAAAGAGAAGAAATAAATCCGTTAACAAATGCGATGTAAATCGGAGAAACTTTGTAAAATCTTTTCTGTACCAAAGGATTTAGCGAACATCAGAGATGAATGTATCAAAAGATAAGAATTAAAATCCTTTTAAAATGAAAATTTTAAATTAAAATCCTAAGCCCCCTTTTTCTAACTTTAAATCTTATACAGTTGGTCCTCGTTATCCCGACAAAAAGTTTTCGCGTCGCTCCGCTTATCACGGCAGTGTTTCAAATTCCTGATTTTCTCTATATGATTTTAATTAAATAAACTCCGGATGTTACGTCGTTAAATAATTTTCAACTCCGGATATCCCGGCGGTTTAGAAAATTTGTCCATTTTTTATAATCCATCACGGAAATTAAGCGGTAAGACATGTATTACCCAAACTTTTCACAAAAGTGTCTAAAATACCCATTGAGATAAATGAGAAAATTTTCTTCAGTCCTTTATCTGAATAAATAAACCCACACACTATGAATGACCCACTTAAGCTCCAGGTAGACGTATCAATCTACTTGCGGTCTTTTTGTTCTCATCAGGCGGCTCTTTCTCGTGGTAACACGGCGTTTTTCATACGACTAAGACCGAAGTATTGCATTGCATTGAAACGATCAGAAATTATCTAACATCCATTTCTGAAACAGCGAATATTGATTACAATTCATTGTAAAATATTGAAAAAAAAAAGAATAGTAGAATGCATATCTAGGGATAATCAAACCAAAATTCACCTATATTTGATGTTACAATAAATAAACAAGTCATCATAAATCTGATTCTTATCCTTTTCAATTTTGTTTTTGTGTTTATTTTGTTTAATAATAATGTTTTATTGCTTAAAACTGCGAGAACAATTATGAATTTAAAATTGTTGCTGGGAAACATATAACAATAATATGTTCCCGCAACATTTTGGTTAAGTCAAAGTACAGTTGCGTAATTTGTTATTTCTGTTTGTACAAATATTTTTATAAAATATAATTATGAGTGTAAAATTATAAGAATTATATATTTGAGTAAAATAGGAGTGCAAGTTCATACAAAAATTATTAATTTGATTTTAAATATTAAATAGATATTTTTAAAAATTGATTTATAGTAAAATTAATGTATAATGTCGTGTATAGTTTGGATCTCAGATAACAACAATAGCCAGACGCGATGGCGTCGTTTTAGGACAAGCATGAGGAAAGTGGTGTATAATTAGAAATCGTAAAATAATAAAAATGTTGGAATAAATTTATGGCCTTAATAAAAGTGTTGGGATAAATTTATGGCTTTTAGACCACCCAAACTTTATGGCATATAATAAAATTAAAGTATATGTAAGAGGCTATTGCAGACTGATAGCTAATAGGTCTATCTAAGGATAATACAGAATCTTCTCACATCCAATAAGGGAGGACTATACAAATAATTCCACCCACTTCCAAGGGATGGTGTGCAAGAGGGAAAAGTTTGAAAAATAGTATAAGAAAAGATGCCGAAGATGCAAGAGCGATCCTGAGAGCCCTAGCAATGCATCCTGACAGCCCTTTTATTGCCCAGGTGAGATGGACAGATCTGATAGTGCCTAAGCTAACCTAAATGCCCTGATGAAGTCTTCTTGGTATTAAGATAAAATGGATTCGCCCTACAGCGTCCCGGAGCTATGCTTCCCGTCATCCCGATTTCGCCGCTCTTGTGAGGAGATGAATTTGGATGATGTTTGGATACTATCCTTAGAATCGCGACAGTCTTAAATCTGATGAATGAAGGCCACCATCCCGTATATAATTCAAGGTATTACATTAATCTTTTTTTTACCACTTAAATTATATTAGAAATTATAAATATCCTTTTATGATATTTTATGGTAGATGGCTGTCTGAGATCCAACAAAATAAAAATTCAATATAAATAAGTTATTTAAGAATAAAAGAAAAATTATTGCTCTTGATAAAAAAAAATATAATAATAAAACTAAATGAAATCATTTTGCTAAAGATTAAATCTTCATGTAACAATGATCAGCAAACAAAAGATTTGCTTTTTTTTTTTTTTTTTTTTTTTTTTTTTTAAATTATTTAATGAGTATATGTATATAATTGTGCTTAATGTAAATAAAAAAATATTTAATCAGCAGTTAAAAATCTCTGTAATTATTTAATTGATAAATGTTTAAGGTGTGTCATTTTATTTTACAGCTTAAATTGAGTTTAATTCATAAGTGGAAGAGATCACCTAAATAATTCACAACGCAACCTTTTAATTTTTATTTGTAATTAATTAATTTGATAATTACAATTTTACGCGAATTTTAATTCAATTTTAAGATAATTATTCGCATAGCTCTTCTACTAGAATTTTATTAATTACGATCACTTATTTCATTTAAATAATTGTAAGGTGTATAAAATTATATACCAATTACTATGATGTTGCTTGGATGATTGGGATTAATTAAAAATTTTGGGTAGAAATTAAATATCAGATAACAAGTGTAATTACCTGTCCAGCAATTGTCTTAAATTAATTAAAATACAGCTTTTTATAAACATTTTTCTCCAACTCCGGTTACCGCGACACTTCGGCTTACGACGACACTTTTTTCTGGTCATTAGAGTGTCGGGATAACGAGGTTCGACTGTATTCTAAAACCTTTTTTATCTTTTGTAAGTTTTTTCCCTCAGCACATCAGTAACAGGGTCATCGAAAATGAATACAGTGATTTTGAAACCTTACAAAGAATTAGGTACGGAAATTATTCTTGCGTTGAAACGCAGTGAAATAATGTAATTTTTTGCACCGCTGAATAGCGTTCCTAGCTCTACTCTTCAGTACAGCATTAGCTGTTTTCTATCGAAACGTATTGAAATGGATATATAACTTAGTACTTTTCTTAATACAGTGAAACCTCCCTGTGCAACCACCTCTATTAAGCGATCACCTCCTTGAACGACCATTTTTTCATGGAACGAAATTTATTCCCATAGGCTCTATACTAATTCCACCTCCATTCTGAGACCATCCCAGTTGAACTCCCTCCATGAGCGACCAATTTCTTTCAAGAAAATGAAACAAATTCAGTTTTTTCCTGGTCGCTCGAAGAAGGTTTTATTAGAAAAATAATTCCGGAGAGCGCATTATTCATCAAACTTCTAAACTAGGTTTAGAAATTTTTTTCATTCCGGTAACTTTTAAGTGTTTAAACTCCTTTGTGCCTTTTTAGGCAATGAATTTAAGTCTGATGACAAATTAAGAAAGGCGCTCAATAAACTCTCCTGCTCTATTCTGTCAGGAAACTCTCAAAGTAATAGATAGAGTAAAGAAATCGTCATTATTTGTTCCGGTCCAAAAAATTTTATCCAAAGTGCGGTCCAAAGTGCATTTATTTACTGAACTTCAAAAGGACTTGGAAATATAAGTTATAAAAGATAAAACAGTAAAATCAAAGCAAACGTCAATGTATTCATTTTTTAAACTCGGCAGTAATGTAATTAACTTTTGTTTTGATACTTAAATTTTCATATTTTTCCCTAATCATAGTTCGTACGCCACCTTGAATTTTGAAGACCAGAAAAGTTTTTGGCACCAATATTATCTTAAAGAAAATCTTTTCTTAAAAGAAGGCGAAATTCAACCATGCTAACGGGAAAAATTAATCTTAGAAACAATACTTGTTACTTTTTCGAACAATTAAAATCAAGATTTAAACATGAACTCCAATAAGAGACCACCTCTCGGAGCGACCAATTTTTATTGGAACAGAACGTTGTCGCTTTAGGGAGGTTTTGCTTGTATCTTAACACTAAATTTATGTTTCTATGTGTTTCTTTATTTAGCAATGCAAATTTGCATTCCGGCATTTTTTTTTTTCGATTGACTCTGTATCATGTTCATCATTAAAATCAGAGAGAAACTTAAGATAAAAAGGGCTGACGTTTGGGTAATTCCCCTTTGTTTGTGGTTAAGGCCTTGCATGTCACAGATCCCGTGAGTCGTAGTGGTCTTGACCTCATATCAATCAAAACAAATCAACCAATGAAACTAAATGCTCCTCCCAGATTGACTCCTTCGCCCTCTGCTGAAAAATATTACAAGCACCAAAATATTAGCAAGAATTTGTTTGAAAACCATTAGATTTTGCAAATTTGAGAAGCTTGCATAACCTACGAAATTAACATAAACGGCTCACGGAGTATCTGATCGAACTCATGCGACGACAAATGTAAGACACAACTAACTGTCAAACAAACGAGTTCGTTCAGTGAAGAGGTTCTCGAGTCCACATGATCTCTCACTTATTCCTTACATTTATATAAGAATTATATCTTTGTTGCACTGAAAATCTGAAATTAAAAAAGCCACTAGAAAATGAAAATGTAAATCAATTTAAATAGTTTTTAATTTTTGTTTTAATATAATTTGTAAGTAATACATGTAATATTTATACATCCTTAGGATTCTATTCAATTTTAAATATTTTTTTTTTTTTACTTTATGCTGGAAAAAATATTTGTTAAGCTCACTTATGTGAAGTATATAAAATATAAACTACTACTAATAATAATAATACTGCTAATAATAAAATTAATTATAATAGAAATAAGAAGTCATTGTCAGATATCATGAGTTATCATGCAGAAATATTTGCTAAAAATCATTAATGTGAAGTATATAAAATGTTAACTACTACGTTTACTACTGCTTCTACTACTAATAATACTTCTACTACTACTACTACTTTAGTAGTAATTATTATATAGTAATAATTACTACTACTAAAGCTAATAATAATAATAATAATAATAATAAAAAGCCATTGTCAGATACCATGAGTTACTATGCACTTTGTTTTGATCACAATATAATATTTAATGAGTTGTAAACTATTTATGCTTATTTAAAGCCTACTGCTACTGCTACTACTACAACTATTATTAATACTTCTACTACTAATATTACTGCTACTAGTAATAATAATACAACTATTATTAATATTAATAATTACAATTTTTACTTATAATGTTAGTGATAAAAAGCCATTGTTATTTATTGCCTCACACAGGGTGTTTCTAAATGAATATCTGGATTTTAACGCTTTGTAGTATGTATTATATAAAACTTAAAATTATACTTAATACATAAAATGAAAGAGCAACACAAACAATTTGTTGGTACCTGTGTATGCGCATGCGCACGGAATGTTTCTTCCATCATCCGATAGAAAGCACTTGTAGCAAAAATGGCGACTAGTGAACACAAAGCATTTTGTGTTCTGCAATTTGCAAAGACCGAAACTGTAGTTACTGTGCAACGTGCGTTTGTAGCTTCTAAGCTTGTAGGTAAAATTGTTTGAGTTGCTTCTTCATTTTATGTATTAATTATAAATTTAAGTTTTATGTAATAAATACTACTAAACTTTAAAACCCCGATATTCCTTTAGAAAAACCCCGTATATTAAATGCTTACTGCAAACTACGGTGCCGCCCAAGAAAACATTCTGAATTTTATGGATATATTTCACAGTATGGTATTTGATACAATTTATGAAGAATTATTTCATTGCTTTAATTTTTT
This sequence comes from Maratus speciosus, assembly GCA_963932465.1. Taxonomy (NCBI): domain Eukaryota; kingdom Metazoa; phylum Arthropoda; class Arachnida; order Araneae; family Salticidae; genus Maratus; species Maratus speciosus. Next base: position 285,739,234 of record OZ010789.1, on the reverse strand, counting down.
AAAAGGCATATAGTTTCTTTATGTCAGTTATCAATATATACTAAATGCTTACTTCCAAATATAGTGCTGCTCAAGAAAACTCTCTTTCTAAATTTTATGGCTATTTTTCACAGTATGGTATTTGATACAATTTATAAAGAATTATTTTTTTTTTTGCTTTAATTAAAAGAATATATTTTGTTTCTTTATGTCAGTTAAAAATATATTAAATGCTCATTTCAAATTTTAGTGCCACTCAAAAAACTCTCTTTCTAAATTTTATGTATATTTTTCACAGTATAGTATTTGATACAATTTATAAAGAATTATTTCTTTGCTTTAATTTTTAAAAAGTATATTTTTTCTTTATGTCAGGTAAAAATATATTAAATGCTTACTTCAAACTATAGTGCTGCTCAAGAACACTCTCTTTCTAAATTTTATGTATATTTTTCACAGTATAGTATTTGATACAATTTATAAAGAATTATTTCTTTGCTTTAATTTTTAAAAAAGATATTTTTTCTTTATGTCAGGTAAAAATATATTAAATGCTTACTTCAAACTATAGTGCTGCTCAAGAACACTCTCATTCTAAATTTTATGGATATTTTACACAGTATTTGATACAATTTATAAAGAATTATTTCTTTGCTTTAATTTAATATATATATTGTTTCTTTATCTCAGTTAAAATATATTAACTGCTTACTTCAAACTTTAGTGCAGCTCTAGAAAACTCTCTTTCTAAATTTTAGGAATATTCTCCACAGTATGGTATTTGATACAATTTATAAAGAATTATTTTTTTGCTTTAAGAAATATACCGTTATTTCCGCCGTTTAATTCGCAGATCAAACAATTCTGTTTTAACCCAGCTGTTTTATTCAGCAATTGAAATATTTATCGTGATTAAAAATGTTACAATTTATTTAAAAAAACATCTGGGTCGAAATATGAATGTTTGATCCGCGGTTTATACGGCGGAAATTGCGGTATTTTGTTTATTTATGTCAGTTGAAAATATATTAAATACTTACCAAACTATAATGCTGCGCTAGAAAGCTCTCTTTCTAAATTGTATGGATATTTTTCACAGTATAGTATTTGATATAATTTATAAAGAATTATTTCTGTGCTTTAATTTAAAAAATTTATATTTTGTTTCTTTATGTCAGTTAAAAATATATTAAATGCTTACTTCTAACTATAGTGCCGCTCAAGAAAACTCTCTTTCTAAATTTTATGAATATTTTTCACAGTGTAGTATTTGTAACAATTTATAAAGAATTATTTCTTTATTGAGAAAAAAACAAACAAAATAAAACACCTTTCCAGATTAACTGGAGACGGAAAAGAAATTATCGAATGTTCGGAAATGTTGAGAAGGTAATTTGCGGTCCGGTAACTGATATTGATTTTTCAAGGAAACTCAAGTGCTGAAGGTAAAGAATGACGGATTTTTTTTTTCCTTTAAAGAAAATGTATTCAATGGGGAGTATAAACACTTTTTCTTTAAAATTATGCCCACAGAAACACTTAAAAGTTATTCATCTTATTTTTTTTACATTTTCGAACATAATTGAAAAGTGTTTATGAATTTGGCTTGTCTATCCGCTTGCCGACTGTCCGTGCCCTAAATCACTCAGATTGTGCATGCAATTGATATATGTTTTTGAAGTTGTTTTGACATGTTCGGTATTGAAAATCAAGCATGTAGACTTCATAGTTCGTTTACAAAGACATTCAAAAGATTTCCGTTATTTGTAACGGTCGGTACTTACGTATTATCCGGGTCACATCTGATACAACTGCGTCATTATACTAATTACATGATAACACTTATTTTTTCACAACTTTATAGCGTATCATACCCCATAAGAGCTATAATATAATAGTAATACGTAATATATTAAAAAGCAGAAAAACCAACGTTTAAAAATGCACAAATAATACATGAAAAGCAGCAAACAGCTGTATCGAATCTACTAGCGAGATTCTTCTTCAGTGCAAGATAGGGAAAAAGGAACAGCGTGCTAGAAAAAGCTTATATTGACCAGACTAAACGTGCCCTTAGATTTCGTTTAAAAGAGCATGAAGGTATGTTAAAAATCAGGAGCTTAAACGTTCTTCTATTGCTCAACATTCTTGGTCTTCTCAACATAGGTTTGATTTTTCCTCAGCCATCATTATCCAAAAATGTTCTTCTAACCTTGATCTTGATTTTTGGGAAGCTTATCACATCATTAAAAAATCTCACTCTTTAGTCAATGACTTATCTAGTACTCCTGATTTTCGAAGTATTTGGAAAGTAATAATTTAATTGCCCCTTTTTTGGTTTCTTTTTCTCTCCTTCTCCGGTAGATGTCGCTACTTGTCCACCCAGTCGTTTCCACTGCTTCTCTCTGATTGGTTGTTTTTTGGCGCCTTCGCTACCCCGCTTCGTTTACATAATTCAGCACGTCTCTGTCTATAATTCTACTCTCCCTTGCTTTTTCTAGCACGCTGTTCCTCTTTTCCTATCTTGCCCTGAATAATTTTGTAATTTTTACAGGATTAATATTTCTATATAAATATAGTGGTTGCTAAAAGTTAAATAAAATGTGATGCAGATATGCATCACTATGCATTAAAGGATTAACAATGCTTGAAATTACTCTTTTTGAACATGATTGGAAATTGACAACCTTTTTGGCGATTTACATCGTGGCCCGGATAATACGTAAGTACCAAAGGGTCTATAGGGAAAAATCGTGTTCGGTATATTTTGACGATGTTACAACTTTTCAAGTACATTGAAATTGATACGTATCACTGATGTGCATTTTAACCCTTTGCACTCGAGGGCTCTGCTGCGGAGACATAATCTTTCTTTGCAAAATTTGTTTTTCGCACCAGTAATAAAGGAAAATAGAATGTACCTTATTTAACAAGAGCATTTTTAATTTTGTGTACTTGAACGAAACTTCTTTTAAAAAAGTGGTGCTGATAAAATAAAATTTGTGTAAGAGAAGCGGAGCGCAAAGGGTTAACCCCTTCGGGACGAGCGTCTTTTACATAATTTTTAAACTTTAATCACCGGTTTTTTAAATCAGAAATTTTTGTCTAATTGAATCGGGAAAATGCTCTGATTAAATAAGGCAAAATTTACAATAAACATTTACTGGTGAGAATAATCCTCGATTCTGAGCATCTTACGCGGCACGAATACCGGTTGCTCGTCCCCAAGGGAGATAAGATGCTTACTAAGAATATGGTATGCATCGATCATTACAGAGAGTTCAATTAAGAAATTATAATTCTTTCCCAAATTTATGATTAATATATTTAAACATTAGAAACAAAATATGAAAAAGAAATTATGAAATGTATTTTGATCAGAATTCAGCCTGTAAATGTTGTTAAAGTACAATAAAGGATACAAATAATTTATAAGGGAGTTTTTCTCTCTTATTGAAGACAGGATAATATGTCTTCTTAGATTAAATAGCGAGAGAAATAAATGTTTGAATTTGCGAAAAAAAAAAAATGATGGAATTCGTCCTGTATCGCTGTCCACGTATTGATTTCTTTTTTAAAGGAAACTTTACTGTTGAGAATACAAAATGGGTAATTTTTTATTTTTTAAAAAAGTATCTTATGTGAAGTGCAAAATAATTGTTTTTAAGTATTATGTAGGGATATTTACCTCAAAGAATCACAATTTTAAAGTTCGTGTTCTAAAACCTGAAAACAATTCTGTGTTCTTTCAGGCAACAATTAGTATTTGCATTTTCAGGTAACAAATAACATGAATTTAAAGTTCGTCGAGAAAAAAAAAATGTCAAGGAATTAAATAAAATGTAACGGGTAAATGAGAAAATAATATAATCTATATTTAAACTGTGGCACATTTATTTGGCAATCATATATCCAAATAATTTATGAGGGAGTGTTTCTTTTTTATTGAAGACATGAATAATGTCTTCTTAGATTTAACATCAGATGAAAGAAATGTTTGAATTTGAGAAAAAAAAAATTGAAGGAGTTGCTGTCCTCGTATCGATTTTTTTCTTAAACCATTACGCGCCGCAATATATATTAACCGATTTTTTTATGAAATCATTGTTTTTTTCTTAATTAACAGGATATCATTAAAGTACTTTTGAAAAAAATAATCAAAATAATTTGATTATTTGTGAAAAACAGTATGCTCCCGAAATGGGAGCAATGGCGCTTAATGGGGGTAATTTTGATTACAAAAATATACTTTTGCTTCCGTGTAATTATAACAGTTGTTTTTTCAATGATTCAGAAATAAAACGCACTATATCATTCTGAAACAGACATTTTATGAAAAACAGAGATGAATCACACCTACAATTATAATAAAAATCTACATTTATAATAATAAAAAAAAATCGATTTACCTGTTCATAAGCATCTTCATTATATATCTGTTTATTTTTCATCATTACATTGTCTTTTCTCTCTATTTTACATGAAAGACGATTGAACAATTTTTATGCAGCATTACATTTCACTTTTTACAGGAAACTCGAGTATTGTTTCATATACTTTACACCTAGATTGTTTCCCAGCAATTTCTAAAAAATGGTTCACTCCATCAAATTGCACATCATTTGACAGAAATCCTGAAGGGCCCAAACGGGGACGTTCTTCAATTTTTTGTTCTAGTTTCATCAATAACGAAACAAATGCATGGAGAAATTCTATCTAAGTAAGTTTTCCTTTACATTTCTTATGGATTCGCCAAGCTGTTAGAACTCCCATATTTAGTGCGTTGATGAAAAATGGCCAAGACCATTTCTCCGCTCTTATTTTTGGGAGATAAATACTCAAAAACCGAACAAGCAAATCGACATCTCTCACGTTTTTGTAATAAGACGCTATAACTTGGGCTGCGTTATATCATTTTTTTTTCTTATCGACCATGCTCCGTCTTTTCGCCGAACCTGCTGGTTCTATAAGTTCAAAATTTGAAGCCAGACAAACAACCTGATTTTCTTTCCATTTCGCAAAGCAAATTTATTCCTTATAAGTAGATTCAAATGTTCATCTGTCTTTTTTCTTCAAAGCTTTGGAATATATTAAAGGACAATTTTGTAGTCTGTTTTCTCGAATTGTTCCCGTGGTTCGAAAATGCCTATCCTTCATTTCTATTAATAAAATAAATTATCAATGCTGTTAACTATAGTACAACTCTTAATCCCAATGGTAATGTATTAGTTGAATTATGTTCTTTACCAACATACACTTGGAGATTATAAAGATAGCCTTCATATGAGGCAAGAACCCACATATTGTATCCAAATTTTATTGGTTTTGAACGCATTCAAATCTTCGCAGAACGATGACCTGTATGAGGAATCATTTCTTCGTCCACACATAAATTTTCAGAAAATGCTCCAAATTGTCGAAGTTTTCTACAAAATGTATCAATAAATAGACGTACATTAGCCAGCTTGTCTGTTTTGTCAATTGACTCAGTGTTACAAAAAGGAATATATTATTTTATGTTACGAAATCATTGTCCGCTCATCGATTTGTTAATAAAAGGTATATTGCCATCATCTGATTTGCTCAGTATAACTTTTCTTGACGCAGAGAATGGTATCCAGAAAATAACATTATTCCCCAAAACATTCGAAGCTTTTTTTTTCTGTCAAAGAAAATCCTAACGGGTCATTCCATGTCAGTTCAGGCAGGCATGTAACCCACCATCACAGATTTTGGTGAAACTGCGTGTGTTTGTTCCTATTATTAAGATATGATCACCAGTATTTTTTTTTACTCCTTGGTTAAACAGTTTCTGAGAAAAAATTTGTCAAAATTTCGTAAAACTGCTGTCAGTTGGCATTCTTGACTGCTCGGTTTTCAAATGTAGCATGACATAAAAATAATCATATTTCAATATCTACTCTACAAATCATCTTCAAATAATTTATGCATAATATTTAGGGTACCTAGTTTATGACAAAAAAATACTGTTACGCTTAAAACATGTTAAGTGTGTCTAAAAAAATGTTTAAACTTTGAAGTGGTGAATTTTTTATGAAAAATAATGCATTAACAAAAAAAGCATTATCAACAAAAGGCGGTATTTTTATTAAATTTGTTTTTGGTGGGGGATATACTTAAATGTGCCCTTTACCTGATTCTGAAATAAAAATTGTGGGATTTTGGGTGTTTTTAGTAGTATTTCCTATTTAAAAATATTTTGAGGCGTATTTCAAATCAAATCAAGCAGAGTCATTCCATGTCAGTTCCCCTAAGCCATTTAATTCACCGTCACAAATTTCAATGAATCTGGGTTGTTTATAGCTCATTTTAAGACGTAATCACCTTTAATTTTCTTGATTTTCTTCTAAGTAAAATATTTTTTAAGATAAAAAAAATCTAAATTTTGAAATTTTTTTAAAAATGTTTTTAATGACAGTTCTATATTTAAAGACTGCATAAAAAAAGTCATTTCAATATAAAATCACTAAATAAATTTCAAATAATGTATATGTGACAAATAATGTAGGCTGATTATTATTTATTGTTGTTTGTCACTAAGGGTGTGTTTAATCTTGCGAATTTTTAAAATCAAGAATTTTGTGAAAAATAATGTGCTAATCAAAAATTTATTATTAACCGAAATCAGGGTGTTATTACTTTTTTTAATTGTACGTAAAAATATCTTTTAAATAGTTATAAAATAAAAATAGTGAAAATATGAGCAATTTTAACAAGATTTTCATAACACGTGAAAGTTTAATGATAAATATTGAAGCTTTTCATGCTAAGATGTACTATAACGACTACGATATCGTGTACTGCTACTCTTGCTTAAATATAATACATACAATAATAAAATAACAAATATTATTTACAGCAATTAAAATTAAATAGTACCAGTTCCTTTACCAACACTACACTGCTCAACAGCCGACTTAAAATCAACAGCCCACTTTTATTGAAAAATAATTTCCTTTGTTCAAATAATAAATAAACTACATTTAAAACTCTTTATACCAACTTATTATCTTAAGACGATAATAATAACTAAACAACATAATGAATTTATAAATCAGCTTTTAATTGAAAATACATGAAATGGTCGCTTTAAATGTTGTTCATCGAGTCAATCAAAAATAAATAAATAAAAAAATAGTGAACTTAATATGCTGACTGCAATGACACTTCTAACAAAACTGATTAATTCATGACCATTTGCCGTCAAACCCGACAGATCAAAAAGAAAAAATCAGCTGTAGTGTGAATGTGACATACTCAGTTGTTGGGATAGGAATGTCTGTGAAATTTTCACTTGTACTTCAGTAAAATATAAACATGTACGCTTTCTTCATTGATTCAAATTAAGTAAAACAATTATAAAATTTTGTTGTCATTACACCAGATGTTAAATTTTTCGTTACATACTATTGGATAAGTTCTTTACTTTTAGATATTATTGACATAATATCATCAAATTTACCATATGTATTCTCTATAAGTGTATAAACAATATATATGCTTTATTAAACATAAGTGAATAATTTTTAAATAATTTGTTTGAGAACAGGGATATATATACACACATATATATACATATATATATATATATATGTTGAAAATCCATCTTTCAGCAATATTGTGATGAAATAAATCAAATTGCATATCATAAGAAGCTGAGTAAAGTTACAAAAATGCATCTCATAAAGTTTTAAGTAATATTTTAGATATAGTTATTTGAAAGGTATAAATATAATGGATTATGCATTTTTTGCATTTTTTTAAAGCACAATATGTCAAAATTTTCTTCAAAAGAGTGAAATTTGGTATTTTTTTTTTCAATATTAGCAGCTCAGTGCTAAATTTTCCATATTAGCAGGCAAATATGAATTTTAAGATTAGGAGTGTCAGTTTGAAAATTTCTGTTGGGCAGTGAGGAGCTAGTGATTTTTCTCTTTTTTGGAAAGGGATAATTGCTCTTCGCTCCAGAAGTTTTACTAGAAAACAATATTGTTAATTTTTTTTTCTTAAGAAACGAACATAAAAAATAATTTGAAAAATAAAATAAATGTATAAATAAAAATATTTCCAGAGATTGGATAAATTTTACATCTGAAAATATTGATAATTTCAAATATGATTTAAATACTACTAAAACCAACCAAAATCCCACTATTTTTATTTCAGATCCAGTTATAATGTAGTATTATGTACAACTTAAAATTAAAAAATCTGTCATAGAAACTCCGCCTCTGATTGATAAAGCTTTTTGAATAATTTCATTATTTTTTAATAATTTCATTATTTTTTGTAAAATATTTTTGATTTCAAAGATTATACAATTTTTTAGACACATTTAAATATTTTTTAACATTGCAGCAATATTTTTTCATAATCTACATACTTTATTTACCTTGCTTAAATTATTTGAAGAAGATTTCATTATTAGTTATTGAAATATGATTTTATGTATAAAATCAGGCCTTTGAAAATTGAACAATCATTAATGGCAACTCGTGGCAATTTTCCAAAACTTTGATAATTTTTTTCTCATATTTTCAATATTTTTATTTTTATAACCATTTAAAAGATATTTTTAAGTACAATTAAAAAAAGCAATAACACCCTGCCTTCAGTAAATAATAAATTTTTGATTAACACATTATTTTTCACAAAATTCTTGATTTTAAAAATTCCCAAGATAAAAGACACTCTTAGTAGTTAAACATGACAAAAAAACAAGAAATAATAATCTGCCTACATTATTTGCCACATATACATTATTTGAAACCTATTTAGTGATTTTATATTGAAATGACTTTTTTTAATGCAGTCTTTAAATATAGAACTGTCATTAAAAAAAAAAAAAAAAAATTTTTTTCAAAATTTTGATATTTTTTTATCTTAAAAAAATTTTTACTTAGGTTCAAGAAAATTAAAGGTGATTACGTCTTAAAATGAGCTATAAACAAACCCAGTTTCATTGAAATTTGTGGCAGTGAATTAAATGGCTTAGAGGAACTGACATGGAATGACTCTGCTTGATTTGATTTGAAATGCGCCTCAAAATATTTTAAAATAGAAAATACTACTAAAAACACCCAAAATCACACTATTTTTATTTCAGAATCAAGTAAAGGGCACTTTTAAGTATATATCACACAAAAAATAAATTTAATAAAAATACCGCCTTTTGTTGATAGTGCTTTTTTGTTAATGCATTATTTTTCATAAAAAATTCACCACTTTAGAGTTTAAAGATTTTTTTAGCCACACTTAAAATGCTATAAGCGGAACAGTATTTTTTTTCATAAACTGGGTACCCTAAATATTATACATAAATTATTTGAAGATGATTTGTAGAGTAGATATTGAAATATGATTATATATATGACATGCTACATTTGAAAACCGAGCAGTCAAGAATGCCAACTGACAGCAGTTTTCCAACATTTTGACAATTTTTTCTCAGAAACTATTTCACCAAGGAGCAAAAAAAAATATATACCGGTGATCGTATCTTAATAGTAAGAACAAACACACGTAGTTTCATTAAAATCTGTGATGGTGGGTTACATATTGATATTTTACTGCCTGATTTGATGTGGAATGCCCCTAACTCATTCTTTTGACCAGCGTAACGTTTGGTTTCTTTCATAATGAACTTAATAATTTTGCCACCAATAAACATTCGAAAAGTTTTATAAGGAAACATCTGTGCTATTTCTGGATAGCTTTCTTCTAATGTGGAAATGGATTCGTTTTATATAGGCAATATATCCGAGCATTTGGTCCTGTCGAACTTTTCTTTCCGATAATGCTTACGATTAGCTCGAGTTTCGTTTTCCGATATGTTTTGTTTAAAATTTTTTTTCTACTTTCTCTAATTTTTTCCATATACCAATTTGACGATTTGTCTAAACTTTCATCCATCATATCAAGTCTGCATTTATTTATTTTTATTTTTTTAATCAGTAAATCACATACTCTCCCTGTATGTCGACGATGACTGATAAGCGGGCTTTGTTGTCAAGCACACAAGTATGATGTATGTGTCCAATAAAACAAACAAATCACATACTTATTCATGGACTTTCGTTATGGAATTTACGGAAAGCTCAACCTCACCAGATATACAGGTTGTCCAGCGAATAAGACCCTGATTTCAAAATTAAATATCTCAAAAACAAAGATCAATAGAATTATACGGTAAATGGTTTGTTTATTAGCTAAGCTGTAAAAATGTTATACAGAAGTTTCAAAATTTAGTTGCAAAAACCGTTAACAGATGCCGCTGTAATCGTAATACTTGTAAACTGCTTCGAAGTCCAGAGCACTAGCGTCTCATTCCTAGATACTCTACCTAGATACCCTAGATTCCCTACTTAAAAACGAATATTGGGAAAGTCTGTTTTTTCATTGTGATGATGTGCAAAAGTGGAGACATCTGGTCACAAAATTATTGCATCAGCTTTAATTTTAGAAAATTTCAATTACTAGAATGTTCAATAAAAAGTTTAGAAATCATTATAAGAATTTTTAAAATATTTTATTAAATTCAATCTTTAATGTCATATAATTATTTAAATCAAAATGCATATATTTAGAAAAATAATTTTGTACTTTTTATTTATTTTTTATATTTTTAAATCACGGCATAATATTTTGGTATTAGTGTTTATACCTGAATTATTATAAATAAAAAAGTAATTTTTCACATTTAATTTATTTTTAAATCACGGCATAATACTTTGGTTTTAGCACAACACGTATATTTCTTTTCTTTGTAAATAAAGTTTTAGAGACAGAAATTTTGCATTAAGTTATTTCTTTTTTAAAAGGAATGGATAATAATTCATATCATCAACGTCAAAGCAAAAGTATTTTGGATGCTGCATTCCTTTCGAACACTTCGGATCCTATCGCTAGAAGCTGCACCATATTTCCGATCTCAATGATAAAAAAAAATGAAAACGAGCTTTTAAAATTAAAATTATTTTTTAACTTAATTAAATTAAAAAAAAAAATAGAAACTTTGCATTTTTTTTTCATTCAAACTAGTCTCTACATTTAAAAAAATGATTTATGAATCATTATTACATTCTTCTATCTTTACAAGAAGAAAGTATTGGATTCATGAAAATTTTCGAATTCCGGTTTTCGACGGATTTACACGTTTTAGGGGCCAGAGATTCCAAAAAACATGTTTTTACAAAATGTCTGTCTGTGACTGTGAGTCTGTCTGTCTGTGTGTATGTGACACAAATTTTGTGGGCGCTCTATCTCAAGAACTAATGCACGGAATTTAATAAAAATTGATATTCAGTTAGTGCCTAATACAAATTGATGCTGATTAGTTTTTGGTGTAAATCGCTCAACAGGTGGCGCTGCAATGCTGCATTTTTCACGATTTTCGCAATAGCTCTATCTCAAGAACTAATGCACGGATTTTGATCAAACTTTAGATTTCGTTAGTCCTTGATATGAATTGATGATGATTACGTTTTGGTGTAAATCGCCCAACAGGTGGCGCTGTTATGATGAATTTTGCAGGATTTACACGATTTCCCCAATAGCTCTATCTTAAGAACTAACGCACGGATTTTCATCAAACTTCAGATTAAGTTAGTCCTTGATATGACTTGCTACTGATTAGGTGTTGGTGTAAATCGCCCAACAGGTGGCGCTTCTCTGCTGCCTTTTCCGCGATTGCCTCAATAGCTCTATCAATAGAACTAATGGACCAATTTTCATCTAACTTCAGATTTAGTTGTATGTTGACACAAGTTGTTGTTAATTAGGTTTTGGTGTTAATCACCCAATAGTTGGCGCTGCTATGCAGAAATTTTAACGATTTTCGCTATTGCTCTATCTCAAAAACTAATGTACGGATTTTTTCCAAACTTCAGATTCAGTCAGACGTTGACATAAATTGTTGCTGATTAGGATTTGGTATAAATCACCCAATAGGTGGCGCTGCTAGGCAGCATTTTGCTGAATTTAGACGATTTCAGCGATAGTCATATCTCAAGTACTAATGCACGAAATTTCATATCGTTAGAATCCTCATGAGATGCATAGATTGCCATTTAATTTTGGCAGTGTGATAGCGAATTTTGAAGTATTAACATGTATGAGATAGAAGAAAGTTTTGGGATTGGTAGATCCGACTAGTTATAATTGCTCAGTGATTTTTAAAAAGGGGTTTCTTTTAACTTAATTAAATTTTAAAACCAGAAAATTTACAGTTTTTTATTCAAACTTTTTTCACAGTTTAAATAAATATTAAAAAGTAAAGATTTCCATTTTTTTCAAATCCTCCGCTACTTGGATTCGATTCCACGATCTACCAATTAGGAGAAAAAAGACATACCACAGAGATATTGGTAACCGGACCGAAGTAGTTTATAACAAAATTTGAAACAAATCTCAATTCTGTCAACACATGGCTCCGCTTCTGCACATTACCCAAATAAAATATTTTTTTTATGTTCTTATATAATGATTGCTAAACTTTTTACTAAAAATTCTATTAATTGGAATTCTCTAAAATTGAAGCTGATGCAATAATTATGTGATCAGATGCCTCCACTTCTGCACATCACCCCAACGAAAAAGCGGTCTTTCCCAATTTTCGTTCTTCCATAGGAATGAGACGCTAGGGCTCTCGACTACAGTGGCTAGAATAGATAGTGTGCCGTTCGTTGGTTACCATAACGCTTTTTTTTTGGTCGTGAAAGTAAGGACGCCGCAAGGTGGCGCGCATGTTATCACCGACTGGGAATTTTGAAAGCTTTTAGCGCCGTGACAGTGAAGCATATTGTAAACAAACGCGAGCTTTTCCCATAAAGTTTTAATTATGTCTGTTTAAGAAGCAAAATATAAGTGAAAAACTAACAAAAAATATCAGCAAAGGTATTGTTTTGCGCCTGGTTGTCGTAATTTGTTTTTTAAATAACTGTATAAAGCAAAATGTATCTGTTTTCAATTAGTTTATCTCCAATTTTGTTCTTAGTAAAAAGAAAAAAAAAATGCATTTTTAGAATATTGTTTGATTAAGTTTTTATGATAAGTGCAATATGTTTTAGTTTTTAATTTATATTATGCTTAAAAATATTTATTGTCAGCAGTAAATTGACTATTTTGAAAATATCGGATATTTTTTATATTTTCGAAAATATCACGATATTTACGAACCTTGGGCCCGGGGGAAGGAGATTCCTCCACAGAGGAATGAGATGTCCCTCCGGAAGATTTGATATTTTGTTTTCAATGGTCAAAAAGTGTAATTCCCCCCCCCCTCCCCCGGAGCTACAAAAATCCCTCCCGGAGAAAAGTGTCAGAATTTAAAACTGGTTTGCACAGTTTTGGAAGTAGTGAACAGTTGTTGGTATTTGTAAATAAAGCTAAAGCGAATTTAACCTTTGAATTTATTTTAAAAATTATTTACTATTCATACATAATTCATAAAGAAACAAATGTTTATAATTTCTCTTAAGAATTTTAATATGTGATTTCCAATGTGAAAATGATTTATATAACAAATGGGCCTTTGTTTTGAAAATAACACAAAGTAAATATTGCTATTGGGAGATCACTTTTAAATGTTTATTGTATGTTTGCACAGTTTTAGAAGTAGTGAACAGTTGTTGATATTTCATATTTGTAAATAAAGCTAAAGCAAATTTAACCTTTGAATTTATTTACTTTTTTCATACATGAATTCATTAAAAAAAAAAAAAAAAAAAAATCTTAAGAATTTTAATGTGTGATTTCAAGTGTAAGAAAGATTTGTTTAACAACTGGGGCTTTGTTTTGAAAGTAACACAAAGTAAATATTGCTATTGGGAGTGTATTTTTAAATATTCATTGTATGTTTGCACAATTTTAGAAGTAGTGAACAGTTGTTGATATTTGTAAATAAAGCTAAAGCGAATTTAACATTTGAATTTATTTTTGAAATTATTTACTTTTCATACATAATTCATAAATCATTTTTTTTTTAATTTTTCTTAAGAATTTTAATATGTGATTTCAAGTGTAGGAAAGATTTATTTAACAAATGGGGTTTTGTTTTGAAAATAACACAAAGTAAATATTGCTAGTGGGAGTTTATTTTTAAATATTCATTGTATGTTTGCACAGTTTTAGAAGTAGTGAACAGTTGTTATTTGTAAATAAAGCTAAAGCGAACTTAACATTTGAATTTATTTACTTTTCACACATATAATTTTTATTTAAAAAATATGTCTCTGTTCTAAAATAACAGTTTGTAAATAATATATTTATTATTGAAGTATTTCAGACTTGTTTTCATCTAAATATTAATTCATATATTTAAATGTCTTCTTATATAATATTAAAATAAGTATTGAAAAAGCATTAATTTATCCGATCTGCTTTCGGAAATTTCCAGTCTCTACTACAGTCAGCGCCATCTGTTGGAGGATTACTTTCCCTGTCACTTTTTTAGCGTCGAACGGCACACTATATATTCTAGCCACTGTATCTCGACTTCAAAACAAAATTTATAGGCATTGCGATTACAGCGCCATCTGTTAGCGGTTTTTGCAACTAATTTTTGCAACTTCTGTACAACATTTTTACAGCTTAGCTAATAAACAAACCGTTTACCGCATAATTCTATTGATCTTTGTTTTTGAGATATTCAGTTTTGAAATCAGGGTCTTATTCGCTGGACACCCTGTATCACGGGGTAAATAGTCGCATAAATTGTTTTTTATTACATCTTCTTTATTTGTTACTATTCCGGGATCAGGTGGCAAACAAACGATTTCCGGATCATCCGAATAATCATCTGAATCTATTTGTTTAAAATAATCCAAAGCTTGAGCCACAGTTAAAAAAATCACAAGCATCTTTTCCTTAAAATCGAAATATATATGATATGAAAAAACAGAAAAACCTGCTAAAAATACATCTTTTAGCAAAAGTAAAATATCTAATAAAGTAAGAAACAGATTTTAAGAGTAACACTTCCAAGAAAATATTGATAGGAATGATAAAAAAAAAGTATTTCCAAAGTTTCTATACAGACTGTTTTCACGTGGTTAACACTAAAACCGCCATAGCGGTCATTATGGCCGGTAAAAAATTTTATTTTCGAACCAGAACTATTAAAAATTCTGGTGTAAAATAGTTTTATAACATTTGAGTAAAAGTTTCGGCGGTTCTAGTGTTAATAAAAGCACCGTATTTGGTCTTCCTAATTTGGGCGCTCCGTCTGGTCTTAAAAACTAACGAAAGCGCCACTACTCCCATTACGGGAACAACTCGTTCTTTCTTGAATTGTGAACAATTATACTTATTAACAACGGATTTATGTAATATTAGAAAATAGATAATTATAAATATATTTTAAATAAAAAATACAATTTTTATTTGTAAGCTTTTTTTTATTATTATTTTCTGCGAAAGCTATCAAAAAGCTAAATTTCGTCTTTTCAAGCACGTTTAAAAAAATGGAAAATGCAAATGAAAATTTAAAAAAAATTACAGAAGTCATCTCAAATATTCAAATTACAAATAACATAAACTTTATGACAATATATAAAATACTCATTTTATTAAAAAAATCCTAAAGTAAAGTTCCCAAAATGGGAGTAATGGTGCTTAATGTGTAAGGAAACTTTACTGTTGGAGATACAACATGGGAAGTTTTAAAAAAAAGAAGAAGAAAAAGTCTCTTATGTGAAGTGTAAACTCATTGTTTTTAAGTATGATATTTACATTAAAGAATCGCAATTTTAAAGTTTGTTTTCTAAAACCTGAAAACAATTCTGTGTTCTTTCAGGCAACAATTAGTATTTGTATTTTGATGTAACCGATAACATGAAATTAAAATTCGTTGAAAAAGAAATGTGAAGGAATTAAATAAAATGTTAGGGGGTAACTAAGAAAAAAATATATCATCTAAGCAAACTGTGGCACTTTTATTTGGCAATCATATATCCAAATAATTTATAAGGGAGTGTTTCTTTTTTATTGAAGACCTGAATAATGTCTTCTTAGATTAAACATCGGAAGAAATGTTTGAATTTGCGAAAAAAAAAAATTCGAACTTGTTGCTGCCCTCGTATTGATTTTTTCTTAAGGAAACTTTACTGTTACAGATACAAAATGGGAAGTTAAAAAAAAAAAAAAAAAAAAAAAAAAAAACTAAAAAAAAAAAAAAAGTATCTTATGTGAAGTGTAAACTCATTGTATTTAAGTATTATGTAGTGATATTTACTTCAAAGAATCGCAATTTTAAAGCTTGTATTCTAAAACCTGAAATTAATTATGTGTTCTTTCACGTAATAATTAGTAGTTTGTAGCATATTATTAGACTGTCACCACTTTTTAAAAATAGTATAATTTGCCTTATTTTTCAGAATTTTTAATATATTTCTAAATAGGCCGAATATTTCTATTTCAAAAAAGCGGTGACAATCAACAATCTAAGGACAAAAAAGTCAACAATCTGGCAACACTGGTTGCCAATAACATGAAATTAAAATTTGCCGAAAAAGAAATGTGAAGGAGTTAAATAAAATGTAAGGGGTAAATAAGGAAACTCGGTTGTCTTAGGGAGATTTTTTTTAATGTTTTTCCACGGTCCCCGGAATTTAGTCATCAGAATTTTCTAAAAGAGTGCTTTGACACATTTAGATTTAGAAAAATAAGGCGAAGAAAATTTTAAGGAATTACTGGTATTCATATACAAGGAACCGTACAAATAAACAACAACATCAACAAAAAATAAACTTACGACAATCGCCATTTTTGTGTCTGTGCTTAGGCCTAGTATTCAGGGAGACTACAAACCTTTCCCATGCCCATAGATGGCCTGCTTGGTTTTTGAAATATTGAAAATAAAATGTTCTTGGCGACATTGAAATATTTCCGAAGCACCTTATTACGACAAATCCATAGCTGCTCTATTTTACGTTATTTTTTCCAAGTCATATATACTTGTTTTGCATTAAAAAATATCTTATAAAGTAAATAAAGTCATAAGACGAAATCCAATATTCCACCTTGATTCAATCACAAGCAACACGGTATGAAGTTAACAAAAATCTCTGTTTACTTAAAAGGCGAAAGATTATAATAATACAGGAATAATAATACAGATGTTGCAAGTTTAAAATATGCATTATTTTAGGGGTTGCCATGCTTCAGGGAATTTCCAGAAAAGGAAATTCTTAGGTATCAGTATTTTCTTATAGAAAATATTTCCTTAAAGTAGGCTGAAATTTCATGCTTTTTAACCTAGATTTGTTTTTCTTTAAACAAATATTTACATATTACCTGGAAAATTTCCCGAAGCGTGGCAACCCTGTACTGTCGTACTACAATCCCGCAGCCATCGGGAATATTTTAATCAATTGCCGTTCTATTCATTTGAAAGACGTCACTTCCCTTTAAATGGTAGAATGTATAATTTTTCGGGTAGTTAGAGGTAGAAGTACTAGTACCCTGGATTAAAATTTTGTAGATAAAAAAGTATTTAACTGCCGATCCATTTATTTTAATATGTCACTTTGTTCACATACATCGCATAATGAAATTCCATTGAATGGAAATAAAAAATAAACAAAACATTTAAGTGTTTTTATAAAATAAAGAAAATGTATTTTCAGAATTTTAACGTATTTCAATTGCAGATCCCAATTATTTGCAAAATTTATATTCAGCTCTTTAATTAACCTATTTTAAAGAGATATCATTTCACAAAACAATAATCAAACTTGGTGAAGACTTGTCAAAAACTAATTGCAACACATTTTTCGATATTCCGTAATTTCTGCCATTTCTTTTTTGATTTTTTTTTTTAAAGTTCTGCATAATGCAAAAATGAAGAGAATAAATAAATCCCTAATAAGTGCAATAAAAACCCTGGAAGGTTTGCGAAATGTTTTCTCGACCGAAGGATTTATGGAATTGCAAAGATGAATTATATTTATTTGTGCACTTGGTATTTGATTTGAAGAGCACAGGTTTAAAGGTGGTAGGGTCGATAAAACTGTAAAATTGGCCCGTTTGGAAGATGAACATAAATGTTTAATCAAAAAGAATAATCGAACCTGATGAAGACTTGTCGAAAACTTGTTCCTGCTCGTTTTTCGATTTGACTTGGCCTACCGTAATTTCTGCCCTCTTTTTTTGATTTTGTTTCCCGAAAGTTGTTCTGCGCCTGTTAGCATTACGCAAAAATGAAGACAATAAATAAAATTCCGAACAAGTGCAATAAAAATCCTGGAAGGTTTGCGAAATCTTTTCTCTACCGAAGGATTTATGGAATTGCAGAGATGAATTAGATTTATTTGTGCATTTGGTATTTTATTTAAAGATAGCATGTTTACAGGCATACGGTCGATAAAACTATAAAAGTCGCTCGTTTCGTAGATGAATATAAATGTTTTAAAAATCATTTGTGTGGTATATTTACATTTATTCAATACTATAGAATATTTAAATTCAATGGAATTGCTAAACAAATCATTTTGGAAGCAAAAATTGACTATTTTTTACGTAGCCTCTATTTTATTTTTGCGTATTTTCAAAATTTATCGATTTACTTCACATAGCATACTTGCAAACTTTCTATTTCACTTCCGTAATATGTCAGTTAAATTAAACCAGGTAAAACGTGTTTCGAACAACAATTTTTTGAAAGAAATAGCATGGAAAATGTTCCGAGAGGAAACAGGAAATTAAATAGATAATGATACATCTATAATATTTTCCGGTTAGAGAACTGGTTAACCTGGTTTAAATTAACTCACATTTTACGGAAGTTAAGTCAGAAGCTAGGAAGTATGATTTAGTGCAAACAAAAATACCATTTAATTTTATATTTATGTTACTGTGCCTACGAATTTAAAAACATGTAGATTAATTCCCATTTTGATAGTACTTATAAAAATTTCTTTAAAATATTAACTATTCAATGTCTATGGAAGAATGCGTTACAGAAATTGCGTAATTCAGATAATCGAAATTCATACCAGAAAATCTAAACAATAAATTTCGGTTTATTTAATAAGGAAATGCCAGTTATTAAATAAAGCAAAAATTTCCATTTAAAATTTCTGATGTGAATTCGGAATATGTGAAAAAGAATCCACTAAATCAGAAAAACTGATGGAAGCATAAATGCTACTATGATCATTAGATGGTTAAACCTTTCAGTGGTAAGCAATTGCGTTTCTGTAATGTTGAACTCACACCGGAATATTCGAAAAATTTTGTTTCCAAATAAGGAAAAGCAATTATTTAACTTTCCATCACAGTTAGGAAGGTAAATTTTAATTAACAGTTTCTGGTGCAAATCTTGATTAAATTTAGGTGAGATAATATTTATCCCACCGCTCCTCAAGGGATTTACCCCTTGGGGACGAGCGACACGTATACGTGCCGGAAATAGGCCTAAGAATCCTCGTTTATCCGCACCAGTAAAATTTTACTGTAAAATTTGCCTTATTTAATCCGAGCATTTTCCAGATTTGAATAGGCACAAACTTCTGTTTTTTAAAACCGGTAGCAAAGTAATAAACATTTCGTAAAAGGCTCCCGTCGCGAAGGGGTTAATAGTGCGGGCAGCGGCTGCACGAACCATCATCTCAACGAGTTCACGGATAAAATTTCAGGATTAGAAAGAACTCGAGTAGCCTATTAAAATAAAACTACTATGTTAAGTCATATTTTGGTGGAAAATAACCTGCAGACCCAATTTTAGTGATTAACTGGTAGGTCCTGGCTGAGTTTTCCGACAGTATTGTCAGTGGGCTACTTTTTTTTAATCCAGATTTCTTGTTGGCACCTCTTTTTTGAAATGATAAAATTCGTTTTATTTATATTTATCAAGGCGAAAACAAGAGGAATTTTACAATTTCAAAAAGGTAGTGCCAATCAAGAAATCTGAATTTTAAAAAAAAATTACCTCGCTGACAACACTGTTTGCCAATGGAATTTCTGCATAAGATAGCATTAAATGTAAAAGAAAAAAAAAAGGATAAGGAATTTCATTAGAGGAACTTAATAGTCATTTATCAGTCAACCTTTAAAATATAGTCTGCAGACGATTTTTACCAAGATATGCCTTAGCAGACCAATTCCATTTTAGGCAAGTTCCGTGCGTACTTGTAGTGTAAGTCACATAGGTGCAAATTGCTACGATGCTTAACTTCCAGTATTTTAGAACAGAAAGCTGTGACTTATTTTATCGGAGATATCTCATTAATTGAATAAGGCGAAGAAAACTTTTCACTGTGGCCAAAATTATAGCAGTTATCAGCAATGTGACCACAACAAAAACTCATGGAACACTAGAAAAACAGCGAGCGGTCATTTTGACCGCTACCAAATGAATATATTTCGATTCAAACCAGAATTTTTTTTATAAATCTAGTTTAAAAGATACAAAGAATAAAAACTAGTTAAATAAATAAGTTAATAACTTAAAATAAAAATGCTGGTGTCAAATATTTTAATAAAAATTGAGCAAAATTCCCTGTCTTTCTAGTGTTAATATCTGAATCGAATTTTATCTAATCTCTGAATTTCAGCGGTGAACTAGATGATATGAGTTACTGTCCAGTCTAAAATAAACTTTTTATTTTTTTCGGTATGGTGCATATAATTATTAGAATTTCCAAATATAGCATTATTTGTTTTTTCAATCATTTCAATATTTCGTTTTTTTTATTGCAAAAATTGTTTGAATTTTTTAGATTAAATAAAGAGAAGTATAAGTAAAGACTGTTTGGTACTACTTGTACATAGCAGTAAGAAGGGTACGCATCTTGTTTTTGGGAAAACATTATTATTAATAATACGTATAATTTATTAATGGTGTCAAACTTGGGTATTACTATTGAAAAAAACCAAAGTTTGGGTTCGTTTTGATATGTAGAGGGCCCTCTAAGCCAATTTCATATACATCACTTAAAAGATTTTATTTCCAATCGATTGGAACTACTAACATTCTTCTACAATAATATGTTGCAGCGTTAGTTTGGGGGTTTACTTTTTTCCAAGACTGTACCTACATTTGTAGTAAATATTTTTAAATGTACCTTGAATTAAAAATGTACAGTCATCGCCAAAAAGGTAAATACTCCCTATTGACTCTGCAACTAATTACAATAGAAGAAAGTTGCTGCTATCAAATGATTGAAAATAAAGGCTACTTTTAAATGGTGTATATAAAATTTGATTAGGGGGGCATCTACAATTCAAAACCAGATCATACTTTTTTTTTCAATCGCAACACCCAATTTTGGCAATATATTTTAAATCTTCGGTTCAAGTTACGCCTAGAAACGAAATTTTAAATCATTTGGATGGTAAGCTTTTGAATTATTATCATTCAAAATTTAGAGTTTCTAATGCTAACCCTCTTGCTGCGTAAGTAATTCTTCGCGATGAGCTTCTTTTACAGAATTTTTAATCATTTTTCACCGTTTCTTTATAGCAGAAATTCTTGACTATCGTAATCGGAGAAAATGTCTTGATTAAATCAGACAAAGTTTTCGCTAAAAAATAACTGATGGGAACAACCGAATAGTATTAACTTGACGGGAAAATGCATGACCGAGTATAGCTCGGGCTGCGCAGTGATATGGTTAAATTGCATTTTAATATTTTTATTAATATCTCATGAAATTATAATCCTAATGGGATAATGTTTTGTGTGGTACTAATACTAAAAAACCCAAATATAAATACAATGAATTTGTATTTAAAAAAAATTACAATATAAATTATGAAATTAATATTCTAAAAAAATATGAAGTGTAACCTGCAATTTCTTTTTATAGATTTACATTTATTATGTCCTGCATTATACGAATTCTCAATTTTAAAATCTTCTTCCAGGTAGTTTTCGAATTTTTATTAAAAAACATAAAAATGATGCTTGATGATGTGCAGAAAAATGTAATTTGAAAAAAAATATTTTACTAATTTTATTGAAACATTTGGCCTAGCAATAGTCGAAACTTATTAAGCGAGTGAAATGGGCATATTGGCAAGAAAAAATACATTAATAGAAGTAGCATAATCATTCTGTAGCATTTCAATAATCTAGTACCGAACTTCAATTTGGATACAGCCTCTAACTCTAAAATACGCTCATATTAAAATAATTAATTTCTAAGAAACTAATCGCAGGAACTTCGTGAAAATTTGTTTTTAGGCTAATTGAAATGTGTCGAATTTATTTATGGTGCCAAACGTGGGCATTGCTATTGAAAAAACAAAGTTTTAGTTCGTGATGGTCCACTAACTAAATTTTATATACATAATTTAAAAGTAGACTTTATTTCTAATCGTTTGGTACGAGTAACTGTCGTCTACAATAATTTCTTGCAGAGTTAGCAGGGGTGTTCACATTTTTCCCCACGACTGTATCTACATGTTTAGTAAATAATTTTAAATATACCTGAAATTAAACAGGTATATTTAAAAGCATATTGAGTTTACACAATAAAGTATAGTTTATATTTTTGTTGTCTTACAAAATGTAATGTCTGTATGATTATTGCAGGGTTGTCAATTTGGCCTCCACTTTTAGTCAGATAATTCGGATTCTTACCAAACAATACAAAATGTATTTTTAGATTTATTTAATGACAGACTATTCTTGATTGCTTAATGTTAAAATTCTTCTTCAGAAATTTCCTATCTGGAGTGTCAATTGCGGAATAAAATTGGAGGCCAAACTGTCAACCTCAACGCGATATAAGTAAGCGTACAAACTTAACCCTCCGTCTACCAGACGGGTCCATTGGACCCGACAGGTACATACAAAATATTCATTCAAACCTACTTGTTGGCACCTCTTTTTTGAAATGATAAAATTCGTTTTATTTATATTTATCAAGGCGAAAACAAGAGGAATTTTACAATTTCAAAAAGGTAGTGCCAATCAAGAAATCTGAATTTAAAAAAAAAAATTACCTCGCTGACAACACTGTTTGCCAATGGAATTTCTGCATAAGATAGCATTAAATGTAAAAGAAAAAAAAAGGATAAGGAATTTCATTAGAGGAACTTAATAGTCATTTATCAGTCAACCTTTAAAATATAGTCTGCAGACGATTTTTACCAAGATATGCCTTAGCAGACCAATTCCATTTTAGGCAAGTTCCGTGCGTACTTGTACTGTAAGTCACATAGGTGCAAATTGCTACGATGCTTAACTTCCAGTATTTTAGAACAGAAAGCTGTGACTTATTTTATCGGAGATATCTCATTAATTGAATAAGGCGAAGAAAACTTTTCACTGTGGCCAAAATTATAGCAGTTATCAGCAATGTGACCACAACAAAAACTCATGGAACACTAGAAAGACAGCGAGCGGTCATTTTGACCGCTACCAAATGAATATATTTCGATTCAAACCAGAATTCTTTTTATAAATCTAGTTTAAAAGATACAAAGAATAAAAACTAGTTAAATAAATAAGTTAATAACTTAAAATAAAAATGCTGGTGTCAAATATTTTAATAAAAATTGAGCAAAATTCCCTGTCTTTCTAGTGTTAATATCTGAATCGAATTTTATCTAATCTCTGAATTTCAGCGGTGAACTAGATGATATGAGTTACTGTCCAGTCTAAAATAAACTTTTTATTTTTTTCGGTATGGTGCATATAATTATTAGAATTTCCAAATATAGCATTATTTGTTTTTTCAATCATTTCAATATTTCGTTTTTTTTATTGCAAAAATTGTTTGAATTTTTTAGATTAAATAAAGAGAAGTATAAGTAAAGACTGTTTGGTACTACTTGTACATAGCAGTAAGAAGGGTACGCATCTTGTTTTTGGGAAAACATTATTATTAATAATACGTATAATTTATTAATGGTGTCAAACTTGGGTATTACTATTGAAAAAAACCAAAGTTTGGGTTCGTTTTGATATGTAGAGGGCCCTCTAAGCCAATTTCATATACATCACTTAAAAGATTTTATTTCCAATCGATTGGAACTACTAACATTCTTCTACAATAATATGTTGCAGCGTTAGTTTGGGGGTTTACTTTTTTCCAAGACTGTACCTACATTTGTAGTAAATATTTTTAAATGTACCTTGAATTAAAAATGTACAGTCATCGCCAAAAAGGTAAATACTCCCTATTGACTCTGCAACTAATTACAATAGAAGAAAGTTGCTGCTACCAAATGATTGAAAATAAAGGCTACTTTTAAATGGTGTATATAAAATTTGATTAGGGGGGCATCTACAATTCAAAACCAGATCATACTTTTTTTTTTCAATCGCAACACCCAATTTTGGCAATATATTTTAAATCTTCGGTTCAAGTTACGCCTAGAAACGAAATTTTAAATCATTTGGATGGTAAGCTTTTGAATTATTATCATTCAAAATTTAGAGTTTCTAATGCTAACCCTCTTGCTGCGTAAGTAATTCTTCGCGATGAGCTTCTTTTACAGAATTTTTAATCGTTTTTCACCGTTTCTTTATAGCAGAAATTCTTGACTATCGTAATCGGAGAAAATGTCTTGATTAAATCAGACAAAGTTTTCGCTAAAAAATAACTGATGGGAACAACCGAATAGTATTAACTTGACGGGAAAATGCATGACCGAGTATAGCTCGGGCTGCGCAGTGATATGGTTAAATTGCATTTTAATATTTTTATTAATATCTCATGAAATTATAATCCTAATGGGATAATGTTTTGTGTGGTACTAATACTAAAAAACCCAAATATAAATACAATGAATTTGTATTTAAAAAAAATTACAATATAAATTATGAAATTAATATTCTAAAAAAATATGAAGTGTAACCTGCAATTTCTTTTTATAGATTTACATTTATTATGTCCTGCATTATACGAATTCTCAATTTTAAAATCTTCTTCCAGGTAGTTTTCGAATTTTTATTAAAAAACATAAAAATGATGCTTGATGATGTGCAGAAAAATGTAATTTGAAAAAAAATATTTTACTAATTTTATTGAAACATTTGGCCTAGCAATAGTCGAAACTTATTAAGCGAGTGAAATGGGCATATTGGCAAGAAAAAATACATTAATAGAAGTAGCATAATCATTCTGTAGCATTTCAATAATCTAGTACCGAACTTCAATTTGGATACAGCCTCTAACTCTAAAATACGCTCATATTAAAATAATTAATTTCTAAGAAACTAATCGCAGGAACTTCGTGAAAATTTGTTTTTAGGCTAATTGAAATGTGTCGAATTTATTTATGGTGCCAAACGTGGGCATTGCTATTGAAAAAACAAAGTTTTAGTTCGTGATGGTCCACTAACTAAATTTTATATACATAATTTAAAAGTAGACTTTATTTCTAATCGTTTGGTACGAGTAACTGTCGTCTACAATAATTTCTTGCAGAGTTAGCAGGGGTGTTCACATTTTCCCCCACGACTGTATCTACATGTTTAGTAAATAATTTTAAATATACCTGAAATTAAACAGGTATATTTAAAAGCATATTGAGTTTACACAATAAAGTATAGTTTAGATTTTTGTTGTCTTACAAAATGTAATGTTTGTATGATTATTGCAGGGTTGTCAATTTGGCCTCCACTTTTAGTCAGATAATTCGGATTCTTACCAAACAATACAAAATGTATTTTTAGATTTATTTAATGACAGACTATTCTTGATTGCTTAATGTTAAAATTCTTCTTCAGAAATTTCCTATCTGGAGTGTCAATTGCGGAATAAAATTGGAGGCCAAACTGTCAACCTCAACGCGATATAAGTAAGCGTACAAACTTAACCCTCCGTCTACCAGACGGGTCCATTGGACCCGACAGGTACATACAAAATATTCATTCAAACCAGAAATTTCTTTAAAATAAACTAAGTATATAAACCAGACAAAAATAAGGTAAATAAATAAGTTAAATAGTTTTAAATAAAAATTCTGGTGTAGAACGTGTTATTAAAACTTGAATAAAATTCCCGGTAGATCTAGGGTTAATACTGGAATCGGGCGTAAATTACCACAGTTGCGCCATCTTGTGGACGGGGTGGTAATTCACATACGCGGGCTTTTAGTGTGACGTCATATACAGTGGTGGAAAATTGGCGCAGAGGAGGAGCCTATTGACACCACTAAAATTTTATAGTATTCTTCACCTTAATAAAAACGCAGAAATTCTGTCATTAGATAAGGCGAAAAATACTACTAAAATTTAGTGGTGTCAATAGGCTCCTCCTCTGCGCCAATTTTCCACCACTGCATATATGACAGGATATCTACTGTCTGTGCATATTTTCTAAATCTTTAGTCAATCATGGAACTGAATTTTATGTACCACAGTTATTGCAAAAAATGGCGTAGCGAGAGGGGCGCCCAGATGCACTTGACACTACCAAGATTTCTTCGCCTTGTCATAAGTCATTTCAACTATTAATCAAGGTAAAAAAAAAAAAAAAAACTTTACAATTTTAGTGGTGTGAAGTAAGAAAACAATTAGGCATCTTCCTGTAGTTTAACCCCGTCCGCTACGTGGCGTGCGACCTTGATTGATGTGTCCTCGCCTTTAACCTTGCGATTACCTCTCCATTTAAGATAAGACGCTTATTTGTATCGCTTTGTGTCAACCCTGGATTATTGAATATTTTACCCATATAAGATTAATAGAATATTTTAATTATAAATGTTTTACTATTAAATTATTTTATGCTTAAATCCGTTTTCTTTTATAGGTAAGAATTCAAGTTTCCCTGAGAAAGTGATGCGATGCTTACACAACGTGGATTACAGGCAGCCTTTTAATTTTATAATATTAACTAGCAGGCTACACCCGCTTCGCTGGTCCATTTTACAAATGATCCTTGATCAAACAAAATTATGAATTTGACCTTGTATTTTAAATTAATATGGACCTTCACCGGGAAAATCTTTCCGCATTTGTTGAATACTATGCGAACGCTATTTAGCTATTATATTATCTTATGGGTTACGCAAAATTCGGGCTATTCAGAAGAAACTCTTTTTACAGTATATATTTAAAGTAGAGGTTGGGAAGACAATACGGCCGTTATGATATTCAGAAATGTTAAAATGTTCTCTAGTCACCACACTACTAAAATGAGAGATAATTACAATGATTGCAGAGAGTGACCACTGAACATTAATTATGTTCGGATTATTAACTTTCGTTTGATAGATCTTGAATTCCGGGCTTCTCAGCTTGGTGCTATGCGTGGTTCTGGTAGCTTAAATACAATTTCTCTCTACGTTGCATTATATTTTGTAATATACGTCTTCTAGCAGGTCTACTGCAGTTTTCTATCTTCGGATTACAGCAGAGTAAATACGGTAAAAAAAAAATGTAATAAATTGTTTGCACACAAAAAGTCTTTAACTTTCATTAAAAGAAATGTGAATCACATAAAAGTGGATTTTTAAAAATAAAGTGTTTGAATAAAATTGAAATAATGTCATTTTCATTACCATTTCCTTTTTATATGTATACCACTTGTAATTATGTAACTGTTAACCTGAAAAAAAACCCTCGATAACCGATTATGATAGAAAACTAAACCTCTTGTTTTAATCCAATCAAAATCTTCCCAATCTTCCATAATCGGGTGCACAGCTAAGATTTACGGAAAACATTAGAAGTGTTTGCAAACTATATGGTTACAAATTTACCAGAGTTAACACACGTAAAACATACGTAATTATGCGCCAAACTACATTCCATTAAATAAAGTCAAATTGCTGTCGGCTGAATTATAGATCTTTCGCCAAAAGTACTCTTTGTAAATGACAAATAAAGTCAGTTATACAAAACTTATTAACCTAACACGCTATAATATAACGAAATAATCATTTTGATGCACCGAAGACCTTTTTTCATTTCTCTAAAGAGTACAATAACACGGAGAAATAAATACACTTTTTATTTTCAAAATTACATTATTCTTCAGTCTGCTGCCTAAATAAACCTAAAATCGTTAATTTTTCCCTCAGTTTAGCGAATAGGATTGTGCGTCAGAACTTGCTTTATAATGATTTCTATTTTCAATTTTATCTGCATTTCAGGTGCTTTTTTTCTAGGCTAAAATGTGTTATCTAGGCTAAAATGATAAATCAACAAATACTGTTCCACCAGCCACCATTGGAATTTCAAATTTTTTTCCAAGTATTTATTTTTTAGTGATAGTAAAATAACTACAGATAAAAAATATATAATACTAAATCTTCTGTTCTCTGTTTGCTTCATAATGAAAAAACATAAATTTACTAATCGCTAAGTACAAATTTCATGTAATCTTCTGCAATCGCGATCACTGTCCAGAGACTCTTTCAAATATAAAAGAAACATCCAAATAGTTCAGTAAATACACTAATTAGCGGGTAACTTGATTACGGAAGATTAATCCAATATCAAAAACCTTAAAAAAAAAACGGAAAAAAGGATGACGAATTAAAAAGATAATCGAAAATTTATTTCAGTAAGCAATTTTTATTGTAAAATATTTTCTTTTGTGGTATTAATAACGCAAAATTGCATACATTTTCTTAAGAATAATCTTTAGTACTTAACATTTGAAACAGCAGACTTTTCTAAAAGGGAAATTGGAGATATATGTAAAAAAAAAAAAAAAAGAGTGGACAATAATCGTTGATCTGAGTTCGAGGTTATAAAAGTCATAAGTTTGGGGAAAAACAAAATAGCATGTTTCCGTAGTAAAGTACGTGAAAAATATTTTAAATATCTGAAATTAAATTATTTATAATATGTGTGTGTGGGGGGGGGGGGGGGCGTTTGCATTAAAATTTAAATATTTGACTCCACTTTTATAATATTAACTGCTATTTATATAATATCGTCATTTTTATAATTACATCTGCTAGAGATACATAATAATAATAATAATAATAATAAAAATTGTTACTCACAAGAAAGGTCTCCTTGAAACGCATACTCAAAATATTTTGAAAAAGGAAATGCTAATAAAATGACTCATGTATGTAAAAAAGATCGGTAAAAATATTACGGTAGAATCCCAGTAGAAAATCTGGAAAAAAATATTTTTTCGAGTATTTGGCGTGAAAAGACGAACGCTCCACGCTCTTTGGCGAACCAATACGTTTTCTCGCCAAATGCAAGAGATTGAAATGCATTTATAAATTCCTTGTCAAATAAGTAATTAAATGCCTAATGCTCAATGAATTTAAACTTAAACTGTGGATTAGTTTACTATTTTTGCTGTAAGCGTATATAATATATGCAAATTGCGTGTTATTTCTATTGAACTATTTAATTTTATACGGTGTCACCGGCTGGATAAGTTTTAAGGGTATTTTAATTAAGAATGCTATCATTAAACATTTCAATATTAAGTTGCTGTTTCCATGGCAATAAAACTCTGTTGTTGTCTCTGACACTAACAATATCGAAGTCAAATTGCCAATGCTCAGAATCGGACCTTAATTTGAGTTTGAAACACTTTTAATCCATTTAAATTTCGTTGTAAACGGCATAAATACGATCGTTAAATTTCATTACTGCATATATAAATGTATATGACAAAACTGCAGTTATAAATATGTATTTATTTAAGTTAAACTTACTTAAACTAACTTCGTATCGAGAGTTGAAAAAGTTTTTCTTAAAGAATCTATAATAAAAAAGAAAGAAGTTTGTGTGTGAGTGAGTGAGTGAGTGAGTGTGTCGACGGTGTTCTGAAGAGACCACTGCACGTAGAGCTACAAAATTTGGGGAAAAGGTACGTCTATATATGAAATTTTGCACCTCGAAGCCCGATTTTCGATTTTTTTGATTAGATTTTTTTTATTTAATTTTTTATGTGATTTTTAGCGTTTTTTTTATGTTTCGAGGCGATTTTTCCATATAAGTGCGAAGAATAAGGTTTCTTTCTTTTAACCCAATGTAGTAAATTTTGTTCTCTTTTCAAAAAAGTTTATTCGAAATTCGTGCAGCGATTTTTGAATTTTTAGCGCATTTTTTTATGCGGTTACTGAACAGCAGTTAATGCGTCTTCATACCTATAAGTGGTGTTACCGTAGGGGGGATACAGTTCTGTCGCCAAATACCGCCAAGTTTGTCGCCAACGTGGAGATATATCACCAAATTTGGCGACCAAAATTAGTCGCCAAAAGTGACGCCAACTTGGCGATATCTGTAATATTTCTCTAAATTCCCATAGACTTCCATTGTAAACCAATAGGGGTTACTTGCTCACAGAAAATGAACGAATTGAGATATTTTATTTCAACAAAAACTAATATTAACTTAAGGGGTTATATTAACTATATTTAAGGAAATGCAAGTAAACTAAATTATGAATAAAAGTAACATGATACAATGCATGCTTTCCCAAACATAAATTTTAAGAGAGCCCGCAAGTCAAAGGAATTAGATTTGAAACTTTTATCCAATTACACTAAATTTTGAATTTCGTGATTTTTGAACTGTTTATGATTTTTAATTCGATTTCTACGTTTCTTCGCTATCTGCTGCAATTTTTAGACATTCTATTTTTGGCCTATAATACTAAAGTAATTTCTGCTCTTATTTCAATAAAGTTTATTCGAATTTCGTATAGCAATTTTCGAATTTTTCGGGAAATTTGTATGTGATTTTTAGTATATTTTAGCGATTTCCTACCATTTTTCCACATTAGTGAAAGGAATCAACTTTCAATCTTCGAACACAATATATAATTTTTTTTTCTCTTTTTTAAATTTGTGCAGCAATTTAAAATTTTTTCGCGATATCGTATTGTGATTTTCAGAGCTTTTTCGCAATTCGAGCTGTTTTTTGACGTACCCGGGCAACGCCGGGCAAGTTAGCTAGTATTTATCATAGTATTATTCAAAATTTTATCGTGTCGCCAACCAGCGCTAAATCGCAAAAAATGAAATTTTCATTATTTTTTTTAGGAATGCTAAATAGAGGTTCTGCCGATTTTTTTATGGGTATATATACCTATGAGAAGAATATTCTATAATTTTTTTCAAATATTTCTGAGCATGCGCTTATGGGGAACTTCCTTGATACCATTTTATCAATTTTTCAGATGCATTTTTCTTAACCTGATGCAAAAGATGAATCGCCAAATATTATTTGAATTGCAATATTTCAACTGAATAATTTTTTAAGTATTACGAACATTCTCTTTCATGTTTAAATTAAATATTTTCGTTTTTTAATATTATCACTCATTAAAATGGAATTTTTTTTCTTTTTTAAAGATTTCAAATAAAATTAGTAACAGTTTTTTGTCTTTTATTTTTCTAGGTGTAATAGCCGTTTCAATTTTTTCAACAACAAAAAACTTCGCCAAGAAATAAAATGGTAACCTTATCGTCCAAAATAACAGAACTTTTCGTCATAATTCTATAACTAATCTACGTAGAACGATGTGTTATAGCTTAAAACCTTCCCTGAAACGATACCTATCTAACAGTATAAGTTCAGTCAAAATCCATGCGGTAGAACTCGAAATCTAGGCGTTCGGAACGAAATTTCCGTTTGGATTTTATATATATAATAGATAATAGATAATAGATTATGTGTTATGAACTATCTCAAAGTTTAAAACAGATCGCATTGTTAGATTTCCTAATTTTAACAATATCGCGTTATGTTAGTTCCACATTCCACCACCAGGGAGCGCTCTCTATTCTTAACGAAAGCGTATCTGAACGAAACTCCTTCATGCAACCTTTCCGTAGATACATGAATCGGGAGGGTGGCGGTCTTAACCAATAATTTAAGATAATTGCTGAAATTACTACGAAAAATATTTTAAAGAGGCTCTACGCGGGCCCCTAATAGAGATAGAGGAAATCGGAAGACGGCAAAATAATTGCGGGGAAAAGTTTGCTTGGGTGCTTCGGAGCTACTTTTGGCGCGAGATCTAAGCTCTACGACCAATAGGAGCCCAGATATTTAAGGAAATATGAAGTAACAAAGTCCAAAATAATAGAATTTTCCGTAATAATTCTATAACTAATCTAGGTAGAATGATGTGTTATAGCTTAAAACCTTCCCTGGAACTATACCTATCTAACGGTATAAGTTCCGTCAAAATCCATGCGGTAGAACTCGAAATTTCGGCGTTCGGAACGAAATTTCCATTTGGATTTTATATATATAATAGATGTACTTTTAAAGGTGTTATTTTTTATATACAGTAACATGCAAATATTTTTCAATAGAAAAGTAATCATACTTGCTAAGATCTTAATATTCTGAGGGAGTCCAAACAAAGCCAAACATGTTTTGAACCAAAACGTTTTATCAAGGTAATCTATCTTTTGTATTTAGGATAACTGAAAGATGTAGAATTTATATATTGTGTCAAACGTGGATATTGCTATTGAAAAAAAAAGTTTGGGTTCGTTTTGATATGTAAATTGCTGCCTAAGTCAATTTTATATACATCATTTAAAAGTAGATTCTAATTACAATCGTTTGGCACCTGTAAATTTCTTTTACAATAATTTGTTGCAGAGTTAGTGCACTGTCAAAAATATCGTGAAAAATTACCTCTGTTTTTCAATGCTATCCATTTTCTGACCGTTTAGAACACTTCATAGGTGTTTATGTAGCGTTCTCATTGGTCAGAAAATAGAGAGCCTTTAAAAACAGAGGTAATTTTTCAGGATATTTCCAACAGTGCAGGGCATGTTTGTTTCTTTTTTCCATGACTGTAAAAATGAAAAAAAAGATGATGCGTTAATTCACTTTATAATCATACTAGCAAACCCCGCGGCTTTGCTCGCGTAATATTTGAAATATGCCAAGTGATATTTATATGTCTAATTTTTATTAAAAGGTACTAACTAAATTTTTATTTTATTAAAAGGTAATATTTTATTTTATTAAAAGGTTTTTTAATTAAAAGGTACTTATTACTTTTAGGAATAATTCAAAAATTACTATTTAAAACACAGTTTGATTAAATATCATTATTACACTGCATTAGGCAGAAATGAGACTTAAATTAATAAAATGAAATAAAACTAAATAACTGATAATTTAGAAAATATTTTGAAACTTTTATGCTCAATTAATACGTTCATTTCAGTATTCATTTGAAGTTTTGAATTTTTTAGAAACTATCTTCTTACATCTTAACCCTCTGTCTACCAGAAGGGTCCAATGGACCCGACATGTATATTCAAAATATCTATTCAAACCAGAAAATTTCTTCAAAACAAACTAAATGTATAAATCAGACAATAATAAGTTAAATAAACAAATTAAATAGTTTTAAGTAAAAATTCTGGTGTAGAATGTTTTTATAAAACTTGAGTAAAATTTCCGGTAGTTCTAGGGTTAAAATTAACCATCATGTCAAATTCCAAGTCCTACCACCTGTCTCAATATAAAGGGCTATGTTGAAACAGGAACTGTCACCATTAATTTGCCAACATTAATTTTGAAATCTGTTTGTTTTTTCCTAATATTCCACAGAAACGTAATTTAGAAAGCTTTTAAAACCTTTTTTAGAACGTTTGTTGTTCCAGTGAACCCTAAGTGGTAGAATCACCGGCATAAAATATAACCTGTGTAGGATCAGGGACTGTTACCATTGATTTGCAACTATTACTTTTATAATCGGGTTTATATTCCCTGAAATTGCATAGAATCGTAAGTTAGAACTTTTTTAGAATGCTTTTCGCACCTCCCCTTCGCTTCACCCCTTTTTAATTCGAATTTATTTTCGACGTTCCTTCGAGGGGATTTATATTTTATAAGTAACTACCATGTCATATTTAAAGTTTCTAGCCTTTTCGGTATCACAGAAATCGCAATTTAGAAAGTTTTTAGCTCCTGCAACCCTCTGATGGTAGTGCAACAGACATAAAATATAGCTTATGTTTGAGCAGGTTCTATCACCAAAATTTGTCATCATTATTTTTTTAATCGGTTTGGTAATTTATAAGTTTGCTAAAAAATTGTAATTTATAACGGTTTTCACTCACTTCATTTTTTTTAATTTGGAATTTTCTTTCGACTGTCCTTAGAAAGCAGTTGCATCTTGTAAGTAAATACCATGCCATACTTCAAAGTGTTAGACCCCTCAGTTGTGCAAAAAACGCAAATTAGAACATGTTTTGCTTTTGCAACACTCAGATGGTAGTGACAGCAACATAAAATATAACCTATGTTGTAGCAGGGACTGTCACCATTGATTTGCAACCATTACTTTTGAAATAGCTTTGGTATTCCCTTAGATTGAGTAGAAATCGCAATTTAGAACGTTTTCAAGACGCTTTTCGCGCATTTTCACCCCTTCTTAAATTTCCATTTTTTTCGAAACTGTTCTTAAAGATCATTTATATCTAATAAATATGTACCTTGCCTAATTTTAAGTTGCTAGCCACTACCGATCACAAAAATAGAAATTTAGAACGCTTTTTTGCTCCTGCAACGTCTTGGTGATAGTGATACCGACATAAAATAGCTTCTATGTTAGAGAAGAGGCTGTCAGCATCAATTTCCTACCATTACGTTTGAAATCAGATTCATTTTTCTTGAGATATTGCCGACAAATCGGCATTTAGAACGTTTTTAGAACGCTTTTCGCGCATTTTGCTCCTGCATCTCCTCTGGGGTAGTGGAAACAGATATAAAATATAGCCTATCTTGTAGCTAAATCTATCACCATCATTTTTACACCATTATATTTGAAATCGGTTCAGTACTTCCTGAGATTGCATAGAAATCGCAATTTAGAAAGTTTTTTACAACGCTTTTTGCGCATTTTGACCTTCTTTTCGATTTCGATTTTTTTTTTTTTTTTTTTTGAAATGTCCTTAGAGATCATTGATATCTTTAAAACTAACTACCATTCCAAATTTCACGATTCTAGGCCCTTCCGTAACGCAAAAGCCGCAATTTAGAACATTTTTCTCCTGCACACACTTTGGGTAGTGGCACCGACATAAAACATCGCCTATGTTGGAGCAAGGGTTGTCACCATCATTTTGACGACATTATTTTTTAGATCGGTTTGATATTTCCTGAGATTGTGTAAAAACCACCATTAGAACGTTTTTTAGAACGCTTTTCGCGCATTTTCACCTCTTTTAAATTTAGAATTGTTTAAGAACTGTTCTTAGACATCATGTATATCTTATAAGTAACTAATATTAAAAATTTCATACTTCTAGGCCCTTCAGTAACGTTAAAATCGCATTTTTAGAACGTTTTTTGCTCCTACACCCCCTTTGGGGTAGTGGCACCGACATAAAACATAGCCTATCTTGGAGCAAGCGTTGTCACCATCATTTTGACACAAATATTTTTTAAATCGGTTTGGTATTTCCTGAGATTGTGTAGAAACTACCATTTAGAACGTTTTTTAGAACGCTTTTCGCGCATTTTCACCCCTTTTAAATTTCGTATTGTTTAAGAATTGTTCTTAGACATCATTTATATCTTATAAGTAACTAATATTCAAAATTTCATATTTCTAGGCCCTTCAGTAACGCTAAAATCGCATTTTTAGAACGTTTTTTTGCTCCTACATTCCCTTTGGGGTAGTGGCACCGACATAAAATATAGCCTATGTTCTAAGTTGGACAAACACCATCATTTTGATACCATTACTTTTGGAATCGGTTCGGTAGTTCCAGAGTTTACCTCCTACAAATAAACAATTTTTTCCTCTTTATAATAGGAGTATAGATGTGGTACATTTCGTCTTAAAAGATCGTCGTCGTATTAACCTATTAACATTCGAAACTGTAAGATAAGGGTCTTCAACAGTGTTGCCAGTAGGCTACTTTTTTAAAATTAATAGTTATTGAATGGCACCGCTTTTTGAAGTGATAAAATCATAGATGCCAACATCTCTTAATTATTCCGGAGTCTGATCCAAAATGAACACGTTTTGAACCGGAAATTTTATTTAATCAAAAATTTCAGAATGAAATCGAAAATGTTCCCCATAGAAAGAAGGTACAAATTCTTATATATACTTTCCGATGTGAGCGTGCAAATTTTGGATCAAACTACGGAATAATTAACCCTCTCACTGCGTAAGTATTTCTTCGCGATGAGCGTCTTTTACAGAATTTTTAATCTTTTATCACCGGTTCTTTAAAGCAGAAATTTGTGAGTATCGTAATCGTGGGAGGTGAAATGTCCTGATTGCATCAGGCAAAGTTTTCGTTAAAGGATAACTGATGGCAATCGCCAATTGGTATTATTTAGACGGAAAAATACATGCCCAAGAATATCTCGGGTTGAGCAGCGTGAAAGTTAAGAAATGTTAGCAACTATGATAAAATTCACCTTATTTAATGCGATATTAATTAAGGTGGAAACGAAGAGAATTTTTCCATTTAAAAAAAGTGGTGACAATCAAGAAATCCGAATTTTAAAAAAGTAGCCCACTGGCAACACTAGTCTTCAACCTTTTTAAAGTTTCCCACCACATATATTGGTAAATAATCTTCGCTTTACTTAATGGTCAATCAATCTTTTTATAATTAATCAAGACAATTTTTTAAATAAAAAATAATAGCAGTATCTTGATATTTAATTTAAATTTAGTTTTAAAGATGCGGAAACGCAACACTAGCAGGTAATGGGTTAAAAATTGCAGAAACACTTTGATTGTTTAAATTGTAACACCACTTTTTACACTATATTTGAGTTCCTTTAGTTAAAGCAGCCCGCAAATGAGCACAGTTTACCTATTGTTTCTAAAATATTCAAAGAGTTATCATTGGAAATGTATTACGGGTTTATCCATGACGGATGAAAATTCATAAAGCAAGTTTCTGGCCTCAATAAAGGGCGATAGAAAAAAATTACGTTTCACTTACTTAATGTATTATTTTTAAATTCAGTATATCATTCAAGTTTAATCAATATTTTATCTAATTAACCCCTTGAGGGGCAAACAAAAATGTCTCTAAATATTGAATTCTCACCGGAATAATCAAAAAATTTTATTTTTAAATCAGGAAAAGCAATTTTTTAGCGATTTTCCTCCAAAGTTAAAAATATAAAATTTAGTTAAAATTTTCTGGTGAGAATCTTGTTTAAATTAGGTGGGATATATTTTATCCCACCGCCTCTCAAGGGGTTAACGAGATATCTGTATCTTTAAGACCTGCAAACTTACGTGTATCTGTATTTTTTTGTCTTTTATGCATTTATCCGAATTTTTTAATCTCAGTTCATTGAAACAGCAAGTCAAATAAATGTATTTGAACCAGAAATGTTATTTAATAGGTGAAATCAAATCGTTTACTATTGATTACTGAGCAGAAACAAAACATTCCTAACACTTTGAGGTCTGGGCTGAAGGTATTTGGTACTTTTCAGGATTTTTTAAAAAATACTTGGAAGATATGTATTTTAATATTTTTTTTATTATAAACTTTTAACTATTTTTATTCATAATCAAGGAACTAATTAAATGTACAAAAATTAATATTTAATGCGAAATTATTTAAAAAAGCGTTTTGTATATTTAAAGAAATTTCTGC
The DNA here is from genome assembly GCA_963932465.1 of Maratus speciosus. NCBI lineage: Eukaryota > Metazoa > Arthropoda > Arachnida > Araneae > Salticidae > Maratus > Maratus speciosus. The sequence goes on along the minus strand of OZ010789.1, from coordinate 285,701,740 downwards.
ATAAGAAAACATAATTTTTTAACATTAAATTTTACCCAAACTTGAACAAATACTTACCGAAATCTTGTACAATTATCTGAAAATAAATTTTATTTGTATATAAATATTATTTAGCAAAATTTGCTTTTGTGTGGTACATTTCAAAGCAGAAAGAGCAACACCACAAAGTTCACAATAAGTTAGATTTAAACGCTAATTCTAGATATTTTCAGATACTTGCTTCCGTTTTGAGCTGTCTTCTACATATTTTTTTCAAATATAAGGTTGCTATATAATATCTGAGAAGATTGCGAACGTATGATGTAGGTGCTTTTGTAGCTCGGAGAGTTAAAAGTTGCCCCCGAGAGACTCTTGAGTTTAGTTCGCTTCACCGAAAATGCCAACCCGAGTGACGTTCGGGATTAGACGTCAAGCTGTTAATTTGTTTTTTGGTCAAGAGTAGATTTGTTGGATTTAACCCCTTGGGGACGATCGTCACGTATACGGGACGCATAAAGAGGTCATAATCCTTGATTTTCACACTTGTTATTTTTTATTATAAACTAGCGGACTCGTCCGGTATTGCTCGGGCCCGTTATAATATTCTTAAATGAACCTGAAATTGGCATATTTTTACATCTTTAACTCGATTTTGTCTAAAATACGTACCCTCTGGAGATATGTTTCCGACGACTGCCTAATTTTCATGTAAAAATATTGATATTATCTGTAAAAATGACTGTCATACACGTAACTATTTCGGGTTTTTTTCCACATCGAAATCTTGAGTGAATTCTTTTTGATTTTCAAACTAACTATATCACTCTTTAAATCAAATATGCGTGAATAAAAATCCGATAATTAGCAAAAATTAATCGATCATTAGCTAAAACGTTAGTATATAGTATTAAAATTTCAGAGCTGTTGTATAGAATTAAATTCATTTTTCTAATAAAAATGTACATGATATTCATCCTGCGGTAAAAACCCCAAACTGTAACATAATTGTAACGTAACATAACCGTAACCTAACTGTAATTTATTGACACCTAACTGCATCGTAACCGTAACCTAATCATAACTTAATGTAACCTATCCCTAACCTAACTATAACGTAACCCTAAAAATAACCTAGCTGCAATGTAACCGTAACCTAAGTGTAATTATATACAACTATATAACCTAAATGCAACGTAACCCTAACCTAACTGTAACTTAATCCTAATCGTAACCTAACTGCATCCTAATCGTGCACGCGCTAGAAAGTAATTTAGTTCCGCTTTCCACCGCCGCCACTGTGTGCAATATGTTTTATAGGAACATCCGACACGGATCACAGATGCCCATGGCCTCGTATAGATGGTGTGCTACGCACGCTCTGCAAAATCTTTTAATTCCACTTTCCACAGCCAGGGAGCGCACTCTTTTGTTAAAAAAAAAAAAAAAAAAAAAAAAAAAAAATGAAACTAAGATTTCCATCCTATCCATAGACATACTACTCGACGGTGTGGGTACTTAAATAAGAATTAAAGAAATTTGATAAAATTACTATTTGGAAATAATAGTAACCACTACTTAAATAAGGTAGATAATATGATCTGTAAAAATATGGTCTATAAGAACCTCTGAAACGGGTCACTGCTGCCTGCGGCACCGTATAGCAGATATGCTGTGCGCGTTGTAAAACATGTTAGTTCCACTTTCTACTGATAGAAGACGCTCTCTGTTCTGAACAAACCTATATCCGAATGAAACTCCATTACTCAACCTATCCGTAGATATGTTAGTCAAGGGTGTGGGGAGCTGAAATAAGAATTTAAGAAATTCGCTAAAATTACTATTTGGAAATATTAACCATTACTCATAAATTAATGGCGGCGCAATATGTTCTGTACGCACATCCACCACCAATCCTAGCTGCCTGCGGCACAGTATAGTAGACGTGCGACAAATTCGAAACATTATTCTGTAGTTAAAAAAACAAACAAATAAATAAACAGGAATGAAAAAGTGTCTTTAAAAATAAACAATAATACTTCTGAAGTAAAAAAAAAACAATAATAATATAAAAAATAAGAATTTAATTTCTCTTTAAAATATTGCTACTCGCTACAACGATACAAAGCATTGGAATCCAAGGACTAACTGTTGCCAATTTCTAATTTACAGTGCTAAATGAGCCAGTAAGGAGTGTTTTTATCCTGTATTTAACGTTTTAAAACTATATTTCTTGTCATGTGTAATTACATTAATTTCAACCACGTGCCTCCAATTTCCCACTAATTATCGCCGATCACTCAACCAATCAAACTAGATAAGAACGGGAAAACCGATGACCAAACAAAATTCCCGCCAGGTTGTCAAGTTGGTTACTTCGCCATTTGAAACTGATCTATTCTTTTAAATTTTCATGTGTAATAAATATGTTTGCAAAGTATGCATTTAAATTTAATATTTAGTACTAAAATTTAATATTTTGTTGAAAAAACAGTCCCTTTTGAATATTTTTAACCCTTTGAGGAGCGGTGGGATATATTTTATTCCACCTTCGATTAATCAAGATTTGCACCAGAAAAAATTTGTTAAATTTTACTTTTCTAACTTTAGAGGAAAAAAAAAACGCAAAATTGCTTTTCCTTATTTTGTAATAAATCTTTTTGCAGATTCCGGTGTGAATTCAACATTACAGAAACACAATTACTTGCCCTCCAAAGGGTTAACTCTACCCCGATTCCGATTTGTTAAATTATTTCTGCGAAAGCTTTATAGAACCAACCAACCGAAAGCAAGCGAAAAACAAGAGTATTTTTGATGAGCGAAGTTTTATAAACCAATCAACCGAAAACAAGTGGAGAAAAAGAATGTACTTTTGATGAGAGTGAGATGCGATTTTTAATTAATAACTCAACTAATTATTAGAATTTTAAAATTCCGAGTTTCAGGTGCAACAGGACTCGTGCTACCCTCACAAAAATTTTCAGCTTTGTACATCCGGTAGATTTCGATAGCCATAGCAGACACACAGAGCGAAACTTTCTTTTATTAGTACTTATTCTGCCTTATTTAATCAGGGCATTTTCCCGATTCAATTAGGTAAAAATTTCTGTTTTGAAAAACCAGTGATAAAAGAATAAAAATTCTGTAAATGACGTTTGTCGCCAAGGGTTTAACCCTTTCCGGCGCGGAGTAATTCTGTTTATAAACTGGTGAAATAATGAATTGGCACCAGAATTTATAAATGAATTTAATGGAAAATACGAACTGGCTTTCTTTTCACGTACAATATAAAAAGTAAATTTCAATTAACCCTTAAACGCATGAATTATTCTTTTAGAATTGTGTTTTTTATTTTTATATTAAGGAGACACCAGAAATCTTAAGATAGACTTTTAACTTTATTTAGTAGCATAGGTTTGTAATATTTAGAGGATTAATATTTCTATGTAAATATAGTGGTTGTAAGAACTTAATTTATGTATTAAAAATTGAATAAAATGGTGATGGAAATTTACATCACTATGCAATTAAGGGTTAAATATTCTTGTTGCCGTTTGTCAGTTTTGGAACTAAAATTAGATTTCCTTTTTTAAGGACAACGCCCTCGAAAGGGTTAAAAAAGTCTGAATATTGGTATGTGTGCTATTATATCTACTAACATGCACATACCCAACTATAACACTTTTTAATCCCTTCAGTAATTTTAATCAAGATTCGCATCAGAAAAATATAATTAAATTTCTCTTTTACTACTATGGTGGAATAAAATCAAAACTTTTTATTATTTTGACGTAATTTTTTTTTTTTTTTGAAAATTCCGGTCTGAATTCACCATTACCAGGATATAATGACCCTCAAGGGGTTAAATTATTTGACTTGAATGAACAAATTAATTTTCGCGCATTAATTACTAAGATTCACTAATATCCATTTTTAACCCCTTCGTGAAAAGCGGTACGAATACGTGTCGTAAAGGAAGGCACAGATCTTTGATTTTAGAAATGAATATTTGCGAACTGTAATTTTATCTAATCACGGGATTTCAATTTTTAACCCCTTAATTCTTGCTCCCGTCATTATCACGGACTGAGGTGACGTTCATTATTTCTTATTCATTATTCATATTCATTAAAGGTCTTATTCGCATTAATTTGTATGATGTAAAACAAACATTAAGACGCAGAATTCTCGCATGATGGCTTTTCTACAAATGTGAATTTGTCCTATAACATCATTCTTTTTCGTCTTAAAAAATTTAATTGCATATTTAATTTAGAAACCTTATAATTATTCTATTTCTGTAATAAAAAATAGTACTTTTTGATGGTTTTTAAAATAGTAAGTGATCCTTAAGGAGTTAAGCAATGGAAAAATAACAACCTGCGAAACGTGGCCAGTGCTGCCGCATCTGGCGAATTTTTTGTTTCAAAATTTCTATTCACACCATAAAAATTTCTATAGTAATTTTCTTTTATTATATTTAAGGAAAATCTATCAACACTTAAATCAAAAATAAGTGTTAAAACTCTTTGGTGAGAATTCGAAAAGTCTAATTAAAAAATCAGACAGATGCGGCAACACTGAAAGTGGCACGAAAAATTTAAAAGACATATTTGACACTCTTCACAAAAGAGTTAAACATCAATTTTAAAGGTGTCAGATGGGAGAAGGTTTATAAATCCTGTTTCCACGACGAATTAAAAATTTTATATCAGTACAATTAATGTTACCACGTAAATAAACACATAAAATCGCATATTTTAATTATATATTTATTTAAAAGCGCACCATCTATAAGGCATTTTGAAAATGAGTAGAGTAACTTCAGTTTTTTTTTAACAATTGTTTGCTTTATGTAACATTAAATAATAAAATGCAACTGAGATAAAAAGTTAAGGCGGTTGGTTCTCAAGTCACAAGCTCGAAACTTTATGACATATTTACTGACTCATTTTTACTTTCTTTTATCTGTACCAGAAGAAAGTATTATATTCCTGAAAATTTTCGAATTTCGGTTTTCGGCGGATTGACACGATTTAGGGGTCAGAGAATCCGAAAAGCATGAATTAAAAAATGTCCGTCTGTGTGTATGTGTGTGACACAAATTTTGTGGGCGCTCTGTCTCGAGAAATAATGAACGGAATTTAACAAAACTTTAGGTTCAGTTAGTCTCTGATATAAACTGGTGCTGATTACATTTTGGTGAAATCGCCCAACGGGTGGCGCTGCTATGCTGCATTTTTCAAGATTTCCAAAATAGCTATCTCTCAAGAACTAAATCACGGATTTTTACAAAACTTCAGATTACATTAGTACTTGATATAATTTGGCGTTGATTAGTTTTTAGTATAAATCGCCCAACAGGTGGCGCTACTATGCGGCATTATTCATGATTATCGCAATAGCTCTATCTCATGAACTAATGCACGAATTTTCACCAAATTTCAGATTCAGTTTGTCCCCGATATAGATTAGTACTGTTTAGTTTTTAGTCTAAATCGCCCAACAGGTGGCGGTGCTAGGCTGCATTTATCACGATTTTCGCAATAACTGTATCTCAAGGACTAATGCATTAATCTTCATCAAGCTTCAGATTCAGTTAGTACCCGACATAAATTGGTCCCGATTAGTTTTTGGAGTAAATCAACCTACAAGTGCCGCTGCTATGTAGACTGTTTTACGATTTCAGCAATAGTTCTACCTCAAAAACTAATGCACGAATTTTCATCAAACTTCACATTCAGCTGCAACTTGACATAAGTTGTTGCTGATTACATTTTGGTTTAAATCTCCTAACCGGTGGCTCCATTTTTCCTGAAATATTAACATGTATGATATAGAAGAAACTTTTGCGATTGCGACATCCGACTAGTTAAAAGTAGAGGTAAACAAATGGCAAAGGCTTCTATGGAAGCGATTTGGAATCGAAAGACGTTTTCCCTTTCCTGATAAACAAATTATTTATCGATTTATTATCGATTTTGTGTCATGTGGACAACCGGGTTTTCTCCCTTCATTGACTGGTATTTTCCCTTTCGTCCGGAAATTCGATTCCAAACGTCAACGTTGACAGTATTTTCTGAAAGATCTTTTGCGTTTACCAAAAATTGAAAATGTCTTTCGATTACATAGTTTCTGAATAACTACACCTGCCAATTTCATGCGTTCCCGAACAAAAATGAAATAAAACTTGTGTCATAAAACTGCTCGTTCTGATTTGAGAACAGCATTAAGAAAATATCGTAAAATGTACAAACAAATGTCCCGGAAGCAAATATAAAATATTCGGTACTACTTAGTTATCCCGTCGACCAATTTCGCCAAATTATATAAATCGCCAAATCTCTCTCCTAATTATGCAAATTGGCACAATTTTTATTTTAAATAACGAAAGAACAAATAAATTAATGTAGCGTTAATAAAAATACAAATAAAACGTCGAAATAAAAGTCACTTGATGACATAAACACGTGTAACTTGCTTTAAATCAAGAAATGTGACATTCACAGACATAATTCGACCATTATTGGCATTTAATCTTATAGTTTGGCGGCAGATTTGTGGTCGACGGGACAACTAAGTTGTACCAAATATTCATATCTAACTTAAGTTTTATTAATTTGCATTTAAAAGCCCCTGGTTTATCACAGTAATTTGTTCACTCATGACGTGTATGATATAACAATGATATTCTGCTGTATAGAAAAAAGTATATTTATGTAATTTGTTGTAAGTGCAATCGCATTTCTACAGGCTTCGTACGCAATAAGAGATTTGGGGGAATTAGGAGTTTTAATACCAGAAATCTGTTAAAGTACTAGTCGCTATATCTCAAGATAGATTTTTTTTTTTTTTTTTTGTTACATAAAAAAATTATTATTTTATAAAAATTATGGTAAAAGCGTTTAAAAGTCCCTGAAGCATACGAATCCTGTATTACTTTTTTTTTTTAATTTCAGTAATACATTCAAAATTGACACCAGAAAATATAAATGAACAATATATTATTACATAAAAAAATATTTATGTAACTGTAAAAAAACTATAAAAACAACTGTAAAAAAAGTGCCTCTTCATGTATGTATAAAGAAAATTCAAAGTGAGGGACTGTTAAAGTCTTTTTGCCTTAACTTGAAATAAGAATATTGAAAGGAAATGATGTGGATTGCGATTTTATTGTGGGAAAATATATTTACACACCTTGGGATGACGCCATATGGATGATGCTAACAACAAATTACGTTTAAGGCTACACATTTTTTAATTAATTTTTCTTCGGAAACACATGAAATTGGTAGGTTTTTTTATTAAAAAAAACTATGTAATAGCAAGAAGTTTTCACTTTTTATGTGCTTTTGTAATTAAATAAATGCGTAGCCCCTATAGTCGTAGTCTGGTCTGTCCGTATATAACAGCACAAAAACTACCCAGCATAATGGTTTGAAATTCATTATATATATAACGTTGCGAAACTTTGTAGCGTCATTTCAAATTTTATGAAAATCGAATCAAAACTTGCAAAGACATTAATAAAATTTTCTCCATTTTATTACATCCTATCGTAAGTAATTAATTCAATGATATCCCATCATGGGTAATGAATAGTGTGGTCGACTTATGTGGTTAATTTTTTCTCCGATATTACCCCACTAATCGAAACATACAATGAATGGAAAAAACTGCAATACACCTGCAGATAACTTTCATAAAAATCCCATATACATAAATAGATAAGGTGTAACACTACGATGTTGTTTTTTATGTATTATTGTAAGAAATTATTGCTTGATTTGAAAAAGTTAATATAATTTAACTTAACCGAGTGATATTTGTAATCTCTAACACCACGCATAATATATTTTCTTCTTTTAATTATGGGGTGTTTATCATTAAATTAAGCTAAAATAAGTATTCGGAAATGTAGGTATTTTGAATTGAAAAAGAAATCTCTAGCTTGGCAACACTGCATCCGCGGTTAGTGCATTTTCTGCATCAAACAGGAAACTGAATCAAACAAAGGGAAAATACCCCAAACTGGGCTTCAGATAACTGGGTTCATACGCTTCAAGGGCTTTCAAGTACCTTTTACCAGATCTTTTGTAAATTAATACATTGTATGCTGGTCACGTACTAGTACGTTTTTGTGGATTGGGGACAGAAAATATTACTGGTACTGGAATTTTGTACGTACGAAAAAAGAAGGTTTACTCCAAGAATGCTTGCTTCTTATTGGTTGTGAACAGGTTTTAATTTACAGTGGCATTTGTGAACGTAAATTTAATGCTCATTTTCGAAACATTGCCCTCATATAATGTGCTAATATTAACTGTATTTAATAAAACCTATTTTTATTTAAGAAATACATTCAAAATTAATACAAGAAAATATAAATGAAAAATATATTGTTATATAAAAAAAATAGCTTCGGTGCATCTTCATGCATGCATAAAAAAAATTCAAAGTGTATTCAAGCGTACTTTTACAAACGCTTACTGCACGTCTTAGATGTAATAATAAGATGAAATATATAAGAATATTAATTGACTCAGGCAGCAGTAAATCCTATTTATCATCTTTTGCACTGGCCGAGATGGGATATGAATGCATAGGGAAAGATAAATTGACACACAGTTTATTCGGTGGCACAGAGACTGTATCCTTGCATAAGAAGTATTTGATCAGTCTGAGCGACTTTGATAATTATGGCTGTCGTGTCGAAGTGTTAGATCAAGAAAAAATTTGTTCGGACATTCCTAAAATTCCTCGTGGCACGTTTATAAATGAAATTAAGGAACAAAAAATCTTTCTCTCTGATTTGAATAACCAGGTTGAATTGCTATATCAATTTTCACTTAACGAAATTCATGGGCTTATAGCGGCTGATGTAGCAGGAAAGTTGTACACCGGAAAAATAAAGCAACTGATTTCTGGTTTAGTATTAATGAAAACACGTCTTGGTTGGACTATGATGGGAAAAACTGGCATGTTTAACGTATCGAGAGCACGAACAGCGTTATGTCACTACATGTAAATGATGCAAAAATTTCAGATTTATGGCGGTTAGACACTCTAGGAATTCTCGATCCTGATGAAAGCGGAAACAAACAAGAAATCGAAAAAGTAACCGAAGAACATTTTAATAGAAATATAAAAATAGATTCAGAAGGAAGGTATGAAGTGAGCCTCCCATGGATTGAAAACCACCCTCCATTGTCAACTGGTCGAAAAATCGCTAAACAGCCATTAAGAAGTTGTGTTGAATCATTAAAGAAAACGGGAACGTTACAAGAGTATGAAGATATATTAAATTATATATTATTTGTCTTTAGCAAAAAAAAAAAAAAAAAAAAAAAAAAAAAAAAAAAATGTGATACCTAAATTTTGATACGTAGACGTTATGCTGCCGAATTTTAGCGGAAACAAACTTGCCAACAACCACTTAGTCTTCCATAGAATTTGCCTTAACTTGAAATAAGAATATTGAGAGGAAATGATGTGGAATGCGATTTTATTGTGGGAAAATATACAGGGTGTTCCGTTAAAGGGGTCCAATATTAATAGGGGTAATAGAGGAGATCACACGGAGCATAAATCAGTATATAATGCCTGGCCGGATCTCAATAATTTTCAAGTTACAGCAAATAGAATGAAAAATCGGAAATTTGTAAAAAAACCCTCATTGCTAAACTATCGATAACGCTACATAAAAACGAAGCACATATTTAGAAAGAGCAGAAAAAATCCTACGAAATGACATAAGTTGTTTTAGAATATTGAGAATTAATGGCGAGTTACAAGCTCTGAAACAGTGAAAAAATACAAAATCAAATATTTAGCAAAATAGTTAATCGTTAATTCCAAAAATGCAACTCTACCTACATCAAGGAAAATGTTATAAAATTTGGTCCATTCCGAAAGCTTTCGAAGAAGCTGACAATAAACCATATCAGTTTAATTGTATGGGAGAAATCAAGCAGTTCCCTAGTTACAACTCTGTACTGTTGCACGCTCGGAAAGGGCGAAACTCCGCCCATGACGATTGTAAACACCTCGTTTTAATATCTTTCAATTATACATTTCTGATCAACCTCTATCAATACCCTTTCATTATTCAGTCTGGTCAACTGAATGACATATTGTGCAGCTCTCGCCTTGTCTTAAAGCAAACTCCGTGACTGCTGCGTTTCCTCCATGAACTTTCAGGATGATGAAGAAGTACTTTTTATGCAAATTTTCTATGTGTATAGGAAGAAAAGTGTAATAAAACAGCAGTCATCAGTGGGCGTTATGTTAAAGGGAGGCTGTTGTAAGTGGGATTGTAGTAAGTTGATGTATAATAATTATGCCGGAATACTCTAACGAAGAATATGCGGACATGCATCTGATGTACGGGCAAGCTCATGGAAATGCATGTCTAGCACAGCGCATGTACCGTGAGCAATTTCCAAGGAGACGTTGCCCAAGTTCGAAACTCTTCATAAAAATCGATAGACGATTACGGGAGACTGGATCGTTTAATACGGCAAGCATTGATGCAGGGAAACCTCGACATGTACGAACACCTGCAATGGAAGAAGATGTACTGAATATTTTTAAAGATAACCCCTCCACGAGTACACGAGCTGCTGCGTCTGAAGTCGGTGTTTCTCACCAAAGTGTGTGGCGTGTTCTGCGTGCAGAAAACATGCACCCCTTTCATGTGCAGCGGGTACAACTGTTATCAGTAACAGATTGTGCTCAGCGGACAGAATTCGTACGCTGGTTGCTTAATGTAACAGAAAATAATCCACAATTTCTGGAAAATATTTTATTTACTGATGAAGCAACATTTACGAGAGAGGGCGTGGTAAACACGCACAATATGCACACATGGTCATATACAAATCCGCACACTGTTTTCCCGTCGAACGCACAACAAAAGTTCAGTGTGAACATATGGGCAGGTGTCCTCGGCGATTATCTCATAGGACCATATTTACTCCCAGATGTACTCAATGGCAGTACGTACTTGGTTTTCCTACGGGATATCTTACCGCAGTTACTGCAAAATGTGCCAGCAACATTGCGCCACAATATGTGGTTTATGCACGATGGCGCACCGGCACATTTTTTCATAGGTGTTCGCAATCACCTCAATTCAACATATCCTGGGAAATGGATTGGACGCAGTGGACCTGTTGCTTGGCCTGCACGCTCTCCAGACCTCAATCCGTTAGACTTTTTTGTTTGGGGACACCTTAAATCGCTGGTGTATGAAACGCCTGTGGATACACCGGAGGATTTACTAGCGCGAATCGTTGTCGCTGCAGGAGACATTCCCAACTCCGTCGGAGTTTTTCGGCGTGTTCGCCAATCTTTACGACGTCGCTGTCGGCTGTGCGATTCTGTTAATGGGCGCAACTTCGAAAACCTATTATAATAATGTCCGTTCGTCTGCCTTCCGACAATGAACTGTGCAGCGCAGGCCAGAAGACTATGCTTCACATATGTCATAAAGTACGTGGAATGTAATCCTTTATTTGTCATTTTTCTTTTATTTTCAACACTTTTTGGCACAGTATTTTGTAAGTCACAGGCTGTGGTGTACTCAAATTGTAAATTACAAAGTTTGTATGAATTAATTTAAAATTTAGTGTCTTTTTTAAATTTATAATTAATAAAATTATTATGCTATTTGTTATTATTATTTCCTATCATAAATTATGATGCACATATACATACAATAATTGTCCATGTAAAACATGTACTGAAACTTCTTGCATAGTTACAAATCGCAATATTTTTAATTATTTCCGAATTTTCACCACCAGTTTAATTTTAAAGAATTTAACTTAAGCTTTATATCAATAAAAGACCACTTTAAAATGTAGACTATTATTGTAAAGTTATTTTGGTTCATTCAACTCTTGAATAATTAAAAATGTTGCATCTCAGAAGAAGCATGATCGAAAATGTATAGTTGAGAGTAATTAAAAAGGCGGTGTTTCCAATCGTGATGGGCGGAGTTTAACCTTTGCTAGTGTCAAAGAAAGCGGAGTTGTAACTAAGAAACTGATTAATTTCTCTCACACAATTAAACCGATATGGTTCATTGTAAGCTTTTTCGAAAGTTTTCGGAATGGACCAAATTTTACTACATTTTCCTTGTTGTAGCTAGAGTTGTCTTTTTGGAATTAACGATTAACTATTTTGATGTATATTGGATTTCGTACTTTTTTCACTGTTTCAGGGCTTGTAACTCGTCAATAAATATTGCTATTTTAATACAATTGATGTCATTTTGTAGGTTTTTTTCTGCTCTTTCTAAATATGTGCTTCGTTGTTATGTAGCATTATCGATAGTTTAGCAATGAGGGTTCTTTTACAATTTTCCGAATTTTCATTCTATTTGCTGTAACTTGAAAACTATTGAGATCCGACCAGGCTTTATATACTGATTTATGCTCCATGTGATCTCCTCTATTACCCCTATTAATATTGGACCCTTTTAACGGAACACCCTGTATTTATACACCTTAAAAATGAATATATCAAACCAAAGAAAATGATCCGGTTCTTACTACCTAAAATTATGCACACCTGTTTCATGATTAGACATCGAATCTTACATAATTAGATTCACAATAAAGGATGACTTCAGATATAGATGGTGCTAACAACAATGTAAGTTTAAGGCTATTCACAAATCCAAAGGATTTATTACTTCCTGACACATTTTTAAATTAACTTTTCTTCGGAAACGCATGAAATTGTTAGGTGGTTTTATTAAAAACTATGTAATAGATAGAAGTTTTCACTTTTAAGGTACTTTTGTAATTATATAAATACGTAGCACCTAAAGTCGTTGTCTGGTCCTACCGTCTGTCCGCAAGTAACAGCGCATAAACTAACCAACCGAATGGTTTGAAATTCAATATATGTATAATCGCTGCAAAATTATGTTACGTCATTTCAAATTTTATGAAAATCGAATCAAATGTTACAAAGACATGAATAAAATTTTTCTTCATTTTATTAAATCCTATCATAAGTAATTAATTCAATGATATCCCATGATGCGTAATGATTAGAGTGGTTGATTAGTCTGTTTCATTAATTCCCGATATTACTCCACTAATGAAAACATACGCTGAATAGAAAAAAAACTGTAATAAACTTGCAGATAACTTTCTTAAAAATCCCATATACATAAATAGACAATGTGTAACAATGTACTACGATGTTGTTTTTCATGTATTATTGTAAGATATTGCAGCTTGATTTAAAAAAGTTAATGTAATTTAACTTAACCGTGTGATGTTTGTAATCTCTAACACCACGCAATATATTTTTTCTTATTTTAATCACGGGGTGTTTGTCATTAAATTAAGGGGTCTCAGGACTCTTAAAATTGGAAAAAATAAAAAAAAGCCATTTTTAACATTTGATATCTTAAAATATATATGATTTTAAAACACAATTTGTATTGGGGGGAAAAGTATAAGTATGTTCTTTCATTTCATGTATTTAAAAAAAAGCAAGATCTGCATCATCAATTAGAATTTATAGGGTCCGCCAAACTGTCAAACATTTGACGGGCAGAAAATTGGTATAACATTTTACACGCAGGATTACAAAATATATATTGCAACTAGAAATAAAATTTTGGTGCCTACTTATACTTCAAATTTTACTAAAAACCGTTAACATAAATAAATTTGTATTTGAAGCATTTTTATATTTTTAATACAAAGTTGTATTTAGCTAATATAAAATTTTAAAAATTTGAGCAGTATAATCACCTAAAAAACATATTTTTTTAACAATAAAAAGGAAATTTTAGGTTCAGTTTATACAGACTAACATTAAACATATGCTTTAAAAAAATCATGTAAAAAAATATTCAGAAGTTTTTGAAATACCCTGGACGTTACGCCCAAAGTCGTCATTTGAGGAAAATGTCTTTAAAGATTCGGAAACGCCGCTTTAGTTATTGGGCGGGTATAATTCAAAAAGGCATAACTTCTGTTCTAGAGGAAAGTTGAAAAAAAAAACAATTATATCAAAATGTTCAGAAAAGATAGGATTTTAACATCTTAAAAAATTACAATTTCAAAAATTTTGAAGCATTAAGAGTACTGAGATCCCTTAAGCGAAAATAAGTATTCGGAAATGTAGGTATTTTGAATTGAAAAAGATATCTCCAGCTTGGTAACATTACAGCCGTGGTTAGTGTGTTTTCTGCATCAAACAGGAAACTGAATCAAAGGGAAAATATCCAAATTTGGGCTTCAGACAACAGGGTTCGTACGCTTCAAGGACGTTCAAGCACCTTTTATCAGGTTTTTCGTAAAATAATATTTAATTTACTCAAAAAAATAAAAAATCTATCTTCAGATACATCGTCCAGTACTTTACGAAATTTCTGGTACCAAAACACTTAAATTCTCATGAATCCCTTGATGCGTACGAACCCTGCACTGTAAAAAAAACGGAGATTCCACTGGCAATCTAGACGCCATTACAATTTCCGTATTTTTACGGTAAATTTTCCCCATAAATTACAGAAAATTTCCGCTTTTCTGATAAAAACGGAAATTTTTATGTAATTTATGGGGAAAAGTTTACGTAAAAAAACAGAAATAGTACTGGCGTCTAGATTGCCAGTAGAATCTCCGTTTTTTTTTTTTTACAGTGTGGCATAAGTTGGCCGTGGATTAAATGTGACTCACGGACCACGCGTTTAATATGCTTGATCTAAGGAAAATTGGGTTGAAGTTAGTTTGATTCAGATATTAATTATATTGAAAAAATCTGTAGAAAGAGACATCTTCAACCAAAAAATATGTATAAAATTTAGACTATCCGCTGAAAGTTATGCTTTGGCATACAGAGATTAAAAATATATAGTAACGAACTGTATAACATCTCTCGTTTAAAATCGGTTTAAAAGAAGGAAAACAGATCATAATTGCAAAACACCATATAATCGGATAAGAGGCAATAAAAAAATTCGATATTAACTCAAGAAACTGCAAATCTTTCCATTTTTCCGAAACTCTAAATTGCCGCAAAGGTATATTTAGGTACCGTGATTTAAAGCTGATTTTAGCCACAAAGTGTAAGGTAACAATGTTTTAAATTTTATATTTAGTGTTGTTTTATATATTTTTCTGGTATTTACTTTTTAATACTTTTATCATTATTAAAAAAAATCCAAATGTTTTCATACAATAAAAATCCAGGGTTTTGCACAAGTGATATGCCAAATGATATTTGTGGGCCTACTAATATTAGAGGCGAATTATGCAGCTGCAGATAATTTAAATATTAGAAATTAAGTCCTATTATAAGGAACCTTAATTCTTAAATACCATTAATTAAGTATGAGGCTTAAATTAGTGAGAAAACTTGTATTCCACTATTTTGAAGCTACATCTTACAAAAAACACTTACAATGCAGTCATCTTGGGAACTCTTTTTATGAGTTATTAAGAAGCAAAAAAAAGATTCGGTAGTTTCAGAGTTTATTTCCTTCAAACAGACATAAAAAAAATTATTTCCAGTATTAACACTAGAATTACCAGAAATTTGAGTCAAGTTTTATTAAAATGTTTCACACTATAATTTTGATTTAAAACAGTTTACAATATTGTTTAACGTTTTTCTTCTTTGTATCTTTTAAATTTATTTCATTATCAAATTTCTGGTTTGAAACGAAACATATTCATATGGTAGCCTTCAAAATGACGGCTCACGGTAGTTCTAGTGTTAATATGCCTTGATTCACCATAAAAATCAAAATACCGTGAAGTACTCAATTTGGAAAAATTGGTTTTGTACATTTAACCGTTATTTTTTTCTGGCGAAAGGTTAAATATGAAGCACTTCCTTATCTAAATCGCAATAATATTTCTTTAATACTAAATTGCAATTGATTTAAACAGTTACTGATATTTGCCTTTTATCACAATTTGTTAAGTTATATTACAAAGTTGTAACTGACTCTGGTATGACAAATAAGAGATTTTCCTAACCCTTTGAGCTCTGATGGGTGAATTTCTTCCCACTTAATTTTAATCTCCAAATGTCACATTGGCATAGGAATGTTCAACAAATTTATTTGGAAATAGATTAATGCTGTTATTTCCAAAATACTGGTGCCAATGTGACATTTGGGCATTTTAAAGAAATTCACCCACAGAGCTCAAAGGGTTAAAAAAAATAATACGAAGAAAGACATTGTTTGTGCATATATGTGTCAAGTTTCTAGATTAAAAGCTTTAGAAAAATAATAGTAAAAATATTTGTAAAAACTTTTGCTCCTATTTCACTCATTTGGAATGCAGTTTTTTTCAAACATTTTTTGGAGAATCACATTATAATAGTAACCTGCATGTAAAATTTTAAAATCTTTACATAGCTGCCAACTTGTACGGATTTTTCTTACCACTAAAATTTAATAAAAAATTTTGAATTATTTAAACGTTAAATTTGCTTGAATTTCGGTGTTTCAATTAGCTAAAATTTACTACAAAATTTTAGTGGTATGAAAAATCCGTACAAGTTGGCAGCTATGTCTTTAGTCCCAAAATTTTTGATTTTATCATCATTATAAAGCATTTTCTAATAATTTCAAACTTTTAAATCTGAAATACTCTAACAAATGTTCTTAGCAAGCATTTACGTTAATTACTGTATATATATATATATATATATATATATTTTTTTTTTTTTTTTGCTTTAACAGATTAACCCTAGATCTACCGGGAATTTTATTCAAGTTTTAATAAAACGTTCTACACCAGAATTTTTATTTAAAACTATTTAACTTATTTATTTACCTTATTTTTGTCTGGTTTATATACTTAGTTTATTTTAAAGAAATTTCTGGTTTGAATGAATATTTTGTATGTAGACGGAGGGTTAACCTAATAAAGCCTATCGGTACCATATGGTACCGGAAAAGTTTCAAGCATTTTGTTTTTTTTGTTTTAATACCAGAATTTTTGAACGGAAACATTATCTTTATTTGACGACTTAAACTTCGTGGTAAAACCAGACAGAAATTGCTATTTTAAAAAAACTGGTGTGAAATGCAAGTTTTGCATTTTAAAGAGGGAATAAAAAAAATAGAAACTGTAGAACATTTTTTGCTCTTGCAAACCTTTGTGGGCAGTTTGTACAAAGATGAATGCCTTCGGGACCGGCGGTTTGTACACAACTTTTATTCGGTTGGCACCACTTAAAAAAAAAAAAAAAAAGAAAAAAAAAGTGAACTTTACGTAAATAATCACGAAAATGCTTTAATTAAGGAAAGCAAATATTATTTTTCTTTTATACTGGTGCCGAAAACAACTTCCGTATACTGTCTTTGAAGTTGCATATGTGCACCCATGGTCCGCAATATGACAACACTCTATTGCACATGGTACCTTATGTGCTATCATTAGAGTCATTCTCTGAAAAGTGGCAATTTTATGTCCCAGGGGCCTTGAAGACATATTTTTAAAATTACAATAAGAAAGGGTGATTTAAACTATCAATATTAATCAGTTATACATATAAACTGTAATTATTTGCTTACGGAAAATAGAATTTGATAAATTTAATGTATTTTTTAACGCAAATATCATTCCCTCACTATGTCCCCATTCACATATGTAGGAAAGAAAATGCTTTCTCTGCTATTGCAGCACATATATTTATAATTATTTTTTCGAAATTCATTAAACACACTTAAATACATATTTCGCCATTTAATTATATTTATATCTTATATAATGAATGAATTAGGGAACTTTTTAATGAAGTCCCTTGCATTTGTCGTCATTCCCTCACATAACTATAAATTTGCCATTATTTACTTAGTAGAAAGCAGCACATGCTTTATATATGTCTAGGACATTTATACAAGAGTAAAGTGAAGAATCCATCTTGTTGTTTGCTCATGACTGTTCACATGTTGCACATGTTGCACATGATTTGTTCTTGAATAGTTAGTATATGGCTTTGAAGTACTAGATCAATGTAAGTATTTTTATTACGCGTCATTCCCTCATCTATTATAAATTTAATAAAAGCTAATGAAATGTCTTTTTATGTTATTATATTCTTAGACATGTGTTTCCAAAGATATTTAGTAACTGAAAATATGCCCAAGACTAATCACTTTTGTATAACATGGTTTTCAGAAGTATTTCGTCATTCCCTCACAATCATTCCCTCATAATTTTAATATGAGGGAATGATTTAAATTGTGAGGGAATGATCTGAATCCATTTATATATGTACTAACAGTAAAATAAGGAAATCTAATGCAATAAAATACACATTAAAAAACTCATAAGACTTTTAATTACCGTAAGTAAAGATAATACATTTTTAATTTTTATTATTTTACAGGGAGAAGTTTAAAAAAAAATTAAGAAAAATTGTACTAATTCAAATAAGCATTAACTCTTCTAAATGTTAATGCTTTATCTTTATTTTTTCAATTGACATAGAGTAAAAAAAAATATTATTTATTGACAGTATGACTTCTAATTATAATTTCTTTTACGTTTTAAACCTTTCAAGGGCTGTGGTATGTTTATGAAACCACTTAATTTTAATTCCCAAGCGCCACAATGGCATCAGACTTCTTTTAAACTTTTATCTATTTAACACGTGTGTGAAATATAGCATTTTTCTTATTTATAAATAAATTTGTTCTTAAATTCCGGTACCAATCATTTATTTGAACTTTTTAGCAATGGAAGTGGTTTGAAATTAAACTATCCGAAGAATTATGAGATACAGTTTGGTTCATATTATGTTTTGATAAATATAGCAATAAGGTACTTGTAGGCTAAATTTTGAGATTTTTGAGGCAATTTTATTGGGCCGCATTTTTTTTTAAACAGCCACTTTCCAGAGAATGACCCATTAGTGTTCAATGTTGCCAGTGGGATTTCTAATTGTCAACAGTTTTTTGAAATCCTAAAATTCGCCTTTTTTAATGACAGATTAAATAAGGCGAATTTAAGGCAGATTGTACAATTTCAAAAAAGTGGTGCCAATCAACAAATCTGAATAATAAAAAAGTAGGTCACTGGCAACAAAATAAGTGTTGCCAATTTAGAGGATTGTTTTATTGAGATATTACGAATTCATACCAGAAAATCGGAACTGAAATTTTTGCTTTATTCAACGACATTATTTTGTGACATTCCGTGATTAAAACCATTATTTGTAATTTCTGGTATGAATTCGGGTTCTCTTAATTTTTGAATTTCTAGAATACATTCTACCATGAGAATTAGAAGGCTAAATATAGCCTATATTGAATCAGAGATTGCTATCATTATTATTCTTAGAGAAGATTTGGAATCAATTCGGTAGTTCGAAAGTAAGATCGTGATTTTAGAACGTTTCCCATTCATTTCACCCATTTAAATTTTGAAAGAATAGAACTTGTTATGAGCGAGCATATTCGACTTAAATATAAAGACCACATTGAATTTCGTGTTTCAATCCTAAACATTACACGGAAATTGCAGTTTACAACGTTTTTAGAATAGTTTTGGTTCATTTCACATACTTAAATTTCGATTTTTTTTTATTAGCGAACATTTACATCTTAAAGAAAATCATTATGTGAAATTGTATGTTTATAGAATTAACATATTCAAAGAAGATGTAATTTGAGAAAATTTGTCGCTCTTGTACAATTTTCAGGACAGCTGTACAGAAACAAAATGTAGCCCAAATTTAAGAAGTTACTCTCAACAATAGTAAAAAAAACTGTAATCGGTTTAGTATTAATAAAATAATCATAATTTTATATAGTTTTCCTCTCTTTTCACTCTGTTAAATTTCTATTTAAAAAAAAAAAAATCTGCCCTGCTAGAACGTTTGCGTTTTGAAAGTAAAAGCCGTATCACATTTGAAGTTTGTAGAGCTAAAAATTCTATGTAAATCATAATTTAGAAAGTTTTCCGCTTGTTTCACTGTTTTAAATTTAGATTTTTTAAAATCAGTTCTTTACTTTTTAACACTTTAAAGGGCGGTGATACCGTGGCGGACTCACATAATTCCAATCCCTTATTGCCACATTGGCACCGGAATTTTATAATGAAAATTTCACCTTTTTTTAAGTACGCGAAAATATACTTTTAAGAGTTTACAAATAAATTCTCTTGTAAATACTGGTGTCATTGAATTATTTCAATATTTTACGAATATAAATACCTTGCCCCTGAAAGGGTTAAGACCAAAAGGTTTTGGTAGAATTGAAAAGTTGTGGTGTTTTCCCCTAATTAATAGCATCATATTTCATTACAAAAAAATAGATCCTATGTCAGGCAATTTTCAGAACTTTGTGGGTGCAGGCTCTATTTTAAACCAGCAGGTCGGGGGCCGTGAAATGTAACACGAGAACGGGCATGGGCTGTCCTCACACCCCAAACGTATTAAATGACATAAATACGAAAAAAATCTTTAGAATTCTATCTATTAGTGAAATTCGTGATAATTACACTCTTTCTCGTGAAATATGATAACTGAAATGTTAAATTATCGCTAATTTTAAGAATTAATAAACAATAAATTAAAAGCACTCAACTTTTTTTTCCTTATTTGAAAAACTTACTTTTTCTTTACAATTTTTATTATAATAAAATTATACATTATTGTGGATTAAAATACTGAGATTTATGAATTCTCATAATAATTAGTGTGTATATGGATCAGAAACTTTAGATTTTTTTGCAGTTTTTACTTATAGCTTTAATTTCTATACGAATTTCTATAATTCTACAACACACACAAAAAAAAGAGTCTGTATTCGCCGTTTTCATATGCTACGTACATAAGGTGACCTTGGAAGCAGGTACTGTTAGACTCGATCACTTCGGTTTATAGGGAGAGACAGCAGACGAATATTTTCGGGCGTGGGGTGTCGAAACACCCCGCGCCCGTCCTGCCGGGTTAAGTCGCAGAAAAAGAGGAAAATGTTTTTTTTCTTTTTCTTTACGATCACCTACATAATTGTACAGATCAGGTAATAACCCTTTGCATTCGAGAGGTGAATCTCACTCACCACTGGTGTTGTCAGGTGCCCCCCGTAAATCAGGGCTTCAAATGCTCTGGACACCTCTACTTTCTTACAGTTTATTTCACCATCTTGATTCGCAAGACAATTCTGCCTTTAGATATGGTGAAGAAAATTTCTTTAAAATGCTTGTGTGTAGAGCATTTGAAGCCCCGATTTACGCGGTACACCTGGCAAAATCAGTGGTGAATGAGATTCACCTCTCGAGTGCAAAGGGTTAAAGGGTTATCGAGTACATACATATTAGAAGTAATAACAATGCCAAATTTCAGATCTCTATCCCGAATGGTATCACAGCAATCGTAATTTTAGAAAAATTTTTGTTCCTCCACACTTTTGAATTTGAAATTATTGAAAAAAGTTTCCTGCGAGTATTTTCGTCTTACTGGTAGCAATTATGTCAAATTCAAAGAGGCCTATCAATTCCAAATACATCGCAATTAAAGAAGTTTTTTGGTTTTTCACGCTCGTTTCACCTTTTTAAATTTCGAACTTTATAGAAACAGTTCTTAGCGAGCATTTACATCATAAAATTGAAAACCATTCCAAATTTAAGATCTCGATCCCGGACTCTCAAGTATCTCAAGACCCCGGTATTATAGCAATCGCAAATTTAGACCGTTGTTTGCTGCTGCAATCTTTCAAATTTCGATTTTTTAGAAAATGTTCTGGGCGGAGATTTACGTCTTAACCCCTTGGGGACGAGCGACACGTATATGTGCCGCATGAACCACTCAGAATCCTCGGTTTTCCTCACCAGTAAAATTTCACTGTAAAATTTGCCTTATTTAATCAGCGCATTTTCTCGATTCATGTAGACAAAAATTTCTGTTCTTAAAAAACGGTGACAAAAGATTAAAAATTTCGTAAAAGGCTCCCGTCCCGAAGGGGTTAAATGTAACAGCCATCTCAAATGTCAAATTTCTAGCCCTAACAATTTCAAATAAATATTAATTTAGACCATTTATTCAACGTTTTTCTTTCATTTCACCCTTCTAAATTTAAAAATTTCGAAATTGTTTTTAGTGAGCATTTGCACCCTTATAGTTACTACCATTTCAAATTTCAGCTTTCTATGCCATTGGTATTACAATATCGCAATTTTTTTCTCCTGCACTCTTTTGAATTTCGAATTTTCAAAACACTGTTCTATGTGAGTCTTTAAGTCTTAGAAGTAAAGAGCATGTCAACTTTCAAGTTTCCACACCTACAAATTCCCAAAATAAATCGTAATTCAGAACGATGAGACTACTACTTTCATACTAAATTGAAATTTGCATAAACGTTCATTAAATTTTAGGGTTTAGTGTATGGTTTTTACGGAAGTAAATGGCTTTATGGTTTCATTTTAATTTGCAAAACATGAATTTTCAGTTCCCTTCCATTCCTCTCCCTTAAATAAAGCTGCATTTTTAATGCTCCAGAAACTTTTTTTAATACTGGCATATAAGCAAAATTTTTAAGAGTCTTGATAATTCAAAACTTTCATCAAGTGAAGCAATTTCGTTTTTATGTAGACACGTTTTTCCCTGTAGAAAAAATATACCTGATATATATGTCGTGATATCTTAAATCCATGCCCTAGTTTTCGTTCAGAAATCTAACTAAAGAGTTCGTACGCTTCGAGGACTTCCAAGCACCTTTCACTAGAATTTTCGTAGAGTAATATTTGCCTTAATTAATGAAAAAAAAAATCTGTCTTCAGATATACCGACCAGTACTTTACGAAATTTCTGGTACTAAAACAACTAAAATTCCCTGAATCTCGTGATGCGTACGAACCCTGGAAAATATTAATATTTTATTGTAATTACGCAAATTTGCGAGAGTTTATCGTTCACAAATACACATGTTTTATATGTCGCAAATACACATGTTTTATATGTCGCAAATACACATGTTCTCTTATCATATAATCCTCCAGAATCCTTATTTCACTAAAATGTAAGAAATATATTAAAGTTGGTGATGTGTAGAATGAATGAATTTTCACTGAATGAATCATTGATGAATTGCGCAAAAACCTTGTTTCCAACAGCGTTACTAGAATGAGGACTTTTTGTCCCCAAATTGTTGATTTTCACCGCTTTTTTGAAACAGGAATATTCGGCCAATTTAAAAATAGATTAAAATTTCTGAAAAATAAAGCGAATTATACTATTTTTAAAAAGCGGCGACAGTTAAATAATCTGATTTAAAAAAGTTCCCAATCTGGCAACATTGGTTTCTAACCTTTGAATATGTTTTTAATCAAATACTACCAGAAATTTAGTTAAAAAAACATACTTGTTAAACTTTATAATTTTATCAATCAATTATCTTCAGAAACTTTGATGATAAAAAGAATTTTTATGTTTGAGAATTTCTTAGTTCGAATTAAAATAAGAAATTCTTTTTCGATACAGTATTTCTGCTAGAAATTGAATTAAAAATCAAAGTTTGGAAGCTATTCTTTTGCGCATGCCCAAGGAATTCTTTTTCGGTACAATATTTCTGGTAGAAATTGAGTATAAAAAAGGCAGAATTTGGCAGCTATTCTTTTGCGCATGCCCGAGCGATTCATTGGAATAGTAAAATCATTCATTTTGCCCATCACTAGTTAAATTTATTGTAAAATTTGTTAACATTTAATTTTCATAGGATACTGCACAGTAAAAATTACAAATGTTTCTTAATCAACAAAAATATAACATAACAACAAACGAAAATGTACTGTAATCTCTTCAGAGTTACCCACGATTCCGAAGACCATTTTGTATCTTAAGAAACCACAAAAACGACTGCCATCTAAATACTCAAATCCAGAGGACACGAGTTGTGACGTCATCACTAATTGACCGAGGTTAACGAAAAAGAAAGGCTATCGCGGTCCTTTAAGCGAACTTTTTTTTACAGACCGATGAAATCACGTGATGCTCGAATGCACCAATGCAGGCTTACTAAAACATGACGTCACTCTAACTGCCTGTAAAAGAAGATATGATGAACGCACCGCGGTAGCCTGTCTTTTTCGTTAGCCTAGTAATCGACCAACTTCTCACGAGTGTCGGAATTCACACCGGAAAATTTTGAATAGCAAATTTATTTTATTTTATTTGTGGAATACCTATCATCTTATAAAACAATAATAAATATTTAAATTTACTGGTGAGAATTTGGAATCGCCAATAAAAAATCAACCACATGCCACAACACTGTGGCATTCGGCATCTGGTTGAATTTTTATTTAGGGACACATCGGTAAGTTTAATTAGTTATTATTGTTTTAGAAGAGGATAGATATTCCACAAATAAAATAAAATTGCTATTCAAAATTTTCCGGTGTAAAATCCAACACTAGTGAGAAGTCGGTTGATTAGTGATGACGTCACAACTCGTATCCTCCCGCCTTGAGTATTTCGATGGCAGCGCAAAAAACAACATATTTTCTAGAGTTAAAAAATCATTTATAAAAACAAAATTTCTTCTGGTGCCACTGATTTTTGGAAGCGCTTCCGAGTAGAATTTATAGTGTATTAGTTTTTTCAAATAGAAATGTCGGTCTTGGGGATGCTATCAATTCTCATTTATTCTTTTTTAACTGTGTAATTAAATGTACGCATGCAAGAGTTACAAAATAACATCAGATTAAATGTTAATGTTAATAACATAATATATGAAAATCACTTAAAATCATCAAACTAAGTTAATACTTGCTAAAAGTGATAGAAATACACTTAAAATACAAATAAAAATATTTATTCAGAAACATTTGGTCAAACTTTATAACAAAAGACTTTTACAGATTGATATGAAAAATAGTGGAATAATTTATCCATCAACAGTTTATTTGTCATTCATTATCCGTCAATCAATAGAGATTTTTTTTTACACAGTGAGAATATATGCAATGATTCAGCCTCCATGAAATATCTGAAATTTTGAAAGATATGCTCTGCAGAATAAGAAACAATAGTACAAAATTAGTCACGTTCACAAATATCCGTTTTTATAATACATTAAGATATATAATAAAATATATCTGCATATATATATTGTATTATATATGCAAAATAAGAAACAATAGTATAAAATAATTCACGTTTACAAACATCCATTTTTATTCTTGCACTTGATTTCATTATACATGAGATCATGTGTTTTTTTTTGTTTACCAGTTTTCAAAAAAAAAAAAAAAAAAGCGAAAATATTTGTATCATTATAAATCTTGAAAATGTCGCCGTTTGAGCGATGAAACACGTCGATCGGAAAAGAAATATTAATTTGCGTTGTAAGTGTACTTCTATCACTTTTACCAAGTATTGACCATGGAACTATTAATGAAGAGAAACTGACATATCCTTAACCCTTAAATGCGCGATTTTTTATTTAGTTTCGGAACAATTATATATGATTCTGTTAAAGGTTTATTACACACAAAAAATAGAGAAAAAAAAATCAGAGACTACATTTTTCATAAAATACGTCAATCTTTTCTTCTGTTGCACAGCTGCAATATAAGTAAAAGCTGCTGTCGTGTGCCTGTTTTACGCTAAAATATTGCAAATTAGTAAATATTTTAATAAATATGTTTCCAAGTACCGTAATTTGCGGTGTATAGCCCGCTGATCAAACAATTCAGTTTGGACCCAGAAATTTTATTCAGTATTTGAAGGCCAATATTTACCGTGATCTAAAAAGTTACATTTTATTTTTAAAAATTTCTGGGTCGAAACACGATTGTTTGATCCGCGGGCCATATACCGGAAATTACGGTACCTTATTTTATATAATTATTTATTTTATAAAACATAACCTTTAACCCTTTAAATAATTCCCATGATAGAATACGTTCTAGAAATTACATAGTTCAGAGAATCTGACTTTACACTAGAAAGTTTCAATGTTTAATTTCGCGTTATTTAAATGCGGAATGTCTGTTATTAATTAATGTAAATATTGCAATTTTAATTTTCTGGTGTGAATTAGGTATATACGAATAAAAAAATCTATTAAATTCAAAACACGGATGTTTGCATACATGCAAAGATGCGCACTAAAGGGTTAAAATAATGAAGCTTCAACTGTAACCGCTTTCGCAAGGGCTGATTACCTCAGGTGGAAACTTCCACCAGTAAATTTTTAAGAAATTTTTCCGTATTTAAAAGACCTTTTTAATACACGATTTCAGTCATAAATAATGACAGAAATAGATTTTCATTTTTACTGGTGTAAGTTTACTTTTGCGGTAGTCGGGCCCTGCGTTTCCGCCATATTGTGACAACCGGTGAAACAAACTGCCTGTTTTACTAGGCAAACTGATACCAGGAAAAACAAATAGAAGTTTTTACCATATTTGTGGGAAAATATTTCCATGAATCAAATGCTTAAATAAGACAAAATTCTCTATTCAATTTTGCTGGGGGGAAGTTTGCTCCGGCGATGTTCAGAAACTGCAGATTTGATTTTTAAAAAAGCAGCCCCCATCTTGTGACAACCTCCTCAGTTACTTCCGAGGCTAACGAAAATGACAGGCTACCACGATGCATTCATCATATCTTTTTTTACAGACAGCTAGAGTAACGTCATGGTCTTTTCGTAAGCCTGCATTGGTGCATTCGAGCATCACGTGACTCTAGCGGTCTGTAAAAAAAGGTTCGCGTAAAGGACAGCGGCAGCCTTTCTTTTCCGTTAGCCTTGGTTACTTCACTCCCAACTCGTAGACAGTACACTATATGTCTCCTTCTTTTTATTCAGAACTCCATTTGAATTAACTTAGTTTGTTAATGTTAATGTTGTTAATTTACCATGTTTGTCTGTAAAACATGTTTTTTGAACATGAAAATATTTACTTGAGAATGGATATAGTCCAAGAGCTGTTAAACATTTTAGGGAAGGTATTTGATGCACCCTGAAAATTTGTGCAACACTTCTTTTGTAATGGCTGAATACAAAATCGAATGTCTGGCTGAAGGATCGTGGCCCAAAAACTGTGCCAGACACGTGTCAAGTGCCATTTTTTTTTGACTACCCAAAAAAGGTATTTGAGGCACGCAGATATTGAGACAGAATAATATTTATACTTAGAAAAAAATATTTTGAAAACGACAGACACTTTAGTCGGCCCAAAAACTGTGCCAGACACGTGTCAAGTGCCATTTTTTGACTACCCAAAAAAGGTATTTGAGGCACGCTCAGATTGAGACAGAATAATATTTATGCTTAGAAAAAAATATTTTGAAAATGACAGACACTTTAGTCGGCACAAAATCTGTGCCAGACACGTGTCAAGTGCCATTTTTTGTCTGGCACAGGTTTTGGACCACGATCCTTCAGCCAGACATTCCATTTTGTAGTCAGGCATTACAAAAGAAGTGTTGCACAAATTTTCAGGGTGCCTCAAATACCTACTCAAAAATGTTCAACAGCTCGGAAAATACTATATTCTGAGATGATTAATATGTTATAAAAATATTCCAAAAAGTTTCCGAAAACCGTTGGTAGAAAAAATAACTGTTTTTATTAACACTACTTTAAATCTCTGGAAAGTTGTTGTTTCCGAGATTTCTAAAGATAAATAACGATTTTCAGAATTGTGGGCAATTCAGAAAAGGTTATACTATTTTTTCATTAGTGATTATATTATATTTACCTATATTAAGAAATATCTTTCTGATTTTGCAGTGTATTGTTTCGCATGTGAAATTCAAAGAGCCGATGACATTAATTAAGTAAGAAAGTCTCGCTGGGTCCGCCCTCTTCAATCCCTGCTATTTTTTCCTCAAAGTATTTTAATTATAGAAAAGTGCAAGAGAAAAACAAAAAAAAATCCTAACAATTTAACAAATTACAACGACCATTTGGAAAATGATTTTTTCGAAGACTGAAATTTAAGACATAAAAAATCGCACGGAGTTGATCATGCATTACATACGCCATGAATTAAACATTAATAGTGTTATTACACGTAAAAATTGCAAGCGACAAAAATCGCCTGCGACCCGTCAGATTTCTTAAAACTTACGTATTATCGACCTGAAACTTACGTATTATCCAAGCATTTCATTGATTGTTCGGGAAAAGGCTTTTTCATCGTCAGATTTCCAAGATATCTGATGACTAATTTTAAATGAAATTTCATTCTTAAACTTTTAAACATACCGCAATATTACTTTTTACACCGTCGTATATAGAAAAAAATGTACTTTTAAATGCAATTTGTTTGAAAGCTGTATCTCAATTTGTTTCTGAGTTATTAATTTTTTTGTAGTTTTTATTACTTTTTTATCATAGTGGCAACAGAAATATATATCTCTGTTGAAAGTAAAGGGAAATTCAGGTTACTGTATAGACCAATCAGAAAACGAATAAAATACGGATTAAACCAATAAAAAGCTTCAGATATCCTTTTGATTTCCTACCCTGACGAGGACAATAACCATTTTTCTAAATGGTTAAAAAAAAAAAGAAAAAGCCATGATCCCAAATTAGACCACAACAATCGATTTAGCTGTGATTATCTATAATTGGGGTGCTTTTTTCATAAATAGGATTTTTTTCTCCCGACTGAAAGTAATAACCAGCTATATTGCTTAACCCATTAAAGCTTAGCATCGCTTCAGGTCAACAGCATACCTGCCAATACGTTTGTTGTTTGTGCACCACTAATTATGAAGATAGATGACAAAAACGCCCCTATAAAATAAAACAAAAATTTCAGTTTTGAAAAAGTGGTTTGAAGCGCTTTGAAGTGGTTTTTGCTTAAAAGCGCGATTTTTTATTTTGTTTCGAAAACATTATATATGATTCTCTGAAAGAATTATTACACAGAAAAAATAGTGAAAAAAATCAGAGATGCGTTTTTCATATAATACGTCAATCTTTTCTTCTGTTGCACATCTGCAATATAAGTAAAAACTACTGTCGTGCGGCTGATATTTGCTAAATTATTGCAAATTAGTAAATATTTTAATAAGTATGTCACCAAATACCTTATTTTACATAATTATTTATATTTATTTTATAAAACTTGACCATTAACCCTTTCCCTAAAATTTCCCCCAAAAAATTCATTTGTAAATAAAAAAAAAGGCTATATTTCACTTACTTACTAAATAGAAAATATTTTACCACAATTCTGGTGCCATTGGATATATTAATTTCTCCAATGGCACCAATGGCAATGGTGCCGTTAGGAAATTAATATTAAGTGGTTTCATAAACATACCACTGCCCTTGAAAGGTTAACAGATGATCAGGGGCCGCAGCATATAAGGATATTTTTATTACTCTTACTTGTAACCATAATCCATAATCTTCATGATAAATTTCTAAAACACCTGCTATACAAATATATCATGAAAATTTCTTTTTTCAAAATTGTTGGTTGCAACAATAAAATCGCCCCTATACGCTGCGAAGCCTGGATGATAGTCTTCGGGCGTGATAAGCATTTTGACATTATTGGTAGGTCTACAACTATTATAAATGTGATACTTCTAAAAGAAAATGTAAATGAGAGATAAATATATTTTTAGTTTTATTATTATTTATTTTTGGATTTTTATGCTTCATCATGTTTTAATTTCCCTTTTTAAAAAATATGTATCTTGCTTCTTTTCTTTGAAGATGTAAAATCTTTAGGAATAGAAACATAATGCTGTTTGTTAATTTTTCGATTATTCTAATTACCTCAAAGTAATACCTAAGTAACCTATTAACAAATTTCCTCAAAAATAATTATCAGCATAATCACTTTAAACATCATTCTTTGAGATGGACACATGAATTAAATCATCTGTGAACAGAATAAATGGAAAATAGAATAAATATAATTGATAAAATAAAATAATAACGAAGTAGATTTATTTGACACCTCATTTACAGAAAGCGTAAGAAATTTCAAACTCATGAAGGAAATTTAAATGATCCTATATATAAAAACATGAATATTGAAACCAGGATCATCAAAAGGTTTTTCTACAGTAAAATGTGATAAAGATTTGGTTAATTTCATCATATTTTTAAATTATTGAGAGTGAAAGTCTTTGCTTAACCCTTTATCTACTGCAGTTTTTTTCATGTAAATTTTTTCTTCGGTTACTACAATGAAAATTAAAGGATATTCATAAAAGAATACTCACCCGTGAGTATTTTAATTCGTTAGAGCTAATTAATTAAAGTGGTTCTTTAAAGTACCGTCAGTACACTATGCGTAAAATATCGCGACAGAAGACCCACACGGTATTTCAAGAGAATTCACCAGAATTGTGGTAAAATATTTTCGATTTATAAGTATGTGAAATATAGCCTTTTTGCAATGAATTGAATGAAGCCTTTTTCCAATAAATGTTTTGGCAAATTTCGGTGCCAAAAATTTATTTCAACATTTTAGCATTGAAAATGCTTTGCTTCTGAAAGGGTTTAAAAAAAACTATTAGGTAGCTTTCATTACAAAAAGCTACCTATTGCAGCCGTTCGGAGGAAAGCGATTTCGAAAAATTTTGGTATATTTTAATCGATCATGACGCCCAGACCCCGAAACCACTCTCCGTTCAAATGTTGATATATATATATATATACATATCCATATATATATACAGTGTGTCCCAGAAGTAATGGGACAAACTTTAAGGGGAGGTAGGGGACATCACAAGGATTCAGATTTGCATAGCAACCCAGGGTCGGAAACGCTTTCCTGTCGCGGTAGTGACGACACAAAACACAAGAAAGAAAGGACACGAACAGGGAGAGAAAACATGTTTATTATTCTTATTACTGCAAAAATGCCGGGAAAATGCTGGAAAGTGTTGAGGAACTTGTTGCACGCATCATGGCAGCTGCTGGTAAAGTCCAGGGCACTCCCAGTATTTTCGAGAACATTAGATCTTCCATACGTCGGAGATGCTTTTCCATGCATCACGGCCCGGGGTCGTAATTTCAAACACCTACTTTGATGACGATCGTTGTAACTTTAATGTTCTTTCTTCTTAGTTTTTTTTTTATGTACTAAAGATAATAAACATGTTTCCTCCTCTTATTCGTATCCTGTCTTTCTTGTGTTTTGTGACGTCACTACCACGCCAGGAAAGCGTTTCCGACCTTGGGTTGCTATGCAAATCTGAATCTTTGTAATGTCCCCTACCTCCTCTTAAAGTTTGTCCCATTACTTCTGGACACCCTGTATATATATATATATAACCATTAATTAAACATTACCGACCATCATCAAAAACCGCAATATTGTGAAATGACAATAAAAATGGATACCCCAAACCTATAATATAGAACTGTATGTATAAAATAAAGTGCATTTTACATAATTACAAGAATTAATATGGAAGAAAAAAAAAGAATATGGATACCGAAAAAAATGGAAAAAACTTATATATTGAATTACGTTTTTAAGAGTACAGAATTCAATGATATAAGCAAATCGGTTGTTTTCTGTGAGAAAAAAGCTAAAAGCTGAAAATTTTTTTTCTCCTGTACCCAAACAACCAATATGATCAAGAGAATAGTTTCAAGATGAAAACAGAACATTATCAAATATCATGAAATGGAAAAAACAATACAACCCTTTAAATATTTAATTTATAACATAAAAAATAGAAATATTACACAATATACCGAATAAAAACCCAGTTGATTTTCGAAATATCCTCCCGCACATGGTATCCAAGCATGATAAGATTAAGGTGAATAAAACAGTTAGGTTAAGACAGAAATTAAAACCTATGGATTCAGTTAATTCATTTTGAAATACCGTGATAAAATCAATTAATATAATATAAATAGAAAATAATTACAATATACCGGGTGTCCCAAAAAGGACTGACTGATTTTAAAATTCAATAACTTGCAAACGGTGACAGATATTTAAAAAATTCTTGCAGGAGGGTTATGCATAAGGTCAAAAGTTTTTTTACAGTGATTTTCAATTTTAGTTCGAATTACAAACAATAGATGGCGCTGCGATCAATAGACACTGAATTCAGGCTCGATTTTTGGTACTTCGTGGCCCGGATAATACATTTCCATCTCCTTTTTCAGCATGGAACAAGAGAAAGGACCAGAAATCGAGCCTGTATTTAGCGACTATTGCTTACAGCGCCATCTATTGTTTGTAATTCGAACTAAAATCGAAAATCACTGTAATAAAACTTTTGACCTTATGCATAACCCTCCTGCAAGAATTTTTTAAATATCTGTCACCGTTTGCAAGTTATTGAATTTTAAAATCAGTCAGTCCTTTTTGGGACACCCGGTATATATATATATATATATCTGATATTTGTCACACTGTAACTCTCGTATTTATGAACCGATTTGGATGTAGCTTCGTGTATACATAGTATATTCCAGTGTCTCGACCGAGTTCGTTGGCCAGCTTCCTCCGCGATCTTGTTTTAAAATGGCGGCTATTTAATTTTTTTTTAATTTAAAATTTGAAATGTAGTGCCAAAAAATTGAAAATTAAAAATATTTTTTCTTATGTGTTTGACCTTGATACAAAGATTCCGGAGCAGTTTTTGTTTCGTTTATATCTTAAAAAATGGCTGGGTTATAGCACATGGAATTTCTCGCGTGGCTGGCATTTTGAAACGACCTGATATTTGTCACGCGATAACAGGCGTATTTATTGACCGATTTGGATGTGCCTTAGTGTATGCATAGTACATACCAATGTCTCGACCGAGTTCGTTCGCCATCTTCAACCGCCATCTTGTTTCAAAATGGCGGCCATTTAAATAAATTTAAAAAATTTTAAATTTAAAATTTAAAATGAGGTACCAAGAAATTGGAAAATGAAAAGATTTTTTCTTGTACGTGTTTGACCTTAATACAAAGATTCCGGGACAGTTTTTGTTTCGTCTATATCTAAAAAATGGGCTGAGTTATAGCATTTTGAATTTCTATTGTGGCTGACATTTTGAAACGACCTGATTTTTGTTACGCGGTAACAGGCGTATTTATGAACCAATTTGGATGTAACTTGGTGTGTACATAGTACATACAAATGTCTCGACCGAGTTCGTTGGCCAGCTTCATTCGCCATCTTGTTTTAAAAGGGCTGCCATTAAAATATTAAATTTAAAATGAGGTATCAAAAAATTGGAAAATGGAAAAGTTTTTTTTATGTGTTTGACCTTGATACGAAGATTCTGGAGAAGTTTTTGTTTCGTCTATATCTTAAAAATGGTTGAATTATAGTACTTTGAATTTCTAGCATGGCTGACATTTTGAAACGATCTGATGTTTGTCACGCGATAACACGCGTATTTATTAACCTATTTCGATGTAAGAAGGCATGTGGATAGTATATAGCAATGTCTTGCCCAAGTTCGCTGGCCAGCTTTATCAGCCATCTTTTTTGAAACTGGCGGCCTAAATAAAAAAAAAATTATATTTAAAGTAAGGTGCAAAAAAATTAGAAATTGAAAAAGGTTTCTTTTTTACGTATTTGATCTTGATATAAGGATTCTGGAACATTTTTTGTTTCGTCTTTATCTTAAAAAATGGCTCAGATACAGCAGTTTGAATTTCTAATGTGGGTGACATTTTGAAAAATCTGATTTTCTGCCTGCGACAGCACTCGTATATATCAATCGATTCCGATGTGAGTGAGCATGTGCATAGGAATTACTAAGGTCTCGACCAAGTTCACTGGTTAGCCTTATCCACCATGTTGTCTTAAAAGGGCAGGCACTTCAAGATATCGCCGAATTTGGCAACCAAATATAAGTTACTTTAAATAAAAGCAGCTTAGATAAAGCTGACTAATTTCGCGAAATTCTCATTCATAACGATTTAGTATTAATAAAAATTAGTATTGAATCTGCTATAATCGGTTTCCACTAAATTGAACTTTGTATGTTTGAATAATATAAGCTGGCTTTTTAAAAATAAGGAATATGAAAGCTACCTCTTCCTCCCGGCACTGGCCGGAAGGACTTTTTTTAGGCTTACATCTTGGTAGAAGTCTTTATGTTATGCGACGTCTATATTCCAGGGACGACATGTTCTTTCGCATCTCCACATATGCAATATATGAATTTACATATGTCATTTCTTGCTTAGCAAAAAAGAGCCGGTGCCGCAACTTTTTCGATTTCCTATAAAAAAATAAATAATAATAAGCAGAAGATATATACTAGGGAAATTATTACTACACCATATTTTAGTATAAATACATTTTAAAGCAGATGAAAATTGTGGATAATTACACTGACGAAAAGTAAACAAAAAGTTTTTCGTTAATATCCAGTGTACTGACGGTACTTATAAGTACCAAAGAGTAATTCAATTTTTAAATCAAATACATACACCAACACCGTTCACCTAAAATAGCTAGTCAAACTGCATTCTAAGATCATAATGAACAGATAAAAAAAATCCAACACTTTTCTTATATCCTTTACTGTGTTTGCAGCAATAAAAAGACGAGCGTGACAATCTGTACAAAATGTCAGCATAAAACACATCGACTGTTTCAAAGATAGCCTACTTCCTCGCTAAAATAACAAACCTAGAACTACTGCTGCCATGTATCCTGATAAAATGGAGTTAAAAGAATGTTTTTGCAAAGTACCATTAGAATATTAATAATATTCACTATGGGATGAAAGTTTAAATTGAGTGGTACTTATAAGTACCGTTATTAGATAAAGGGTTAATTGATGTATTAAATCTTTATTAAATGTTACGTGAACGAAGTAACGAATAACTGTGAGAATACTGTACTTTCTATTGTCATCTTCAACTCTATGGCAATGTTTTTCCAGATCATGAGCTTTTTTTGTTCCAAACAGCTACCAACTTTTTTATTGTAATCTTCACTGTATTTAATTATGGAACGTATGTCATTAAAAAACAAAAACTGAAGAATATTATTCTGATACAATGGTACATATTTTGAATAAAATATTCTACAACTCGGCAACACTGCAGCTATGGTTACTGCAAGTAAGTTCGTGTAAAGTGTATTTTCTGCACCAAACATGAACCAAATCAAACGTAAGTAAAGTACCAAAGAGTTGGTGAGCCACAGTTGAGTTGTCAAGGGGAAAAATGTGGCCAGCGCGTCACATAGTACTTCATATGCCTGGTTTAGTGTATAAAAGAAGCAAAAAAAAAAAAAAAAAACTATTAACACGTGAAGACATTCTCAAGGTAGTGTTAAAAAATGGCAGCGTTCTTTTGAAATTTCTTTTTCTTTATTATTTATCTCTATATTTGATAGTATGCCGACCATCCGTCGGGTTTTTAAAATTGTTTATTTATTGCAGAACTTGTTTCCACATGCTCTAAACAATATGAATACCGAATCTCTTTAAAATATTCCAAACAAAATTATGTATGAAATCACTTATAATCATCCAAACTAAGCTAAAGATTGCTAAAGTGATAAAATTATATTTTATCACTTTTAGAAAAATTTTAGCTTAGTTTGGATATTCCAAATGTTTAGTTCCTAGAGCCCTTTCAAACACATGAATTTCAATTAGGGTCATCCTGTATTTATGCTGTACAGAGCTAAAGTAAATCAAGTCCATTTATTTCGTTCAACCGAGTTTTAGATGAGTTATTATTTATTATACAATAACAAATTTTCAGTGCTGTAACAAATCCTACGTTGAAAATGTAAGAAACAAATTTTGCTAGTCTCCTAAGATTCCGAATAAAATGCATCAGAGTTGATAAAGTTTACTTCTAAATATCTCTGGATAAAGTTTTATGGATTTGATTCTCACTGATTCTGGGCATCTCATATATTAGAGCTTCGTCCGCTTCCTGACTTGCAAATATTTTAGAATATCTTTATTGAGAAATGAAAGTATATTTCTTACGTATTTGGTTAGAAACGCTTTAACACTAGAACGGCGGCAAGGGGTCATTTTGACCCCTGCCAAACGATTACATGTCGATTCGAACCAGAAAACTTTTTATAATTTAAAATTAATATATGCTGCACAAAAATAACTTAAATAAATAAGTTAAATAGTTTTAAGTAAAAATTTTGATGTGAAATATTTTTATAAAACTTGAGTAAATTTCCCGCCGTTCTAGTGTTAACCAGTGTTGCCAGATGGGCTACTTTTTTAAAAATGAGATTCCTGATTGGCACCAGTTTTTTGAAATGGTAATATGTGCCTTATTTAATAACATATTAATTAAGGCAAAAACAAAATAAAGTTTACCGTTTCAAAAAGTGGTGCCAATCAAGAAATCTGAATTAAAAAAAAAGTAGCTCACTGGAAACACTGGCTTTAACTTTCACAAAGTGGTGGGATATGTTTATTACCATCAAATTTTAAACAAGAATCTTAGCAGTATTAACAAACTTTTTCTTTTATAGTATTGGTGAAAAAAATGGCATTTAGTTACTTTAAATAGATTTAGTTTTTATGCTGTTTAGAGAAAAGGGAAACAAGTTCTGCAATCAAAAATAAAAATATTTGACCGACGACGGTTTGTTTACTATCAAACATAGAAATAAATAAAAGTAAAAAAGTCGTTCTAGCTAAATTTTGGGACTTTTTAGGTGCGTTCGTAATTATATAAATACGTAGCACCTATAGTCGTCGTTCAGTCCGTCCGTCCGTCTGTCCGCATGTAACAGAGCAAAAACTACCCAACCGAATGGTCTGAAATTTCAAATATATGATTGTTGCAAAATTTTGTCGAGCCATTTCAAATTTTATGAAAATCGGATGTATAGTTTAATTACAGGGACAGTCAAAAGTTTTTCTTTACATTACGGCCAATGGGAAAAATTATTGAAAGTGCATTTTAATGATATTAGAGCCTTCCGAATGATCTGAAATTTTAAAGATATAACTGTTGTAAAATTTTGTCGAGCCATTTCAAATTTTAGGAAAATCGGATGTATAGTTTAATTACAGGGACAGTCAAAATTTTTCTTTACATTACGGCCAATGGGAAAAATTATTGCAAGTGCATTTTAATGATATTACAGCCTTCCGAATGATCTGAAATTTTAAAGATATAACTGTTGCAAAATTTTGTCGAGCCATTTCAAATTTTAGGAAAATCGGATGTATAGTTTAATTACAGGGACAGTCAAAAGTTTTTCTTTACATTACGGCCAATGGGAAAAATTATTGCAAGTGCATTTTAATGATATTAGAGCCTTCCGAATGATCTGAAATTTTAAAGATATAACTGTTGCAAAATTTTGTCGAGCCATTTCAAATTTTAGGAAAATCGGATGCATAGTTTAATTACAGGGACAGTCAAAAGTTTTTCTTTACATTACGGCCAATGGGAAAAATTATTGCAAGTGCATTTTAATGATATTACAGCCTTCCGAATGGTCTGAAATTTTAAAGATATAATTGTTGCAAAGTTTTGTTGAGCTATTTCAAATTTTAGGAAAATCGGATGTATAGTTTAATTACAGGGACAGTCGAAAGTGTTCCGTTACATTACGGGGAATGGGAAAAACTATTGCAAGTGCATTTTAATGATATTACAGCCTTCCGAATGGTCTGAAATTTTAAAGATATAATTGTTGCAAAGTTTTGTTGAGCTATTTCAAATTTTAGGAAAATCGGATGTATAGTTTAATTACAGGGACAATCAAAAGTGTTCCGTTACATTACGGGGAATGGGAAAAAATTATTGGAAGTGCATTTTAATGATGTATCAGACTATGCGCTTTATGAAGTGCAAAAAAGTATACATTCAGTACAATATGGGGTGCAAAAAATAATTATAAAACTAGTTATAGTACGAACGCACCTCATTTGCCACGTTTGACGAGCAATTTCCAACTTGTTTAGTTGGGGTTATGCTTTATTATTAGAAAAAAATATTTAAAAAAAATAGTTTTGAAATTTAGCTGGTGGGAAATTGTTTTCAATTTTATTAATATCTATGTTTGATGGTATATCTATCGGAGTTTTTTCCGAGTTCTCTAAGCAGTGTAAATATAAATACCAAATATTTTAGCTTGTAGAGCCTTTTAAACACATGCTCTTTAATAAGAGTCACCTGTATACGTGCTGTACAGAACTAAAGTAGATCAAGTCCATTTCTTTCGTTTAACCGAGATTTAGATGAATTGTTGTTTATTACACAATAACAAATTTTCAGTGCTTTAAAAAGTTCGAAGTCGAAAATGTAAGAAGCAAATTTTGTTAGTCTTCGAGGAGTTTGAATAAAATGCATCAGAGTTGATAAAGTTTACTTCCAAATATCTCTAGATAAAAATTTATGGATTGATTCACACTGATTCTGAATGCCTCATATATTAGAGCTTCTTCCGATTCCTGACTTGTAAATATTTTGGATTATCTTTATTGAGAAACGGAAGTATATTTCTTACATATTTGGTCACAAACGTTTTAAAATATTTATAATGGTGGGATATGTTTAAATCCACCTAATTTTAAACATTATTTGTACCGGAACTTTTTAACAAAATTTTAAGTTTGTAATATTGATTGAAAAATATTAACCTTTTCTTATTTTCAAATAAAATTTTGTGCTGTGCAGAATTAAAGTAGATCAAGTCCATTTTTCCCGTTCAACCGAATTTTAGATGAATTGCTGTTTATTACACAATAACAAGTTTTCAATGCTGTAACAGGTCCTACGTCAAAAGTGTAAGAAACAAATCTTGCAAGTCTCCTAAGATTCTGAATAAAATGCATCAGAGTTGATTAAGTTTACTTCCAAATATCTCTGGATAAAAATTTATGGATTTGATTCACACTGATTCTGAACGCCTCATATATTAGAGCTTTTCGCGCTTCCTGAATTGTATTTTAGAATATCTTTATTGCGAATCAGAAATATATATCTTACGTTTTTCGTCAGAAACGCTCTAACTTTCGCAAAGTTGCGGGATATGGTTAAAATAACTGAATTTTAAACAAGATTTTTACCAGAACTTAAAAAAAGAATTATCTTATAATATTGTTGGAAATAAACATAAAAAAACACTTGCATTTTTTTATTTTCAAATAATGTTTTTCGAAAATAACAATGTTAATTCAACGTTAAAGAAGCATAATATTTTATGCCTCAATGAGTCAAATGAGTTATTTGTTTTTTGCACCAGTCTGAGTTTTTATTTGTAAAGAAATTATTAGAACAGAATAATTATACAGAATTATTATATTTATACAGAATTATTTGTAAAGAAATGTAAGATACTTTCTCTTGTGAAAATAGTTATCTTAATTTTATAAAATTATAATACTATGTCTTTCATTTCTTTTATAAAAAAAGTCACTTTTATTTAAAAATAAATATAAACACAGCAGCAACTTATCACATTTATTTGATAAAAGATGTTTAATTGTTTAGCGATGCGTATGTTTAAATATACTTAATAAGTCTTCTCTTTTATTAGTTGTAAAAAAAAGTAACAAAAAAAAAATCACACATTGGAATTCTTGATAACAGATCTACATACTTTGTCTTAAAATATTTATCTTTTTTTCTTTATAAAATTATCATATCTCTTTCATTTCTTTTATAATAAAGTCAATTTTATTTTTAAATAAATGTAAACACTGTAGCAAATTATTATATTTATTTGGTAAAAAAATGTGTAATTTTTTAACGATGCGTATGTTTAAATGTCTTTAATAAGTAGGGAAGGTGGCCTAAAAGGATCCCTTAAGGGAAAAACTTGTGTAAAATGGCATAACTGTTTTAATAAAACTTTAGCCCTATGCTAATATGTTTTACATTATATTTTGCATTATAAATATATTTTAATAATATTTTAAACCCAAATTGAATAATGAAAAAAGATAGATTTTTGAAAAAGTGTCCAAATGATTATTTTACCCTCACCAAAGGGCAAAATGACCCTTCCTTTAAAAATAATTGCAAATTGTTTTTTATCGGCAAAATAAAGGATATAAAAGTAATTATGACAATACATAATGAGATAAAATAGGTTTTACAGTCAAATAGCATACATAATTTATTTTATTTAAATTTTAAAATAAAAACTGTCACAGACAATTTTGAAAAAACAATAAAATGGAATATTTGAAAATTATGGTCCAAAAATAATAGGGTAACGTGTGACTTCTAAGAGAAAGATTTGGGGCAGTCACACATTTGGCTCCCATGATGCCTAGGACCAGGTACCGGATTTTCTTCAGCCTATGAAATTGTAGCAAAACGATCCACATAGTGCATCATTCTACCCGGCAACATAGCCGTCCATTTTAGGTCACATAACTGGATGTCACCGTGAAACATAACAAACTTAACAAGTGTAATTCAAGTCTAAAAACATACGCTATTAAGTAAATCAAGTCATGTTTCTGTACATGAAAGACTGTATATCTAAATAACATAAACGTTAGTGCTTATCTTATAACAGATGTTATAAAATCCACTTTTTCAAGGAATTCTATTCAGACACGTAATACTGCGATCGCTTGAATACCAACATTACTTCTTCTTCACTTGGCACAACTAGTTTACATGTTACACTGTAGATAGCGTGACCTGTCTGGAAGAAAATATATGTGGACAGTTTTGCCCGCTAGGATCATTTTAGGCCACCTTCACCTATTCTCTTTTATTAGATATAAAAAGATTAAAAAAAAAAGAAATCACACATTGAAATCCGTGATAACAGATCTACATACTTTGTCTTGTGTAAATATTTCTTTGTTTTATAAAAATGTGATATCTTTTTTCATTTCTTTTATAATAAAGCAGATTTAATATTAAAATAAAAGTAAACGCTGCAGTAACTCATCATATTTATTTGATAAAAGATGTGTATTTGTTTAACGATGCGTTTGTTTAAATATCTTTAATCAGTATTTTCTTTTATTAGTTATAAAAAAAAAATTAAAAAAAAAATCACACATTGCAATCCGTGATAACAGATCAAACAGTTTCTTGTAAAAGTACATTAAACATATATTACTGACCGATTATTAACAATTTAAAGTTTCAGTTTTAATGCCCTTAAGATTTAAATAAAGTTTAGTGAAAAAAAAAATGAAATGATTGTATTAATTTAACACTCAAATGTGAACACATTCTCACACACCATAACCCAAATTCATCACTGATCTTTTGTAATCAAATCTACTTCATTAGAATTACGCTCTTGATTTAAACAAATTTCACTTTCAATAATAATTATAACTAGAAACAGATTTAATCTTTTAAATAAAGACTTTCAAATCCAAAAAATAGAGTTAAACATTTCTAACAGTGGAATGTGTCATCTTTTTACATAAATATTACTAATTACGACGGTAATTTACACAATCGATTTTATATACATTTCTAGTCAAATGAATGCTTCTTAATTCAAATCAGTTCTTTAAATGAAATATTACTTTTATATCTTTAAACATGCTACTTAAAACTAATTCAAAATATTCTATCATTTCTTTTTTTCTATAAATTGAATGTTAGCAACTGTGCTTTTTTGTAAAATTTAAATTTGATATTTTTTAAAATTTTAATATTGTAATTATTTTTTGTTAAAACACACTATTTTCAAATAAAAGATTTTGTTTATGTGTTATTTTCTTCTAGCAATGTCCATTACGTTCATGAATAATAGTTTTACGTAATTGTAATTTTGTTACTAAATTACCTGTTAACTCTTAATCCTTTCAGTGACAAATTATTTTTGTTTCTGAGATGTTGAAATCATTGAATGACAGCAAAATTTACGAACAAATCTGTTTGAAAATAAGTGAAAGCATTTTTTTTCACGCACGTTATCAATATAAAATTTTATTTGACAAAACTGGTGCCATTGTGGTCTTTTTTTAAGAACAGAATTTTTAAAATCGAAAGACAAGCTAGCCCCACTAATTTTCAATCCATCAAATTCATCTTTTTTTTTAAAAAAAAAAGACCATCTCATATATTTTTAGTGAAATACGTTGCACGTTTTTTTTTTTTTTTTTTTTTTTTAAAATTCTCGAGAATGCTTTCAATTTGAGGCTGTCAAAGTGAAGTTGTCCTTTAAATAAAATATCAGTTGAAACCAATTGGAAAGAACTACTTATCTCACACTAATTAATTGTTAAAAATGTAATGTTTAATAAAGAAAGATTTTTTAGTCTTTAATAAATATAGCGCAAACAGATTTCTTCTTGAATATCTGTTAATTTTTGAGATCTAATGATAAAAAGAAAATAATTTTATACAATATAAATAATTTTACACTATAATTTGTGTAAAATACAATTACTTTTACGCAGAAAAAGATTTTATAGAATAAAAAAGTAATGTATTCTGCTTAACAATATAAAAGAAGAAAAATGCAGAACATATAACGATTTATTTTAAGACAATTAATTAACCTCTTAACAGTTTTGCCCGAACGCCGCTCGGGCAGAAAGAGTTTGTTTTCTTCGTTATTAAAAGCTTTAAAATACCACTTAATTAGAACTGTAATCTTTGGTTTAATAATTGGAAGAGATTCTCTTGGAATGCAAATGCCAAATATTTTAGTACGAAAAAAGGGGTGTACTTTCTGTATTTTTAATTTATTGTGTGAAAAAAATAGAAACAGTTAAAGGGTTAAATAGTTAAATAATCGTAATTTAATGCGACCGTTAAGGGGTTAAATCCAATTTACACACGGAATTTTTTAATTATTCTTCTTATATAATTCTACGCTATGAAAAGTATTTATTTATTTTCAAATCAATTTGTACGTAACTTCAGGTAGCAATCAATCTTTTTAAGATTTAAAAATATAACTACTTTTCTTTT
Source organism: Maratus speciosus (assembly GCA_963932465.1). NCBI lineage: Eukaryota > Metazoa > Arthropoda > Arachnida > Araneae > Salticidae > Maratus > Maratus speciosus. The sequence goes on along the minus strand of OZ010789.1, from coordinate 285,658,965 downwards.
GAAAGGCTTTTTTTTTAATTAAAAAAGTCTTAAAACAATAAAAATCTTTTTTATCCTCTGATATAACTACAAACATCATCTCCTTCCTCTTCCGTAAGTAAGAATGATTTACGCCACTAATTTTTAATAATTTTCCTGTCATCAACAACTCTTAAGTAAAAGGTCAATCGAAACCGAACCCAATGAAGCGTGGGAGGTCTGAACAGGAAATTGCGTTTCCTAATAACTCCCATAAGACGAGACGTTTGTATGCTGACCTTGCGTAAATAATGGAGTGGTATGGATGGGAATGACTTGTATTTTGATCGTTCCACCCAAGTTAATTTCTTTTCTTGAATTGTTACAGGTTAATGAATTTGTATGTCACTGCGCTTCGTTTGTTTTCACCAAGTTGTCAAACAAAAGTGGAGGAAATTGATATAATTTATGAGAATAATAATTAATATTCAAGAATTACAGAAAATGATTTCGGTTCAATAAATGTATTATTGGAATTTCAGCGAATCTAATGAAATTTATGTTACTGAATCAATTACCAATGAATATTAATATTAAGTCACTGCTACGAATTAAGTATAAATAAATGACCGATGAAGTAAAAAAGAAAGAAAAATATCTCAATACTGTATCTAACTATATAAATAGATAAGAAAAGCGATAAAATGAAGTAAAAATGCACCAAAAAACACGCATAAGATAATTTGTTTTATTAAAAATAAAACTTACAAGGAGACGGCAAGGGTGTGGGTTATTCAAATCAAAGTAAGGTTATGTGTGTAATCAGTACTGAGTAAGAGAACTCTTATGACAAAGCCGTAGCGCACACTATTTAGTAGTTATTGAGAAAAAAAAAAAAACTTTATTTTTTTGTCTGTGTGTTCACACACAAAACACGCCCTTTCAGGGGCAAGATAACTCTGTTCATAAAATAGTGAAATATTTGACTGACACCAGAATTTTCAAACGAATGTCTTAGAAAATAAAAACTCGCTATTTTGCAGTTTCATTGCAAAAGGAAAGTTTTATCAAAATATTCTACATACCATTTGTCAATTTTGGAATAAAAATTAGGTGGCTAGACCGTGTAGCCACCGCCCTGTTAAGGGGAGACATGAGTGACATTTTTGAAAAAAAAAATTCTTTTTTTTTTTCATTATTGACTTAGAAAATTCTTTGAGCCATCCTGAATCCATTGGTATTTCCAGTTTTTTTTTTCTGACTATTAGAAATAATTGTAAAAAATCAAGGGAAGACAAGAAAGGGACGACACGCCCACTCTTATTAAGGGAAGACATGACTGGGACGCCATGCACACTGACATGAATTTTGCTCAAATATTTTATACTCATTTATTATATGTAACAAAATTTTATACAAGAGTTTATATATACTATTATTCATGTGTTTGATAAAACTGTGCAAGAACTTCACACAAGTAAAGAAGTGTCTAATTATCTGTAAGAGAATTAATTGTAACAAATTATCATACAGCAATAAAAGAATTTGTTTTTCAACTTAATTTTTTTTCTCAATAACTACTGAGTAGTACGATTTGATCATCTGGGTTCTCTTACTGAGTGATATTTACACACAAAACCTTGCTTTGATTTGGATACCCCACACCCTTGCCCTCTCCTTGTTAGTTAACAGTAGCATAGTTATCAACCTTTACGCTTTTTTCATGCCACTAAAATTTTATAGAAAATTGTGTGTTATTCAATTGTCGAAACCTGATGATTGAACAAGGCGAAAATCTCTTTAAAATTTTAGTGGTAGCCAAAAAGCGTAAAAGTTGGCAGCTACGCAGTAGAAGGAGCGAGAGCGGTTACTTAGACCCTACCAAATGAATATATTTCGATTCTAACGAAAAATGTCTTTATACATTAAGTTTTAAAATAAAATAAAATAAATAAGTTAAAGAGTTTTAAATAAAAATTCTGGTGTAAGATATTTTTTATAAAAACTGAGCAAAATTCCCAGCCATTCTAGTGTTAATTATAAAAGAAGTCGAAGAATTAGTTTCGGAATTGGTGTTGCCAGATGTTCCGCGTAAATAAGGGCTCCAAATGCTCAGTGCACCAGTATTTTAACTCCTTAGCGGTCGCATTAAATTACGGTTTAAAAATTCATATTGCTTATTGGCACCACTTTTTTGAAAAAGAAATATTCACCTTATTTAATGACAGGTAAAAGAATACCATAATAAAGCCAATTACACTATTTTATAAAACTGTTGGTAATCAAACAATCTGAATAAAAGACACAGCACGTGAATATCACGGAATCGAGAATTAAAACCCCTTCGGGACGGGAGCCTTTTACGAAATTTTTAATCTTTTGTCACCACTTTTTAAAAACAGAAATTTGTGTCTTCTTGAATCGAATAAAAGCGTTCATTAAATAAGGCAAATTTTACAGTAAAATTTTACTGGTGAGGAAAAACAAGGATTCTGAGTGCTTCATGCGGCACGTATACGTGTCGCTCGTCCCCAAGGGGTTAAGGGTTTAAAGTTATTTTCTTCGCTTTATTTAATGAGAGAATTATCTGCGATTAACCCTTCACTGCACGAATTTTTCTATTTTTATGATTTTTTTAAATCTATATATCGGTCTAATAATGGGAAAAATAGTAGAAAAAATTTAATTTCAAAATTTCAGCTAAAATTTGATATTTTATGGTATGTGCCATATGTACACATTTCGGGTTTTAAAATATTGTATTGCTATATTTTGCAACTAAATTAGCTTAAATTAATTAATTTTATCTTCTTAACACTCTGCTACTTTTATTGTATTAATATTTTTATGTATTCATTAAAAATAACCACAGTAAATCTTACCTTAATAGCATGATCGATTTTTTTTTTTTTCAAAGAAGAAGTTCTAATCTTTTGTACAATGCAGCCATCTGACATGAACAAAATAAGTGTTATTCCATTCTTTGGATTGATCTTGATCAATTACAGTGACCATAGTAGCCGAATTCCTGGCATATAATGAAATTTATAATATTTTTAGGTATGATCCAGATATGGCACGTGGTGCAAGTGAAAATTTAAAGATGGCGAAATGAACTTTAAGAGATTGGTGGTGTACAGAGCATTTAGAGCCGTGATTTACGTGGGACACCCGGCAACACTCTTCGGATTGAAATAGCAGGATTCACAAATGGTCCACTTTTTTACTTATTAAATACCAGTATTTTCTAAGAAAAGATTTCGTGGTTGATTTTTCTGTAACATTTACAATAGTAACAATGTTCTGGGCAGGTTTGTCCAAAATTTGGAAATAAATATATAAAGATTTTTGTATGAAAAAAATGGTATTCAAGAGCGGACCATTTAAGAACTCTGAAACAAAAGACAATTCTTCCATAAGTGGATGAAAAAGTTTACAGTTTAAAATAATGAAGGGGCATGTGTGATAATGACTTGCTTGTTGATATAAGCTGTCGAAAATTCTGATTTTCGAGTACCAATACTTTAGGAAAAAAATATTTTTCTTATTTAGCTCAAATTTCTGCCATTAACTCATTGCTGGCCATCGAACCCTGAATACTACGCCTGAGCGCTGACGCAGAAAATGGCGGCTGTTAACCCCTTGGGGACGAGCGACACGTATACGTGCCGCATGAAGCGCTCAAAATCCTTGTTTTTCCTCACCAGTAAAATTTTACTGTAAAATTTGCCTTATTTAATCAGCGCATTTTCTCGATTCAAGAAGACACAAATTTCTGTTTTTAAAAAACGGTGACAAAAGATTAAAAATTTCGTAAAAGGCTCCCGTCCCGAAGGGGTTAACCCTCTCGCTGCGGAACCCGAGATTTTCGCGGGGATGCATTTTTCCGTCTAATTAACCCTCCTTGATTATTCCCACCTGTCTTTTTTTTTTTTTTTTTTTTTTTTTTTTGTAAATTTTGCCTTATTGAATCGGAGCATTTTCCCGATTAAATTAGATACAATTTTTTGTTTTGAAAAACCGGTGATAAAAGAATAAAAATTCTTAAACACACAATTTTTGAAGCTATTTTGGCAAAACAATTACGCAGCGAGAGGGTTAAAGGCGCATATTTTTTAACGTATGTACGGTTGCTTATATTTAGACACTACTACTTTATAAAAAAAAATTCTTTGACTTGTTTAATCTCAGAAAAATAGAGCGGAAATTGTTGGTGCCAAAAATTACTGGTACACACGCTGAAAAAAATTCGCCTTCGACAGACGCCATTTTTGTATAAGAGCTGAGGCCTAGTATTCAGGGGACGGTGTGCTGGCACCTAATTTTGCTCTTTCGGCACCTATTGGGTCGTTCGGAAAGTCGTGTCCGTTTGGGAAAATCAATTCGTACCGGAAAATTCTGACCGGTAATTATTGGACTTTAGATATCGGAATCAATGTCTAATAATTAAATGATAGAATTTTCCGGTACAAATTGATTTTCGCAAACGGACACGTTTTTTCGAACGACCCAATAATTTTGCTCTTGCATGTTGCATTATTTAAGAAATAGATGTTTTGTCTTTGCGTTCATATTCAATTGAATTAGTGCAATAATTTTTCTGCTTCTAATCCAAGTATTTATATTCATAGTATACGAATAATATACATATAAATATTGTGTCTATTTTTGAAAAATAATATAAGTTATAAATTGCAAAATAACGCTCATGAGCGGAGTTACCCATATTCAAGAGATACGAATTTACGTTCGCCCAGAGCAATGTGTTAAATGAGCCTTATATTTTTTATAAGTTAATAATCGAATGTTTTGGCAGCTAGAATTTTAATTATTCTATTCAAGTTAATTTAATTTATCAATATGTTACAAGTTTATAGCAAACTTGTACTATGTCATCATTTCGTTTGTAATCAACGAGTGTGAAATAACAGTAAGTGAAAAGAGTGCAATTTATCCAAATAATAATTATTCTTCATGAAATAGCACCGAAAACAGGCGATAAATCACAATTAGAAAAATAAAACCTTGTTAAAATCACTGTAACAGTTCCAAGTTTCGGGCTTTTTGGATACCAGTATTTTAATACAAATTTTTTTTTTTTTTTTTTTTTTTTTTTTTTTTTTTTTTTTTTTAATGTTTGGGCGATTTAAAGAACAAAATTTTCTCTAAGATAATAGTGGTGTGCGAAAAGCCGGAGACTTGGCAACTCTGCTATAAAATACAAAATAACACACAGGACGTCTTTCGGACTGGAAATTTTAACAGTCAGCCATCAGCCAAAGTAAGCGTGTCTGACAGCAGACAAGGTCACAAATGAACAGAAAGGACAGATAGGAGTACTTACAAAAAAATGTGACGGATGGCGCTAGCTGAAAGGAAAACCCCAAACACAGAGGAACACATTCATAAAAGGAAAGTGTCGCCAAAACGAAAGGAAACGTTTTACAGAAAAGAAAAGAGTAACGGAAATTAAAAAATAAAATAAAATAAAATGAAACAAATAAATAAAAAAATTAAATTAATTAAATTAAAATAAATAAAACAAAATAAATAAATAAATTAATTAAATAAATAAATAAAAATAAAACTAGAAAGAGAAAACACAAGAAAAACAAAAGAATTATTTATAAAATGATTATTTATATATATATATGTTCATCTATATATAATTAATTGCGGTTACTCACTTATTTTCTGTAATTTTTTTCTTTCATTTTGGCACTTTCCTTTCTGCATGTGCTCCTCTGTGATTGGCGTTTTTCTTTCAACTAGCGCCACCTGTCGTATTCTTTCTAAGTTCTACTCCCTGCCCTTTCTGTTCATTTATGACCTTGTCCGCTTTCTGATACGCGTTTAATTTGGCTAACGACGGGCTGTTAAAATTTCCAGTCCGAAGTGCCTTCTGTATGTCATTTTGTATTTTAAAGTGATTTTAACAAAGTTTTATTTTTCTAATACTTAGTATTCTTGAATAACAGAATAATTCGGTTAAAAAAATATATTATACAAGAATCGGCGATTCTATTGAAAATTATGGCTGTGAATTATTTACCTAATGGATATTAACGCTTTATAAATGTTAAAAAATAAGTGTAAATGTTAATGAATGTTATCGAAAAAGTATTACAAGTGTATATATAATTATGTAAATAAATCAATGAAGTAATAAATGAAATTTGGAAAGAACAGAACAAAGAAATTGGCGTTAAATAATTAAAGTGAAAAGAAAATCTTTGTTAAAAAACAACATAAAATTTTAAAAGAACACGACGAATTCACATGGCATTGAAATATATATTAATTTTTCATCAAATGAAAAAAAAATCTGCCGTTAAGATTGAAAATAACATAGTGCTACACATAGTTGCAAACATTGCCTTTATTTAACACTTCATGATTTTTTATTTTGTTCGTAAAACATTATGTTTGCGTCTATTTTTGTTAATTAACCATAGAAAAATAATGAAAAAAGTTATTTAAGTTTCTGTTGGATATAATGCAGGATTCGTACGGGTCCTTGAAATTCCAAACTATGAAATTCTTCGATACCAGTATTTTCCTATAGAAAATCTTAAATAAGGCAAAATTTCGCGCGTTCAAACTAGAATTATTTTTTTTGTAAAAATATACTGACACTTTGCGTTGAAAATAACGATATTCGTACGAATTCTGATATTGCCATTATGTCACTCCGGAGTTACATAGCAAAAATTGCTCAAAAATGATCATTTTAAGTTATATATACCGGGTGTCCCAAAAAGGACTGACTGATTTTAAAATTCAATAACTTCCAAACGGTGACAGATATTAAAAAAAGTCTTGCAGGAGGGTTATGCATAAAGTCAAAAGTTTTTTTACAGTGATTTTCGATTTTAGTTCGAATTACAAACAATAGATGGCGCTGCGATCAATAGAGGCTAAATTCAGGCTCGATTTTTGGTACTTCGTGGCCCGGATAATACATTTCCATCTCCTTTTTCTGCATGGAACAACAGAAAGGACCAAAAATCGAGCCTGTATTTAGCGAATATTGCTTACAGTACCATCTATTATTTGTAATTCGAACTAAAATCGAAAATCACTGTAATAAAACTTTTGACATTATGCATAACCCTCCTGCAAGAATTTTTTTAATATCTGTCACCGTTTGGAAATTATTGAATTTTAAAATCAGTCAGTCTTTTTTGGGACACCCAGTACTTACTTTAAAATGTTTACACGACACAATAACAACCTTTCAAAGATATAATAATTTTTTAAATGCTTTTAATAGTTCGCAGAATTAATAATTATTACAGAATAAAGATAGAGAAAACATGCCAGTCGAGCACATTCCGAAAAGTATCAACAAAAGATGTTATAACCTCATCTAAACAGACTTCACGACATTAACCCTTTCCGGCACAGACAATCTTTGCTGTAAAATAATGAAATGTTTGACTGACACCAGAATTTAGAAACGACTTTTTTAGATATTATAAACATGTCACTTTAAATGTTTATAGTAAGAGCAAAATCTTACTAAAATATTCTTCGTGCAATTCGTAAATTTGGAATTAAACTTAGATATCCCGACCTGGGCACACTGTGCCGGAAAGGGTTAAACGCACGATTTCACACGTAAGTAACCTATAATAGTTTACCAAAAGACAAATAAAAAGCGCCAAATGGCAAAAAAAGATCAGGTAACTTTTGTAACAATAAAATAAAACGAAGAATGGTTTCTTTTGAAAAGTGGTATTAAAAAATTGGAGATTTTGTATTATTATTTGCATCTTGGTTATTCCACAAAAAGTTAATTTATTTTCTTAAAATACAAGTCCGTATATTCCTAAACACTTTCAAGGGATATGGCACCACTATTTCAGATTTGAAACTTCAAATTTCAATCTAACACATAATAGTTTACCAAAAGACTAATAAAAAGCGCCAAATGGCAAACGAAGATCATGTAACTTTTGTAACAATAAAATAAAGCGAAGGATGATTTCGTTTGAAAAGTGGTATTAAAAAAATTGAAGATTTTGTATTATTGTTTGCTATTCCAGAAAAAGTTAAATTTTTTTTCTCAAAATACAAGTTCCGTACTGTCCTAGACATCTTCAAGGGTATGGCACCGCTATTTCAGATTTGAAACTTCATATTTCAATCAAAGAAATTGAACTCGCCTAATTTATCCGTTGAATATGTAACATATTTATGTGATTAAATATGGCGAAAAAATCCATTAAACTAGTCGGACGTGGCAATCCCAAAACTTTCTTCTATCTCATTCATGTTAATACTTCCTGATAAATGCAGCAGAGCAGTGCCACGGGTTAGGTGATTTACGCCATATTCTAATCAGTAACAATTTACGTGAACTTGTAATTGAATTTGAAGTTTCATGAAAATCCGTGAATTAGTTTTTGAGATAGAACTATTACGGAAATCGTGAAAAGTTCTGCATAGCAGTAGCACCTGTTGAGCAATTTACACCAAAAACTTATCAGGACAATTTATATCAAGGACTAATTGAATCTAAAGCTTGATGAAAATTCGTGCATTAGTTTCTGAGATAGAGCTATTGCGATAATCATGTATAATACAGCATAACAGTGCCCCCTATTAGGCGATTTACACCAAAAAGTTAGCTGTACCAAATTATATAAAGGACTAACTGAATCTGAAGTTTTCGGGAAATCCGTGCTTTAGTTCTTGAGATATAGCTATTGTGAAAATCATGAATAATGCAGTCCAGCAGCGCTACCTGCTGGGTGATTTACATCAAAAAGTAATTAGCACCAATTTATATCAGAAACTAACTGAATCTAAAGTTTTATTAAATTCCGTTCATTAATTCTTGAGATAGAGCGCCCACAAAATTTGTGTCACACAGACACACAGACAGACTCAAAGACATACTCACAGAGAGACATATTGTAAAGAAACGTTTTTCTTGATCTCTGACACCTAAAACGTATAAATCCGTCGTAATCCGGAATTCGAAAATTTTCCCCAATCCAATGCTTTCTTCTTGTAAAGGTAGAAGAAAGTAAAAATTATGAAACCTAGTGAAAATGTCACAGGTTAATGAATTTTTCTATCAACGCTTCGTTTCTTCCAACTATCTGCGAAGCAAATGTATGTGACAGAGACGTAATTGATGCAAATAATTTTTAATGTTATGTACTTCAGAAAACGATATTGGTTCAGTTAAAGCATTACAGATATTTGAACGAGTCTAATGAAATTTATGGTAGTGAAAATGCTAATAAATATGAATATCCTTCCACTATAAATGAATTAAATGTTACAATCGGGTCATCGGAACAATAACGAAGGATATCATAATGTATGTAACTGCGTAAATAAATAAATAATGGAAAAAAGATGGTAAATTGCCTTGAAAATTAATGTTTTGGTGAAATTAAAAAAATAAATGTTGATCTTAAGTGACAATTATAAGAAAGAGAAATATTACTTTCATAAAACAGTCATTAGAATAAATTTAAATATTGCTTTCATAAATCAATCATCAGAATAAATTTAATTCCCGATTGTATTTATTATTTATTCTTTCGTTCTCATATTTATTTATTTATGCTTTTTTAAATAAGTTGACATAACTAGTGATGTAGCAAAAATTTTGCCACATACTGTAGGGTAAGATCAAAGATACCTCAAAAACATACTTTTCAAAGTCGATTTATGTTGTTTAAAATATGTTTTATTTATTTATTTTGGTTCTTATAAGTTATTTCGGTTTTGTTAGCCGAGAAAACTTAGAAGTTCCAATATGACATAAATTTTTCCTTGTTTCCTTCCTTTCCCATAATCGAAGTACCGTTTTATTAATTATCGGGTTAAGGAGGGATATTGCTGCTTAATGTCGTAAGTTCTTCAGCTAGGCAAAAATACTTATTAATGCTAAAAATATTTGATAGATTTGAATATCGTTGATAGCTATCCTTATTTCTTATAAAGTCCTTTAAAAAATAATTTAGGCAGGGCTTTTTTTATGAATGGAATCATAAAAATGCCACATGAAAGTAAAATACTTTTTGCCCTCTAAGTAATGTTTCCAGTTGGCCCGCGTAAATCAGGCCTCCAAATGCTTTGGACACCAGTATTTTAAAGTACAGTAGAACCTCGATTATCCGAAGTAATTAGGACCGACCATCTTTCGGAATATCGAAATTTTCTGATAATCAAGAATGCTTCCATTTTAAGATTAACCCCTTGAGGGCAAAATTATACAACTTGACAAAAATTATAAAAGCAAATTTTCAACGATTTTTCCTCAAAGTTAAAAATATAAAATTTAGTTAAAATTTTCTGTTGAGAATCTTGTTTAAATTAGATGGGATATATTTTATCCCTCCGTCTCTCAAGGGGTTATGGAGAAATATATGCAATATCTCTTATTATGGTCACAAGTGCTTATTAAAAATAAAGCAATGGCAAAATAGAAACAAGAATAAATTACCTAAATTTTAATTTTGAAATTAGGTACCTTTTACATATATATACATCGCAAGGGTTTAAAAAAAGTTTTGTTTGTCGCAGTTTCGATTGACATTGGTTTTAAGTTCTATCACGGAGTTATTTAATAGTATTAGTTCACCAGTATCACAGTCTTTCTGCTGATCAATGCCAAGCCTTTTGCAAAACCTTCAAAAGCGTCAGAATCGCTAATTTGTTCGTTTTCTGCGTTCCACTCCGCAGCTTAACGCTCAATAAATTGAAAGGAACTCTATGAAAGAGGATAGTAGATATTTATATGTACTCGTAGTTCAGAAAAGACCGCTTGCAAACAAGAAATATGATAGTTTTAAAAAAAATTAAAAATGGATTCCAGTTAACAGAGAGCTTTGGTTAAAAGAGTTTCGGATAAAAGAGGTTCGACTGTAATTTTCTTCGCCTTATCTAATGACAGAATTATCTGCGATTAAATATGGCGAAATAAACTGTAAGAAATCAGTGGTGCCCAGGGCATTTGGAGCCATGATTTACGCGGTACATCTGGCACACTACCTCTAATGACTGAGACGTAAAATTTCATTTGCAGCAAATAAATAAAATTGGCTGGAGACAACCATATTTTAGCCAGATTTATGCATTAACCCTTACCGGCGCGGAGTAATTCTGTTTATAAACTGATGAAATAATGGACTGACACCGCAATTTATAAACGAATTATTAGAAAATAAGAACTTGCTTATTTTCGTGTACATTATAATAGAAAAATTTTAGTTAAATATTCTTGGTGCCGTTTGTCAGTTTTGGAATTAAAATTAGGTGTCCTTTTTTAAGGACACCGCGTAGGAAAGGGTTAAGAACTAGCGAAGACGGACATGTTAAAAGTACTTTGACTCCAATTCGTGGAAAAATATTTAAAATAAACCTGATTTTTATAAGCATTTATATAAAAATACAGGAAAGCTCTCAGACGCTCACTGTGTTAAAAATATTTTTTTGTTTATTTTATCGTCTTGGAAGAAAAACAGAAGTTCTGAATCATGTTTTAATAATTTCAAATAATTTGGAAAACATTTTAGCTTGTAGAAAAGTATGCAAGTTGGTACCATTTTGTATAAAATTTTCACATTCCTTATCAAGTTCCTTTCTCAAACTGTCTCTAAATATATCAACAAAATGAACAGAATTTAAAATGGACAACATAAAACATACGTATCTCGGCGAAAATATTTTGTAACGCTCTCAGAGAAAATATTTTCTTGAAGAGGAATTCTGTGCCTACGCAAGATAACACCGAGAGAAATAAAAACTGTTGCTTTCGCTTTTAAAAGAAAGTTTCACGAAAAGATAACTTTAAAGGGATGCTCTTATATTCTTTGTTGAATTGAAGTAAGATTATAGCTTTTGATAGCCTAAAAATAAAGGATTAAAAAATGAAAACTGCCTTCTTTGTGCCTTTATTTACACGTTAGTTTAAGTTAAGGATTACACACTTTTGAATTTTTGTAGAAATATAGAAAATTTGTATTTTATTTTTAACAGCTTAGCTGCGAAGTTCCACACTTTTAAATATCATATATAATCATTAAAATTTATAGAAAAATACAAATAAATGTATCCTCATTACTTAATCCCTTGAGGGGCGGCAGCTACGATTAATAAAGATTTGCTCCAGAAACATTTTATTAAATTTTACTTTTCCAACTTCGATTGAAAAAAAGGTCGTAAGATTGCTTTTCTATATTTTGCAATAAAATTTTTCTAAGATTCCAGTGTGAAATCGACATTGCAGAAACACAATTACTTGCCCCTGAAAGGGCTAAAGGTGCGAACAACACAATATAAAAAAGAAACATTTAAAATACATTAAAGTCCTTTAAATTCAAACGTTTTCAACCGAACATACTTGGTCGTCAAAAAGTTTCTGTTTTCTTTGCGCTTTCTAGCTCCTCCCCAGACAGACCATTCTACTTACTTTAAGGGTGGTACGAATATAAGGTGGCATGGAAAAGGTTAATCAAAATTTCAAAAACAAACACAAGTTTTATCTATTATGTATTAATTCCTTCCAGACTGCGTGGATATCATAAGATAATATATCATTACGGACTATTTCTTTATTAGATATCATTTCCAGAGATTCTCTTATGATAGCTTCTTGGTAATTACTTGTACTGAAGATAAATTTGGATCTATTGAAAACTACTTTTATAGGTTGTGCATTATTAATCAAAGTGAATTTTGAACTGAAAATTTTAACTTTTTAAGGCATATATAATCATATAAAAAAAACCTATTAGTGTGCTCCGTTTATTTAATGGAACATTGTAAATATCGTTACGGTTTACCAAGTTGACCCATTACCCGCTGTTAGTGCATTGACGCAACAGTAAAAAAAAAAAAAATGCTTATGCTTAACCCCTTGGGGACGAGCGACCGGTATTTGTGCCACGTAAGGAGCTTAAAATCAGTGATTATTCCCACCAGTAAATTTTTATTGCAAATTTTGCCTTATTTAATCCGATCATTTCCCGATTCAACGAGACAAAAATTTCTGTTTTAAAAAACCGGTGTTAAAAGAGTAAAAATTCTGCAAAAGACGCTCGTCCCGAAGGGATTAAACTAATTACTTTGCAACCACTATCTTAGAAGTAATAAAACTGCCTTATTTATTGATTGGAACTTTGTAGTTTAACAAAGCGATAATTACGTTTCTAAATTTGTGATAGCAAACGACTTTCAAAAAGAAATTTGAAAATCCCTACTTTAGAGTTTTGACGGTTAATGGCTTAACTCTCTTGCTGTGTAATTGTTTTATCAAAATATCTTCAAAAATTGCGTATTTAACCCCTTCGCGATGAACGTCTTTTAAGAATTTTTATTCCTTTGTCACCGGTTTTTCAATACAAAAATTTTTGTCTAATTTAATCGGGCAAATGCTTCGATTAAATAAGGCAAAATTTATAATAAAAAATAACTGGTGGGAATAATTAAGGAGCGTTAATTAGAAGGAAAAATTGTATGCCCGAGAAAATCTCGGATAGCAAAAATTTTGCTACTTTTACGTTGCCCGACGAAATCTCGGGTTGCGCAGCGAGAGGGTCGCGAGGGGTCGCACTTCCGACGCAGTGGGCCCAAGTTGGGACAACGTGATTTTAATTCCAAACATACAAACGGCTCCAAGAATATTTTAAAAAAAATTTTGCTTTTACAATGAAAGTTTAAGGTAACTAGTTTTTAATTTATAAAAAAGTCGTTTGCAAAATCCGGTGTCAATAAATTATTTCACGAACAGAATTGTTCTGTGCCGGAGAGGGTTAACACTTAACCGGAAACGTACCGTCTGTGAGATGGCTGCGTCTACATATCCACCCTTAATATTTTCTCTCTCCGACATTTCAAACTTATTTTATGCTGTTATATTAAAAAATTGGTCGTGTTAATGCATTACTATTAAAGATTAAATGTTTAAGTTCACTATTTGTTAAATTATTAAGCGTTCTGCTTCTGCAAGGGATTTTCGCGTTTCCGGTTAAGGGTTAAACAACTTTCAGTAAAAAAATTGCAACTGCAGTATGAACACATAATGACTGCATACCTTTGTTAAAGATAACAATATAAAAAAGTAAACTTGTTAATTTTTATGTACACGCCAGGAGAACTCAGCTTAATATCATCAATTAATAAAGCATAAGCGTTTATTTAGTGAATTGCGGTACGTATTTCATTTTATTTCTAAAGTAAAATTTATATTTCTAATATGTTTATTTGACTTAACCCCTTAATTCTCGCTCCGTGATGTTCACCGGCTGTGTTTTTTATTCAGATTGTTTGATTCCCACCTGTTTATAAAATTGTGTAATTGACTTTATCCTGGCATCATTTTAACTGCCATTACATAAGTTGAATATTTCTTTTCCAAAAAAGTGGTGTCAATAAGGAATTTGAAAAATTTAACCGTAATTTAACGCGATCGTTAGAGATTAACTCCTTGGGGACGAGTGACCCGTATACGTGCCGCGTAAGGTGATCAGAATCAGTGATTATTCTCACCAGTAAATGTTTATTGTAAGTTTTACCTTATTTAATCCAATCATTTTCCCGATTCAATCAGAGAAAAATTTCTGGTTTGAAAAACAGGTGATGAAAGATTAAAAATTCAGTAAAAGACGCTCTTCCCGAAGGGGCTAGAGGTGTAGAAGTTGACAGCTATGTTATTGCCGCCTAATAAAATCTATGGATGTTTTAAAAAGCATTTCTGACAATTTTCTTCGTTCCATTTCAAATATCGTGCCTTTCCGTTTTTACTTGATATGCAGAATATATCATGCAAAATAATGCATTATAAAACGTTTTGATGTAGTTAAAAAAAATACGGCGCACCTTAAACGAAATAAAAGATTAAATAATTTTAAAAAGTATGTTGTATGAATTGAATATTATCTTTAAAATCGCGCAAAATTTTATGACTGCATATTGTTAAAAAATATTTCCGTTGGAATTAGGGAATTTGATGTGAACCGCGATAATGGGAAATTAATTTTTTTGGTCATGTTTAGTTGAAAGCACGCTCTATTTATTTTAAGATTATTTGGTATTTACGTAGCAACCGAATGCCACTGAAGAACTTTGGAACACTTTACTATTCACGGACATTTTTTTGTTTCTGAAGGAAAATGTATGCAGAAGTATACAGCAGAAGTTTTATTTTCATTAATTAAATCGCGCCATAACATACATCAGATCAGGAAATCGTCTATGCGAGTCTGTAGGGACCGATACAGACTATATGGGTGGTGAGCTGAGGAGTAGATGCAAGTATCGTCCGCATAAAGAGTAAGGTATGTGCATAGTGAGCGTGGGATAGCGTTGACGAAGATGTTGAACAAAATGAAGCTCAACATGTTCCCCTGAAGTATGCCCGCTGGCATGAGGGAAATAGCTGAAAGAATGTTGTTTATGTGGACGCGGAAAATGCGGTCGCCAAGGTAGGAGTATATTATATTAATTTTATAAGTCTAGCATGCAATTTAAGCATAATTAATTTATATATGAGGCCTACATGCCACACTTTGTCAAATGCCTTTGCGACATCAAGGAATATTACAGCAGCAGGAATCTTTGCGTTGAGTTTCTCACTGAAAAATTCAAAAACACGAAGGAGCTGAGGTTGTGTTGAGTGTTTTGGGTGAAAGCCAAACTTCTCAGGCATGAGAACATTGTTTTGCTGAATAAAGATCTGAACTGGGTCCATAGGTATTAAATTTGTTATAATTAGGGGCATTGCGTTTTTTAAGTTTTTTGATAATATTGTCAATAACAATGGGCTGAATAACAGGGGGGGGGTCATTAGGGGGATTGGCCAGGTTGGTTGGTTGTATTTATGACGGCTAATTATCTGCACGAGGGATATGGGCCCAGGGGGGAAAAGTGCCCTTCGTTGGGGTCTTTCTAAGGGAACCTAACCCGTATTAACGCTTGGAAATCCAAGGTTCGAAGAAAACCACGAAAACTCCGAACGATTAGGCCGACAGGCGCGATTGGGATCGAACCCAGCACCTCCCGTCTACCAGCTTCGAGAGCAGAACCTCTCAGCCACTGGTGGGTCCGGGATTGGCCAGGAATCTGCAAACGGTATCACTAACTTCATTGAGATTAGTTTGGCAAGCGAGGGTCGGATTTGGAGAGAATTGAGATGTGTAAGAGTTGGCAAGAGTATTAGCTTTATCTTGATCGGTATAACCGGTAGTATTGTTAGCCGAAAGAGGGGTATTTAGGGGAGATATTTTTATTAAATTTGCGTTTTGTAAGCCTGAGGGAATTATCGTCGCTAGCAAGAATTTTGAGGAATTTGCTCTAATTTTTTTTTGTTTGTTTTATGTAGTAAATTTTTCATTTTGTTATTAAGCCTATTGATTAGAGGTTTAAGGGAGGGATCTGTAGAATTTTGAAAAATTCGCCGGAGCTGGTTACGCATTTTAATCCTTTTCCGGCACGGGATAATTCTGTCTGTAAAATGATGAAATGATAGTCTAACAGCAGAATTTAAAAACGAATTTATTAGAAAATGAAAACTTGCTAATTTTCCCGTACTTTATAAAAGAAAAATTTTCATTAAATATTAATGGAGCCAGTGCTCTAAAATTTAGGTGTCCTTTTTTGTGGATACCACACGCATAAGGGTTGAAGATGCCATATATACAAGGCGGTCATACAAAACTTCCTCCATATATGAACCCCTAGCTGCTTAACCGCTCAACAAATCGAAAATAAATTTTAGATATAACTATTTGAAGGTATGCGTTCGAGATCGTGATGATTTAAAACAGCAGAGCTCTCACGGTTATGGTTACAGTGAGAAAATTTCGAAAATTTCGAATGGCAGCACCTATTTTTTATGCGAAAATTCATCAGCGCATTGAAAAACCATAAATGGCGTTTGAATGATACACGTACGATGAAAATTGTCGGCGTAAAACACTTGTAAAAAAGACCATTGCGGGAACGAAAAAGTGGCTACAAGGCATGTTTTTCAGTAGCCGATTTTTTTTTACTTGTGAACTGAGTAATATTGTAAGGTTTGTTTTAAAATGTGTTTTTGCGTTGTGTTTGTGTACACATTGTGAAAGTAAAAATGTAATCATTTGTTTTGGAGTGAAGAAAATTACGTTACATAGGAACTGATTACGACTGAGTGGCACGATATTACACGATATTATTGACCACAATATGACAATTTTAGTCATACACATTTGCGCAGGAAAAAAAATGGTGTTGCCATTAGAAAATTTCGCAATCTCTTCACTGTAACCGTAACCGTGAGAGATGTATTGTTTTAAGTCATCACGATGTCGAGCGCATACCTTCAAACAACTAAATCTGAAATTTCCTTTCGATTTGTTGAGCGTTTAGACCGCTAGGGGTACATATATCGGGGAAGATTTTTTATGACCACCCTGTATATTATAACGAAGAGAGATAAAAGATTTATTATTCTTGAAAGTAGTAAAGGTACAGAAATTTTGAGCATTAGTGATGTGAGAGTTAAGAAGTTCAACAGCTGCATCAATATCTGTGGTATAGTTAATTTCCGGTAACGTGATTTCTTGATTAAACCATTAACGACGAGCCTCCTTTGCACTTCTTTTAACCCTTTGAGGGGCAGAGCACAGCTGTTGCTAAAATGTTAAAATGATTGATTGACACAGTTATTTATAAACAACACTATAAGAAAATGAGTGAAAGCTTTTCTTCGCGTACATTATATGAAACAAAATTTATTTCTTAAATTCTGGTGTGGATGTGGCATTTGGGAATTAAAATTAAATGGTATATAACATATACCGCTGCCCTTCATGGGGTTAATTCTTCAACACCAGTTTTTGCCACTTTGTAATTTGGATTTATTTAATCGCACAAAATCTAATATTAAATAATATGAAACTTTCCAAAGTAAAATACTGCTATTCAAATTTAAACATTTTGTTCGCTTTACTTGGCAAGTTTTCTTGCCAACAGGCTTTAATGAGTTAACAAGGTAATTGTTGAATTTATCCCAATCAATAGCCACGGATGGGGCAGGAGAGAGAGTGTTAACCCCTTGGGGACGAGCGACACGTATACGTGCCGTATGAAGCTCTCAGAATCCTTGTTTTTCCTCACCAGTAAAATTTTACTGTAAAATTTGCCTTATTTAATCAGCGCATTATCTCGATTCAAGAAGACACAATTTTCTGTTTTTAAAAAACGGTGACAAAAGATTAAAAATTTCATAAAAGGCTCCCGTCCCGAAGTGGTTAATAATGTCTATTTCGAAGCAGACAGGGGGTGATCAGAAGAAACATCATTGATTGAATCGGTCATTTCAAAAACCACTTAAATCAAGTTTTTTCCAAATATAATTATTTGTCGCAAATGCTTCCTTAACTCATTAAATCCGGTTGACAAGAAAACTTGCCACGCAAGCCGAACAAAACTTTTAAATTTGAATACCAGTATTTTAGTTTGGAAATTTTCACATTATCTAATCTGAAATTTTGAGCGATTAAATAATTCAAAATTACAACGTGAAAAAAACTGGTCTCTAAGAATTATAAGATGCATAAAAGAAGCTCGTCCTTAATGGGTTAAAGGTAGAGCCATGATCAGGGTAATTACCACATAAGTCAGTGCATTCCTTCCTCTTCAAACAATACCTTCTAATTTTCGTACATTACTTAACGCTAGAACCGCCGGCAAAAACGTATACCAATAACCGCCAAAGCAGTCATTTTGACCGAAGGGGATTACCATGCTCATTTATTGTTTACTTGCAATTTTTTACTCTTATTATCGTTTATTACTATTATTACTGTCATTACACATATAATAATATATTTTTCATAATTTTATTATATTTTTTATACTTTATTTTGTCATAATTATATTATATTGAGATGAGATATATATTTATATTTTTTATTTTAAGAATATTTTCATTGTAAAAAATATTTTTCATGGGAAATCGGATTTGCTAAAAACAAGAATAAACTTGGTGAAAACAAATATTTATATTTATCCCCTGAGCAATACATTATTCAGGGTGGAGAGTGGTCAGGGCAAAACACAGTCAAAAAAAGAGGAACCTACCAGTAATTTCTTTTCTTCTAGAAAACACTACAAATAATATAAAGGAATTAAAGAAGGCGGATTTCTCTTTAACAAAATACTAGTATGTAACACCTTTTTTGACTGTATTTTTCAGAATTGATACTCGCTACATCTAGAAAATTATAAAACACTTGTAGAGGTCATTGTCTACAACTAGCTTTTGTAGAATACTTCCGTGCCATTTGGTCGAGCACGTCGACGCCAAATTTTGTAGAATTATAGAACTTTACAGTTTCTGGTTAAATGTGTATCACTAGTTTCAAATGTAACTGATGGATGTCAGGAACTTCGACTTAAAACATATTTATTTTTCTTCCCTTGATAAACTGGACGTAATAGTATCATCTTTGGGAAGAATTTGGCTACTCTACAAAGACTTTTTCAGATTTTATGGTCTGTGGAATTTTGTTCTTCGCCCGCGATTGACTGTGTCAACAATGCTTGTTTTAGTGACTTCAGCTTTTCTGCAAGGGGCAGTGAAGTAAAGAAGTTATCTGTGGTAATGTTTTAACCTTTGTGGAAGTATGGTTGTATGAAGTATGGACTGTTACGACATCTTCTAAATAAAATGTGCATTAAAATTGACGGTGGTCATTTTGACCGTTCGGCGGTTCTAGGTATGCAATACTTCATAAATTTTGGCTGACTGGAAAATTTATCACTGGCATCATAGCTTTTCGAATTATAGGAAAAGCCACGCAAACTGGAAGTTATACTCTAAATTGAAACAAATTGGTACGGAATGAAAGTTTCCAAACGGTCAAAATGACCGACTTGCGGTTCTAGTCTTAAACGACATAAGTCAGCGACTTAAGGGATTTTTGCATGCAATATCTTCTTTACACTTCTAGAAATGATGGTCGACGTTATACAAAAATCATGTTTGATAACAGAATCGTACATTAAAAGTGTTCTAAAAGAAAAAAAAAAAACATTTGCTATTACGATATACAAGAGTTTTCACTTTGATCCTTGTAGAAAAGGCACTATCATAGCCGAGGTATTTATTGATGGATCCATTAAAGATTCATTTATCTTGATGAAAAAACTTTCAACGCCTGCGTCACTTCCATGAGCCAAAACCTACTCATTGAAAGTGTCAATTAATAGTAACAAATTAGACGATTTGAAAAGAGTTCAGGTCAGCATTCTGGAACAGCATATGCCATTTTATCAAATCATACTTAGCTGACCAACTGCTAATATTGAAGATAATCCAACTGAGAATGATGAAGATTACATGGAACTATTAATAAAGAGGAACTGACATATCCTTAAAATAGTGAAGCATGAACTGTAACCGCTTTCGCAAGGGATGATTACCTCTGGTGGAAACTTCCACCAGTAAATTTTTATAGAAATTTTCTGGGTATTTAACAGGCCTTATTAATACAAAATATCAGTCATAAATTATGACAGAAATAAATTTTCATTTTTAACCCTCCGTCTACCAGACGGGTCCATTGGACCCGACAGGTACATACAAAATATTCATTCAAACCAGAAATTTCTTTAAAATAAACTAAGTATATAAACCAGACAAAAATAAGGTAAATAAATAAGTTAAATAGTTTTAAATAAAATTTCTGGTGTAGAACGTTTTATTAAAACTTGAATAAAATTCCCGGTAGATCTAGGGTTAAAGGTTGGAGATTACTTTTGTGGTAGTCAGTTCCTGTGTTTCCGTCATATTGTGACAATCGGTGAAACAAACTGACAGTATTACTAGGCAAACTGACTCCAGCAAAAACAAATAGAATTTTTTACCACATTTGTGAGAAAATATTTCCATGAATCGAACACTTAAATAAGACAAAATTTTCTATTGAAATTTACTGGTAGGAAGTTTGCTCCGGCGGTATTCAGCAATTGTAGTTCCGAGTTAAAAAAAATCAGTTGCCATCTTGTGACAATCTCCTCAGTTACTTCACTCGCAACTCGTAGACAGTACACTATATGTCTCTTTCTGTTTATTCATAACTCCATTGAAGAATATGATTATGCAACATAATGATATTAAAATATAAAAAATATTTCTGTATAAGTGTTATCTTCATTAATTTTGATTAAAAATATGTTTAACATGACTGTTTTATTCAAATTAAATACCACTTAATCCTGTTTCTTTCTAAAACAACATAAGTCAGGAACAATTTTTCTGTTATTCGTCTTTTAAGTATTCATAAATTATACAAAAATTATTCGTTATTTACAAACTTTGAAGTCCAAACTCTATAATCAGCCCAAAAAATCCATAAAATTTCGTTTACTTGTGAATAATACAGTTTTTGTTTTCTGAAAAGTTCTGATTCTGTGACTTATGTGGTTTTTGAAATGAGCGATTCAAGTACAGTCGTGGTGATAGGGTAGGAAAAATTTTGAGAAAGAGCAAGGTCAATTATAGAATTGTGGGGTTATTAGGCGCCGTGCTGAGGTGAGTAGGTGTGGATGTTGCATGTAAACTTAGATGTAAGTGTTGGATTAAGTTTTGTAAAGAGGCGCATCGCTGTGAGTTTCCATGGCAATTCCAGCTCTTGCTTTTAGCATTACAATCGCCAGCAAAAAAGCAGTATTGGTGCTATGAAAACAGTTGAGTAAGAGTATTAGCTGGAAAGTGGTCATTAGGTGGAGCATAAATAGAGACCACATTAATGTTGTGATATGACGAATCTGTAAAATAATACTTGTATATTCAATATCATTATAGATTGTGTTTTGTGTTTGATAATGTAGTATGCGACGTTTGATGTAAATAGCGGTGCCACCTCTGCGAGTGCTGTCGGCACGGGGTGTGTTTTAAATCCTATACTAAGGAATTTTAATGTTAGGGGCTATGCATATATAACGTTATCATTTTAGCGGGGAGGGTGTTGTCTGGCACATGATATCTTAAGATATCTCTAAGGGGAAGGGGGTTGTCTTTTGATATCGTTATCATTTTTGATCCAACCAAATTTTTTTCTTTTTATTTGTAACCTGGTCTTTACATTAAAATAGTATGTTATCTTTTAATAGTATGTTATCTATTTTTATGAAAGTACAAAGTTATTATTAAAATCATTAAATGATTATAAAATTATTTAATTCCAAAATATGGAATACCCTAACTTTAGGCTTTCCTATTCTTCTGTCATACGTGTATGCATATACAACCCGCTGTTCAACAAAACTTATGCGAAGTATGTTTGAAACGATACTTGCAGGTCCGGCGCAAACATGGGGCAAACGGCCCGCGCCAAATGCGGTCTTGTTAGGGACCCCGAATCTCTTCATACAATTCGAAATAGCGTATCCACTGCATGAAATAATAATCCGTTTAAACTAGATTTGTTTTTAAATGTTTCTTCGTGAGCAGAAAGTGAGTATTAACTTTATTCATTGCAGTCAAAATTGGTATAATTGTCGGCGAATCTATAGATTTGATGTTCCTGAATGTAACCTTGAACGCAAAAAATTAATATTTTAAAGAATAGAAGATTTGACGAAATAATAAATAATTACATGTTAAATTTGAAAGTAGTGGTATTTTTATGCATTTTGTTATCTACATTACGTATTATTCTATAATATATGGAAGTTAAAAATTAATTTTAGTACTCCAGTATTGCAATATACGTTATGGGCCCCACTAAGTGCTTTGCCAAGACCCCGCGCGACGTTGCCCCGGCCCTGGATATTTGTATGTACTTGTACATAAAAAAAACAATGTTGTCCACCTGTTTTGTTGATAAGAAGTTCTCTCTACCCCACCCCGTGCAGGAACAAGTGCAAAAGTACTATTACTGTTGAAGGCATTATGTAACAAAAAGATATTATTAAGTGCTATTCAGTAATTATTTCTTTTAAGTATTATTTGATATAATGTTATTTCATATTTAAACTGATATTTTATTGACTTATCTTCATTCGAATCAATAAAGTATGCGAAAAATAAATGTAACCATATTTGTATATCACTCCAAACAAAAGAAAGAAATTCCAAAAATCTAAAAGTCAAAAAGAATTTTTATACATTGATAACGATATCATTAAGGCGGGGGGGGGGGGGGGGGGGTGGTGTTCGACGGATGATAACGTATGATATCGTAAAAGGGGGAGGGGGTCCAAATTTATCAAAACGTTGATAACGTTATATATGCATAGCCCATTACAAGTAGGAATTTGTATGTACTTTGATAACATGTGCAAGGGAAGTTGATTAAAAAATGTACTTTTAAAATAAAGTGCTGCAAATAGAATATAGAAATAAAATCATATTTATAAAATATGGGTGGATATTTGCCGACGCGCTACCGCAAAGGTTTAAAGAATATTCAAAATAAAAATATTTTCTCAACTGGTGAATTAATAAATTTAGCCAATAATTTTTTTTCTTATTTGTACTTTTATGAAATACTTAAAATTTTAATAATTATTAAATATATATATATATATATATATATATATATATATATATACATGGTACCATTTTAGCATGAACGTAAAACATATAAGATTTCAACTTAAATGTTACGCCAGACTTGTCCAGTTTTCTAGGCAGTACTTTATATATCAAAGAAAAAGGAACAAGGATTTATTTACTCCCTCTGAAACACCCAGAATGACATATTGTACATTTCAGGATTTCGTCTGACTGAACTGGTAAATTCACTTTTCTTTAACTCTGTCTTAGACAAGATGTATGATTGACAATGGTTGTTTATTTGTTTTTTATCTTTTTTCTTCTACTTTTTAAAGAGTTTTTCTTATAAAAGATTAAAAAATAAAATAAATTATTTCCCTAATGTAACCCTTATTTTGATTTAAAAAACAAAAAAAGTAGAACTCATTCAGATATTCTAAAAAACATTTACGTTTTCAGTATATTTAACTAAAATTTTTCTATTCAACGTTAGAAGAATAACAGTTTTTTGATTGAATAGAATTAATTTTACAAAGATGTGTTCTTTTTAAGGTATTTATGACACTTTCTTTTAACCCAGACTTTTACTATTTTTAAACATTATACATTTAAACAGTCAAAGAAGATATTTACTTTCTCGGAAATCTGGCAATGGTGTGGGGTATCTAAATAAAAGTTAAGTTTTGTGTGTTAATAGTACTCAGTAAGAGAACTCAGATGACCAAATCGTAGCGCGCACTACTCAGTAGTTATTGAGAATAAAAAATTATGTTGGAAAAAAAAATTATTACTATATGATAATTCCTTATGATTAATTCTTTTAGTGTACTTTTGAAAGTTACAGAAAAGACAAATTTAATGATTAATTACTTATTAATAATCAAAATTTATAAAACACAAAGAAATTAAAAAAGGACATACATGAAATACAGAGTTATAACCATTTATTTTCCGTTAAAAAATACATTATCAAATACAATGAAAATACGATTTAATGTTTATAGCATTCGAAATTATTGAGTTAATCATTCACTCTTTGCAATACAAGAACCTCGATGATAGTTATCATAAAAACAAGAAAAACACCAATAGTGTCGACAACTAACGCAACAAATAAATGGAACTTTTTTACAACAAGGTGTCTTTAGAATTTCTTCCGGAAAACAGACTTCATTTACATTCATGAATATTTTTCGATGTTCAGATAGTTTTGACGCATACCAGGCATACTTTATCATTTTCGAAAAAATTGGAGAAGAGAGCTGATGATGAACGATTGATTGAATTTTAATACTATCCTCACGAAAACGCATTTCCCGTATAATTAGCAAAGATAGTTCCTCCTTTCTTAACATCCTCCTTCCACTTCGAAAGATACGCTTTTTTTTTGTTTTTGTTTTTTTTCAAACGGCTGCAGCCTTTTTTTTTTTTTTGTACAGTTGTCAAGCTCCATGTGGGATGTGCCCAGTGTTGCCAGATTGGGGACTTATTTCTCCCCAGATTGCTGATTGTCACCGCTTTTTTGAAACAGGAATAGTCGGAGTATTTAACCCTCTGTCTACCAGAAGGGTCCAATGGACCCGACATGTACATTCAAAATATTTATTCAAACCAGAAATTTCTTCAAAACAAACTAAATGTATAAATCAGACAATAATAAGTTAAATAAACAAATTAAATAGTTTTAAGTAAAAATTCTGGTGTAGAATGTTTTTATAAAACTTGAGTAAAATTTCCGGTAGTTCTAGGGTTAAATAAAGATTAAAAATTCTGAAAAATAAGGCGAATTATACAATTTTAAAAAAGTGGTGCCAGTCAAATAATCTGAATTAAAAAAGTCTCCAATCTGGCAACACTGGATGTGCCTCAGCAATATTAATAACTTTTGTTTTATAATCCAATGAAATGTAGTCATTAGGTTTACTGTTTTTATACTCGTGTTCGTATTGTTCTGGTGACGAATCATCATGTACCATCTCAAAATTCACTTTTTAATATTCTTCATTAATATGTATTAGTTCTTCATCTTGGATAAATAAATTACTTTTCATTTAATATTTCCAATGCCTTATCATACAGTTATTCGCCAATTAATATTGCATCTTCAAGTATAACAGGTGAATAGTTTGGTGTAATTAAATTATTTTCGGTAAGGATGCCTTCATAATATACTACTGCATTTTTCAGTAATAATTTCCACTTATAATTGCATAAAGATGATTCAGAGATACGATCTCTACTTAAGCCTAAGGAACCTGGAAGTTCTTAGCTGGTCGCCATTTTGCTGGAAAAAATAATTTGATATATTATATATCACACAAATAACAAAACACATCCGTTCAGAGCCAACACACACAAAAAATTTAGTTAATTTTTTTTCTCGATAACTACTAAGTAGTGTGCGCTACGGGCTCATGCGAGTTCTCTTACTCGGTACTGATTATCCCCTTGAGGGGCGGTGGGATAAAATATATCCCACCTAATTTAAAAAAGGTTCTCACCAGAAAATGTTTACTAAATTTTATATTTTTAACTTTGGAGGAAAATCATTAAAAAATTGCTTTTCCTTATTTAAAAATAAAAATTTTCGATTATTCTGGTGAGAATTCAATATTTAGAGTCATTTTTGCTTGCCCCTCAAGGGGTTATACACGTAACCTTACATTTGATTTGAATAGCCCACACCCTTGCTGTCTCCTTGTTAGTTGGTTTTTTGTTACCAGTTAAACATGGATTAAATCAGAAGTTATACTTCATAAATGAAACCGAATGACGTGGTACGTACATTTCTACCACAAATTTTGAATAGAAATCTTAGACTTATTTGATTTTAGAAAACTATTGCAAATTTTGCTTTTTAAATATTATTACTACACATACCGGGAAATTTAGTCAAGTTTTATAATGACATTTCACATCAGGAATGTACTCTAAACATTAACCTTTTCTTATTTTTACTTTTTTTCTGAATTCATAGTTTATTTTTTTATAAATAAATTTCTGGTTTCAATCAAATTATTTTCCTTTGGCGCCGGTCAATGACTGCTTGTTAGTATATTTATCCCTTTGCGGTAGAAGTAATCCTTCCAGGCATAGGCATCTCTTACACGAATTTATTCGTTTGGCACCATTTTTTTTTACATAAATATTTTTATTTGTATTTTAACAATATGTGTAAGGGAAATTTACTAAAAAATGTACTTTTAAAATAAAGTGGTACTGATAGAATATAAAAATAAAACCAAGTATATAAAGCTTGGGCGGCTGTTCGCCGACACTCGACCACAAAGGGTTAGTGTTAAATATGAATTTTTCAATTCGCAAGAGTAATGCCATGCTACTTGTAATTTCTACTGTGCACACGCATCTTGAAATACCGGGTGTCCCAAAAAGGACTGACTGATTTTAAAATTCAATAACTTCCAAACGGTGACAGATATTTAAAAAATTCTTGCAGGAGGGTTATGCATAAAGTCAAAAGTTTTTTTACAGTGATTTTCGATTTTAGTTCGAATTACAAACAATAGATGGCGCTGCGATCAATAGAGGCTAAATTCAGGCTCGATTTTTGGTACTTCGTGGCCCGGATAATACATTTCCATCTCCTTTTTCTGCATGGAACAACAGAAAGGACCAAAAATCGAGCCTGTATTTAGCGACTATTGCTTACAGCGCCATCTATTGTTTGTAATTCGAACTAAAATCGAAAATCACTGTAATAAAACTTTTGACTTTATGCATAACCCTCCTGCAAGAATTATTTTAATATCTGTCACCGTTTGGAAGTTATTGAATTTTAATACCAGTCAGTCCTTTTTGGGACACCCGGTAAGTACAACATAGAAACAAGACAAAATGAAATAAATCTTCTGGTTCGGTATGTAGGCTGGGCAATTGTGTTGAATGGCCACGGCTTGGAATTTTAATATTCTTTGGTGATGTTTTAGACATGATTGATAATTATTTCATATTTTCAACTCTTTTTATTTAAAAAAAATTATTTAAAAAAAGCATTTAAATATGTAAAATTTTATATTATTAAAAATGTGTTTCACTGTAAGAATATATTAAAACATTTATGTACTTACCTATCTGTAAATAGAAAATTAATTATCAATGACATATTAAAGAAAATATGTTAACTATTTCAGGCGCAGAAAAATTATGTTCGTAAAATAAGGAAATGATTGACTGGCACCAGAATTTACAAACGAATTTCTTAGAAAATAAAACTTGTTTTTCGAAACCTTCATTATAAAAGCAAAATTTCATTAAAATAGTTTTGGTACCGTTTTCCAGTTTGGCATTAAAATTAGGTCGTCACGCTGTGTAACCACCACTTATATTAAAGGGTTAAATGAGTACAAATATAGGTTGCGTGCAGTTCCATCACAATTTTCAATAGGATTGTTCGCCTTAATTAATCAATGAAGTTTTGAATAAAGAGCAGGAGACATATAGTGCAGAATCTACTAGTTGCGAGTGAAGTAACTGAGGAAGTTGTCACAAGATGGCGGATGATTTTTTACAACAGATCAGCAGTCTCTCATTACCGCAGGAGCAAACTTCCACCAGTAAATTTTTAATAATAAATTTCTCTTTATTTTAGCCGCCTTCTCATTGAAAAGAATTAAATAAAAAATATGGTGAAAATTTCTATTTGATTTAACTAGTGGAACTTACCCCTTTTATTATAATTTTATTCACTGATACTGATAGGAGGACACTTTGATTGTCCGAATATGGCATAAACGTAGGGCACCACTACCACCGAAGTAAATTACCACCAATAAAAATGAATATCTCTTTTTGAATTTATTTATGACTCAAATTTACCATCAATAACGCGTTATAATAAGGAGAAAATTTCTGTTTACTGGTGGTAGTTTGCCCTGGCGGTAATCAACACCTGCGAAAGTGGTTACAGTTGAAGCTTCATTATTTAACCCCTTGAAGGGCACCGGTATATATTATATACCACCTACGATTAATGAAGTTTTACACCAGAAAAATTTTATTAAATTTTACTTTTCTAGCTTTGGTGGTAAAAAGCTGTAAAATTGCTTTTACTTACTTAGAAATAGAATTTTTCAAAGATTCCGGTGGGAATTCGGCATTTCACAAACGTAATTGCTTGCCCCTCAAGTTGTTAAAGGATAAATCCTTTTCTCTTTATTCATAGTTCACGATTTAGTCATAGAAATATATTACAAATTCTGTGATAAAACAAGGCAGATGAGAGTTCTTCGATTTAAATAATATCCACAACTTTTCTAAACGGGAATGTTAGGGCTAAACTCCCGTTGTAAGCACCTGGATTTATTATATTTTTTGACATTTTTATAAATTTGAACTATTTTAATATTTTTAAAATTGAGCATTAACACATAGCTGCCAACTCTTCCACTTTTTTAGACCACAAAAGTTTAATAGAAAATTTTGCCTTACTTAATCGGCCCATTACGGCGATTTAAAAACCTAAAATTTACTATAAAATTTTTGTGGTACAAAAAGCGTAAGATGTTGGCAGCTATGATTAACATACAAAAAAAAGAAAATTGTTATCGAAGTTTTCAAGTTAAATGTTATCCAAGAATTGTTGAGTTGCATTTTATATGGAGAAGAAATAAAGAGAGAGAAAAAAAGGCCTATTTACTCTTTCTGGAACATTCGGAATGACATATTGTACACTTCAACTGACTGGAGAAATTCAATTTTCTTTAACTCTGTCTTAAACAGAATATATGATTGACAATGGTTCTGTATGCTCACGAATTGTTTTTTTTCTCTCTCTCTCTCTATATATATTTTTGTAGAGAGTTGTTTTAGAAATCTGAGAAAATAAATTATTTGCGTACCTCTACCTTTACTTAAAAAAAAAAAAAATATATAAGTCTCTTGGAATTTTCTTTTTCATTTTCTGTGTAGATCAGCGTACGCAGAGTTCCACCACAATGTTTGGATAGAATTTTTTGCCTTTTTTCAAACGCCAACCATTACAGAATTTCTGAATAAATCACAAAAAGTCAAACTCAGAGATTTAAATATTAAACAGAAAATTTCTGGACTGAAATAGTGTTCTGTACTTACTGGAATTTATAAAGCGTTTATGTACCATGATAGAAGGAACTTGTTTCAATATTTAGTTTCTTTTAAGATAATAAAATAACAATAGTTTTAAAGATTTGATAAAGCTAAAGTAAATTATTTTCGTAACTGTACATTCACTTTAGTAAAAAAAAAAAAAGGAAAGTTAGTTTCATAGAATTTATTTATTTCCTGCATAGAACAAACTATCAGAAATACTTTCTGCGAATACCGCATATTGCACTGGAAGCAGCGATGCCCGGATATTTCCGATTTTTGAAAAAACTTCGAATCATCTTTCTCTGTTGCAGGTGATACAATATACGCCAATTGTAGAAAGTGACCATAAAAAAAGCGCTGATTTAGGAGTTAGAACTAAATAACTGTTATGATCCGAGTAGTTCAACCGTAGATGCCAACTTTTACGCTTTTTTCCTATCACTATATTTGAACAGAAATATTCGTCCCATTTAATCGTTGAAAAATGAGGATTCTATATCACAATTTTTTTTTCGTTTAGAAATTGTGGTAGGAAAAAAAGCGTAAAAGTTTCAACTATGGTTTAACCGTTTGGCTAAAGTTATTCGACAGCGAAACAGTTTCAAGTAAATTTATTATGCTTAATTCAGATGGGTACGGCTAGATTAATTTCTTTAGAAAGCTGAGAATTTTGAAGTTAATTTCAGGAACATTTCGCCGATAATAAGTTTGTGACTTGTGACTGGGGTTTTAACCCCTTGGGGACGAGCGACACGTATACGTGCCGCATGAAGCGCTCAGAATTCTTGTTTTTCCTCACCAGTAAAATTTTACTGTAAAATTTGCCTTATTTAATCAGCGCATTGTTTCGATTCAAAAAGACACAAATTTCTGTTTTCAAAAAACGGTGACAAAAGATTAAAAATTTCGTAAAAGGCCCCCGTCCCGAAGGGGATATCACTTTAGTATTAATATATGATAAAAATGCTAATTATAAATATTTTTAAGTAGATTGTTAGATGAAAAAAATATTGTATTTTTATTCCAGAAGGAATGATTGGTATTTTTTAAAATAAAATTGATTTTTTACATTTAACTAGTTGGTGCCCGTCAAGATTTGACGGTAAATAACTTGAATGTTTCATTAGAAAAATTCTTGAATTTTTAATTATTTGATTTTAAATTAATTATTGAATGACGAATTTCTATATTGCATAAGTGATTCGTATTTCTTTAAGACGACAGATAGTGCTGCTAGTCTAACCTATTCAATGTAGCGAAAGAATTTTAAGTTTATAATTTACAACTGATTATTCTTGCTTTTTATCAGAAATTTACCTTAAAACACCGGGTACAGAATTTATTTTTACTTATTACGATCTCATTTTTTTTAAAATAACAATATCTATTTTCATTTATTTATTTATTTATTAAAACTACACGGGCATTAAAAACTGCCATAAATTTTATCTTTATCTGTCTCATTCTCTAAAAACCTAAATTTGAAACTTGATGCAGCTAACGATTTGTATGTAGCTCTTATACGACTATTTTTTTTCTTTCCATTTTATTTTTTTTTACACAAATGAATGACAAACTTTTCTTTCTGACACACACGCATGTATATTCTTCATAATGGTCCGAAAATATGACGAAATTTTTACATCAGCTCTTTTTATAGAATTGATAATTACATTTAAGATATTTTAGATTAAATATTTTAAATATAAAATCATTATTTTTTTCAAAATATTATTGAGTGTTAAATTTTATTTAATTATATAGCATTCAAATAATAATAATAATAAAATAAGAATCCTATAACTTCTCTTCCTAATAAAATATGTCATTATTGAAATGAATTACCGACAAAAATACTATACATTTTGCCATGCTTGGGTTCGATCCTGCGGCCTGTACAAAAATTCAGAGCTATAAAGTGTTGCGCTAACCCGCTACGCTAGCGGTAGCTTGTTTAACTTCCTTCTAAATTGAAGAGGTTCGAAAAACAGTTGACGCATACGAATGTCCCGAATTTGAGTTCTGATCTCACAGAAATAGTTTTGCGTTTTAATATTTATACCTTATTTTTTCAAAGAAGCGGATACAACTTAATATCCTTCGTGTCTAACTTTGGGCAGTTCATAAGATGTATCACACTCCATAACTTTTAGTCTCAATCATTGTGTTTATCTTCTGTCTGTAATATGACTAAAACAATATGACATTCCCGAAATAAACTGTATCTAGCTCTTAATATAGACACAATACTTTTTTTTAATTTTTATTAATGCTGAAAGAGACAAATAATATTAACTTTGTGAAAGAATGAAAAGCTTGTTTGCAGTAAGACCCGGATAGCAGACGAACTTAAAACAACTTCGACCTGTGATGTGATAGTTCAACTGATTGAGCATCTTTACGCATGTGCAGCGCGTCACTCCAAAGGCAGACTTGTACTTACATACTGCGCATGCACAACTGTAGAATTTTAATTTAAAATTACGGCTAATTAATAAAACATTTGAACAAACAAATGAATGATAATAAATCCGTGGCCACATACCTTTAATTTAAAAAAAAGATTGGTGTAATTTGATGCAGTAGTTTCTTCTCACGGACTGTCGAAAGAAAACGCTTAGTGTTTTACATATATAGATATTTTAATTTTACTTACTATATCTATTTTAAATGAGTTCATTTAGAATATATTTTTAATGCGAATATCTTATTATAACTTTGAAAAATAAATTATGAGTACAGTCATTCAGGGTAACATTAATCCGCATTTTCTGTGTATCCAGATGTCTCACTCTTATTTTAATAATATTGTAAAAGAGCAGAAATGCTCCCAAGTTATTATATGACTATCAGAAATTAAGAAATAATAATAATATAAACAATAAAAAGGAATTTTTATCCCGTTTCAATTCGTATCCAGCCATATCGGGTAACTTTCCATTATAAATTTCATGCATAATAAGTCATTATAAAAAAAGCATTATAGTTAGGATAATTTTAAACCAAAATAAATAAATAAATAAATAAAGACTCTTCCTTTACGTTTCCCAACTTCACAAGATTTGTATAATTTATGATATTATAATGAATATTATGCATAGGAAGAGTGGAAGAATAAAACTATGAATATTTAGCAAAAAAATAACTATTTATTGTTCATTTGAAACGTAAAAATGCAGTAAAAAACAATTTTCAATGTTTTAAATTAATAATATATCCATAGTTACAGTAGTACATACTAGTACTAGTATTAATCAAACAAGAATAAAATATGTCGAATATATGGAATGTCGAATTTCAGTAGCTCCGCCCCAAATAATTCCTTTAAATGAATTTCATGTATTTTACGTTAATTTTTGGAAATATTTATGTTATACCCAATGCACACTTTCGGTATTTATATATAATGCACGTCCATATACTAAAAAGTTTTGACAAGAAAATGGTAATTTCCGTATAACCATCAGATATGACATTTATTTTTGTATATTTTTAATCATTAATCCGCATAGTTTTTATGAACAGAAAATTATACAAAAATTCCCAGTTATGCATCTTTGGTGCAATCATTCGGTGTAGTAGTTTTTGAGCAACAGATGTCATAAATTCCCGGGGCCGTCATCTTGGAATTTTTCTTGGCGTTAAAAGCCCTTTTCCTCCAAGTAGTAAATGTCGCCAAACACCGGTTTATACGCATGTTGGGCTTGACGAAAATAAAATGTAAATAATAAACAAAACTCGTTAAAGTGGAAATCAGTAATCGTCGTAAGAGAGCTCCGCGCTCATTAACCGAAAAAAATCACTGGATTCAGCAAATTCCTTCTGCAGGAATCACAAAAATGCACAATAGTAGTTAAAATAGCAGTTAGTCAATGCACGTATGTTGCTGTTCCCCAATCTCAGAAATGGGAACAGATGTCATAAATTCCCAGGGACACCATCTTGGAATTTTTCTTGGCGTGAAAACCCCTTTTCCGCCAAGTAGTAAATGTCACCAAACACCAGTTTCTACGCATGTTAGGCTTAACGAAAATAAAACGTTAATAATAAACAAAACTCGCTAAAGTGGCAATCAGTAATCGTTTTATGAGCGCTACGCGCTCATTAACCGAAAAAAACATCTCTGTATTCAGCAGTTCTCGCCGTGTAGCATTCTCAAAATTCAGCAATTCTCGCTGTGTATCCATCTCAAAATGTAAAAAAACTCGAAAGGCAAACAAATATGTATAAAGTTATCAACATACTTTAACAGACACTCGCTAAAGTGCAACCAGTAATCGTTGCGTGAGCGCTACGCGCTCATTAACCGAAAAAAATCACTGGATTCAGCATTTCTCGCTGTGTAGCATTCTTAAAATTCAGCAGTTCTCGCTGTGTAGCCATCTCAAAATGTAAAAAACTCGAAAGGCAAACAAATATACATAAAATTATCAACATACCTTAACAGACATCTGCTTTCTTCAAAGCTCAAGCACGAAATACTGTCATAGCATCACTGTCATTTTCAAAAATATGCTTATTAACACGCATTGACACTCTGTAAACAAACCTCCTTTTTTCGTCAAAATTTCCTCAAATTTCTTAAAATACAAGAGCGTTTGAACGGACTACATAAACCATAGTCAATCAAATAAATCCAATAAATTTAACATAAAAACAAAAAGTCAGAACAATGCAACACGAAATCAAACCACATCTACAATATCCTAGTCGAAAATGACCTTCTCAGGGGTTGCCTGAATACGACACGCCAAACACACACGTCATACGGGGTTCCATATATTGATTAACATCGCCAACATAAAATCGCCAAGAAATCTCAAAACATCTAAGATGGCGGCCATCCGGGAATATAACGCATCTAAGCCCAAAAATGCACGAAATGCAGGAGAAATATACAATAAACGACTAATAGAAAACATTACTATAAAACACAGCAACAAAATATGCATAAAATTATCAACATACATTAACAGACATCTGCGTTCTTGAAAGCCCAAGCACTAAATACCTGCTAGCATCGCAGTCATTTTCCAAAATAGGCTTATGAATACCCACTAACGCATTGCAAAGAAACCTCCTTTATTTGTCAAAATTTCCTTATATTTCTTAATTACTTCGGCAAGAGCGTTTAAACGGACTACACAACCCATATTCAATCAAATACACCCAATAAGTTTAACATAAAAATAATTGACAGAAACATACAACACGAAATCAGAAGCAAAAACGGTCTTCTCGCCCACTCGCAACACAATCTGGATGAAAAACGGGGTTGCCAGAACACACACGCCACTCGGATTCCATATGGATAAAGATCGCATATATAAAAATCTCAAAACATCCGAGATGGCGGCGAAGATAATATACGGCATCTAATCCATTTTTGAAAAAGTAAGATTTTATAAAAAAAGAAAAATATATTTTTATTTAATAAAGTATCAATATTTATAAGATGATAATAGGTGAAATACATTGTCAGAGAGGTAGCCAAATCTGGGGGGGGGGGGGGGATTAGGTAATTTGATTCAAAGGCATGTTTCCAATGCTTATCTGGATATGCCCTTTATCATCTGCATAAACTTCGGTTAAATACATATATTTACTTACATTTTTAGTCGCCATATAATTTTTTAGTAGTACCTATAATCAGTAAACAATAAACGTAATTTTGAACCGGCTCAATTTTATACTGAAAATGGGATAAAATGGTAGCGCCTTCTTATTTTACATTTTACTAACTATTAGTAAATAAATAATCACAAAATATTAACACATTTACAACATTTAGGTAACAATATGTTTGATAAAAGAGTATATTGTTAGAGGAAAAGGTCCAAATACCGGCTACCACGTTTGTTTTCAATATAGATCATACAATTTTCAAAATTAATAAAATAAAAAGTGACAGCAGGGTACCTTGACACGTCTTACACCTGTTTAGAGAAAAAAAAATCAGCTTAAAAGGCGTTTTCTGTTTATAAGAAGCAAAATTCTGAAAGTCTTCAAATTTTGAGTTTTTAAAATGGGGTCTAAATACCCGCTACCAAAGTTCTTTTTTTCCAAAAGATAACACAAATAGAGCTAATGACAATTATTAAGCAATAAGAATATAATTTTAATAAATTGTATTGATTAATACCCTTTCTTATGTACAGAAAAAATACGCAATTTTTAATAAATAAGTATTTTTGTCAAATTTCTAAAATTCTTTACGACTATCTCTCACAGTCTTCTTCCCATTATGTTTCTAATTTTGTTTTTTTAACGTGTAAAACATAAAAAAATCTTGCTGATTGAAATGAGAATTATTTTATCTGAAAAAATCAAAAGCATAATATCACTCTCTGTGTCGGCATAGTCCCTATCAGCCCACATATCGCATTCTTAACATTGAACCCAGAATCCCCTCCCCTACTCTTGTCCATAGAGAAAGCACCCATGCAGAAGACACAAATTTATCATATTCCTCTGTTGGATATTTTCCTTTTTCACCTTTTTAGCCCTCTCTCTGCGTAATTGCTTTATCAAAAGCTTCAAAAAATTGAGTATTTAACCCCTTCGCGACGAGCGTCTTTTAAGAATTTTTATTCTTTAGTCACTGGTTTTTCAAAACAAAAGTTTTTGTCTAATTTAACCGACAAAATTCTCCGATTAAATAAGTATAATTTAGAATAAAAAAACAACTGGTGGGAATAATCAATGAGGGTTAATTAGACGGAAAAATGCATCCCCGAGGAAATCTCGGGTTGCGCAAATTTTGCTACTTTTACGATGCCCAAGGAAATCTCGGGTTGAGCAGCGAGAGGGATAAAATCAAATTTCTGCCTCTTAAGCCTGGTTTACTCCGTCATTTTTTTTGTTTCTCTTCACATTTATTACAGGCAATTCTATAGTGTCCAACAGATCTTTTTTGGAAAGTGATCCAGTAACCAGTGTCAATCCTAGAGAATTACGGCCATGGTTGCTTTTTCATATTGCGAAATGGGACGGGGACTATTTCTGAACCATTTAAATTAATTTATTAATTATGGAACTATTTAAATTAATTTA
Source organism: Maratus speciosus (assembly GCA_963932465.1). Classification (NCBI taxonomy): domain Eukaryota; kingdom Metazoa; phylum Arthropoda; class Arachnida; order Araneae; family Salticidae; genus Maratus; species Maratus speciosus. The sequence continues at coordinate 285,622,355 of OZ010789.1, read as the reverse complement.
TTTTCCCCCCTTTCAAGCAGAGCAACCGAGAGAGGTCCAAATACCGGCTAGCCGGTATTTAGACCACTCTAGGTAGCCGGTATTCGGACCACTGTTATGTTTAAGTTAAAACCGGTATTTCTCATTCATATAATGAAATACCAATACTGTGCGCGTTACAATTGAGCACTAAATATGTCTAGAAAATAACTTAATCAACAATTCAAGCCAATATACGATCAGTATATTTTTAAAAATGAGAAACACATATCTGAAAAACTTTTGATGTACCAGATTACGTAGATTCGACACTTTTGCATTTACTATTTGTAAATGACACAGACTTCAGCGACGTACTTTTCGTAACTTTCTTCTCTTAATTAAAGTTACAAACTCTGCCTGTCACCGCTAGGCTGAGCTGCGCTCGGTTCTCAGAACACCTAGTAGCCGGTATTTGGACCCTAGCCGGTATTTGGACCTTCTCCTCTACTTAATATAAGAATTTAATTGGATTACATTAATTTCAAAACAGCATAAAAAAAGAACCCTTTTAAACATACTTCAGAATAATAGTGGGATGACTCAATTAATTGGCGTAATGTGGACAATTTAGTTTTCAAAATAAAGAGTAGAAAACACAGTTTACAAACTTGCCAACAGAGTGTAGTACTAGATTTTATCTAGCCTTTTGAAGTTAAACACATTGGAAATTAGGAATGGATGCAAAGTCACCCCCTATGGACCAAAGTTACTCTGAATGACTACTTTTAAATGAATGAGAAAATTAATTGTTATTTATTTTTAAATTCGAAATGTATGTTTTATTGTTGTTGTTTGTTTGTTTCCATATCATATCTTAAATAAATTAGAAATCTAAATTTATAGAATTTTTGGTTCTTCATTTAAAAAATAAATTTGAATTTTAGTATTAATAGAGCTAATACACATGCGTGCTATCCTTCTTTTTCAGACTTTCGGGAAGAATTCATAACGGGAAGAAATTCGGGAAGAAACATATTTTCTAGGAGTAGGGAAATCGTATGTTAAAAAATGAGGAATAATTTAGTGTATAAAGGTGAGATTTTCTGACAGTGCAACATAAGTACAACTCTACCTCAATGTTTGAACCGAACTTTTCGAAGTTCAGAAGTTTATTCTCCTTGAAAATGGTGTCAAACAATATGTCAAAATTTTTATTTTGAGAAAGTGGTTCGAGTTGGAATTAAAATATAGTCGCCTGTGGCAGCGCTGAGCATGTGTATTTCAAAACGCGCCTTATCTAGCACAGAAAATTTGGTATAACAAGTTTTGTTCGATAAATCATCATATATATTAAAACGCAAATGTAAACATTCGAGTTGATCGAAATCGACACAATTGCGCATGCGCCAACTCTTTTTGGAACCTCTTCAATTTAGAGGAAAGTAGAATGAGTTCCAGCTGGCAGGGCCTGATTACCAACGGGGCAGGCTCCGACCAGTAAAAAGAAACAGAAAATTTTGCCTCATTCATGGCAGACATTTTACATCAATATGGCGTTCAGATAAGGCGAACATTTCTTTAAAAAATTATTGGTGTAAGTGTGCCCCGTTGGTAATCAGGCCCTGCCAGCTGCCGCAGCAGTTTAAAGCAGAAGTTGTAGAAGACGCAGGTTCGAGCCCAAAGCCCGGTAAAATGATTTTTGCAACATGCTTGGCGATAATGCAATTCAATAATGACATTTTATGAGAAGGTGAAGTTATATGATTTTAATAAAAAAGAAAAAATATTCATATAAGAGCTATCAAAGAAATTACCTTGAAATCCATTGTTTAACACTTTGCACTCCGTTGTCGCCGCTGTGGCGACATCATATTTCTTTGCAAACTTTATTTTTGGCACCAGTAATAAAGGAAAATAAAAATTTTCTCATTTAATTAGAGCATTTTTGAAATTGTGGACTTGAAGTAAACTTCTTTTTAAAAAGTGGTGCCGACCGAATAAAATTTGCGTAACAGACGCCGGAGTGCAAAGGGTTAATATTTAACACCTTAGGTAGGATACATTATATCCCACCTAATTTTAATAAAGTTTTGCACCAGAAACTTTTAATAAAATTTTACTTTTATAACTTTACTGAAAAAAAAAAAAGGTTGGCAAATTGCTTTTCCTTATTTTTAACCAATATTTATCGAAAATTCCGGTGTGAGTTCAACATTACAGATTCGCAATTACTTGACCTTGAAATGGTTAAAAATGTGTAAAAATGTAAAAAAAAAAAAAAAAAAAAAAAAAAAAAAAAAAAAAAATCAAGTAATAAAAGTATATATATTCTAAATCGTTAGCTGCATCAAGTTTCAAATTTAAGATATTATAGAATGAGACTGGTAAAAATAAAATTTATGACAGCTTTTAATGGTCGTGTAGTTAAAAAGAAAACTATACATAAAAATAAATATTGCTATTAAAAAAAATGAGATCCTAGTGAGTAGAAATAAGTGTTTTACCGAGTATTTTTTTTGGTAAATGTCTGCATAATTGGTTGTAAGTTGCAAACTTAAATTCTTTAACTTCATTGAATAGGTTAGACTGACAGCACCATCTATCGCCTTAACCCCTTAACGCTCGAATTAAATTACGGTTTAAAAATTCAAATTGCTTATTGCCACCACTTTTATAAAAAAAAGAAATATTCACCTGTTTTAATGACAGGTGCAACAATACTAAAATATAGCCAAATTCACTATATTATAAAACTGGTGGGAATGAAACAATCTGAGTAAAACACACAGCCCGTGAATGTGACGGGAGCGAGAATTAAGGGGTTAAAGAAATAGAAATGACTTATGGTTAATTCCATGAGAACTTGTCATGTCTGTCACATACTACGATTTTTGGCTACCAGTATTTTAGAACGGAAAATGTGACTTATGGGAGATATTTCGTCAATTGAGGAAGACGAAGCAAAATTTTCGAAAATAACGGTAGGCAACAAGCATATAGATTTTCAGCTGTGTGACAGACATGACAAGTTCGCATGGAAATAGCCTTATGCAATATAGAAATCTTCCACGATTTCAATAATTAATTTAAAAGCAAGTAATTAAAAATTCAAGAATTTTTCTAATGAATCACTCAAGTTATTTACCATCAAATCTTGATGGCTACTATCTAGTAGTATATAAGGCGAGTTTAGAAAATAAACCAAGATTTTACAATGCTAGAAATTCTCGATAAAACTTGTTTTGTTGCAAATGTACTGTTTTTTTCGGTGCAAGTTTTTTAACAGAATGGATGAATAGAGAAAACACTACTTTTTTTAATTAGTGGGCTCTGCCCCCTTATGAGCTACACTCGCCAACCCCCGTTCAGATTATAAAAATCCGTTAATTAGATCAGCTTTAAAAAGATTATAGAAGGAAGGTTGAATAATAATTAAAAAACAAGTGGCGATATCCTTGTAAATTTCTCTTTTACTAAAAGATTTTAAGGCCAAATCAGCTGCTTTTTCGTGTTTGATTAAATGAGATTAGTTAAACAAATGAAAATTCGCTAATATAAAATTAATTAAGTCAGCAGAATCTTTGCTTCCCGGTATTTTTTAATAATGCTATAAGAAAAGGATTTTAAATTGCACATTTTAAATCTGACATAATTTTCACCAAACTTTTTTGATTCTAATATTCACCTGAAAATATTTTTATTGTTAGAAAGGGAATATTATTATTTGCGCTCTCTTATAACTGGCAAGAATAGTTGAAAAGATCATCTCCAAATATGAAATAAATCACTCGTATACGTGTAAATATATATTTCAATTTAAACTGTTCGGAAATATTATTTGGCTATTTGAAGTAAGACGTAATTTCACCCGCTTTTACTGCTTATTACCCATGCTAAATAACCAATTATTTTATAGCTTTTTCTTTTTAAATATTTACGTGTACATATAAACTATTTTTATGACGTAATTTTCAATATTTTCCTGTTTATAACACGTAATCATTTAATTGTAATATCATGGGGTGATCTATCTATATTATAAAGGACAAACATATCTGTGCGTAACGCATACGTCATCTTGCGAATGGCAACACTTTGAAATTTTAAATAAAATTTTGGTTTTGTAATTTTCTCTACTGCAAATTTTTATACTTCTAAACATCGCACATTTTAAATTTTTACACCGCCGTTTAACGAAAAAAATTCTCTTTTAAATGCAATTTGTTTGAAAGCTGTATCTCATTTTAATTTTAAGATATTAATTTTTTTGTAGTTTTTATTACTTTTTTTGTAATCGTGGCAGCTGAAGTACTACATTTCTGTTGAAACTAAAGAGGGAAAAATGAAAATAGTAAACTGCTGTATCTTTTTGATGCCATTTTCTCATAAAAACCGAAAAAATTGAAATTAAAATACGTGCTATGTCAAGAATATCGTCTGTTATAAAACCCAGTGAGTTTTGGCTTTATTTCGTTGTTATTTATCAATTAAACGATTTTGCCTTGCCGGCTCCATTGCGAAATATTAATAAACAATTTGCACATAAAAAAAAAGTTCAGAATTTCTCTCCCGCTAATTTTCTACAAAGAAATTAAAGCTTCATCAATAAATAAATAAAAGAATAATATATAAAAAAGCACAAATTTAACATATATGTAGTCGAACAATTTAAATTTTTAGAGCCGAATTGGGAAAAATATGTGCTTTTAAATGTAATTTGTATGAAATAGAGTTGCTAGGCAACTGTTAAAGTAAAAGAGAAAAAATAATCTAAATATTGAAAACACAAGATATCTTTTTTAGACATCTTCGTTAAACTTTCTACTGTACCAATTTTGCTAATAATTCTTTTTTTAAATGAAAGCTGTTCATTTGTCCACTCACTGGCTATTTTTCTAAATATTTTCACTTTTATATTTTTAATTTAATTTGAAAAGATTTTTTGAAATTTCATCAAAATGGTAGCAATCGTATTATTTCCACTGTTGCAGAAAGAAAGAAATATTGGGGTTTATTTATCCTTATTGATACCATTTACTCATTACAATTAAAAATAACTTTATTTTAAGTCTGAACAGAAAATGACGTCACTATTTCAAAAACATTTTCGCTCATAAAGCTAATGTTACAATATATTTTCATTCGGCTGATACCGAATTTGAGACATTTGGCGTAATGCTTCAGTAAGTGCCATATTTAAAAGAAAACAATCCTTTTCTTTGATAAAACTATATATTTTTACACGAATACATCTAAAAGACATCAGTTTCTGGAATTTGTACTTCGCGGTACTGAAATTAGACCCTCAAGCCAAAAGAATACATTTTCACATGCAACGTTTTAGCTGACAAATGGAACTTCACGTTTGAAAATCTTTCTAAAGGAAAAATATGTCCGTGCGTACGGCTGGCGTCATTTTGAGAATGGCAACGCTTGACGATTAAATGTCGGATTTGCAATCTTTGCTACTGCAATTTTTTGAATTTCTAAACATCGCGCGTCTTCAATTTTTACACCCGTTATATAGGGGAAAAAATCTACTTTTAAATGCAATTTTCTTGAAAACTTTATCTTAATTGATTTATTTATTATGTCTTTTTAAATAATTTTCAAGAATAATGTTTTTTAATCTATATCCACTGCGTACAGGCTCCATTACGGAATAAGCCATTTGCACTTAAAATAATATAAATAATTCAGCATTTGTCCCTGATTAATTATTTATAGCGAAATTAAAACTTCATAAATCTATTATATTAAAAAGTGACTGTCCATTTGTATTTCACAGCTGTTCCTCCTGGAATATGGAATGTTGATGGATCAAATTAACGCCAGTTATCCGCATGGGTCCGAGGATGTTAAACGCTATCGTAGAATTTAAAAATTTGTTTAGTTTTCGAGATATAAATTTTTACGTTATTTTTGATGATATTTCTGTAATGATGGAAACTAAAATTGCTCCATTTTTGTGGATAAAAGAGAGAAAAGGGAAAATGACAAGGATTATTAGGTATCATTGTTTGAAATCATTTTTAAATTGAAATTAACGTAAATATGTATAAATAGTGAAAAAATGATTGTAGTTTTCAAGAAAATTTCACTAAATACGAACTCACACATTTTCAAGTTTTAGGAATCCGTTTATTTTAGAAACACAAATTCGACTCTCGAATGGAACATTGAGATAAATTCTGTTGACGTCAAAAGAAAAAAAAAACATCGTACGTTATTTTCATTTAATTTAAAGTCGTAAAGTAGATTTTCAACCATTGCCTTAAGATGGCTAATAAAACATTTCAGAAGCGAACATTAAAAATGCGAAAAAGCGAGAAAAAAAAGAGAAAAAAGTTTTATAGAGAAAAAAAAATAATTCTTTAAATATTTATTTTAATTCATAAATATAAAATGCTTCTGAATAAATTCGTCCAAACAAGTTCATTTTTGTATAAGTTGACCCAAATGACATCATTTCTACGAACTCCGAAATTCGAAGCAAAATCTTGGAAGAGCGAAAAGCTCTAGGCAAATACAGTTATGGAATATGCGCATTTTTATTGGAAAAGTTTTGACTTAAGTTGTAAATATAACTTATTATTTGAAATATTGTATTTAATAAAATTAATATTGCAATGGCTTTCTAAATTTACAATAAAGCTAAGATTTAATTTTTTCCAAAAAGATCGATTGTCTCATGCAATTCAAAAGCAACACAGCGGGTTGCTGCGCAACTAGTGTTTATAATAGTCACGCTGTAGATAATTTTTTTTAACAACCGCTTCAGAGGCGTGGGATATATTTTATCCCACCTACGATTAATGAAGATTTGCACCAGAAAAATTTTATTAAATTTTACTTTTCTAACTTTGGTGGGAAAATACTGTAAAATTGCTTTTCCTTATTTTGCAATAAAGCTTTTTGCTAATTCCGGTGTGAATTCGACATTACAGAAACATAGTTGCTTGCCCTTCAAAGGTTTAAAGGAAATATTATTCTTTGAGTATTTGTTACAGTTGGCAACAATTTAAAATAATAAGATTTTCTAAAATATGTAAAAAATATCTCTGGAAATGCTGAAAATTTGAATGTAAAATGGAAATAAACCCTCAAAAAATGAGTCAAATAAAAAAAAATAAATGCACTCTGCACAACGCGAGCTTTCAATCAATAAACTTAATAAAAATGTTTAAATTCCTATATATAGTTTTTGCTTCTATAGAATTTTTTTAATAAAACGATTTTGACAAACTTTAACATTAAATATATCTTTAAATAATTCTTCGATTTAAAAAATTGTCTGCTTCAGTGTGTTTATCAAACATTTCTCTATAACACCACCAATTTTCATATTTTTGTATGCAGTACTTTTCTTAATATTAGCGAAGAAAGACCTCAGGTCACAAAAAATTCAAAGACAGCGTCTGTGACAGCGTTTATTACTTTTTTTTTTGGGATAGAGAGATAACGCAAGTTTTGTAACTCGCGTCCTAATATATATAGGCTTTTTGCTAATTCCGGTGTGAATTCGACATTACAGAAACATAATTGCTTGCCCTTCAAAGGTTTAAAGGAAATATTATTGAAGCAGACAATTTTTTAAGACACTGAAGCAGACAATTTTTTAAATCGAAGAATTATTTAAAGATATATTTAATGTTAAAGTTTGTCAAAATCGTTTTATTAAAAAAAATCTATAGAAGCAAAAACTATGTATAGGAATTTAAACATTTTTCCTTCCCTATATATATATATACATATATAGGGAAGACTGGGGAGGATTGACCGATTTTTACAAAATGATTTTTTATTTTTTAAATACTGAGCATAGAATAAAGTTTTATATATAGTTTTATTCGTTATACAACCAGTTATCGAAATAAAATTGCTCATTACTGTAATATATAAGAAATTTGAAAAATGATTGACTTTAATCATGAGAAAATAATGGGTCAAGGCTCCCCACATATGGGAGGGTTGATCCATTATACGGGAGGCTTGACCCACTTTATTGTGTATTGAAATATTTGTGAAGAGAAATAGAATCAGTTTAAAAAAAGCAAAATAACTTTATGCTACATGCTTTAACTATTATAAAAACATATTTTTGAAAAAATGATGCTTAAACAAACCTGTTTAGACGCAATCGCAAGTCAGAGGATAAAAATTTTGTTTTATCCTCTGGATTTTGTCTGAGCAGATATAATTGTACACCAGGGAAAATGAAATTTTAAAATTTAAGACAGCATTCCGCTACAGACAGGTTCCGTTTTCATAAGGTTTCATGCATTATTATGTCTGGATTTAATAGCCACTGTCCCGCTTTTTTCGTCTCCTTGTCCTACTTTTTGTGACATTCGACCTGACATCTCTAGCTGTCACATAGTTTGGCTTCATCTCACTCTGAAATTATTTTAAATATTAAAACTGATAGGTGGGTCAAGCCTCCCGTATGGTCAATCGTCTCTAGTCTCTTGTACATATATTTCAAACTCATATAAAATTTAAGAATTTTAAAGCATTATATATGCAGAAATTTTTACATTAAATATAAAAATACTTTTATTATTTCAGTACAGATTGCAAAATGTTTGAAATGACAGCAAACTTTATGAATTGATCATTTTGAAAGTGCAAGCATTATAAAATTCTACTAAATAACTATAAATTCATACATTTATTTCAAATTCTTATAAAATTTATGAATTGCAAGGAAATAAATGTTTTAAAATTTTAACTTTAATAAATGAACTTTATTATTTAAGTTTACAATTTATTACTACAAAATTGTTCAATTTCTTAAACAGTACTTTATGTAACTAAATAGAAAGAAATGTAAGGGATGGAAAAGCTTATGTACTCCCTCTGATTCATTCCGAATGTCATATTGCTCTTTTTGCCCTGTTCGGAAATTCAATTTTCCTTCATTTTGTGTTTCACAGAATGTATGATTGACAATGATTCTCTTTCTTTTTTCATGTTTTCCCCTATTTTTTAAAAATAAGAATATAAATTACTTGTGTAGCTCAAACTTTATAATAATAAAATTGTATGGGCTAGTCTTTTAAAATTTTCTAAAATATTTTTTTATCACTTGCATAAAAAGTAAAATTTTCATTTTTTTCTCTTTTTTGAATAATTGTTCCACCGATTGAAACAATTTCTTAATCGGCGTCCAAGGAGCTTCTTATCATTTATGATCATTTCGCCTTATTTAATCGAAGAAATAAGTGATTAAATAGGCGAAGATCACTATTATGAATTAGCGGTACTCACATATGGGCACATTTACGCATTTATACAATTTTATTACCGCAGGAGCACACTGTCATCTCTATTTCCGAATAATCACTTGGCTAAATCACATGAATTTTGAGAATAAAAAAGTCCTTCCGGCCAGTGCCGGGAGGAAGAGGTAGCTTTCAAATACCTTATTTTAAAAAAGCCAACTTATATTATTCAAACACACGAAGCTCAATTTAGTGGAAACCGAATATAGGAGATTCAATACTAATTTTTATCAATACTAAATCATTATGAATGAGAATTTCACGAAATTAGTCAGCTTTATCCAAGCTGCTTTTATTTAAAGTAACTTATTTGGCTGAGATGTTGATGTATACTATCCACATTCTTTCTCACATGGAAATAGGCGAATACGTGTGTAATCGCGTGACAAATACAAGATCGTTTCAAAATGTTAGCCATACTAGAAATTCAAAGTGCTATAATTCAACCATTTTATAAGATATAAACAAAAGAACAAATTTTCAGAAACAAAATCTGCTCCGGAATCTTTGTATCAAGGCCAAACACATAAAAAAATCTTTTTCATTTTCCAATTTTTTAATACTTCATTTTAAATTTTAAATTTAATTTTTTTTAAATGGCAACACTTTTGAAACAAGATGGCGAATAAAGCTGGCCAACGAACTCGGTCGAGACATTGGTATGTACTATGTACAGACCAAGTAACATCCAAATCGTTTCATAAATACGCTTGTTATCGCGTGACAAAAATCAGGTCGTTTTAAAATGTCAGCCACAATAGAAATTCGAAACGCTATAACTCAGCCATTTTTTAGATATAGACGAAACAAAAACTGTTCCGGATCTTTGTATTAAGGTCAAACACATACAAATAAAATCTTTTTCATTTTCTAATATTTTGGTATCTCATTTTAAATTTTAAATTTTTTAAATTTTTTTAAATGGCCGCCATTTTGAAACAAGATGGCGGATGAAGCTGGCCAACGAACTCGGTCGAGATATTTGTATGTACTATGTACACACCAAAGTACATCCAAATCGGTTCATAAATACGCCTGTTATCACGTGACAAATATCAGGACGTTTCAAAATGTCAGCCACGCTAGAAATTCAAAATGCTATAACTCAGCCATTTTTTGAGATATAGACGAAACAAAAACTGCTCCCGAATCTTTGTATCGAGGTCAAATACATAAAAAAAATATTTTTTCAATTTTCAATTTTTTGGTACCACATTTCAAATTTAAATTTTTCTTAAAAATTTAAATGGCTGCCATTTTTAAACAAAATGGCGGATGAAGCTGGCCAACGAACTCGGTCGAGACATTGGTATGTGCTATGTACAAACGAAGTTACATCCAAATCGGTTCATAAATACGCTTTTTATCGCGTGACAAAATTCAGGACGTTTCAAAATGTCAGCCACGCTAGAAATTCAAAATGCTATAGCTCAGCCATTTTTTAAGATATAGACGAAACAAAAACTGCTCCGGAATCTTTGTATAAAGGTCCAATACATAAGAAAAAATATTTTTCCATTTTCAATTCTTTGGTACCACATTTCAAATTTAAAATTTTTAACAAAATTTTAAATGGCCGCCATTTTGAAACAAAATAGCGGATGAAGCTGGCCAACGAACTCGGTCGAAACATTGGTATGTACTATGTACATACCGAATTGCATCCAAATCGGTTCATAAATTCGAGAGTTACAGTATGACAAAGGTCAGATATATATATATATATATATATGGATATATATATATATATATATATCAACTTTTAAACGGAGGGTGGTTTCGGGGTCTGGGGGTCATGATCGATGAAAATATACCAAAATTTTTTGAAATCGCTTTCCTCCGAACGGCTGCAATAGGTAGCTTTTTGTAATGAAAGCTACCTAAAAGGCAATGATCAATATTCGGATGTAGCGATGACTATGTATCCCTGCGTTAATAACTCTGCGCACAATGATAATGCAAAAAATAATTTTGTTAATAAATGTGATCAGGGTAAAGACGCTGATGACAATTACTTTTTCAATAATTTTGAGGTATTTTTCATCTTTTTAAGTTTTCCTTTTAATTTACCGCATCTTTTTCTAAATTTTGCAAAGACGTTTTAAGCCATTTTGCACTTTTTTTCGTCATCAGGATTCATACTTGTGCTTATTTTTGAATACCAGAATTTCCTAAAAGTATTAATATATATTTTTTAAATCGCAGTTTCTTTTAATAAATAAGACGAAATATACTTTTCGAAATCACTGGTATTCAAAAGCAAGTAAACACACGTACCTTGGTCTTCTTTTAAATGAAATCATCATCTTGTTTAATGATTATTTATCAAAACTAAAAAAAAAAAAAAGAATAGCATTTGAAAGGGACCGACAAACACTGTTTGCCGCATCTGGCTGATTTTTTATTTAGGCATTCCGAATTCTCACCAGTAAGACTTAAAAGGTTTCTGGTTTATGAGATAATAGATATTCCGTAAGTAAAATAACATAATAATGCTATTCAGGTCCCATAGAAGTCCATTTCACTTAAAGTGAGTTAAAAATTTTCGTAATGAATTTCCTATTCATAATCAGGTTGGCATAATTGTATCACTTTCTCGTATAGAATTAAACGAAACAATGTAGAACGATGTGTTATTCACTAAACACCTCTTCCGACAGAAAACTAACTTACAATTTAAGTCTGATAACAATTCGCTACGCAGAACGTGTATTATATGGGTTCTGAATGAAAATCACATTCAAAATCCGATTGGCCTAATTATACCTTTATCCCTTAGCTTTATAACTAAGCAACGTAGAATGGTGTGTTATACACTAAAATCTTCCCTTGATGACCCTAACTGACAATGTAGGACCCATAAAAATTCATTTCGCAGAACGCGAGTTATAAACTTTCGTAATGAAATTCCTATTCCTAATCAGATTGGCCTAATTATAGCACTTTCTCCGATATAACTATAACGAAACAACGTAGAAAGATGTGACATACACTAAACACTTATTACACCAGAAACGAAACTGACAATGTAAGTTCCATAAAAACTCGCTCAGAAGAAAGTGAATTATATGCGATCTGAATGAAACTTCTGTTTAAATTCAGATTGGCCTAATTATAACTTTCTCTCATAGCTTTATAACAAAAAACAACATAGAATGGTGTGTTATACACTGAAATCTTCCCTTGATAAAACCCTAACTGACAATGCAGGTCCTATAAAAATCCATTTTGCAGAACGTGAGCTATACACTTTCATAATGAAATTCCTGCTTGTAATCAAGTTGAACTAATTATATCACATACTCGATAGAACTATAACGAAAGAACGTAGAAGAAATGTGTTATACACCAAAACCTAAAAAATAAACTTGCGGCTATAACATCCATGGTGATTCAGGGCCTAAGGCGCCCAACCCTGTTTACTTGACACTGGACTCTGAAGGACTATACAGCATATGACACGGTCAGGTGGACAGCCTAACGCGAGACCCTCGTCGTTTAGTTCTCGAACAAGCTTGGTACTCATTTTATCGAACCCGAAGGGATGAAAAGTTTAGTGAACATTACCCAGCCGGGAGTCGAACTCGCGACCTGTAGTGTGGCAGATGGACGTGCTGACCACTACGCTATTGGGCTACATACTTTGCTATCTTTCACCTAAAAATTGCTTGCCTGAGAATGTAAGTTATATAAAAATTCGTTTCGCAGAGCATGAGTTATAAGTTTTCAGAATGAAATTACCGTTTGCATTTTATATAGTTTATAGCAGATGAGCTATAGAAAAAGGAATATTGCTTTTAAATTTTAAGCTGTGAAACAGGCAAAACACTTTTGTTGCTTTTCCAAGAATAAAAAAAAATGGACGTCTGTGCTTTTAGGGGTCATATGAAGCTAATATTTAATTTAACTTACTGATATAAATTAACTAATAAAAATTTACTCTAAATTTGCCAGTTGTTCAGCAAATGGGTTTCCTCAGCTGCCAATATGTTGCGTTTTTTTTTTGTACCACAAAAATTTAATAGTTTTACCTATATTAATCGCCGCAATCTGCCGATTAAATAAGGCAAAATATTCTATTAAATTTTTCGGGTACAAAAAAGCGAAGGGAGGCGGCAGTGCAATCAATTTCCTCATCGAGTTCACGTCTGAAATTCCAGATGTAGTTAAAAATCAATTTGCATATTAAAACACAATCGGTCTGCCAAATTCTATCGTGGTGGAAAACCCGATTCTAGCGGTTGACTCGTAGGTTTATCATTGTGTTTTCCTGCCCCAAAGGTGTGAAAACATGGATTACTTGTAGCAGGAAAACACAGTGGTAAACCTACGAGTCAACTGCTTAAATCGGGTTTTCAGTGGTTTTCCACCAAGGTATAACTTGGCAAACCCATTGCGTTTTAATATAAGAATCGAGTTTTAACTAATTCTGGAATTTCAGCCGTGAACTCGATGTGGTGATTGTCTGTGATGCCGCCTCCAGGTCTAAATTTTCTGATTAAATAGCATAGCTGTCATCCTCCCAATAATCTTTGGATTAATTAGACCAAAACCCAGGTTAACCATTTTTTGTGCCAGAAAATTTATCTGATTAATCTTTATTTATTCATTTTCAGGTTTTTATGTGGAACTTATTTAATTTGAATTCTTAAAAAAAAAAAAAAAAAAAAAAAAAAAATCTGGTTCGAAACGTATTAAACCAGGGTTAAATTAATCCACATATTTCGGAAGATTAGTTGGGGGTTGGCACCTACGTTAAATAGTATTGGCATACTATGAAAAATAAGGAGATTCAGGCAAATAAATTTAGGCATATATGTTTTCTTTACATATATGTATATGAACTGTTTCCAGGTAGATACGGTCGCTATTTATGGCTATATATTACAGGGTCTAAATGCACATATTCTTGACTTCTGTTACTTTAAGAATATATCATCGGTATCATGTCCAACTACCCAATATGAAAACAGTGTTGCCAGTGGGCTACTTTTCTAAAATTCAGATTTTTTGATTGGCACCACTTTTTTGAAATAGCAAAATTCGCCTTATATAACCTTATTTAATGACATATTAATTATTTCGCCTTATTTAACCTTATTTTATGACATATCAATTAGGACGAAAACAAGGGGAATTTTAGCATTTCAGAAAAGTGGTACCAATCAAGAAATCTGAATTTAAAAAAAAGTAGCCTACTGGCAACACTGCTTTCATATTGGATAGTTCGACTTGGTACCGACGATATATATATATAATATAAAATATTTGCCTAGACACTTAAGAAAAATTACAATTATTATGGTCTGATTTTGAAATAATAATTAAACTAATTTTTTATTTAACCTTATTCGATGACATATTAATTAAGGCGAAAACAAGGGGACTTTTACCATTTCAGAAAGCTGGTGCCAATCAAGAAATCTGAATTTTTAAAAAGTAGCCCACTGGCAACAATGTTTTCACATTGGATAGTTTGACATGGTACCGATGGTATATGGGGCATTCTCATAATCTTTTAACTTTCGGGAATAAAAATCTGGTGAAATTAAACTTGCTAAAATAACATTTTAATATGATAGACGAATGCCTTAATGATTCAAAATAAAGAAAAAAAGGGTCAGCAGCGAAAATATTTTTATTTAACTGAGGTTTAAGTTAAACTTGTGAGTTTAATTTCCCTTACCATTTTACCACTATAACTTTTTATTTTCTTCTAAATTTTTACTTATAATGAATCTGCATAGTACACACAGGACATTAAAATAAGAAATAATAAAAATGTAGTACTTTTAATGCAGAATATTTGTATAACATTGTCTTAAAGCGGTCTTAAAGAAGGGACGGTAAGGTGAAAAAAGGGGACGGTATAGGAAAAAAGGGACGAAATGGGAAAAAAGGGACGGTAAGGATGGAACGTTAAGGAATATTACCACCTATTTTTAGGAAAATCATGTTAAAAAAGAGATAGCCACAATGTTCATTGATTTTTAGAAACAGTTGTTAACACTGGATTAAATGAACTTTTTTTCTTTAAATTTACATCGAAAAGTGCAGGAATAAATTTTGGGGACGGTAAGACTACCAATAAAGCCACGATCTTGAAATTGATATGTAAATGCTGATTTAAATTCTGCAGTAAATTTCCTATCAAAGAATTTTAGACATTCTTTCTCTAGCATACTTCTGCATGAGAAAAAACTTGAAAAAATTCTGTGGCTGCATCTGAAGTGATCTTCTGTATAAATTTAGCAAAAGGGACGGTAAGGATGAAAAACCAAGGGACAGAGTTCAAAAAATAATATCAACCGTAAAAATGTGTGCAGGTTAATTTTTTGCAACATATTTCTATAAAACAGTTGTCCCAGTTTTGGAAAAAAATTACATCGAATTACTTTTATTGAAACAATTTTATACAGACAGCCCCAAACTTAAAAATCAGCTTCAGGGTCACGGGACGTTATAGGAGTTTTCCTGGTCATTTGGACCTTCAGCCCAACATCGTCTAAAACTTATTTATCTCGTTAATATTATTATGCAATCATGCAATGGGATGTTCCCCATTATATGAAATAAAAAAACACACAAAAAATGCATTAAAGTAAAAATTATTATTCAGGGACATAAAAGTCAAAAGACTGTGAGAATGCACTGTATATATATACAGGGTGTCATAATTAAACGACCCTACTTTAAAGTTGTCTGCAGACAAAACTATTGTTCATAAAGTTGTGAAATTTTGTGAAAGACATAACAAAGGGATGGGAATTTGTTTAAGCTAAAAAATATATAAATAAAAATAGTTTAAAATTTCGCCACCACCAGTGGGCGATTTTTAATAAATTACACTTTAACATTACGATAGTTTAGAAATTTTATTTACAGGAAGTTCAAAATTAATCGAGCCTATCTTAAAGTTGTCTACAAACGAAACTATTGTTCAGACTGTTGTGAAAATTTTTGGAGGACATAACAAAAGTATGGGAATTTGTTTGATCGAAAAAAAAAAAAATAGGAGGCCATTTTTTAACGAATTATACATTTAGCATACATTTACGATAGTTTAACAAATTTTGTTATAACTAACCATGTTCTGCATGACTTTCATCATTTTCACATACCATCTAGAATCATAAGATAGCATGTTCCACATTTGACTGCAGTGTGTTCTGGGAAATGCTAGGAACATGTCGTGAAATGTTGTCTTTAGAATAAGGTTAAGTTAATGAATAAATTTTTTTAACTATCGTAATGCTAAAGGTGTAATTTATTAAAAATCGTCCTCTGGTGGCGAACTTTTGAACGATTTTTATTTTTATTTCTCTTTAGCTTAACCCCTTGGGGACGAGCGACACGTATACGTGCCGGAAATAGGCCTAATGATCCTCGTTTATTCTCACCAGTAAAATTTTACTGTAAAATTTGCCTTATTTAATCCGAGCATTTTCCCGATTTGACTAGGCACAAACTTCTGTTTTTTTAAAACCGGTAGCAAAGTAATAAACATTTCGCAAAAGGCTCCCGTCGCGAAGGGGTTAAACAAATTCCCATACCTTTATTATGTCTTTCACAAAATTTCACAACTTTATAAACAATAGTTTTGTCTGGAGAACACTGTAAATTAGGGTAGTTTAATGATGTACACCCTGTATATATATATATATATATATATATATATGTATATAATATAATATACTATAATATAATATAATCGGGTAATAAGTTAATTCTACTTTTTATCAAAATATTTGTCTAGACAGTTAAAAAAAATTACAATTATTATTATCTGATTTTGAAATAATAATTAAACAATTTTTTTTAGGAATTTCAACTTTGTGCGAAATTCTTTTATGTCAAAATTTGAACTAAATGTACTTTCGGATAGTATATTTTTAACTATCTTTATAACATTTTATGAAAGAAAAAAAGAACTAAAAAGAATTCCAAAGTTTAAAAAATACCGCAACTTTACTCTCGAGGCAACTTCTCCAACCGTATTTCCACTCAGTTACGTCTCAAAAGGAAATTCAATTCAGCAGCTGGATATATAAATGGCAATCGTACTTTTTATGTGGTTTCATGACAAGGTACCTCTGAAACTCAAGGAAATGCAATAGGAAAAAAAGAAGTGACTTTCCCTTTCTTTAAAAGAAAGATATGTTTTAAGAAAACAATGTCAAAGAATTTCTCAGTGAAAAAAATTGGAAAGGAATATTGTACGATAGATATTAAAAGTTTAGAATAGTTGAATTGTTTACTTTTTAAGATATAATTTTATCACTTGCAATTACTAGAGTTTCGCACGAAAACCATATACTGATGTGTGATGGTGCGTAGAGTTTTATCACAATTTTCGAATAGATTTTTCTCCCTTATTTGACCGCAGAAAAATAACTGCAAATCCTGCGATTTAGCGTTCTATCCTTTATTTTTCCTTTTACGAGGTATAATGATTTTTACTTTTACTTGTTGTCTCTCTTTCTCTCTGTATATATATACCGGGTGTCCCAAAAAGGACTGACTGATTTTAAAATTCAATAACTTGCAAACGGTGACAGATATTTAAAAAATTCTTGCAGGAGGGTTGTACATAAGGTCAAAAGTTTTTTTACAGTGATTTTCAATTTTAGTTCGAATTACAAACAATAGATGGCGCTGCGATCAATAGACGCTGAATTCAGGCTCGATTTTTGGTACTTCGTGGCCCGGATAATACATTTCCATCTCCTTTTTCTGCATGGAACAAGAGAAAGGACCAGAAATCGAGCCTGTATTTAGCGACTATTGCTTACAGCGCCATCTATTGTTTGTAATTCGAACTAAAATCGAAAATCACTGTAATAAAACTTTTGACCTTATGCATAACCCTCCTGCAAGAATTTTTTAAATATCTGTCACCGTTTGCAAGTTATTGAATTTTAAAATCAGTCAGTCCTTTTTGGGACACCCGGTATATATATATATATATATATATATATATATAAATGTGTGTGTGTGTATACATATTTATGTATATGTGTATGTGCCAATATTTATGTATATACCTATATGTGTGCTTATATGTATGTACACTATATGGCCATTAACCACCGGACACTTTCAATTTTAGACATTTTGTCGAATATTTGCCGGATTCTTCTGGAACTTCAGGATAACAAAGAATATGTTCGACTTCATATTTATCAACGGCGATTTGATCAGAAGAAGAATTAGGGAGGCAAAAAAAATTAAAGAAAAATTATAATGTGTGGGATCACCCCGTAAAATTAAATGCATGAAATGATCTATCACTATAGCTTATGAATATATGGATACTGTGCACTATATGTATTCATTTGTGGAAGAACAGAACGTATATTCATGGAGATATATCGATTTTTTTTTTAAGTTCAAAAAATTCTTTCATGTTTTTTGTTTATATCAAGCTGGGTTTTTTTTACCAAATTTAACGCCAATTTCAGAACATTTCAAAAATATAGTAGGAATAATATGGTCTAATTGGAATGTAGATACATTAAATATTTTATGAAATATGAGCAGTTACATGAAATTCTTTTTATCTGCCCATGCTCTCACGATAAAAAACTTTTTTTTTTCATCTATTTGATAGTCAACTCTATGGGGCAACTCTTAAAAAAAAAAAAAAAAACCAGTCAAATATCGCGAAAATTCAGAAAGATATCGGCAATAGATTGAGCTGATTTTTAGTTGTTCTCTAAAAACAGCTAAATGATAAGGGGTTTTCCATAAATTGTCGTTTTTAATTTTTACTTTTTTTACTTTTCATTTTTCATGGATGCTTTAGTTCTTCTTGGAAAACGACCAGAATGAGCTTATTCCAAGAAAATAAGAAGTAGCAATATCTAAGCATTTCTCCTAAATCTACGCGTTGAATTCATTAAGTACAATCACCTTTTCTTAAAACCAGATAATAAAAAAAGAAAATCTGTAGAAAATCCCTTGTCATTCAGCAGCTTTTAGATCGCAAATAAAAATTAGCTCATTATATTGCAGATTATCTTTCTGAATTTTCACGATATTTGATTGCTTTTTTTTTTTTTAGTTGCTCCATAAAGTTGGCTATCAAATCATGAGGGAAAAAAATTATCGTTCGCGCATGCGAAGATAAAAAATATTCCATTCAACTGCTCATATTTCACCAAATATGTAATGTTTTTACATTCCAATTGCACTACATTCTTTCTACTGCAATTTGTCAAATTTTCTGAAAATGGCGTTAAATTTGGTAAAATACCTTGCATGATATAAGCAAATAAAACATGCAAGAATTTGTTCAACTTTAAAAAAAATAGACATACCTCGATGAATATACGTTCTATTCTTCCACAAATGAATACATATATTGTACAATATCGATATATTCGTAAGCTATAGTGATAGATCATTCGATGAGTTTAACTTTACAGGGTGAGCCCAAACATTATTATTTTTCTTTGATTTTTTTTGTTGCCCCCGTAATTGTCCTTCAGATCAAATCACCATTGATAAATATGAAGTCGAACATATTCTTCATAACCTAGACGTTTCAGAAAAATACGACAAACATATCTTTAAGTATTCGATAAAATGTCTAAAATTGAAAGTTTCCGATGATCAGTGGCCATTAGTGTATATATATATATCCATATCAGGGCTCGAAATTTACCGGAACAAATCGGAACGATGTTCCGTTTCGTGAAATTATGACAAAGATTGTTCTGGTTCGTGAAAGTATGGTACACATTGTTCCGGCTCGTGGAAATATTAAAAAATATTATTGCAGTTTCATACATTGAACAGTACCATAGTCTTTCTGTGCTCTATAAAACATTTTTTCTAATTATTTAGAATCTTGAATATATTTTAAAATTGTTTTTCTATGGTTAAATATAAATTTGCTGTACTTTCAAAAATTATTTTGGTCGACAATAATTTTGATGCAGCGTTCCACTTCGTGGACTATTCCATTTCGAGCCCTGATCCATATAAATATATAAATATAATTGTATATTGGTACTGTCTTTCTTACGTTGATTATCTTTTGTTTTTTAATCATTTGTTCATTTTGAAATCATCGAGGCTAACGAAAAAGACAGGCTACCACGGCATCTTTTTTTACAGACCGCTGGAGTCACGTGGTGCTCGAATGCATCAATGTAAGTGTGCGAAAAGAGCGTTACGTCACTCTAGTGGTCTGTAAAAAAGACACATGGGAGGCTCAACGGTAGCGTGTATTTTTCGTTAGCCTCGGAAATCATATGGTGAACCTAAAGGATAATATTAACTCTCTCGCTGCGTAATTGTTTTATCGAAATAGCTTCAAAAATTGTGTATTTAAGAATTTCTATTCTTTTGTCACCGGTTTTTCAAAACAAAAATCTTTGTCTAATTTAATCGGGAAAAGGCTCCGATTAAATAAGGCAAAATTTACAAAAAAAAAAAATAATAATAACTGGTGGGAATGATCAAGGAGGCTTAACCCCTTCGGGACGGGAGCCTTTTACGAAATTTTTAATCTTTTGACAACCGTTTTTTAAAAACAGAAATTTGTGTCTTCTTGAATCGATAAAATGCGCTGATTAAATATGGCAAATTTTACAGTAAAATTTTACTGGTGAGGAAAAACAAGGACTCTGAGTGCTTGATGCGGCACGTATACGTGCCGCTCGTCCCCAAGGGGTTAATCAGACGGAAAAATGCATCTCCGAGAAAATCTCGGGGTCCACAGCGAGAGGGTTAACAGTTTTGCTTTATCATAAGGTGCTATTTAAAAAAAAAATCTTGTCAAGTATGTTACCTGCTTTGTTCAATTAAAAAAGCGTTGCATAAGTATCTGCTTAGCACACTAAAAGTCACTTTGAGAGTATATTTAAGCTATGTTATCCTAAGACTAAAACTTTTACACTAAGTAGCAAAATAAATAAATAAATGTCAATTTGTCGGGTATGTCCCTTATTAAAAATAACATATTTGTCATTTATAAATAATAATATTACTTACTCTTTTCATTGTCAATAGCCAAAAGTAAGTCATATTGAACAGGCTTTTTATTTCAACTTCAGAACTTTATTAATACATAAATAAACAATAGAAATAAAAATTTAAATTGTTAAGTGTTTTATCCATTAACAGTACCCGACATCACATTTTAAATTAAAAAAATATTAATAAATATATTCTATTGCTGAAGCACATAATAATTTTCCATTTTCGGCTAATTGTCTGCGTAATTTATGTATGTGGTTTACACATTCAAATGTATGTAGTTTACGCATTCAAATAATTGTGATTTCATGTTAAAATTTAAAAAACATTTCCGGTAACAGAACTGATATTTCTTTTTGCTTCATAGTTATGTATAAGTGCTATTCAGGACAAAATTTTAATTAAAACGTGATGCTGACCATGTAAATATGCACAAGACATCTGTAAAAACTAACGTTAATCACAAACAATGGTTAACCACTTAAAGGGTGGTGACAAAGCGATATAAGTAAGCGTCCTATCTTAAATGGGAGAAGTAACCGCAAGATTTAAAGCGAGGTCACATCAATCAAGGTCATGCGCCACGTAGCGGATGGAGTGTGAACTACAGGTAAATACCTAACTGTTTTCTTACTGACACCACTTAAATTGTAAAGTTTTTTTCACCTTGATTAATAACTGAAGTACCTTCGATAAGGCGAAGAAAACTTCGTGGTGTCAAGTGCGTCAGGATACCCCTCTCGCTCCGCCCTTATTTTGTAATAAATGTGGCAAACAAAATTCATTTCCAGGAGTAACTGAAGATTTAGAAAATACGCGCCGCACTAAAAACCCTCGTATATGAATTATCACTCCGTCCACAAGGTGGCGAAACTGTGTTAATTTACGCCTGATTCCAGCATTAAGTTTGTTCGCTTACTTATAAAATGGAGTTATGAATAAAGCGGAGGAGGCATAAAGTGTACTGTCTATGAATTGCGAGTGAAGTAACTGAGGAGGTTGTCACAAGATGGCGACTACTTTTTTTAAATCGGATCTACTGTTTCTGAACACCGACGGAGCAAACTTCCCACCAGTAAAATTGAATATGATTTTTTTTTCTTATTTAAGCCCTTATCCATGGAAATATTTTCGCACAATCATTATAAAACTTCTATTTGTTTTTGCTGGTGTGAGTTTGCCTAGTAAAACAAGTCAGTTTGTTTCACCGGTTGTCACAATATGGCGGAAACGCAGAGACTGACTACCGCAAAAGTAAACTCCCTCCAGTAAAAATGAAAATCTATTTATGTCATTATTTATGACTGAAATTTTGTATTAATAAGGTTTTTTAAATAGAGAAAAAATATCTATATAGATTTACTGGTGAAATTTTCCACCGGAGGTAATCAGCGCTTACGATTGCGGTTACAGGTGAAGCTTCACTATTTTAAGGCTATGTCAGTTCCTCTTTATTAACCCCTTCGGGACGGGAGCCTTTTACGAAATTTTTAATCTTTTATCACCGTTTTTTAAAAACAGAAATTTGTCTCTTCTTGAATCGAGAAAATGCGCTGATTAAATAAGGCAAATTTTACAGTAAAATTTTACTGGTGAGGAACAACAAGGATTCTGAGCGCTTTATGCGGCACGTATACGTGTCGCTCGTCCTCAAGGGGCTAACAGTTCCATGACTTATAACGCTTTGGGAGGTGATGGCGCTATGGCATCACATAATTTAAAACCCTAATTGCCACAATGGCACCAGAATATTTTTTATGAAAATTTCACTTTTATCAAGTTCTCGAAAATATACTTTTAGTTGTTTACAAATAACTTTCCTTATAAATACTGGTGTCATTCAATTATTTCAACATTTTACGAATACAAGTACCTTGCCCCTGAAAGGGTTAACCTCCAGCCGCGGGAAACGCTATTTTCGCGTTCTAGTGGGCTACTTTTTGAGAATTCAAATTGCTTGATTAACATAACTTTTTTAAAAGCGTATAATTCGGCTTATTCTCGCATCAGTTAATCTGTAATTAAATGAACTGACTATATCTACTTCAAAAAAATGGCGGGAATCAAACAATCTTAATTTTTAAAAAGTAACCCACTGAAAATGTCGCCCACGGCTGGAGGGTTAAAACATATTTTAATTTTATGAAGTTTGGTGGAATGAACTATTTTTAGGAAAAGAGACTTTTTGAAAAATTTAAAAATAATACGTATTTTTTCTTAACTAATATTAATACAATTTCAATCTCTATTGTTATTTTTTAAAAATTAGAATATTGTACCAAATTTGAAAGCGAATCATATTATCAGATGTAATTTAATTTAACTTGAGACAGATTATGTTATTATTACAATGAAAATTTAATTGTTGAATGTTTCAAAATATGCTTTTGTAATTTTTGTAAATTGTGCCAGAAATTTTACACTGCGCCTGCAATAATTCATTTAATAACACACAATCGGGAAAAACTGAAAAGTAATTCATACAGGGTTTCCAGATTGGCCTCCATTTTTATTTCGAAATTTCACATTCATACTGGAAATTTTGATAGAAGAATATTTACTTTCTGCAATGAGAAAATGTCTGTCATTACAATAAAGAAAAAAAAACTTTTAATTTCCGGCACGCATTCGGATTTTCCGAATAAAAGCGGAGGCCAAACTGGATACCCTGAAATCATGATTAAGTTCATAAAATAGTAGACCAGCTATTTCATTTGAGGACCCCTGAAGCCAAGGGATATAAGTGACGAAATTGAAATAAGTGCACAGACGATCTGGAAATGTGTTATTTTCTTTTCAGGTAAAGAAATATAAGTGATTTTCTAATTATGTGTTGTGTTTTAGAATCAACCACTTTTGCCGAATAATGATCAGTATTGAATAATTATAAATTAAACGAAAATTGCACTCTACTTTTATCACATTTATTGAAATAAGAGTTCAAAAATCACTGTGAAGCAAGCAGCATTTCCTATTTCAATTCACTAAAGTATTACTGATGTTTGAACTCATTTTACTCCAGATCGAAATTTTGTTATCACCCGTGCCTCCTGATGCCGTTAACATTTACAGCCCAATTAAAGACTGCTCACGAGATTGGAACAAAATCTCTGTAATAAACAAGTATAAGTACATCATTTTTAGTGAATAATGTTACATTAAAATAATACCGGTATGAAAGTAGTTAATGCATAGCTTTCGAATTTTGCGATAAAATACACTGGTGGATAAAACTTAAGGACCAAGAAGAAATGTACACGTAAACGAGAATCCACGTGAGATTGTGGGTCAAGAAGAAAAAATAGTATTAACAGAATGTTACACAGGATTTAATATAAAAATTTTCTTGAAAGGATGTATACAGGGATGTAACCAGAGGTTCTTTTTCTGAAACGTGAATATAGTCCGAAAACATGGCTGTACAAAGAAAGCAAAATACTCACAATTAACAATCGTCAGTGACATATCAATAAGGGATGTAGTCACTGTATAATGCGAAACAACTTTCAACACGGCGTGGCATACTGAGAACAACATGATTCAGTAGCTGTTGAGGCAAGTTGCCCCATTCTTCCTTCACGCAGATGAGAGTTTCCTTGTTTGTGGGAGGAAATTATCGAGAAACAATACGTCTACCCGAGGCATCCCATACATTTTCAATGGGATTCAGGTCAGTAGAACATGCTGGCCAGTCTATGCGATGGATATCTTCGACCTCAAGACAATGTTGTACAGACTGTGTGCGATGACAAGGTGCATTATCGTATACGAAACGAAACTTTTCGCCGACAGGAGCTCGAAAAAGTCGAACATGAAGAAGTCGGACGTCTTCAGTGTAACGTCTACCGGTCATGGACCCTTGGTCAAGCACATAGAGATGCGTGCAGCCATTGAACATGATGCTTACCCGCACCATGATACTTGAAGTTGTATATCGATATCTCTCTGGAATATTTTCGCGACAGTAAGCACTACCAACCTCGTGCTATATCAGTTTACATCTACAATCAGACTATAGGCTGAATCTACTCTCATCATAGAAGATCACGGTAGACCGGACGTCATCAGTCCAATTGCGATGCATAACAGAACAGTAAACGGGCACTACGTTGGCGTCGCGAGAGTGGGGCACACACAGCAGGTCCTCGGGTTTAGTCCACATTTTTCAAACGTCTTGCAACTGTTTTCCGCGATATTTTAGTGCCTGTGGCAGCACAAAGTTGATTTGCTAATTGATCAGCTGTGCTG
Organism: Maratus speciosus; assembly: GCA_963932465.1. Lineage (NCBI taxonomy): Eukaryota > Metazoa > Arthropoda > Arachnida > Araneae > Salticidae > Maratus > Maratus speciosus. The sequence continues at coordinate 285,596,877 of OZ010789.1, read as the reverse complement.
CGTCGATTCCTTTTTGCCGAAATAGCAATACAGCGATCTTCTTGGGCGTCGTACTGCTAGGACGACCTACTCCCGTGCACCTAGTACATATTCCACTCTTTTAGAATGCCGCCCATGCCTAGAAACAATACTGTGTGCGATGTTAAAATCTCTCATTTTGCGTCCTTCTTCGAACTTTCGGATTATTCTATCACGAGTAATATCATCTACATGATGCCTTGAAGACACGTTCAAAATTTCAATGTTCAAGCTTCACTGCTTCTCCTCAATTTTTACACCTAATGAGAACTCAAAGCACCCATGCCTAAAATTTCTTATCTCTGCGGTCATGTGATCGATAAAAGCGGAAGTACAAAATTTGCGTAAGTTTCACAAAACAGAGTACATCCCGCATTCATGCAAATTTACACGTGCTGTTGCGGATCTATTTCCAACTGTAATCGTTTAAAATAACAGTGGTCCTTTAGTTTTGTCCACCAGTGTATGTTTTTTGTAAAATTAATGAACTCGTATGGCAAATATACCTTTTATCATATGATGCGTCATCTTTAACTATTTGAGTAGTGGATCCGTAATTAAATAATGTGAGTATTTCTACTTGATAAAAATTGGTGGGAATCAAGCAATCTTAATTTTTAAAAAGTAACCCCACCCGACCCACTGAAAAAGTCGCCCGCCGCTGGAGGTTTAATTTAATGGGGTTTCTTAAAACTCAAATTTGAAAATAGTCCACACTACAATAGAACACGTAAGCACAAGGACGTGCAAAAAGGTCAATGCGTCTGCAGCGTTTGCAGTAGTCGGAATTCTTAATTACATTGAATAACACATATCCATAGTAATTTTCTTAGTAATTTTCTATGATTAACCCCTTAAGGATCTCTTAGTATTTAGAAAGACCATCAAAAATGCACCTATTTTTTTATTACAGAAATTGAATAATTATAAGGTTTCTAAATAAAATATGCATTTTTTAAGGCGAAAAGGAGAAAGATGTTATGGAACAAATTCACAATTGTAGAAAAGCCATCATGCGAGAATTCTGTGTCTTAATGCCTGTTTTACACCGTACAAATTAATGCGAATAAGACCTTTATTTTTCACAGCTTAGATCTTTATTTATCATCATCACAAAATTTTACAAATAATATTTGAAATAATATATATACATTAAGTTTTTATTATTAAAATTTTTTTTGGGTGTGATACATTTCGGAACATGCGATACAAAGGCCAACATTACAATCAGCGTCAAAAACCAAATCCAAATGGTAATATTCAAAGATTTCACACAGAAATGCCAGTTAAATTTTTCTGGCTTCCGAAGTTATTCCCAGCAATCTCCATTCAATCTCCAGCCCGGGAATATGACGGGCACAAGAAATAACGAACGACACCTCAGCCCGTGATACTGGCGGGAGCGAGAATTAAGGGGTTAGACCTTAAGTTTATTATTGAGGGAAAAAAAGAAAAGTGATATGTGGTGCCGTGGACATAGTGTAGAATAGAGGGTGTTACAGACATTTTTATGAAAACTGCAAACCTGTTGTTTTTAACCTTTTAATTCTCGCTCCCGTCAATATAACGGTTTGAGATGTCGTTGTCTAATTCTCGCGCCCGTGACATTGCCGGGATGAAAATTTAAAACTGTAGAAAACTTCACCAGAAAAAATTAACCCCTTGAGGGGCGGTGGTATATATTACACTCGTGTGCAAAAGTTTAAGACCAGCAGCCGAATTTTAGCATTTTAACAGAAAGCATCATCAACGCCGTATATTCGCCGTATAATACGCCATTTTATGTGTCGATTGCGTCAGACCCGTCGCTTGCTATAAATAACTTCTCCGTCTCATTCCTCGACAGTTGTTTTGTGGATTTAACCGTAGACGGTGCTGTTTTAAAATCTTAGGAATTGGTAAAAAACTGTCACTTTCAGTTACAAAAAGGGCAGAAATAGTTGCCCTGCATACAGTTGCATAGGTGCCAACTTTTACGCTTTTTTCATACCACTAAAATTTAACAGAAATTTTTGCCTTACTTAAATTGCAGATTTCGATGATTGAATCAGGGGGGTACCATTCGTGCGATGCGCCAACTGTAAAGATTTCTTAACTGTTCGCGCATTACGTCACGTGGCTGACAGATTCGCCTCGCTCCGCTCGTTTCAATAGTATTTAATGCTGTTCTGCGTTGGTAGCTTCTTTCTGTGACTGATTTTAATTATTCTATTATTTTAACAGACTTTTTGAAAACAAAACCTAGTAAATGCGCTATATCAAGGTGTTCTAATAACTTTCGGAAAAACTATACAGATTTAACAATACAGTTCAGAGTCTCAAATCCGGACGTCGAAATACACGGCATTTTGTTAACTGCCGATTATTATTGTGGAAAATCGCAACGAAAAACACTAAAATCGCAGAGGACAAAATTTACTATATTATGCTGCAGAAACTCTAAAACTGAATTACTTTTACGAATGTCAAAAAATTTCTGCAGAACACGAAAATCTCTAAAAATTGCATAAAAGAATCTCGAGAAATTCCTTATAAACTGTAATGAAAGGGGAAAAAAAGAGGACAGCATTTACTATATCGGAATATAAGATTAAAACCGGATTTCTTTCACAAATGCAGACAAATCGCCATCAAATGGGAAAAAAAAGGTTCAAAGTTCAAACCTCGCAGAGGAAAAAATTTATTATATTTGGTAACAGTTCCTTTTACAAATCTAAAAAAAAAAAAAAAAAAAAAAAAAAAAAAAAAAAAAAAAATTGCCACGGAACATTGGAAAACACTAAAAATCGCATAAAAAATTCACAAAAAATGCAAAAATCTCTGCACGAACTCAGAATAAATTTTATTGAAAACATGATAAGATTTAATATATTGTGCTAAAAAAAAATAAAGCCGGATCCATTTTACTCATATGGAAAAATCGCCGCAAAATTTAAAAAAAGTCAAAAATTCCATACAAAATTTTCTTTTGTTATTGTGATTTTTTTTTTTTTTTTTTTTTTACCTTTTTTTTAAAAAAATTTCCTCTGTTAAAATATTTACTTTAGCATTACCTTTTTTTACTTTCTTTTATCTATAATAGAAGAAAGCATTGTAGTCGAAATTTTGTTCGATTTCCGGTTTTTGACGGATATCTACGTTTTAAGGGTCAGATAACCCGAAAAACATGTTTTTACAAAATATCTGTCTGTCCTTATCTACGTGTGTCTCATTATATCATCGAAAAGTAGATGAAGTTATGCATACATTTGAACCAAACTTCATACATGGGGCGCTGTGATAAGGATTTTTGTGCGATTTTCTCAATTTTTCGTAGACCTGTTGTACATCGGCTGCTGATGCAGCGACATGCACTTCGTATCTAGCTAACCTGGCGTTTAGTAAACAGCTGACGTACAATAGGATAACAATAATATTGATTTTATTAAATATTATGTTCGTGATAAACTGGTTTTTACTCTGATTAATAAAATGAAGCAGAAATTTAACATGAAAATTAATGTTAGTGTAGGGTTGAAATAATAACCTATAAGCAGTGCAGCTCCGCTACGTCTTTGTTTTTAGTAGAAATTTAAATATTGGTCTGAATTCACTAGCGCTCACTCCGGAGCCCAGCAGAAATAATGTTTATAAAAAATCCTAAATTTTATTTTTCTTTCTCTCCCATTTCCAATCTTTTGCTTTCTTTCCTACCAAAGCGCTTTCATATATGGCATAGTGTGACATATGTAGGTTTTTTCTAATGGTTCCAAAACGGCAATGAGGAATGTCAGAATTAGGCGCAACTGTTTCATATACAGCAATGCTTAATTTGCACTGGAGCTTACCAGAGCTCAGCTCCAGTACTTCTTTGTTTTTAATGAATACTTAAATATTTGTCGGAATTCACCGGAGCTCATAAATACTGCGCTCCGGAGCAAACAGGATCAGCGTTTCCGAAAAACGATGACTAAATTATATTTTCTTTTCCTCCCAACTCTAATTCTCTGTATTCATTAATATCAAAGCGCTTACACAGGGTTGGCGCAACGTCCGCGGAGTTCTGTCAAAGCAGTTAGCGGGGCCCAACATATATACTCATAGGCGTAACCAGCCTTTTGAACGGGTGGGTGCCCAGACTTTTTAACCTGAACTTATTCGATACAAACTATATCTTATATATTAAAACCTGCTAAAACGGAAATCCACAAAACCGGTCGAATTTCCGTTTTAGACAGGTTTTTATCTTAGAAGGTATAATTGTGTTGTATTTCTTTTAAAAAGGGCTCAAACGCGATTTTTATTTGCGTGAGGAGGGGTGTGAAGGGGTTCAAAACATTAAAATTAAATCTAATGGTAAAAAAAAAGATAGGTAAATGTCCTTGCAGTAGGGACATAAGACAGTGACTAAGTGTGGTCACAAGTGTAAAACCTTTTGGCTCCCTAACACTCCTTATAAAGATTAAAAAAGGCCTTTAATCATGCTGGAAACATCTATAGGCATACGGGAACACTGCATGATATCTAAAATTATCTCAATCAAAGTCTTGTATAGATGAAATTTTGCGGATGATAAAATTTCAGATAATACATGCGGTACACCAGTACATACGCACTAAAGTTTTTCAGAATATGACTCCATGACGTCTTAGGGATCACCGGAGGGACCCAAGAAATTTTGGAGGAAAGTCTATATAAATAATTATTATAATATTATAAATAATTATAATATTCATTAGTACCGTAATTTCCGACCTATAATCAACAGATCAAACAATCATGTTTCGACCCAGAAATTTTATTTCATTATTGGAAGTTACATATTTATCGCGATTTAACAAATTACGTTTTATGAAACAAGATTTCTGGGTCTGAAATCAATAATTGTTTGATCCGCGGATTATAGGCCTGAAATCACAGTAATTCATGTTTTTACCGTAGAATGTGTCGAATATATTGGGTAAAGCAAGTCATGATAATATATACTAAATTTTATCAAGATGGTAAAAATTACACTATCATGATGCAACTTTAATAATAAAGATAGGTGCTTGTTTGTCTGTCTCTCTGTGTGTGTACGCACGCGAGCTGAACTCTGAAAAAACAATGCAGCCGGCACAGCTGTAAGATTTGACAGGACCTGTATGCCTGAACTCATGCATATCGAAGACAATCTGGAATTTTTCAATTAATTTTTTATGCGAACTTTTTTGCATATTGCAGCAATTTTTTCAAATTAGTAGAAAATAATCCGATTTCAAAGTTTTATCCAGTAAACTTTTTCTTCTTTTCAATAAAGTGTTTTCGAGATTCTTCAGAGAATTTTCAATTTTTAACAATTTGTTAATGTTATTTTTGGAGGGTTTTTTTTTTCTCATTTCGCGGGGATTTTTTTTTCGACATTCCTTAAAGGAATCCGGTTTAAATATTTTACCCAATTAGTTAATTTTGTTTACTGTGGTTTTTTAATATTTTCGAATTTTTTAATGCGATTTTTTGACCTCTTTTGAAACAGAAAAAACTCTCCGGTAATTTTTGCAATTGCCGTGATTAAATTAAAATTCGAATAGTGTAAAATCAGTTCTTATAAGAAAGCTGAAAATTTAATTCGGTTCGAAATAAAAAACGCAATAATTCAAGATTAGCTTGTTTCCAGACAGAAGAGGTCGTAGCTTGCTCGGGAGTACGTTGCCAAAAGTACCCCCCCCCCCCCAAAAAAAAAAAAAATCCTTGATTTCTTTAATTCTATGTTTGTTTTTTAAAAAAACAACCAACGAAACTCCTGAAGTTTTCTTTGAGGGACAGGGTTTGAAATAACGTGCGGGATCGCGTAATTTGTGCACAGAAAGGGAAAGTCCCGCATAATAAAAAATGCTGTACAGTATTTCCCCCCTCCAAATTCTTTCACAGACCTGTGATTCTTCAGTGAGTATTTAAAAAAAAATAAGTCCGATTTTTATTTCTTTTATGGAATTTCTCAAGCTCAATTCGTGCATCGGATTCGGAAGAATTTGAGAATTTCTTCAAACGATAGTGGAAAAATATAGGGAATTTCGATAAAAGAGTGCAGAAAGTAATTGCCCATTTCGTCAAAAGATTGCGCAAGAAAATTACGAATTTCGATAAACGATAGACGAAAAAATTTTGCAAATTTCGTTAAAATGTCGCGGAAAAAAGTAGAGAATTTTGTTAATTGGTGCGGAAAGATATCGAGAATTTTCCCGATCGATCGCGCAAAACTAACCTAAATTTAGACAAATGATCTCCCTGTAAAAAAAAATCAGTTTCGCAAATCGGTCGCAACAGAAAATAAATTTCGTCAAGGGATCGCGGTAAAAACGAGAATTTCGTCAAAGGATTGGAGAAAGAAAGCGCGAATTTCGTCAAAAGATTGGGGGGGGGGGGAGCGAATTTCATCAAAAGATCGTGGAAAGAAAACGCGAATTTCATCGAAAAACCGTGCTAAAGAAATGCCAATTTCGCCAAAATATCGCGTTAAAAAATGCGAATTTCGTCAAAGGATCGCGGTAAAAAACACGAATTTTTTTCAAAAGTTAGTGGTGAAAAGTGCGGATTTCGACAAAAAATCGCGTAGAAAGACGTGAATTTCGTGAAACGATTTTGGGAAAAAATTGTAAATATCATGAAATGATCTCAGAATATAATCGCGAAATGTACTGCACTGGGCTAGATTGAGACCGGGTTCCTTTTCCTACTTTTAAAAGAACGCCGCGAAACGAGAAGAAACTCTAAAAATCATATAAAAATTTTCAGAGGAAAAAAATTACTGTATTGACTTGAAAGACTGCAACCATATTCCTTTTACGAATGTCAAAAAATGGCCGTGAAACACGAAATTGAACAACCTCCAGATTAATTTGAATTTTCTGTGCTATTATTTTTCATCTGCCCTTTCTTCCGGCTAATCTCAATTTGGAATTATCGTTTCACATCTGCATTTCCCTTCAATTTTTTTTTTTTTTGCTCATTTCTAGACTTTAAATTACGAAAGCAAAGAGACAAATAGTTTCTATCCTCGTCAAGAAATTGTGTTAATTTCTCATGAAATTGCAGAAACATGCAATAGAAAGAACGGCGTTAAAAAAAACCTCCCACAAACAAAAAACGTCAAAGTGGGATTATAAAGCCACTTTTTTTACTTACGTAATACAGATCCTTGTAAATATTCTAGTTTTAAAAAAGATAAAAAACCTAATTTTCTTAAAAGAAAAAAAAGAACGTGGGTTTCTTTTTTTTATCACATTTCAAAGCTTAGGCTGTTAGTTTTCTGAACTAAACTAATTTGCTAAACTAATTGAACTCTGCTTTCACTTTTTCTTTTTGTTTTTCTTTTGTAGATTTCGATATTTTTAAATAATTGTGCTTGAGTCTGCGCAAGCGGGGGGGAGGGGGGTGCCCGGGCACCCAGGGCACCCCCCCTGGTTACGCCTATGATACTGCAATACTAGACTAATGAAATTTATTTTTAATTTGTAGATGCCATAGAATTGTGTATAATAAGGAAAATAAAATGCGTGAAAAATGCCACTAATTTCCCACATAATGTGCACAATTAATTTTAATTTTGCAAATTCTTCTATCATTTACAATATTTTAAATTTTTTTTGCGTCCACTGTAGAAGTCAGCACGGGCCCGTACCGGGCTGTCAAAATGTTGGCAAACTTTCAAACGAGCTAAGCCGACAGAATTAGGATATTTTCTAACGGGCAAGGCCGATAAAGAAAATAAACGAGCCGGGCCGACAAAACAATTAAGCGACCCGACAGCCCGATATAAAAAAATAAACGAAGCCGATAAAATATGAAACCTTTTCAATGGATATGATTTTCGCGAGGATAATTATAAATGCGCTGCACGAGCCGATGATATTAGTTGTAACATGTCCAGCGTAGAGATAGGCATCGGACAGTTACATCGTATCTGAACACTGGCTTTTACATCGGGCCGGTCCAAGATAGTTTACGTTTGGATCGGGCCTGGAGATTGCAGCACGTACAGACCTCTAGCCCACGATTAGTTTTGAAATTGCCGAATCAGTGCATCCGTTGACATTTATATCAACTTCGCCTGCAAGAAATAAACTTAATATTCGCTTTTTCTCTCGAGTAAACGTTTAAAAACAAATCTAGAGCAAAAACATTATTTTATACAGAGAAAACGATATTTTGAATTGAATAGAGAGACTCGGGGCTCCTAATAAGACCCCGATTGTTGCGGGGCCCTGGGTAGCCACCTCGTTTGTCCTATGGTTACACCGGCCCTTTGCTTACTTGTGTGACGTAATGTGTCGCAAACGTTATATCATACCTATTTGATACATTTCATTACCTTACATCTAGCCTCTCAAATATAGACTCAATGACTTACTGTATGGATGGTTTCCGAACGGCGGTGAGGAATGCCAGAATTAATCACAACCGTATTTACCGTTTTTACTTACTGCTTTTTGTTCGAATTTTTAAAATATTCTTTTCGTTCAACTTCTTAGCTTCATGCGGTGCTTAATTTGCACCGAAGTTCAAAGGAGCGTAGCTTCAGTGCTTCTTTATTTTTAGTGAATATTTAATTAGTCGGAATCCACCGGAGCTTATAAATGTTGCGCACTGAAGCCCACCGATTGATACAAAGAAATCCTTGGCGAGTAGAATTTTCTGAAAAATCTCCACTCCTGCTTTTAATGTTTTTGCTAAGCTCATTTATAATTTTTTCTTAGATGTAAATGCAAAAAAAAAAAATGTATGGTAAAAAGTGATATGGTAAAAAAATAAATAAATAAATAAATAAAATAATAATAATTAAAATTTCTATCCTGAAGACGAAATTGGTTTAAATTTTGCAAATATTATAAGAAATATAAATATGCGGGTGGAGGGGACGGTTATTACTGCAGAATATTAGAGTTCCAGTACTTTTTTTTTTTTTTTACTAGAAACTAAGCTCTGTGTATAGATAAATTGCTACAGATATTTGAATCATATTGATGTGCATTTGAAACTAAAGAATTTAAAAATTTAATTTTGATTATTAATAATGAAAATCAATGATTTTACAACATGATAGTGTGTAAAAAGTATTATTCACATGCATTATTGAAAATGTGATATTGGTTCTTACTTTTTTCTCTTTTTTCTTTGATGTGTTTTATAAGATAACATGGATATTTTATTACTGAAGTTGTTTTAAATTTTACGATAGTGCTATTTGAATGTTATAATGTAAAAAATATGCATAGTACATATTTTTTTTACATACTGGAATTAGTTTAATTGTAGAGCAATATTATTGTATTATTTTGATCCTGAAAAAGCATAGTGACATTCGAAATTTTTTGAAAACTTATATCTAGTAATTGGACAATGCATTATTGTTAAAAGTTTTAATGTGTGAGTTTTGTTTAATTTATTCTGTTTGATTTATTCTGTTTGATAGTACTAGTTTTTTTTTATACTACTGCTTTGTAATCCTATTCATATCATTCATAATTCATTCATCATAATTCATTCATTTATTTTATTTTACAATATTTTAAAAGCTTTCATTTGTACTTTTACACATTAAGAATTTATTTATTTATTTATTTTTTTTTTTTGCGAATTCATTCAAGTATCTGAATGTAAACAAACGTATCGTAATATTATCAATGCAAAAACCCTTGACGGGTTAAAAGTTTCTGACGCAGCACTTTATCTTATGCTCTAAGAATTTTAAATATGGAACTTAAAAATACTGATATCAAATTTTGAGTGACGTTATGCTATTTCTTAAAAAATATATTTGTATTTATTTCACCATTTTATTTTTGTTTTATTTATAATCGCATGTGCAAAAGTTATGTTCAACATGAAAAGCTGCATAAAATTTTATTCGCTGTTGCTTTATCATTTACATCTCTCATAAATTCAAAATATGTGTTTTAAAAGATATGATATAAAATTTAAGTGACGCCTTGATGTGACTTTAAAAGGTTTGTTTTTTAATTTTCAATTTAAATTATTTTTGACTTGGTTAAAATATTTTTTTTACATCTACACAATACTTTTAATTTTCCAATTCACTGTTAAATATATCACTTTCATTGAATCTATACTATGCATTGAAATGTATTTATTTCAATAAATTGATTTATCTTTTGTGTCACGCTATTCAAAATTGTGAGTAAGATTTGTGTAAATGGTTTATTTGCGTCAAATTATCCTTTTTCATACATTTCATGTAGTTTGGACACAATGACGCAAAGAAACCATTTACATAAATCTTACTCACAATTTTGAATAGCGTGACACAAAAGATAAATCAATTTATTGAAATAAATACATTTCAATGCATAGTATAGATTCAATGAAAGTGATATATTTAACAGTGAATTGGAAAATTAAAAGTATTGTGTAGATGTAAAAAAAAATATTTTAACCAAGTCAAAAATAATTTAAATTGAATTTTAAAAAACAAACCTTTTAAAGTCACATCAAGGCGTCACTTAAATTTTATATCATATCTTTTAAAACACATATTTTGAATTTATGAGAGATGTAAATGATAAAGCAACAGCGAATAAAATTTTATGCAGCTTTTCATGTTGAACATAACTTTTGCACATGCGATTATAAATAAAACAAAAATAAAATGGTGAAATAAATACAAATATATTTTTTAAGAAATAGCATAACGTCACTCAAAATTTGATATCAGTATTTTTAAGTTCCATATTTGAAATTCTTAGAGCATAAGATAAAGTGCTGCGTCAGAAACTTTTAACCCGTCAAGGGTTTTTGCATTGATATCATTACTTTTTTGAGGTTAGTGATAAAATGATTAAAAAAAAGATACTTATGGAATTTAATGCAGATTTAGTTTTTACTATTTTATTACAATTTTCCTTATAGCAGTTTGTATATAAAAACAACTGGGTAAGTATAATCGCAGATCGCACAGAGAGTTTCATTTGATATTCCTTTAAAAACACTTTATCCTTAAATTAATAAATCCAAAATGTTAATTTATAATTATTAAATCCTTGCACAGATGTAGCACCAATAGTTCCAATTTTCATGGGGCAGGGAACGCACTCTTTTAAACAAACCACCTTCCAATTGAAGTCATCAAAAACCAAGTTGAATAAGCCAGAGCCCGTTGTGTTGTTTGACAAACAGCAGTCTCATGTCCCCTCCTTCCCCCCTTTTTCAAAATTTTTCAGACCAGTACCTAAGAATGGAACCGAAATAATTTTTTCTCTTCAGAAATTACGATAAAAAAATAGTATGCAGTACTCATAAATTTACTTTAATGCTATATAGGGTGATTATTAAGTTAAGTATAACGTTTGGAATCTGTTGCATTGATGTCCGAAAGGTAGTTTCTGAGTTATGGAAGCTGGACCCATAAGGCGCCATAGAGGGGCGAAGCCCGCTAGTGTCTATCATAATTATATCTGCCATGTAGGCTAATTGCGATATTTAATCAAAATAGTCCCCCCCCCCCTCCTCATCCCCGGAAATATAACAAATACAAAATGTGTCTTTATAAACCTATCGTCAAATAGGTTTTTATTTCTTTTTCCCTAAAAAAAACATGATTTTTATATCCGTAACGTAAATAGCGGACGAAGCCCGCTAGTTCCTATCATAATATATATTTTTAATAATTTTATATAGTCTATAATAAAAATCAGACTTAAAATAGTCTAGTTCCATGAGTACTTGTAGTGTCAGTTACATGCTACGATTTTTGGATACCAGTATTTTAGAACGGGAAAATGTGACTTATTTTATCGGAGATATCTCATTAATTGAATAAGGTGAAGCAAACTTTTTGAAAAAAAGGTGGCCAACAAGCATGGCAGTTATCAGCTATGTGACTTTGTGATAAAGTCCATTAATTTGATCTGCTTTAAAAAGATTACGGAAGATTGAATTATAGTAGAACCTGGATTAACCGAGCTTCGATTAATCGAGGTTTCTGTTAACCGAGCCGATAACAAAGTCTGATTTTTTCCCCCTTTTGAATGAGCCTTAAAAATAACCACACTCTTTAGCTCACTGTCCGTGCTATACAGGCCCTTCTGCCCCCAAAAGCCCTCAACTCCAAAGAAACATTGGACCCTGAGAAGTCAATAGCGAACAATGCTTTGTTTCCAGTGGCTGTGTGAACTTTCGTAAATTTTTCAATTTGCATTTTAAAATTTACTACTGGTAGTTGATTTTCTTTTTAAATTTGTTAAGCTGTGAAACAGAACTTTACATATATTTACTTTTATTATTTAAAAAACGTTCTATATATTTTTTTTTTTAAAGAGATGTTAAATTCGCAAGCACGGCGAGTTTTTACACACAGTTTCTATTAACCGAGATTTCCGATTCCGATTTACTAACAGTCCCAATTAGCTCGGATAATCGATGCTGCTCTGTATAATTAAAAAATCAATGGCGATCTTACTGTAAACGGGTTTCCCTTTTACTGAGGGATTTCAAAACCGAATCAGCTGATGTTAGTTGCTGTTTCCCTGCTTGATTAAATAAGATTAGTTAAACATTTGAAAATTACCAAATATAAAAGGAACTAAGTCAACAGAGTCTTTGCTTTATGGTATTTTTTAACAACGCTATAAGAAAATGATTTTAAATAAGAGATTTTAAATGTAACGTTTTAAATCTGACATAATTTTCACCAAACTTTCCTTTCTCTTTGTAACATTCAACTGAAAATATTTTTATTATTAGAAAGATAATATTATTATTTGCGCTACCTTAAAATTAGCAACTATAGTTAAAAATATCATCTCGAAATTTGAAATAAATCTCTCATATAAATATATTTTTTAATTTACACTGTTTTGCAATGTGTTTTGTAAACTGTTTTGGCCACTTCGGCCAATAATGACGTAATTTCCTCCATTTACGAATTTTAACACATATCAATGAATTTATTATTTAAAAATTTTCTTTTTCTTTTAATATTCACGTGTAAATATAATTTTTATGACGTAATTTTCAATGTTTTCCTTCTTTTAATGCGTAATCATTTAATTCTAATTTAAAAATAATTGATTATTTTATAATTTTCTTTCATTTTAAGTAAGCATGTGTAAAAACAATTTTTATGACGTAATGTTTAATATTTTCCTGCTTTTAACACGTTATCATTTAATTCTAATTTAAAAGGATTTTTTTCTGTTTATAATAGTCACGTGTGAATAAATTTTTAATTTAAAGATATATTATTCTTTGCGCTGTTTTAACATTTGGCAACAATTTAAAATAACCTTTTCTAAAATATGTAAAAAATATCTCTGGAAATTCTGAAAATTTTAATTTAAAATTGAAATAAACCGTCAAAAAATTAGGCAAGTTAAAAATAATAAATGCACTCTGCAAACTTCGAGTTTCTATTGAATGATTAAATTGAATGAAAATGATTAAATTCCCATGTATATATTTTGTTTTCCTATGAGACTTTTTTAATGAGACAACTTTATCCAGATTTAACATTAAATATCTCTTAAAATAATTCTCCGATTTAAAAACTATCTACTTCAACGTTTTTATGAAACATTTCTCTATAATACTACGCAATTGCGTCAAAAGATGGCGACACCAGAATTCTGATATGCTTATTATGTAAACTGTAAATATTGCAAAGTTAAATAAAAAGAATTGTCTCGGCGTTATCAAACTTCATTGATATTTATAAATAAAACATTTCAACTAAATTATTTATTATAAAAGAATTATTACATCACAATAGCTTTTATGCAAGGAAAATAATAATTATAATAATAATAATATCATGGATGTCAGTGATTATATATTGATTGACCGTCATAATAATAAAAAATGATATTATAAAAAGAAGAGCTGAAATGAATTATTTTTTTTACGTTTCTGATCGTGTGATTTATATTCAAATAATAATTATTAATGTATATTTTTTGTAAAGTGATTGAAATTAAATATATTTATAAAATTTATGGTAATATTTTTATTGTTGAAAAATTGCCAAGAAATAATCATCATCAAATTGGCATCATTATAATTGTAATTTTATTTAACTTAATAGCAATTAAAAAAATTACAAAGGAACTGAGAATAATGGTCAACTAGCAGACTTAAAAAAAAAAAAAAAAAAAACATTCACATGTGAAAACACGTATCAGTGAGTATCGAACTGCCTATCTTAAGGTCAGTAAACGCAGGGGGGTGCCATTTCCCTTTACTTCTGGTATCAAGGTTTCGGTGCGCATGACGTCACTGCGCGTGCTAAGGAGGAGTCTTGCAACAGAAAATAACCTATTTTCTTATTTAAAATAGAATTTATGCTAAAAAAATTTTAATCTTTGGTCAGAGGAGAGCATGTTTCTTCAAAATAAAACATTTTTTTTAAACGGAAGTATTTTTTTCTAGGAATAAAACGATTTAGAAGGGATTTTTTTTCTTCAAATAGCCGTGTATTTTTTCTTTTCTAAGATCAGTTTTTATTGCTTCTTATCTTCAGTCGATCTTTAAAAAGGGACGGAGGCGTGAAGTAAACATTTATTGTTATTTTCTTTGACACCTAGGGCAGTTTGCCCTCACACGAAGCTTTAATTGCTTCTCTAAAACAAGGTTACTACATCCATAATAAAAACATTTGTGAAAACCAGGACTTTTATTCGATTGAGGCATTTTAATCAAATATATTCATCAGAAATAAAAAAGACATACGTTGCCAGAAAATCAAAAATGTGGAGTAAGTCAAATTTGATTGCATGATAAAACAGTACGAGAAAAAGCAAATAAAGGAGCACGCATTAAAATATATCTTCAAAATGCACCCTGTGATGAAATCAAATGCTGGAAATTAAAGCATATTCTGAGCGTAAAAACCTAAAATATATTATTTATTAAAATAATTTTATATAATTTTATCCCCATACAGCATTAAAATATAATTTTATATAACTCTTTTGGAAGGTATTTATAAACGTATAGTGCTCTGAATTTCAAATTTTAACTTTTCTATATCGCATAAATGTTTCAGTTTTAAATATTTGGCAATTTAAAAATTAAAATTTCTGTTATTTGTATTCTAAATCTCCTTTATAAATACTGCTGTCCTCATTTTTATTATATAAAAAATAAATCATTTTAATATTTAATCACATTAGCTGCATCTGAAGAAAACAATAGTACATTTAAAATTAAGTTTTAAAAAGCTGAATTGATGTAATTTTAAATTTTAAATATGGCACTTTATTTGGATGTAAAAATTTAGTTTAACCCATTACCCGCTGGTGTTGCGTTCACGCAGCAGTCAAAATAAATACACTTATTTAAGTTATTTACATACCCACCGCTATTTTTCAATTAAAAAATTGGCCTTACTTAAAGACATTAAATTTTAAGATCATATAAAGCGAAAATTATCCTTCAGAGTTTGTGGTGGCAAACGCCGTTCAGGTAAAAAGTTGAAAATTTCAACCTTATAGTTTTGGCGGTTAAAGGGTTAAACGTTAAATTCACTTTAACGCAATAATTTGCCTTAATTTCTTTTAATTATGTATGTAGATTTATATTTATTATTACTATTATATAGCATTAAATTATTATTTTAAATAAACTTTTTAGTGTATTTATAAATTATATTAATCTGAATTTCAAAAATTATTTCCACCAAACCATATAATTATACCGTATAAATATTTCCGTTTAAAAATATTAAATATTCATATGTTTACTTATTAAAGTTTCTATTTTATTTGTCTTTTAAATCTAATTATTCAAAACTCAATCTTGTGTAATCTTGCTATGAAGTTGAAACGTAACTTATTATTTTTTAAACCTTTTTTATGGGTTTTTATCAAAGACATATCGAAATTATAATAATATTAGAATTATCTTAGATTTCAAATTGAATACCAATCGAATATTATAAATATACTATATTAAAAATTGCTAACAAAATATTATCTGCAGTCGTGTAACGATGAAATTTCCTGCTTTTGTAGGTCTTTAAGATTTTATTTATAAAAAATATTATTTTACACTTTTTTTTATGTAAATGAACTTTTTCATATTGAATCGTAAACGAAACTTAATGAAAAAGACAGCAAATTTAACAATTAAATTTCGAAGAGCTAAAAAGAGATAATAGCTTAAAATTTAGATGTGATGTTTGTCCTATGTATAAAGAATATATTTTAATCGTTAAACTTCTTTTCACGCAAAAATTTCTACTGGTATTTTTAAATTAAAAATAGCGCCTTTCTAATGCAAAGTCAATTGGGAAACTCATCTTAGCACGCGCAGTGACGTCAAGCAGCGAGTCGCTCCCTATTGGCTACGGAGTGAAATGGCGCAACCTTTAGATATAGTAACCTTGAGTAAACGATGGCCCTTAGCCACTCAGCCAGTGGGAAGACAAAATTTTTCTCCCCAAAAGTGGTTAAAAAGAAAGCATGTGTATGAATACAGTGTCATGCATTTTCGGTGAAATTTCCATAGAATGGCGAAGAAATATAGTCCGATTTTTCATGCGCATTATAAAACGAACAAGAGTCTTGCTGGAAACAAGTAAATTGTTATTTGGTTCATCTGAAACATATTTATTTGATTTTAAAAAAATCGCCCGTGTCATTTTCGAGAGAAAAAAAAATCGAATTATTTAACGAACGAGAGTTTTCCCAGAAAAAAGAAAAGTGTTATTCACCTCGCCTTAATCACATTTATATTATGTATCAATTTAAAAATAATCGTTAGAACCGTTTTCGAGATTTTCAAATTAGGAACTTCCTCGATATTATACCAATGTTTTCACTTTAAAAATGGCTATTTAGATCTCAAAATATACTGCACGTAGAAATGCAAAAATTTCAGTATACGATTAGACTTCAAATATTAGACTGTTCTAGAAAATTCAGAACAATAAGACATATATCTGCTGAGTTATTAAAAGGCGGCTTTTCGCGTTTTCTTTGATGTCGAGTTAGCTGTATATATGAGTTCCGCCATCTACGAATTCTATGATACGATACGATACGATTTTAACGATACGATACGATACAATTTTAGGCTTAAGGCTGCGTCACTCGAAATACTACCGTCTTCCATGATTTAACCATCATGCATTTTATATTTAATTAACTCCAATAAGTGTTCGAACAAATTATTTTAAGGAAAATGATTTCGTTCAATTTACTTTCGAAGATCTGTTTTTTAAAAATTTATTTTACATCATATTTCATTCTTTCGCATCCATTTATTTTATGACGGCTGGTCGATCTCCAATCTTGTCCGCCACGTGACGTTTCAGTCCTGCTCTACTCTGATTGGCTATCCTTCAAATGGAACAACCTTATGATAGAAGAACCTTGGATTGAATAAGTGGAAATTTTCTATTAAATTTTAGTGGTAAGTTAAAAGCGTAAAAGTTGTCAGCTATGCAGTTGGTTTTTCTGAGCGTGAAATAGCTGAGAGGGTACATGTGAGCAGGACTGCTGTACATCAAGCTATCAGTAAATTTAATATTTCAGGAAAGAACATTGCCCTGAAGGGAAGTGCTCGGCCAAGAAAAACCAGTGCTCGTGATGTTCATATGATTTCCTAGCAGTTTTGTAGTATAATAAATCAAAATTTTTGATTAAACCTCTTGAAACAGTGCTCAAATTGACGTCGGTACCCTTTGCAGCCAGAATATGTTTACCCTTCTTGCAGGAGGCTGTTGGAGATCGCATTACCGTCCTCCGGATCGCATGATCATCACGAGCACTGGTTTTTCTTGGCCGACTGCTTCTCTTCAGGTTAGTATACTTTCTCAAAACATTAAATTTACTGGCAGCTTGATGAACAGATGTCTTTCTCACATGTATCCTCGTAGCTATTTCACGTTCAGAAAAGCCAACTTTATCCAGGACAACTATTTCTGCCCTTTTAGCAACTGAAAGTGCCGATTTTTTAACCATTATAAAGATTAAAAGACAGCATCGTTTACGGTTAAATCCACAAAACAACTGGCGAGGAATGGCGTAATATTCGGTGTTAATGAGGCTTTCTGTTAAAATGCCAAAATTCGGCTGCTGGTCTTAAACTTTTGCTCACGACTGTATATTCTGCCTTCCACTATGATTAAAATTAGGAGGAATATAATATACCCCACCTAATTTTAATAATGATTTATACCAAAACTTTCACTTTGATGACTTTTACTTTGAAACTTTGACTTGCATTTTAACTTTGATGGGGGGAAAAATGGAAAATTGCGTTTCCTTATTTTGAACTAAATCTTTTCGTCAATTCCGGTGTGAATTGAACATTACAGAAACAAAATTGCTTGCTTCTGAAAGTTTTAATTTTCATTTCCATATGAAGCCTTTCAAAAGCGGATTTCGAGTTTGGTTTGTACGCTCTGCGTTTGAGTAAAGTATGGGTGCTGATAAATCAAACATTTCTGATGATAAGTTGATTTTAATTTATAGTCAACATTTCATACATAAATATTATTTTAAATATTATTTGTAAATATTTGTAAAGTAGTAAAAAAAATAAAAATAAATATCTTATTCGTATTAATATGTGTGGTGCAAAAGAAACATTTAGATGCATAATTCCCGCATGATGTCTTTTCGAAAAATGTGAATTTGTTTTATAACATTCTCAAACATACAGATAATTGAATATTTTATTTAGAAATCTAACAATTATTCAATTTCTGCAATTAAAAAAATAGGTAGGATTTTATGGTTTGTATAAATATTAAGCGACTGTTAAGGGGTTAAGTTATGTGTTTATTCCATATACTTTCATTTCTCATAAACTTGCAATACTTTCATTTTTGAGAAAAAATTATTTCTTTATTTAATCAGAATATTTTTATTTATATTTTCTTCTCTTTCTTTGTCTTGTTATGTTCTACAACTCTATAAAAATCTGTGTTACCAGGGTTCGTACAGGTAGTACCGTTATTTTCAAGGCCAAATATCAGTACTATTTTATAGAAAAATAAATGTAGTTTATTCGCGCGAAATTTTGCCTTATTTAAGCAAAGATTTTCTATAAGAAAATTCTGGCACCAAAGAATTTCTTAAACTGGAATTTCAAGCACTCGTACGAACCCTGGCTACAGTTTTACGAGTTCATATTTTGATAAAAAGCCAAAATATAGACATAGTTTTCCGTTTTAATTTGAATGCCACCAACGTCGAAAATTATTTTGCCGAATGTTGTTGAACAAAATGCACATAATGCAGACTCTGTATTTGTAGCAGTATTGCGAGTTCGGTGTCTTTTTCAAATCAAAAATTGCGTATTCTTACCATAACTTTTGAAAGAACAGTCTTTAGTTGTTGTAATCACTAAATAAGGCACAGCTTACAATTCAGATTTATTGGTGCGAATTTGGAATTTCAGAATAAATATGCGGTCTAAACTTGCAACCCTATTTTAGTAAATCAATATTATAGTCAAGAAATACGCCCGTACATAGTTTTAGATGTCATGCAACTATTATTTTCTATTTGAACACATATACGAACATATATAGGCGTATACCCACAAGCATTTGAGTGTGTAAGTGCATAGTTGAAAAACCTTTAGATTATGAATACCACTACTTCTAAATAGTCATTAAACAAACATTTTAACATTTTATGATTAAATAAAGTGAATATTTTTAGTCAGAAATAATCGTACTGAAAAATCAGAAGGTTTGACAGCTATGCGTGTGTATATTCACTAGTCTGCACAATATTAGATGATTAAAAACGAATCACTGCATTTAATACATTTTATGCTGATTACAGAACAGTTCTTAGTTTTCTTCTCTCACGTATAGTTTGTTTGCAATCGACTCAAGCTGATTTCGAAGATTCGTCGATGTTCATTATGTGGTAGTAACACATAACGTAAATGTACTTCTGGATACTTGAAAACTTATCTAACAACTTTTTAAAATACAGTCTGAATGGCATGAACCGCTCGTAAACCCGCCAAAAATTTTTGCTTCCACCAATACACATCAAATTAGGATTAATGAAGCAATTTGTAAAGGCTCTACCACAAGATGGTATTGCTTCAAGTTCCTTACTTTGAAATTTCCTTTCATTACACACAGAAAATTAAAAGCTGGAATTTTCGTTGGTCCTCAAATAAAAAAACTGATGACTGACAAAGATTATGAAAAAACGATGAATGAGATAGAAAAAGACGCATGGACCGCTTTCAAATGTGTTACCGAAAGCTTTCTAGAGAATAAGAAAGATGCAAATTACAGGAATATTGTTGAAACAATGCTGGAAAATTTGAAGCAGTTGGGCTCTAATATGAGTGCAAAAATGCACTTTCTGCATTCCCGTATCGACTAATTTCCAGCAAATCTGGGACAATACAGTGAAGAGTACTGTGATCGCTATCACCAGGTTATCAAAGAGATGGAGAATACGTACCGGGGAAGATGGAATATAAATATTATGGCAAACTACTGTTGGATGTTGAAGCGGGACATAAATGATGAAGGAGGATCTGCAAGAAAGACAAAAAGAAGAAAGTTTGTTTAATTGAACACTGTTTGCTTTTCGTTTTATTAAAGAAATATCATGAACTTATAAGGACATTTTTTACAGTATTTTAAATGTGTTTAATGAAACATTTTGCTTGCAATTGTGATATATTTTTGATTGCATTAAGATACTGAAAACACAACTTCTTATTTTTTGTAAAATCCTGACGTGATAGACAAAAATGGAAGTCATTTTCGGAATCAGCATCAAAAATTGATTCAAGAAATCTTGATCATAAGAAATCATCTGACAAAAAGTTTTAAATTGCAGATTGGTGTTACCGGTATACAAAACTCCTCTTTCAATAAGTTTGTTAAGCATTCTATCGGGATGTCGGACAGGTCATAACGCATAGCTGCCAACATTTACGCTTTTTTGGTTACACTGTTTCTGAACAGCAATCATCATCTTATTAAATCATATAATTTCTTAGATTAAATAGAGCAAACATGAATTAGCAATAACAGATTGCGTAAAAGTTGGCAATCAAGCGCACTGTTTAAAATTTAGCAGATTTTTTTTTTTTTTTTAATTCAGAAATTATAAATTGGAATTCAGTCTTTATTTAAGCACGGATTGCCTCTGATAAATTAAAGCAAAAATTATTATTTGTAATTTATGGTATAATTTCTGGAAGTCGGAATACCTGAATAAAAATATCAACTACATTCGCCACACTGGCTATGTGTCAGCACATTCCGACAATCCAATACTTTATTGTTACCTACAGATATCGTGTTCAAATCTCGATTTGAGCGGAAAGGGGGTTTTCACGCCAAGGAAAAAAATCCAAGATGGCGATCGCGGGAATATATGGCATCTGTTCCGTTATTTTTATTTTAATTTTTAATACTATTAATTATTTATTTAGATATTTTTTCACTATATTGGCATTTTTTAAAAAGATTGGTGCAATTCTGGATTTAAAAAGGAAGATATATTGCCAAAATATATAAACAGCTCTGAAAACAAATCTGATTTTATATTTTATTAATACATATTTTTGTATATGTAAATTACTTCTGTTTCTATATAAAAAATGAATGGCTTCTTTATATTAAATAAATTGCATTCGAATGGTGGGGGAGGGATGCTTGTGTATATGAAACAGTAAATAGGTTGCCAGAAAATACGCTGCCGAATTTCTTTCCTCGCCAAGCACCATTTCGTCAAGTACATGTACTGAAAAAGTAATTTTATTTGCTTACTTATGGTGTGTTAAATGAGATGAAGAAAGAAGTGTATTTTAAATGTATCTGATGCATGTATTTTAAATTTACTTGCTTTAATTGAAAGTAATGTATTTTAAATGAAGGCAGTGATAGTTTAATATTTTAAATGAAATGATGGCGATGGAACCCTATTTGGCGATTGAATCACCTGTGCCCAGTTAACATTAAAGTAGCAAAATGGCATATAAAAAGGGAAGCGGTCAGCCCGGAACTATTGATGACAGTCACATGACTTAGACTATTATTATATAGATTGAAAGTACTTTACCTCTGAAAGTATTAAAACTATGGGGTCAAGAAAATCCAGTAAAAATCAAATTGTTAATTATATATATTCGAAGTAAGCACTTGAATTCTTCTGCTGCATTCTAAATTAAAATTTCAATGTTTAATAGTGTCATTTAGGAAGGATTCACTTATTAAATAGGTTTACCATGTAATTTGAGTACATTACTATCTATTTTGCATTTACATGTGCTAAAGCAGGTCAGGTTACAAAACGCCTTTATGAATGTCGAATTAAGATACGATATACTATTCTTGGAGTAAACACACAAAAACATATATATACTCATATATACATGTTTTTGAAAATTCATATGCATTCAATACATACAATCATTAAAATAAATCTGCAGAAGTATATACCATACCTGTATATATATATATATATATATATATATATATATATATATATATATATATATATATATATATATGCACTATGCATTTCGAACGCTTTAAAAATACTTTTAATGTGTCAAAATTTATATTTCAATAATATCCAAGGAAAATTATACAGTATAATATAAAGTCTTATGAATAAGTATCCTGCTTTTTTATTTAAATGCAAAACATATAAAAATAAAAAGTCTTTACATTTTCTAAGCTCCGAACAGTTGAAAGAATATGCGAACTTTTGACTTTTTACATCAATGTTTGCTTTTCATTCTAAATTTAGATGTGGTGATTTTTTTTCTTTTTGATCTCATATTTCAAAGAAAATTTTACTTTTTAATACTTAACAATAAATTTACTTCCCAGAGTTCATGTTTTTTAATGCAGAATTTTGAATCCACACCCATTTTTCTTAATGCTTTGATATTCATGATTTAAGTAGATTTCTTTGTAAGATCTTCAGTAATTATAATCTAAAAAAAAAGACAAGCAAGAAATTATTCGGGGTTCCCAATTTCGTCTTTTTTAACATTGAGAAATTTCTAATACACACCAGAAATTATGAATAGTAATTTTTACTTTGTATAATGTCAGCTATTTCGTGATTACATAATGGAAAATTTACAATATTTAATACATGAATTATGAAATGGCGAACAAAGCGTAGAACCAACAGTGTGAAAAATGTCCAAGCCAGGAATCGAACCCAAAAGTTCCGGGTTCGACTCCCGGCTTGGACATTTTTCACATTGAATGGTAAAGCACTTGGAGCGCTATTCCAAGGTTTCCGGGTTCGATTCCCGGCTTGGACATTTTTCACATTGTATGGTAAAGCACTTGGAGCGCTATTCCAAGGTTTCCGGGTTCGATTCCCGGCTTGAACATTTTTCACATAGGATGATAAAGCACTTGGAGCGCTATTCCAAGGTTTCTGGGTTCGATTCCCGGCTTGGGCATTTTTCACATTGAATGGTAAAGCATTTGGAGCACTATTCTAAGGTTTCCGGGTTCGATTCCCGGCTTGGACATTTTTCACATTGAATGGTAAAGCACTTGGAGCGCTATCCCAAGGTTTCCGGGTTCGATTCCCGGCTTGGACATTTTTCACATAGAATGGTAAAGCACTTGGAGCGCTATTCCAAGGTTTCCGGGTTCGATTCCCGGCTTGGACATTTTTCACATTGAATGGTAAAGCATTTGTAGCGCTATTCCAAGGTTTCTGGGT
This sequence comes from Maratus speciosus, assembly GCA_963932465.1. Taxonomy (NCBI): domain Eukaryota; kingdom Metazoa; phylum Arthropoda; class Arachnida; order Araneae; family Salticidae; genus Maratus; species Maratus speciosus. Next base: position 285,573,199 of record OZ010789.1, on the reverse strand, counting down.
TCGATTCCCTGCTTGGACATTTTTCACATTGAATGGTAAAGCACTTGGAGAGCTATTCCTAGGTTTTCGGGTTCGATTTCCGGCTTGGACATTTTTCACATTGAATGGTAAAGCACTTGGAGCGCTATTCCAAGGGTTCCGGGTTCGACTCCCAGCTTGGACATTTTTCACATTGTTGGTTCTACGCTTCGATAGCAATGTGATAAGTCATGTACTAAATATTCAATAATTTCGAGCGTAATTTCTCTGTAGTTAATTACCTGAAAAATTAATTAAAATTGTAAAATTTACATTCGAAATTTTTGGCATAAACTTTCTGTTTTTCTTATCTTAACCCCTTGAGGGGCGGTGATGCCATCACGGCATCACATAATTTTAATCCCTAATTGCAGAGTTATCTCCGGCTTTTTGAACACCACTATTATTGTAGAGAAAATCTAGTTCTCTTAAATCGTCAAAATGTCCGAATTCAATAAAACAAAATTTTCTGTATTAAAATAGCGGTATCCAAAAAGCCGGAGACTTGGCAGCTCTGCGTAATTGCCACATTGACATCAGATTTTTTTAACGAAAACTTCACTTTTATTAAATAAACGAAAACATACCTTTACTTGTTTACAAATAAATTTTCTTGTAAATACTGGTGTTAATCAGTTGGTTTATGAGTTTACAAATACAATTACGTTATCCCTGAAATGGTTAATGCTAGGATTTACCTGTAAAACAGAGAATTTACCAAACTTCGGACTTTTTACAGTAACATATGCATATCAATATTAGCTATTTATTAATTAACTAGATTTGACTATTAACTGTGATCTTGTAACTGTCCCAGAAAACTAATTTTAGTAACTGTTCATCAACGCAGTCTGTGTTTCCTAGAAATATGTTTTAACATTTTGCGGTCGAAGGCACAGGGCGGGGTTACCAGTTTGTCCTTTCCTTAAATTCAAAAATTTCGAATTCATACCGCAAAATTTGAAGGTAGAATATTTACTTGAAGCAACAACTAAATGTCTGCCATTATTAAATAATAATAATAATAATGATAAATACAAAAACATATTAGGCAATTTCTGGTGAGAATGCGAAATTTCGTAATTAAAAAAAAGTCAAACTGACGACCATGGCGCAGGCATCTCTCACCAGGTCCTGATTACCAACGGGGCACACTTACACCAATAAATTTTAAAAGAAAAGTTCTACTTATCTAAACGCCGTTTTCATGTAAAATTTCTGCCATGAATGAGGCAAAATTTTCTGTTTATTTTTAGTGGTAGGAATTTGCCCCGTGGGTAATCAGGCTCTGTCTCTCACACGAATTTATTTCGTTTTAAGCCCTTTTTTTTTTACATTTCTATTTGCACTTTGACGAGAAATTTACTAAAAAATTTACTTTTACAATATAGTGGTGCGAATAGAACATAAAAAAATATAATTATGTGTATAAAGCTTGGGCGGTTATTTGCCGACACTAGACCGCAATGAGTTAAGAATTCACATAAAAGTAAGTAATATAATATTTTTTATTGTGTTAGATTAAGTTCAAATAGAGGAAAAGTACTTTGTGAAGTACACAAAAATATTTTTACTCGTTATGATTTAATTAGAACACATATTAGATGCGTATTATGATTTAATTAGAACACTAATTAAATACAAACAGATTTAGAGGAATTATATTTTTGTTTTTATTTGTTTGTCAAAAGTTCTAAATATATATCTTGTCCGTAAACGTTGTAAAGAAAAACGTGTACTATAACTGGAATGAAATAAGAGCAAGGGTGCAATTTTTTAATTTAAAGGAGCACAAAACTTATACCGGAAAATTTAAAAGTAATTTATACTTTACCTTATAACGAAATAGCTATCATTAATTAAAGTAAAAATTCCTATTCATAATTTCAAAATTTCCGAATTTAAATAAAGACCAAATTGAGAAACCCGAATAAGTCGTTATTTACATAGCTGCCAGCTTTTACGCTTTTTCTAAAAAAAATATTTTTAAAATATAGTGGTGCGAATAGAACCTAAAAAAAATGAAATTATGTGTATAAAGCTTGGGCGGTTATTTGCCGACACTAAACCTCAATGGGTTAAGGATTCACATAAAATTAAGTAATATAATAATTTTTTTATTATGTTACACTAAATTCAAATAGGGGAAAAGTACTTTGTGAAATACACAAAAATATTTTTACGCATTATGATTTAATTAGAACACATATTAGATGCGTATTATGATTTAATTAGAACACTAAATAAATACAAACAGACTTAGAGGAATTATATTATTTTATTAGTTTGTCTAAATAGCTGTATATTTTGTGCGTAAACTTTATAAAGAAAAACGGATACTGTAACGGAAATAAAATAAGACCAAGAGTGCAAGTTTTTAATTTAACCCCTTAATTCTCGCTCCCGACATATTCACCGGCTGTGTCTTTTGCTCAAATCGCTTGATTCCCACCAGTTTTATAAAATAGTGAAATTGGCTCTATTTTAGTATCGTTTTTACTGTCATTAAGTAAGGTGAATATTTCTTTTTCATAAAAGTGGTGCTAATAAACAATTTGAATTATTCAACCGTAATTTAACTCGAGCGTTAAGGTGTTCAAGGTTCGCAGCGTTCCTAAAATTTACTTCGTAGTAGATTACGTTGACATATACAGTAGAATTTTATAATAAATATTATCGTTTTAAAATTGTGGTAGGAATGTGGGAAAATTTTAGGAACACTGCGAGCCCTGGGTGTTAAAAAAGCACAAAATTTATATCAGATATTTCGAAAGTAAATTTTACTTTATGTTATCACGAAATAGCTGTCATTAAATAAAGTAAAAATTACTATTCATAATTTCGAAATATCTGAATTTAAACAAAGACCAATTTGGGAAGCCCGAATAAATCCTTATTTGTCTTTTTTAGACTATTATTCTCGAATATCTTATACATATTAATGCTAGGATTCACCTAGATTTTACCTAGCCTTAAGGTAAAATATGGCTTTAAACGTTTGAACTTCGAGCTTTCACCGAATCATTTCGGTAGCTGCTAAGATTTACTAATAAAACAGTTTAAGATTTTAAAAGTTAAATTTAGTGTTTGGTTTAAGTTTTATAGGTTAAATTTAATAGGTTAAATTTTAAAGGTTAAATTTAATAGGTTAAATTTTAAAGGTTAAATTTAATAGGTTAAATTTTAAAGGTTACATTTAATTAGTTTTGTTTAAATTTTATATACAAAAGCAAATTATTGTAACTTTAATGAAAAAAGTGTGTAATCTGAAATAAAGCTGTATTAAATCTGCATTGCCGACAATAGTTGGGAAAATCAAATGAAAACCTGGAACTGATGCAGCTCTCTCTCGAGAAGTACTGAAACGATGTCAGTATTTTCTTTATAATTCTAACTTTAATGAATAAAATTTAAAAGTTTCAGTTTCTTAACTTCTTTTTTTGTGGGAGAGGGTACCGAAATGTAATTGCGACAGTTACTAAAAATCGGTGTGAAAAATATTTAACATTCTATTTTTTGTAAATGGTAATAATAATAATAATAAATACAAACATTTTGAAAAAAATATTATCGGAATGTTTTAATGCCTTGTTACGTTTTATTAAAAATATTCAGCAAAATAATGTATCACTTTTCTAAGTTGCCAAAACGATTCGTAATGGAGTAGTGGGGTTTAATAAATAATATATTTCCTATTTAATTTTATATAATTTCTGCGAAATTTAGTATTTTACCATATACGTTATTAAAAATATTTATTTAACTATGAATAAATAAATATTAGGTCTAGCGGAAAGTTCTGTCTGATAATGTTATTTCATGCCTACTTTGTTTTAAATTCAGATTTCTTCACTGGCACCAGTTTTTTGAAATAGTAAAATTCCCATTTTTTTCACATTTCACAATAAAGAGAAAACAATGCAAATTTTACCGTTTGAAAAAAAAAATGGTGCCAATGAAAATATCTGAATTTTAAAAAAGTAAGCACGAAATAACATAATCGGACAGAATTTTCCGGTAGACCTAATAATTATAACAACAAATCGTTTATAAGATTTTATTATTTAGTTTCGAAATTGTCGAGTCTCGTTACCATAAAATTCTTTGAATTTGTGATGAAATATATACATAATATTTTTCTTTTTCTTATTGTTAAAATTCTGTCTACATTATTGAATAACCTTAAAAATCACACGTTTTCTTTTGTTAAAGGATGAAAAATGTTACAAATTTACGTGTTTATTCGAGATTCAAGAATACAAATCTCATGTGTCTTTTTGTTATTCCGTATCTATACTCTGTACCTAACAATAATATTTTTTTAGGAAAAATAATCTACTGTAATGTAAATTTTCCCATTGAAACAATGCGAATGACATTCTAGTATATATAACTTTAAAGAGAAAATTCAATTTTGTCAAATTTTCTATCAACGGTCAATGAGAATGAAGAATGATCGAAAATGGTACATTATTTTGTTTGTTCCTTTTCCTTTTCTTCTGTAATTGATATAGAGGAAAACATAAGTTTTGAAATTTTTTTTAAGAGAACAAAACGTTGCAATACTATAACCTATATATGAATGTCCCACAAGAAAAAATGAAAAATAAAAATAATCTATATTTATTTAGAAATTTTTTGTTAAGATAATTTTTTGCTTTATTTCAACGTTTTCTTGTCGTAACGTTGTTCACGTTTTATGTTTATTTCACTTGAAAAAAGAACGAAACGTTTGGAGCTAATTAGAAGTTAGATTTTTAGATTGTCACAGCAAGTGGCACACCAGGGTGGTAGTTCAGAAGATCAGAATACTGCTATTTACACTCTTATTTAACTCCACATGGTTTTTATATGTAAAGATGGAATTTTGTAATCAATTTTTACTCACTTCCTGATATGCTAGAAATTCTAGGTAGAAGAACCTCGAAAATACGGCATTCGGAAATCCAACATCAAAGTCATCTTTTCCAACCCCTTTATTTTTACGCTTCCAAACTTTCCTGTGAAAGAAAAACAGCAATTGTTTACGAATTAAAAACTTCGAGATCGAAGTCGATCGAACTTCGAGACTACGAGATCGCAGACGCTGTTCTAAATAGAACCGTCAATACTACTTGTAGCAACTCAGAGGAACGTGGACGAGGAACCGGCAGTAGAAAAGGTGTCACTAACAAAATGCTTAAATTTGACTGGAAATTTAAAATCTGCTTTAGAGAAAAAAGACTGTATTTCCGAAATCGATAGTCTTCACTTGTATAAAATCCAAGAAAAAGTTGTTAAAGTACGGCTGAAAAAATTGAAGCAAATAAAGTTGACATCGATGTTTCGGAAATTAAATGAGAAGAAATGACTTCAATGTTTATTAGATATCTTTTTTTCTTCTAACAGAGAAAATATCAATTAAAGTAAGTTTTTTAAAATACTTCCTTTTCTCTTTTTCTCATATAATTATCACTTGGCTATGAATTAACACGTTCACGCAAGCACCGATGTTTATGTTTTTCACTGTGAGATGGCGCTCAAATTCATATTTCGCTTCATCGGGCGGCGCGGTACTGTTGCTTATTCAGACACTGTATGTAATGACACTCCCCTCTCATATTTATTGAATTGAACTCGAATATAACAGAGTTGATTGTGAATGTCTGAAAATTCATAATGAGTAAGCAGTTTACTTAGAGACATGATTTTATTGACTACAAATGTATAAATTTGATATAAAATGTTCTACAATCTGAAGAAATATGGACAACATGATATAAATGCAATTCTGTAAGGTAGAAGCCACGCCCTTAGTCAATGATATTTTTGCAATGAAACCGAGAATTCCCGTTTCCCGTCGTGTATTACGTTTATAATAATGAATTGTTTTGGAACAGATGCCATAAGTTCCCCCGGCCGCCCTCTTGGAATTTTTCTTGGCGTGAAAACCCCCTTTCCGCCAAGTATTAAATGTCGCCAAGCACCGGTTTATACGCATGTTTGGCTTAACGAAAATAAAATGTAAATAATAAACGAAATTCGCTAAAATGGGAATCAGTAATCGTTGTATGTGCTCTTCGCGCACATTAACCGAAAAAAACATCACTGCATTCAGCCCTTCTCGAGGTGTAGCATTCTCAAAATTCAGCAGTTCTCGCTTTCTAGCAATCTCAAAATGTAAAAAACTCTTAAAGCAGCAAAATACACATAAAAAACAAAATTCGCTAAAATGGCAACCAGTAATCGTATGTGCGCTTCTCGCACATTAACGAAAAAAACATCACTGCATTCAGCACTTCTCGAGGTCTAGCATTCTCAAAATTCAGAAGTTCTCGCTTTCTAGCAATCTCAAAATGTAAAAAACTCTTAAAGCAGTAAAATATACATAAAATTATCAACATACCTTAACAGACATCTGCATTCTTGAAAGCTGCAGCTCGAAATATCATCACCGACATTTCCAAAATAGGCTTATGAATACGTATTCACACACTATAAACAAACCTTCTTTTCTTGTCAAAATTTCCTCATATTTCCTAATTACTTCAGCAACAGCGTTTAAACGAACTACAGAAACCATAGTCAATCAAATACAGTCGAACCTCTATTTAACGAAGTTTCTAAATCCCGGAAAAAATTTCGTTATACCGAAAATTCGTTAAATAGAGATTCACCTTTTAAAATGCTTTAAACTACATAAAACAGATTTTAAATTCATAAACACTAAATATTTTTACTAAAAGTAATTCACATTTTTTTTAATAAATTATACCGATTTGTTTTATTTATTTTACCAACCAATATCCATCATCAATTCATTTTTTCTATGTGTTTAAATCTTTGAAATCTGCAAGGAAAACAAAACATTGTCCGGGAATACACTGTACTTTCTGTTTAAAGTAAATAGTTTTACATTAAAATTGACGAATTTTAATGACATTATCATATTTGTTATTATTATAGCAAATAATTTTAACGATACATTAACATATGCGTGCTTAAATTTAATTTCTGAAAAACTCTGTTAATTTTGCCTGAGTTTTTTTATTTAAAAAAGTGCTTTCTTTCATAATACGTCTCGCATCTTTGCGATGCACCAAAAACCCCTTCATGCTTATTTTCTTCTAACTATAATTCGCGTCGGATTGTTTCAAATGATTTTAGCATTTCATTATACGAAGTTTTGTTAATTCCTGCATAATGACCATTTCCATCACCATCATATTCGTCTTCATCGCAATTCATTGCTGTATTGTTTTTATTTTTCACACTGTCGAAAATATCCAATTAGGATAGTTTTCCGGGGTCTCAATTTCAGAATTAAGTGAAATAGAATCATCAATCAGCACATCATGGTTAATTTCTTCTTTTTTTCTCACTGTATCCACATTTTTAAAAGTTACTCTAAGGGATTATCGTCTTCGTCCTCCGTACTTACCGAATTCTCACTGCTGACAAAGAAGGCGCCTGGTAAAACAAGTTCAAGGCCCTTGAACATCATAAAATGTGTTTAAAGGAAGAATAAGTTTGATATGTCCAGAAATATTTTGAGAAATGGGGAGAAAAAAAAATTGATCACAAGAAAAAGTTCGTTAAATGGAGAATGCACTTCGTTATTTGGAGGTTATTTTACGAAGAAATTCGCAAAATATTCTTGTTTCCAAGGAAAAGTTCGTAAAATAAATTCGCAAAATAGAGGTTCGTTAAATAGAGGTTCGACTGTACATTCACTAAATTTCACATAAAAATGAAAAGGTACGATTCAACACGATATCAAAATACATTCACAATATTCCAAGCTAAAATGAGCTTCTCAGGTGTTGCCAGAACGACACGTCACAGCAAACAAGTCACACGGGATTCAACATATCGAGGTTGCCATATCCATAAACACCGCCAACACGCCAACAAAAAATCGCCAAACAAATCAAAACAACGGCTGAGGGAATATAAAGCATCTAAGCCATTGTTTTTACTACTGATTTTTCGAATATTCAAGTGTGACCCACCTGTACCGTCTGCAGCATAGTCAAGAGTGACCCACATGTAGTACACGCCTTCTATGAAACAGTTGAGTGTGACCCACATGTAGTACACGCCTTCTATGAAACAATTGAGTGTGACCCACATGTAGTACACGCCTTCTATGAAACTGCCGAGTGTGACCCACCGGTGATGCGGCAGTCAAGCGTGACCCACCGGTGATGCGGCAGTCAAGCGTGACCCACCGGTGATGCACGCCGCCAGATGGGACAGTCGAGCGTGAGTCACCGGTAATGCATACCGGCGTGAACGTGTTAATTTTTTTAAATACTTCCTTTTCTCTTTTTCTCACAAAATTAGAATTTGGCTATGAATTAAATTATGAATAATGGCACTATTAAGAATATCGGAAGACCTTTTATATTCTTTTAGAAATGCGTAATTAAAAAAAAATCCGGTTTAGTTTCGGTCACGACGATGCCGGATTTTCGATGTTGTACTAAATATACAAAGGTGTGTTTCATGTGACAATGTAACTTTTCAGTATTTTTAGAATTTAAATGTAAAATAATAACACAATTAAATAATTGATCCGTTAACCCACCACAGATGATAAATCGCCAAATTTTTTTTTTATGGTAACAAAATATTTTTGTGTCACAACAACAATGGATTTAATTATGCGCAAAACCATGCTCAGAAAAAAGGCCACCTTTCAACTCTGCAATATTTTAACCATACAAGCTCCAGAAATTTCCCTCAAGTTTTATAAAAAGTTTACACCAGAAATTTCCCTCCAGTTTTATAAAATGTTTACGCCAGAATTTTTATTTAAAGCTTTTTATATTGTTTATTCAACTTCTTTTGTGTGATAGATGCATTTAACTCTTTTTTGAAGAACTTTCTTGTTCAAAATGAATTATACATATTAGTTGGCTATCAAATTGACTGCTCTTGGCGCTTCTAGTGTTAACCACTCAAAAGTAGAAAATCCAATTAAAATAAAAAATAAAGCGTGCAATAATGAATAAAAACACACTTTTATCAGTTAACAGTTTCATATGAATTGAGTTATGTTAATAAGTTGAGAAAACAATACACAAATTTCCAATTGGTAGTTTAAATGATGCTTTCCTTTTACCATATTTTAAGAAAAAGACAAAAAAAATTGATATATTTTAATAAATTCACTAGCTCGCGCTCTCTATCAAATGTAAAAAAAGATGAATTTTCCATGCTTGGTTTATGTGCTACCCATCAAACAGCATAAGAGCAAATAGTTATAACACTGCATATTATTTAGCTATAATCAATAAATTGTACCACCTGCTTAAAATTAGAAAAGTCTCGAAAAACAATAAAATGAGTTCAGAATTAGAAAAATGCATCCTTGTAACGGGTAACATTTAAAGATCATTACACTAGGTGGCAGCACTAAGCGCAGTCCCTAATTTCCCATCTTTAGCTGCTGTCAGAGATTTTCCTGTCTTTCCCTGCGGATAGTTTTCCCGCAGAGTTCTTGTACGAGACGCGCGTTGAAGAGGTTTTGATGTGTACGCGTTTTACTTTATTATTTCCTCGTGGAGTTGTCTATAAGACGCCAGTGAAGGTGGTGAAGATATATGCATGTCAATGTTTTCCACGAGAGGATTTCTTCTGTCATTCCTAAATTTATACATATGTATTATAACTGTACATAGACGTGTTCAGTGAGTCAATCTTGTATGTTTATCATCATTTATTAAAAGTTTTCTACTAAATCTTAGAGTGGCATATCTAATTCGAGTCAATTATTTAAAATTTTGGTGCCTACTATGGCAAGTAGACTACTATAGCCTTCCATTTCAAAGTCGCAGACAATACTACTAGCATCTGTGACCACTGTTTTGCCCAGTACCTGTGTCGGTCGTGAGGGCACTGTACAGCGGAAATAACTGAAATGGTCACTTTACCCTCACTGATCACTTTACCCGTCCTTCCCCTATGTTGGAAAATTAATTCCTTCCACAGTTAACATATCTTATAATATCCTTATCTTCCTCTTCTGGTTAATATATGAATAGATAAAGTTTGTTTTCATTAAAATTCATTTTATAACTAAGAAATAATCAAACTATAAAATCTAAAAATCATACATAAACCCATTTTATTAAAATTAAAACACAATTCTGAAGGACACTTTTCAATAAACAAAACAAAAGGAAGGCAAGAATAGAGAGGAAATCCCGCTTATTTATTCCCAAGGCAGCTTCTACAATCCAATTTCAACTCTCGGTTATGCCACTAAGGGAAATTCAATTCAGCTGCCGGATATACCGGTAGCGACGGTGGTAAATTCCTTCCGATAATTTTAAAGGTGATTGTATGAGAAGATGGGTTTTAAATTTACAGGTTGGTGACTGTGATGAGAATTGTTTAACAGTTTTTATTTAAAAGATTTGTTGTGTCTTGAGCATTATGATAAATAGGTAAAATATGTAGGAAAATTATAATCATTAATTGAAATTTATCTGTTGCGAAATCTAATAATAGAGCGCGTAGACGTGAAGTAAGTAGCGTGCATATAAACTGCAGTAAAACGTCCCTAAAGCGACCACTGTCCGTTCCAATAAAAATTGGTCACTCCGAGAGGTGGTGTCTTAATGGAGATCATGTTTAAATCTAGATTTTAATTGTTGAAAAAAGTAACAATTAATATTACTACAATTTATTTTTCACATTAGGAAAAACTATGAAAATTTAATTATCAAAACAAAAGTTAATTATGGCAGAGTTTTAAAAAGGAATAAATTGATGTTTGCTTTGATTCTACGGTTTTATCTTGTGTGACTTTTATTTCCAAGTCCTTTCGAAGTTTAGTAAATAAATACAATTTTTTTTGGACGGGAATAAATTATGACGAGTTCATTATTTTCTCTATTTCTTTCATGACAGAATAGGGCAGGGGTGTTTATTGACAGTCATCCTTACTTTGTCATCAGAGTTAAATTCATTGCCTACAAAGGCACAAAGGGGTTTAAACACTTAAAAGTTACCGGAATAAATAAAAATTCTAAACTTAGTTTAGAAGTTTGATGAATAATGTGCTTTCTGGAATTATTATTCTAATAAAACCATCTTCAAGCGACCAGGAGAAAACGGAGTTTGTTTCATTTTCTTCAAAGAAATGGGTCGTTCATGTAGGGAGTTCAACTGGGGTGGTCTCTGAATCGAAGTAAAATTAGTATGAGATAAACCTATGGGAATAAATTTCGTTCCATGAAAGAATGGTCGATCAGGGACGTTGTCGCTTAATGGAGGTGATCGCACATGTGGTTTCATTGTAGCTGATATCTTTTCTTATGTAGAAATCTAAAAAATATTTCAGATTTTATTTATATTAAAATCCGCATTTCTTCAAGTGCCCAAAGTAACATGCAAAGTTGGATCAAGGATTACTTAATTTTTACTATTAGCTGTCTGTTGAAATGTGCAACAAGGTTTGCTGTTTGTAGTTTTGAAATGAGTTTGAGAATTCATACAATTCTTCTGCTGAAACAATGCAGCGCCTAACATTTTTAATTAAATTTAAATATTCACTATACAGCATTTATGAGTAGCCTGGTATGTATTTAAATTATTTTATTTTCATATTTGTTATAATTAATGAATTGTTGAATTTGAAATCTTTGGATACTTTTCGAGACCTCTTGTGTGAGCTCCGTAACTAAAAAAATCAAACGAAGCAAAAGTCAAATTCGTGGGGTTTTTAGCCCCGGGACGGTATGCTATTTCTTTCTCCCAGCTTATTTTGTCTCCAAAAATAACGTTAGCTTACAGAAGGCAGCAATAAACAAAGCAGATGTATCATTGTGTGATTAAGTGCTCTATAGCAATTTTTTTCATTTCTAAGCATCGCACATTTTAAATTTTTATACCGTCGTATTGGAAAAAAAAGGTACTTTTAAATGCAATTTGTTTGAAAACTGTATCTCCATTGATTTTTGAAATATTAATTTTTTTGTAGTTTTTAGCACATTGTTTAATTTTGGCAACTCAAGTACTCTATTTATATAGAAAGTAAAAGGAAAATAGTTGAAAAATTGCAATTACATCTTTTTGTTGCCATTTTCTCATAACAACCGAAAGAAAATGTAATTAAAATACGTGCTTTTTTGGAAAAATATAAACGAATAATTTCGTTAAAACACTGGTGCTATTATAAATTATATTTAATTTTAAGTATCTGTAGACGCTTTCAGTGTGACCTCAGTCATGACGTTTTGGTTGGAAACTGACTCTAAACAAACGGTTGCTATGCGTCATTTCTTTTTAAATATAAATTGTGGAAAATGTTACCAGTACATATCAAGTATTAAAACACTTAGATGTGAGATATAGATATAAGACATAGCTGGAACACACAAACAAAATAGAAAATACAACATAGCAACCGTTTGTTTGGAGTGAGTTTCCAACCAAAACGTCATGACTGACGTCACGACTGAACTCGTCTAGATTAATGTTACAAACAAATGTATGCCTATGAATCATTAGATAGCCGTTTTTTATGTCGAGTTTCTTTAATGACGGCATCTTTTTTCTGCATTTGTGTATTATTTTGCGATAGTGACATCCTTATGCATGCTTTACTGTAGATGTTTAAGAGTGGATCGTAAATGTGGAATTCTTAAGCGGATGCGAATGACGTCATTTTTCATAAAATAAAAGCGTGTGTTTTAAGTCTTAAAATTGAAATAGGTTTTGTACTATTTATATATACATATTTTTATTTTTCATCGGGGGCGACACTAAATTCTGATAAAAGCAGAATTCCTGCTTTCTAGTTTTCAACGTAGTCTTATTTAATATATCATTGGATTTTTTTCAAAGAGTGTTCCATGCCATTTACAAGATATTTGTAAACTCTTGTATTTAACTAAACCATGGGTCGGGAAGTCTTTTTATGTGGAGTCCAAATACTTTTGAAAAATTTTATCAAGATCTAGAGAAAAAAAAACCTATAAGTAATACAAGCACTTATTACTTTAAAATTTGTATTTTATAAAATAGAAAAGTTAGGTATTCTTTAGGAAAAATTACTGCGTACACAGATATACGCTCTGAAAAATTTTACATATAATAAAATAGCAGGGTTCGTACGGGTGCTTGAATTTCCAGTTTAAGAAATTCTTTGTTACCAGAATTTTCTTATAGAAAATCTTTACTTAAATAAGGCAAAATTTCGCGCGAATAAACTACATTTATTTTTCTATAAAATAACACTGATATTTGGCCTTGAAAATAACGGTACCCGTACGAACCCTAAATAGAAAGGTATTTGTTGAACTATGAATGTGAAAAATTACACTTTCGGGCTTCAGCGAGTTTTTTATAGTTTGTATAAAAAACTATTTTTGTTGTGTATACATAGGTGCCAACCTCAAACTAATCTTCCGTAATACTATCGTTAATTTGACCCTGGTTTAATACGTTTCGAACCAGAAATTTTTTGAAGAAATGAAATTAAATATGTTCTACGTAGAAAACTGGAATTAAATAAAAAAGCACTCATGACAAAAAATTTCTGGATCGAAATGTGGTTAACCTCGATCAAATTAATCCAGACATTACGGAAGATTAGTGGAAGGTTGGCAGCTATGTGTATAGCTGTTCACGTGGTGAACAGCTAATGCGAAGAGTGTCTTCAAGGTGTGCTGGCAGTTAATCTCGAACGATATTTCTTCTTCAAAGAATTCATTTTGGAAAAAGTTGTTTCACATACATTTGTGGAGCCAAACATAGTAGCCTGGTTAATAGCTAGTTTTTTTTAAACTTTTCACACGTGTGCTTTTCACACGTAAACTTTTCACAACTTTTCTGTGACATGTTTGCGCTCAGACTCAGCCGGCCAGTCCCACTGCCGCTCATGCGCACCAACGCAGTATTTTACGTTTCACTATCATAGCAACTATGCATCATTATTAAGGGGTCCGGGACACAAAAATCTTCAAATTAAAAAAAAAAAATTATTGGATTAAAAATTTCTCTGCCGTTTTCTGCTGAAAATGACGTTTAAATCATATTTCTATCTTAATTAGAACAGGAAATATTAATTTTTTCGTTTTGTTTTGTTTTCAAAATCTACATTTCAAACTATGGTTGTCAAGGAAACGAGTTCTTGTGAAATTGCGTTTTTCTTCATGATGGGTTTTTTCACCATTACTCATACTTAAATTGTTATAAATCAAGAACCGTTACAGATAAATGATTCAAACTTGGAATATGTCTTTTTCAATAGCTATAATTTAATTTACATTCAGCAAATTAAAAAAATATATATATTACTTTTGAAAATATGATTTTTTTTTTTGAAGTTACATCATTTTTTTTCTAATTTTTACTTTAAATATTTTTTTTAATTAATATTTTTTTAAATGCTGAATCTAAACTAAAACTTATATATTTCTGTTTATTTAAATGAAAACAAGTTGAAATTCTATAAATAATATTTCGAGTTATAACGATTTTTAATTACCACACTTTTTTAACAAAATTTAAATATTAAATAAAAAAAAAAATATGAGAAGTTTCATCATACGATTTTGTTTACAAATGATATGGTTAACCATCACAAAAAAAAAAAAATCAAAATTTTAACTCAATAAATAATTTTTTTTTTGAAAATGTGTCCCGGACCCCCTTAAAAAGTCAAATTAATCGCGCTATTACTTGTAAAATATAAGAAACATCGATAAAGCTGTGGTTCAAACATATGTATTATATGTAAATTAAAACCGCGGTCCGCCTGTTGCCGACCGTGGAACTAAACCTACTTTTTGTATGTAATGTTGTTTTGTATTCGGTTTTTAACCCACTTACTGATATGCTAGAATTATCCAAATTTCGTTCAAAGATGTGTTTCCGATGGCAATACAACAGTTTAATATTGTCGAAAATTAATTATAAATTCATACATACATTTAAGACCTTTCATGTTATCCCGTAACTGGTGATAAATCGACAAATATACTCTGTAGCGAGTACAATTGTATGAGAGTTGAAACATCAATGAATTTAATTATGCGCCAATGAAAGGTTGCCAAAATAAGCCAAATGGCTGCGAAACTGCTACAATGAAACATTTTAAAGGATAAGAATGCAGAATATAAATTAAAAATAAAATATGAATAATATAACATTTTAAAAGAAATGTCTTTATTATTTAATAGTTTAATTAAAACTATACATTCAGAAATCAATTTAGAAAATTTAAAGACAGTTTAAATAACGTATTGGTAAAACAAATATTATATAGTTTTTAATAAATTCAATTGCTTGCGTTTTCTACCAAGTGTTAAAAAAAGCTCGCGATATTTTCATAATCGAGGTCGGAGCCGACGCCAAATGAATGCATTTTAATGGATATTTAAAAAAAAAAAAAAAAAAAAAAAAAAAAACATGAATGGTAATTAAAAAGATTAGTTGTGATTTTCCAGACGAACATTGTATTCTTATAAAAGAGTGTTTTAATAAAAAAAAAACTTATATAATTATTCCTTTCTTAAACACGATACGTGACATTGTGAATAAAGAAAGTACATTTTTAAAATAAATTTAAAATGAGACATTAAAAAGCAATTTCTCTTTCATCTTCTTTTGTAGCAGATTAATCACTAATGTTTATTCCTTTTGACTTCTTACACGTAATGAGCTCTCTTTTATTTTTATCATCTTATGACCTTTAAATGTTAAGAGAAGTCATTAAATTACCTCATTTCACACGGGAATTTATCAAAGAAAAAGGGTAGGGTTCTATCAGTTAAATTCAAAATTCGAATAACGTGCATTTTATCTCTTTCTAAATTCTGAATGTTTAATATTAACTTGTGATGGGCAGAATGAATAATTTTAATATTCGAATGAATGATTCGGACAAACACAAAAGCATAGCTGCAAAGTTTTTTTTTGTTAATTTTATTCAATTTCTATCAGAATGTTTGTATTAAGAAAGAAGATTCTTATTTTAATTAGAACAAAATCAAGAACCTTGTAAAAATATAAGAATTTTTTTCCGTTTCAAAATTTCTGACGACAATTGATTAAAAAAATCGCGACGGCTTGCAACTATACTTTGATTCTTTTCCTTTTACAAAATTTCTGGTGGAAATGCTTTAACCCATTATTGACGAGTGTCCTTTACACTTCTTTTAACCCCTTGGGGACGAGCGACACGTATACGTGCCGGAAATAGGCCTAAGAATCCTCGTTTATCCTCACCAGTAAAACTTTACTGTAAAATTTGCCTTATTTAATCGGAGCATTTTCCCGATTTGAATAGGCACAAACTTCTGTTTTTTTTTTAAACCGGTAGCAAAGTAATAAACATTTCGTAAAAGGCTCCCGTCGCGAAGTGGTTAATTCTACGACACCAGTTTTTGCCACTTTGTATTTTGGATTTATTTAATCGCTCAAAATCTGAGATTAAATAGTCTAAAAATTTTCAAACTAAAATACTGGTATTCAAATTTAAAAATTTTGTTCGCTTTACCTCGCAAGTTTTCTTGCAAACCGGCTTTAATGACATAATTTATGCATACAAAGGTTGGAAGCTAAGTTTTCGCGCATGCCGTAAGAATCATAATAATGATGCACTGTTCGCATTACTTTTAACAGATTAACTTTATTTTTTATGGACTGTGATAACATCATAGGGATTCTTTGAATTGCTGTATAATTCGGTCGATGCCTTCATGCACTCTATTACATACATTGTGAATTATCGAGCATCTTGCTTAGTGTAGTTTGAATGCAAATAGTATTATAAAATTCCAACACTTTCTCATGATGACATCAGATTTCAAAGAATAGAATGTACGTCTCTTGAAAATGTCGTTACAACATATTTGCTAACCCTCCATTATTCTTCTGTAGAATGTGCTTTAATTGTTGAATTTTAAATTTCGCGTGCATTTACGAGATGCCTTGTATAACTCTCAAAATTGAAAAGCAAAAGAAGAATGCATGATATTTTATTTTATTGAAGGTAATTTTATTTAGTAGTTTATGTTATTTTCTTTTTAAAAGAATATTCCGTGCATTCGTAAGATATTTTCCTTTTCTTGAAACACGAAGCGTAACACTGTGAATAAAGCAAGTACATTTTACGAATAAATTTTCAATGAAACATTAAAAAGCAACTTCTCTTTCATCTTCTTTTATAGCAGATAAGGCACTGATGTTTATTCCTTTTGAATTCTTACACGTAATGAGCTCTTTTTTATTTTATCATCTTATGACCTTTAAATGTTAAAAGAAGTCATTAAATTACCTCATTTCACACGGGAATGTATTAAGGAGTAAGGATAGGATGCCATCAGTTAAATTCAAAATTCGAATAATGTGCATTTTATCCCTTTCTAAATTCGGAATGATTAATATTAACTTCAGGATATAAAATCTTGAAATAGAGATTTCATTACAATTTACAATCATATTATTAAATTCAAAGACATATTTAACTTTTAAATCTATTTTCAATTATTAAAGATATTTTTCTATTAGAATCCTACAATAATATACAGGTTGCATCAAAGGGTTTAGTATAAATGTTTAGAGTTGATAACAAACATTAAGAAAAACAATTTCTATATAGGAAGTTTGAATGTACAATTAAAACAGTCCATTTATTCAGCCAATATTGTAGGAAGTTTCACACAAAGGCAAACATAGATTTTTGCGAAATTTTTTAAATAATGATGGAATTTTAGCATAGCTTTCAACAGACTAATTTTATTTTTTATGGAATGTGATAACATCACAGATATAAGTGCTATTTAATTCGGTTAGTGGCTTCGTATACTCTATTACATACATTCTGAATTATCGAGCATCTAGCTTAGTGTAGTTTGAAAGCAAATAGTGTCAAATTCCAACACTTTCTCATGATGACATCAGATTTCACACAATTCAATGTATGTCTGTTGAAAATATCGTTACAACACATTTGCCAACCCTCTACCATTCTTCTGAAAAATGTGCTTTAATTGTTGAATTTTAAATTTCGGGTAAATTTCGAGACACTTTGTATAACTCTCATAACTGAAAACCAAAAGTAGAATGCATGCTATTTTATTTCCTTGAGGGTAATTTTAGTTAATACTTTATGTGATTTTCTTTTTAAAAGTATTCATTACATTTGTAAGTTATTTTTCCTGTCTTAAAATACAAAGGGTTATACTGTGAACAAAGCAAGTACACTTTATAAATAAATTTAAGATGATACATTAAAAAACAATTTCCCTTTCATCTTTTTTTATGGCAGATTAGGCACTGATGTTTATTCCTTTTGACTTCTTACATGTAATGAGCTCTCCCTTTTTTTTTATCATCTTATAACCTTTAAAAGTTAAAGAGAAGCCATTAAATTACCCCATTTTACACTTAAATTTATCAAAGAATAAGAATAGGATTTTATCAGTTAAATTTAAAATTCGAATAACGTGCATTTTATTCATTTCTAAATTCAGAACGGTTAATATTAACTTTGTTATATAGGATCTAGATATAGAGTTATTTCGTTTCAGTTTGCAATCATATTATTAAATTCAAAGACTGATTTATCTTTTGAATCTATTTTTAATTATTAAAGACTTTTTTGTATTTGGAATAGATAAGAATACACAGGTTGTCCCGACGTTGTTAGAACAAATGTTGAGGGTTGATTACAAACGTTAAGAAAAACAAGAAAATCTTAACACGAAATTGAGACGATCCATTTATTTAGCTAATATTATAGGGAGTCTCACCATTAGGCAAACATGGATTATTATCGAAAAATTGAAACAAGATGCTGCAATCAATAAGGTTAGCAGTGTGAATTAGATCAACCAGATTCGTCCGGGAAAGCTCAGATGGCTGAGAAATGCAATTTTTCTTATTCTTTTTCCCTTGCCTGTTCAGTAGTAGTATTTAAACTGAAAGTATTTTTAATTTGTTAATTTAATGTAGTTTGAATGTCTGAAGTGATGCAAATAGAACTTAACCTGAGAATAAAATAAAATATTTACCAGATTTAACCTTTCGTTAATACACTGTTGATCGACAGTGTTGCCGATTTAGCACATTTTTTAAATTAAAAATATATACCAGAATTTTTCAAAAGTAATTTTTCTTTTATTTGATGAAAGACATTCATAGACTTACTATCAATAACACCACCATCGAGTGGACTAATACTGATAAGTACCTAGGGGTCACTCTTGACCAACGACTTACTAGGAGACACCATTCTCGTATCATCAGGGGGAAAGACGCTGGGGCTTCTCAGGCACTTAAACCTCTCCTCAACAGCTCTACTCTTGCCATATACAACAAGTATATACTATATAATGCCTGCATTCTCCCTATTATGACCTACGTCTGCCCCATTTGAGGATTCACCTGCAAATCATCTATGGGCAGTCTCAGTCAACTCCACAACAAACACCTACGCATTGTACGTAATGCTTCACGTAACCTCCGTAACTCCACTATCCGTAGAGACCTTAAGGCCCTGACCTTTAGGAAAAGAGTAGTTGATTTTTCCAAAAAAATTTATAGCAACCTATACAACCTCCACAACGAAATACTGGCCGAGCTGCCTGACTACGACGCCTACGAGCCTGAGCATAGAAAACACCGCAGATTTTCCATTCGTATGAATATTGAAGGACCTTGAGTTCTCCACCACTGTCTAAATTTCATTTTATTTCTTTTCTAAACTTTTCTCATTTTCTTAACTTATATATATATATTAAAAAAAATATTACTGCTAATATCTAGCACTCACGATCATTTGATCCATTTACTGTTACCTAATAACAGTAAAAAAAAAAAAAAAAAAAAAAAAAAATGTATGGACTCTGAAAAGTGCCTTTGGTTTGTTTTCCCTGTGACATAACATCTGTCACAACCATTGCCGACTTCCCTTCTGCTTTGTCCGACAGCTTGTCAACGTATCTTTGTGAACTGTGCTTAACATATTTTTTATTCTTTATATTAACTTTTATTCCTTTTATTTTATTTTTTCTTAACCAATAAGATTCTTACTATTTTACTTTAAAATACCACTTTTCTTTAAATGTAATATTTTTTCAATTTATTTCTTTATTTTATTAAAAATTTGTAGTAGTTTTTTAAAACTACAGTTAGACTTTTTATCCCCAATGGCTCACTTAAATAAGACATTCATCGACTGGGCGTAAAGTTGCTGTCAACTCGGAAGCCCCTTAAACTGAAAACACTGTTAAGCCACTTTTAAGCCATGTTTTAAGATTAAATAAACACGTTTTGCCCCGAAATAATAATAATAAAAAATCTGTGCTGTATTTACGTAATGATATCGTCAGTACCATGTCAAATTACCCAATATGAAAACAATGTTGCCAGTGGGCTTCTTTTTTTTTAATTCGGATTTCTTTATCGGCACCACTTTTCTGTAATGGTAAAATTCCCCTTGTTTTCGCCCTAATTAATAATCCATTAAGTAAGGTTAAATAATGCGAATTTTACTATTTCAAAAAAGTGGTGCCAATCAAGAAATCTGAATTTAAAAATACTCTCTTACTGGCAGCACTGTTTTCATACTGGATAGTTTGACCTGGTATCGACGATATGCAGTACTATACAATTTTTCATTATTTGTTAAGGCTGTTCTTAACTGCTCTGCTCAACAAGCGAAAAACGTTTTGACATATTTACAAATTCATTTTTTAACGGAAATATATAAAATTGGAAAGCCTGGCCATAGAAGCGATTTGGAATGGAACTGTTTTTTCCATTTTTTGATCAATCAATTACCTATTGAGTTATAAGCGAATTCGATCACGTGACAAACCCGTTTTTCGCCCGCTCTTTATGCTCTTTCTCCCTTCGCTCGGAAATTCGGTTCAAAACGCCTACTTTGACATTATTTTCTGAAAGATCTATTGCGTTTGCAAAAAAAATGGAAAAAACAGCTCAATGACATAGTTTCTGAACAACAACACCAGCTAGTTTGATGCATTTTCGAACAAAAATAAATTCAAACTTATGTCACAAAGTTGCCCTTTTCGGTTTGAGAACACCCTTAAGGGAAATATTTAGTTCAAATGTATTTATTTAAATTTAAAAAACTTAGACGCTGGAATCTGTGGTCAATGGTGAACAAAGTCAACAACCCCTTGAAGCATGGTAGGATGCATTTTAAACCCTTCATTTGAATCAAGATTCTTGCCAGAATTTTTGAATAAAATTTTATTTTTGCAACTTTGGTTAGAAAAAGCATGTTATCTTTTTAGGTGTATTCGTTATTATATTACGTAGCACCTATAGTCGTCGTCTGGGCCGTCTGTCTGTCCGTAAATAACAACGCAAAAGCTACCGAATTGAATGGTTTGAAATTTAATATATACAATCTTTTGCAGAATTATGTAGAGTCATTTCAAATTTAATGAAAATCGAATCAAAACTTAAAAAGATATTAATATTTTTTTTTCTTCTTTCTATAAATCCTAACATACGTAATTAATTCGATGATATCTCATGGTAGGTAAGGATTCTAGGTTGCCATGGTGATTATTTCATATATAAGATGGAGTTATTACTGAATTTATTATATATAATAGTAGGAAATTTTGTATTCATGCAATTTTGCATAAGACTGCAACATCAAATCCACCAAAATCTGAATATTTAGAAAACTAGTTATAGTACTAGAAATTTATAGTAATAGTTTCATTTGCCACGTTTGACGTACAATTTCGGCTGGTTTCTTTTCTTTATTTTACATTTTTTTAAAATTATGGTATGAATTCTTTACTACAGAAACAAAATTATTTGTCACTGAAAAGGTTTTAACAAAAGAAAAGGTTTCATAATTTATATGAAATAATACTTACAACTAATAATTTTCTTTAGATATTTCAATAGACATTTTCTCTACGACTATGTATAGCGTAATTTCTAGAACTGGATGAATTATTGGTAGACGTTTGTTTCGTGTCAACATTAATCAGACATAGTACCATTATTTAGCCCGTAAACAAACCGGAACAAAGGCACCATAAACACCTTAAGAGAATGTCTACTTTTGCTTCAAAAAATACTCTTCGGGAGTAAATATTATATAGATAAAAATAATATTTTTTTTCTTTATTGTATAAAGATTATAGCTTAAGCATACTGTTGATAAACAGAACTATTCAAGAAAAATATTATGGGCCATTTTCGCTACAACAATGAGGCTTTAAAAAAATTATGATTTGAATGATGTATATATATTACAGTAACAAAATTATTTGTCCCTGAAAATGTTTTAACAAAGGAAAAGGTTACATAATTCATAAATTATATAGAATAATATTTATAACTACTCATAATTTTCTTCAGATATTTCAATATACGATTTCTCTACGACTATGTATAGCGTATTTTCCAGAAATGGATGAATTATTGGTATACGTTTGTTTCTTGTCTATATTAATCAGACATAGAACCATTATTTAGCTTGCAAACAAACCAGAACAAAGGCACTATAAACAACTTAAAATAACGTCTACATTTGCTGCAAAAAATATATTCTACAACCTTAATGTACCTGTGTTCGGGAGTAAATATTATACAGATAAAAGAAATCCCTTAGATATTTTTGTTCATTTATTGTATAAAGTTTAAATTTTAAGCATACTGTTGATAAACAGAAGTATTAAAGAAAATATTATAAGCAATTTTCGGTACAGTATTTTTTTTTTCAATTATAATGTGGATTCTATATTACAGAAATTATTTACCCCTGAAAAGGTTTTAACAAAACAAAAGGTTACATAATTCATAAATTATATGAAATAATATTTACAACTATTCATAATTTTCTTCAGATATTTCAATATATATTTTCTCTACGACTATGTATAGCGCATTTTTCAGAACTGAATGAATTATTGGTAGACGTTTGTTTGGTGTCAACATTAATCAAACATAGAACCATTATTTAACTCGTAAACAAACCAGAACAAAGCCCCCATAAACAACTTAAAAGAATGTCTACATTTGCTTCAAAAAATATATTTTACAGCGTTTAATTTACCTGCCTTCGGCAGTAAATATTATACAGATAAAAAGAACCCCTTAGATTTTTTTTTTGTTCATTTATGGTATAAAGGTTATAATTTAAGAATACTGTTGATCAACAGAACAATTGTAGGAAAAATGTTTTGCGCCATTTTCGTTAGATTAATCAGGCATTTTGCCTTTTCTTTTTCTGGTATAAAATTAATTTGCCAGCTTGGTTTCCTTTTTTTCATTCAGAAACACGGAATTCATACCGGAAATTCCGAAATAAAATTTTTAATTTTGTAATAACAAAATGTCTGCCATTAATACTCCAATGCCCATAATCAAACTTAAAAATAACATTAATAGGTTACATGCTAATTTTTTTTTACTTTTGCAAACACAAATTGTCTGTTATTAATCCTTTAACCCCTTAATTCTCACTCCCGTCATATTCACGGGCTGTGTCTTTTTTTTCAGATTATTCAGATTTGTTTAATTTCCACCAGTTTTATATAATAGTGTAATTGACTTTATTGTGGTATCATTTTACCTCTCATTAAACAAGGTGAGAATTTCTTTATCAAAAAAGTGGTGCCAATAAGTAATTGGAATTTTTAAACCGTATGCGCATAAGCAAACTTGAAAAAAAAAGGGTTACATTGTAATATTTTCAGTAAAGAAGTGTAATAAAAATAAATTTTACTAAAAGTATACATTATCAAATAAAGTGACACACAAGTTCAAGCTTGCATTACAGCAATAAAATTAACCTAACGTTCGAAATCCTACAAATATCACTTCAATATTTAGATTATTTTAACATTCAGGCAAAAAAAAAAAAAAAAAAAAAAAAAAAAAGGCTAACTGCATTTTTGCATTTTTGTCCCCCCAAAAAGACCAACTCATGTTCTTGCGTATTTACAAGACAGGGGGCAATAAGTATACCAAGTGTAAAATATAGTGGAGCAACCAGGCTATTTCAATAATGCTTTAAAAAGTGCCAAACCGTTGAATCCGATAAATGCTGAACGATACATGGCAGTCGTACAGATATTTGCTAGATATTCATCAGTCGAAATGTTCGCGAAATTCAATTATTATACAATATTCAAGTTTGTGATACCAGAGTGACTGACACTTTGACTGTCCTGTGACTGACATTTATCGTCCAGTATCGCTGGACATTTATCATATAATTTTTTTTAGCACTTTTGGAATAGCCGATAGCCACACGATATCTTCTATTAATTATAATTTCTAAATTTCTAAATTACAAAAGAGGACAAACTAGATGGCATAAAATACATTTAATATATTATACTATGGCAACAGATTTGCAGCAGTCTCACTAATTATTAATTTATACTCGTGTCGGAATGTATTTTCGCTAATGCGATCTGCGTTAGATTCAGAGGTCAGGTACCCTTAAAGCCTCTAAAAATCGATTTTTTTTTAAATAGCTTATTATTAAATATGATATTTTAGGAACATTTAAAAACAGATCCCATAAAAAAATTCGCATTACAAGATAAGTTAC
Source organism: Maratus speciosus (assembly GCA_963932465.1). Classification (NCBI taxonomy): domain Eukaryota; kingdom Metazoa; phylum Arthropoda; class Arachnida; order Araneae; family Salticidae; genus Maratus; species Maratus speciosus. The sequence goes on along the minus strand of OZ010789.1, from coordinate 285,548,625 downwards.
GTCTAAAACACTTTGAGCTTTTTCTGTGTGATCCATGGGTTATTTAATCACTAAATTCAATTTTCTCAAAACAGCGATTTTGATCATTGTGTACACGATTTCTGAAAATTGGTTACTTAGAATTTCACGAAATGTATGCGGAATGTATTAAATGTATACAGGCACAAAATGACCTACTATTGCGTTTCTCACGTAAGAAGTTTAGAATTCACGACTACTTTTGTATATATATATAAAATTCTCGTGATCTTACAAGTTTTATTTTATTTTTTTTACTGTAGGTCATTTTGAAAACATATTATAACTGTGCTCATAAAAAATCTTGGTTTGTTTTAACCATTCAAATGTGAAAAATCATGCGCGCAATGCATGCAAGAATAATTCTTTAGTAAAATGTATTGTCAATAAAAATAAATTACAAAAAATTATATATGTGTATACTTTTTGTCCGCAGCCCTTTATTCTTCCACTCATTCCAACTCTTTTGTGGAAGCAAGGTTCATAGGTCCCCAGCCACGTCCCGAGTAAAAGACAAAATAGCAAAAGCCAGGTTCAAAAAAAAAAAAAAAAAAAAAAAAAAAAAAAAAAAAAAAAAATTGAAACCGGACAACTTAACAAGTTTAATTAATAAAATAACTCTTTCTTTGTACTATTAAATTTTATGTATTATTTATTTATTTACATGTATTTTCAATTTTTTAATTAAAAGTCAATTATAGTGACTGCAAGTCTTATACAGGTAACTTTTTCATGAATTTTGTTAGTTCAAAGGGTACCTACATGGCTCCTCGAAAATAAATGCATGAGAACATTAATTAATAACAAACATTTTACGATTAAATAAGGCGAAAATTAGCATTGGAAAATAATAGTGCTAAAGTGCTTACAGCAGTAAATATCTCGAAAACAACATGCGGCACCAGAAAAACAGCGGTCACGAGCCTCTACTGAATTTCGGTTAAATGATGGCTTCACTTTGGAAATATCTGCAATGGAATGCCACTAATACAGAAATGTTCCCAGTCACGAAAAATAAGTCCAACTTAACACCGATGTTGCACAGATGTGGTCCTTTTGCAGTGGAACTGTTAACCCCTTAACTGTTTTGCCCGAATGCCGCTCGGGCAAAAAGAATTTGATACCTTCTGTACTATAAGCTTTTGGATACCACTTAATTTTAACTGTAATCTTTGGTTTGTTAAATGCCATACCTTTTTCAATTGTACAAAGCCAAATATTTTAATAAAGAAAAGTGGCGTCGGATCCTTATTTTTAATTTATTGCGTCAAAAAAAAAAAGAAAAAAAAAGGAAGAAACAGTTAATAGGTTAATATTAAAATGACCTTTTTTTGTGTGTGTGTGTGCTAGAATGGGAAAACCGCAAGGTTCGGAAAATTGTTCATGCCACTGTTCATCAAAATATAGCAATTACATATGAGATTGTTCTAATTTGCCAATCTATTTTTTGCTACAATATTCTTGATCTCAAAAATACCTTAAATCTATAATAAGAGGTTGTTGGGAAAACACACTGCTTTATGAGTACACACTAGTCACCGGAAAATACTTTGAAAGCTCATCTTAAGCCTATTAGAGTGTTCTTTTCTAATTTCTCCCTTGAATTTAATATTTATTATTTTCCTGATAGTTGAGTTTGATTTCCAGCGTTGTTAGTTTGTACTTTGTCTATTTTTATTATGGTTATTTATCTCCAGGTTGCTTTTAATGCTTAGCAAGTTGCAAAACTGAAATTAACTTTACAAATACAATCTGCAACTAAAATTTTAAAAAAGTAAAATATAGTCTTGTTAATGATCAGCCCTAGCTATTCTATCCAAAAAAAAGCACTTAAAAATTTAAAACTGGAAGCGAGAAATGTGAAAAAAAAAAAATTCTCGTAGTATAACATTAGATTGGAGTTTCTTCGCGCTTCTATTGTAGGCATTTAACACTAGAACAGACGTAGCGGTCATTTTGACCGGTACCAAATAAAAATACTTCGATTCGAATCAGAAATTTCTTTCTAAAATAAGTTAATTATGTACCACGGAGAAATAAATTAAATAAATAAGTTAGATAGTTTTGAATAAAAATTCTGGTGTAACATATTTTTATAAGACTTGAGTAAAATTTCCGGCGGCTCTAGTGTTAAGTCACCCATTCCTTTAACCCCTTCGGGACGAGAGCCTTTTACAAAATTTTTAAACTTTTTGTCACCGTTTTTTAAAAACAGAAATTTCTGTCTTCTTGAATCGAGAAAATGCGTTGATTAAATAAGGCAAATTTTACAGTAAAATTTTACTGGTGAGGAAAAACAACGATCCTGATCGCTTCATGCGGCACGTATACGTGCCGCTCGTCCCCAAGGGGTTAACCCCTTGAGGGGCAGTGGGATAAAATATATCCAACCTAATTTAAACAAGATTCTCACCAGAAAATTTTAACTAAAATTTATATTTTTAACTTTGGAGGAAAATCGCAGGAATATTGCTTATCTTTTTTTAAAAATAAAAGAGTTCGATTATTCCGCTGAGAATTCAATATTTAGAGGCATTTTTGCTTGCCCCTCAAGGGGTTAATCCACTAATGCCTATGGTGGAAAGCGTTCTATAAATTGCATAAGTCAGAGAATCCGAGTTCATACCAGAAAATTTAAAAAACAAATTTCAGTTAATTTAATAACGAAATGTCTGTTACTAAATAAAGCAAATATTTCTATTTTAAATTTCCAGTAAGAATTTGGAATATCCGAATTAAAAAATCCACTGTACCGGGAACATTGATGGTAGCATAATTACTTCCATGGTAAATAAAGTGTTAACTCATTTGTATCATTAGCGTATATATGCTCCTAGTTCAGGATTTTATTGTTATTATTATTAGTAGTAGTATTCAGAAATTGCAAATGCATAATGGATATTCCGAAAGGAAAATTTTTACTTTTTTCAATCAGGAAAAAATCTATAAATAAATAAAATAAAAAATATTATTCAGAATTTCTGGTACGAATTCGGAATTTCTGAATAAAAAAGAACTTTCTGAATTCCACACTATTGATGCAAATGTGTAAATGTGTTAAAAAGTAGAAAAATGCATCGTGCTTTATACATAAAAGTTTGTGAATAGAATAAAAATCATGCAATGATGTACATGAGGCAACAATTATAAACTGACTCCATAAATTTTCGTTGGAAGACAACAAAAAAAAAAAAAAAAAAAAAAAAAAAAACATTTGTATTTGAGATCATATATCTCAAATACAAGCTTGTTTCTATTTATTTGTGGAAAATTTATATTTACTAATTAAAAATTTAGAAGAATATTGATAAGAATAACATATTTATTTTTTAAATTCTTATACTGACAAATATGTATATACTTTGTTTCAATACTTGCAACATTCTAGCTATTCTTCAACTGAAGTTGTGTTTTAAATGGGCAAGGCCTCGAATAGGTTGATTTATGATTTTATTTTATATTTATTATGTTTTATCAAACTGTTTATTTTGAATAGAGTCAAAACACTGTTTTAAACGCTAGTGTCGTGAAGGAAATTTTCACCTTGTTAGTAATAAACTTTATAATATACTTATAACTACTTAAAAGGTGACAAAAACATATAAAAATATCATTTAATGCAACCCGAGATCTTTCGAACCCACACACGTTCATTTTCAAAGGGAAAAAAGATTAACTGACTGAATAGAAATACATTTTAAAAAACAAAAACAAAAATAGCACGCATGCGCAAGCGTGGTTCAGTCCATTTCTCTGCAGAGGGGTGAAAAGATCAGTTCATACTATCAGGAGGTCTTGAAATATTTAGGATATTGTACCAAAATATTATAGGAATATGCTGTTTTTTTAAATGGTTCTTTTAGATATGTCTCATAAGACACGACTCGATGGTAAGCACATGTTTTAACTGTACGGAATCTAACTGACAAGTTCACGTAACATGTTGTATAATAAGCAGGGGTGTACAAATCTAGGCGCAAGCGGACAGTCTCTCACCAATAAATTTTATTAGTTATTTATCGTCAAATAATTCGTCTAAATTTTTTGTAAGAATACTAATAAAATTTAAGAGAACAAAACTAATAAAATTTAGTGATGAGAGACTGTCCGCTGGCGCCTAGATTTTTACACCCCTGATAATAAGCATAATTATTATAAAACGTGGTATATAAAATAACAAGCAGATAAGCTTTATGTTAGCATGGGCAAGAACGATAGTTGCATGGTTTCATTCTAATTAACTATAAGAAATAGGAACGTTCTCTTTCTTTTTAGATAAGATATTAAAGTATCAATATTAAATTTCCAGCGAGTACATTGTCACATATTTCAGAACAAGCTAGATTTTTCTACATTCCCCCCCCCCACCCTCCCCGTAAACGCCTACGGAATTAAAATTCCATTAAAAGCCTTTTATTAAAACAAAATGCAAGAATTTGACTTCTAGTAATTGAAGCAGCCACTCTTTTGGGACACATAATACAGAATCGATATGTCCCATATAACCGGGATCTACTGTATTTGTTCTTACAACATGTACAGTCATGGGGGAAAAAAAAGTAAACACCCCCTACTAACTCCTCAACAAATTATCGTAGAACAAAGTTAGTGGTACCGAACGATTGGAAATAAAGTCTACTTTTAATTGATGTATATAACATTTGCTTAGCGGACGATCTACATATTAAAACGAGCCCAAACTTCATTTTTTTCAATGATAATACCCAATTTTAACAAGATATTTCAAATCTTCGTTTGAAACTATGCCTAGACACCAAATTTCAAGTCATTTGAATGATGTTTTTGAATTACAAACATTCAAAGTTTAGTGCTTCTAATGTTAAATTACATTTTCATATTTTCACTATTATCTCCTAAAATTATACTCCTAATATGCTAATTTTTTGTGTGGCAATAATACTAAAATACCCAAACATAAATACGTTGAATTTGTAATTTTTATAATTTTATTATATGAATTATAAATTATGAAATTAATATTCGAAAGAATTATGAATTTCAACATAGAATTTTTTTGATAGATTTATATTTATTATGTCCTGCTTCATGGAAATCCAAAATTTCACATTTTTCTTCCAAGTAGTTTTCAAATTATGCTTAAACAAAACGGCAAAATGGTGGTTTAAGGGGAATGATGGAAGTAATTAAATTTTGAAATTTCTTATGCTATCCTGTAATCTGGTAGTCTGCTGCTTGAGTGACGCTCAAGATGCCTTGATCAAGAAAGCGGCTCTCTCGGTCAAAAATCGGGTACCGAAATTCAATTTGGATACAGCCCCTAAAATAAGCTCGTTTTAAAATAATTAATTTCTCCGAAACTTATCGTACGAATTGCATAGAAATTTGTTTTAACCCTCTGTCTACCAGAAGGGTCCAATGGACCCGACATGTACATTCAAAATATTTATTCAAACCAGAAATTTCTTCAAAACAAACTAAATGTATAAATCAGACAATAATAAGTTAAATAAACAAATTAAATAGTTTTAAGTAAAAATTCTGGTGTAGAATGTTTTTATAAAACTTGAGTAAAATTTCCGGTAGTTCTAGGGTTAAGGCTAATTGAAGTGTATAGAGTTCATTTATGCTAGGGATGCACAACCTGTGGCCCGCGAACTTCGTCAATTTAACTGGAAAAAATTGCAATTTTTGTCCAAAGTCGCTGGAAAAAATCATGAATTTCGTCAATTTGCAGCGGGAAAATTTGAAAATTTTGTTGGTCAAATAAGAATTGCAAATTTCGTTGATCGGGCATGGAAAAATCGTGAATTTCGTTGATCGGGCACGGAAAAATCGCGAATTTGGTCCATGAAGCACGGAAAAACCCCGCAAATTTCGCTGATCGGGCACGGAAAAATCGCGAATTTCATTGGTCGGTCACGGAAAAAATCACGAATTTTGTCGATCAGGCGCGGGAAAATCACTAATTTCGTTAATCGGGGGCGAAAAAATCATAATTGTTTTTTGATGATGCGAGGAAAAATTGCAAATTTTCTTGATCGACTACGGAAAAATCGTGAGTTTCGTCAGTTGCGAGAAAATATCGCGAATTTCGTCAATTTGCTGCGGGAAAAATTACCAATTTCGTCAGTGAGTTAAGATTTGGGAATTTTGTAGATCGGGCGCGAAAAAATCCCGAATTTCGTTGATCGGGTGCTGAAGAATAGCGAATTTTGTCGATAAGGCTCGGAAAAATCGCGAATTTCATTGATCAGACACGGAAAAAACGCGAAATTTGTGGTTCAGGCGCAGAAAAATCGCAAATTTCTTGATCGGTCGCCGAAAAATCGCGAATTTTGTAGTTGAAGCGTGGGAAAAAATCGCAAATTTTACCGATCGGCCACGGAAAAGTCGGGATAGGAATTCAACCGGGATAGAAAAACCGCGAGTTTTAGCGAACGGCCTCGGAAAAATCGAGAATTTCATTGGTCGGGCACGAAAAAATTGCGAATTTTGTCGATAAAGCGCGGGAAAGTCGCAAATTTCGTCGATCGGGCTCAAAAAATTGTCAATTTTATTGATAATTTGCGAAATTTCTTAATCGACTGCGGAAAAATCGTGAATTTCGTAAGTCGTCCAAAAAAATCACGAATTTCGACAATTTGCCGCGGGAAAGAATTGCAAATTTCGTCAGTCAGTTAAGAATCGTGAATTTCGTCTATCGGGTGTGGAAAAATCGCGCATTTTGTCAATTAGGTGCGGAAAAATCGTTTGTTTCGTCTGTTTATCGCGAATTTCGTCAATTTGCCGCGGGAAAATTTTCAAATTTCGTCAGTCAGTTAAGAATTGCGAATTTTGTTGATCAGGCTCGGAAAAATCGCAAGCATTGTCGAACGGACACGGTAAAATCGCGAGTTTTGTCAATCGGGCTCGTAAAAATCGCAAATTTCGTTGGTTGGACACGGAAAAATCGTGAATTTGTCGATCAGGCTCGGAAAAAGCGCAAATTACGTTGTCAGGCACAGAAAAATCGCAACTTTTCTCGATGATGCGCGGAAAAATTGAAAATTCGTTGATTGGCTGCGGGAAAATCGCGAGTTTCGTCATATTATCGCAAGAACAAATCGCAAATTTCATCAATTTATCGTTTGAAAAATCACAAATTTCGTCAGAGTCAGTTAAGAATCCCAAATTTCGTTGATCGTTCGTGGGAATATCGCGAATCTCGTCGGTCAGGGGTGAAAAAATCGGAAATTTCGTCGTTCTTGCACGAAAAAAATCGCGAGTTTTTGTCGATCGGGATCCGAAAAATCTCGAATTTCGTTGGTCGGGCACGAAAAAATCGCGCATTTTGTCAATCAGGCGCGGATAAATCGTAAATATCGTCGATCGAGGGTAGAATAATAGGAATTTCGTCGACCAGGTGCGGTAAGATAACGAATTTCGTCGATCCGGTGTGGAAAAATCGCTAATTTTGTCGATCAGACGAGAAAAAATTGCTAGTTTTGTCGATCAGGCACGGAAAAATCTCAAATTTCGTTGATCGGGGAAGGAAAAATCATAAATTTTGTTGATCAAGCGCGTAAAAATCTCAAATCTTGTTGATTGGCTCTTCCTGCCCCCTTCGTTCATAAAGTTCAAATTTTTTTCGGCACCAGCCATTTTCATGCCTATGTTTCTTTTTTACCACTTTTAATAAAACAAAATTTACTCCCCCGAATAAAGTTCAGGAATATTATCACTCTTTCAAATTAATCCTTGTTATATATATACACGTATACTATTGATATATCCTTGCCAACTGAATTGGATATGTTGACTGGGTAGGGGAACCTAGAGGGATAACCCCACCTCCCCGAAATAGAATTCTCTTCGTGCGACTGATGTGGCCCTCGACAACCCAGACATTTTTGAAAGTGGCCCTTCTCTTAAAAAGGTTGTGCACCCCTAATTTATGCTGTCAGAATTGTGTATTCCTATTGAAAAAAAACAAAGTTATGGTTCGTTTTAATATTTAGATTCCCCCTAAGCAAATTTTATATACATCATTTAAAAGTAGACTTTATTACCAATCGTGTGATACCAGTAACTTTTTTCTACGATAATTTTTTGCAGAGTTAGTAAGGGGTGTTTACTTTTTTTTTATCACGAATGTTCAGTCTTGGAAAAAAAAGTATTTTTACCACGTATTATTTTTAGTATATATTTTTTTTTTCATCGGGGGCGATACTAAATTCTGGAAAAGCAGAATTCTTGTTTTCTAGTTTTATACTTTTTTGTCTGTTACGATTTCAAAGTCATAATTCTTGATATAAATTTCAATTAAGAATGTAGGCAAATTATTTCTTTTTTAGAAATAGCAATAGATAAAATAATTAAAACGTAGCCGCATGTAGAAGACCTGCGAAAAGGATGATCCTCAGATATTTTCCTCCAAGAGAATTCAGTGTGCTTCTACGTACACAAACACCTGTGTATGTAAAGTCCGTTTATAAAAAAAGGCATTTATCTTTATTCAGAGTCCATACATATAACATAAAAACATCAAGGGTCTGAAAAAAAACTAAGAATGTTGTCTTCTTTCAAATATATTTAATTGAATTTAAAAAAGCGTAGTATCTGACAGCCATGGGTCTAAGGGAAGGAATTTTCTAGTGTATGTTTAAATTTCCTTATTTAATCTTTTCAAGGACAAGTAATTTTGTTCCTGTAATCATTAAAACTCATCAGAATTTCCAAATAATCTCTCTATTCTAAAAAAAAGTAACTACCGCTTTCACCGCCGCCGGTTTTGATTTTTTTGTGATCGGAGGCCTTTCTTCGTTAATATTAACAAAAATAATGCATACAAAAATATGAAAATCGGTGGTTTTATACAGAAATGTTTGATAAACACGCTGATGCAGGCAGTTTTCAAATCGAAGAATTATTTTAAGAGTTATTTAATGCTAAAGTTGGACAAAATCGTTCCACTAAAAAAGTTTTATAGCAGCAAAAACTATACATGGCAGTGTAATCCTTTTTAGATCATTTTATGCGTTAGAATTTGCCGGAGTGCAGATTGCATTAATTTTTTTATTTTGACTCATTTTTTCAGGTTTTATTTCTATTTTAAATTCAAATTTTCAGCATTTCTAGAGATATTTTTTACAGATTTCAGAAAATTGTACTAATTTAAACTGTTGCCAACTGTATAAAAAGCGCAAGCAATAATGTTTGCTTCAAATTAAAAATTTATTTACACGTGACTATTATAAACAGGAAAAAAACTTTCAAATTAGAATTAAATAATTACGTATAAAAAGCAGGAACTTATTAAAAATTACGTCTAAAAAGTATACACGTGAATTTTAAAAGAGAAAGGATATTGTAAAATAATAAATTCATTAACATGCGTTAGAATTCTTAGGAGAAATTACGTCATATTTACGTCACATTATAATTATTACATAAAATGAACACAAAATAATATTGCAAAAAAGTTTAAATTTAGAAATTGCGCTAGACATTTATTTGATATTTTGAGAATTAATTTAAAATGTCTCATTTAAAAGAACTTTCTTTTCGCTTTGTTAAAAAATACCAGGAGACAAAGACTCTCTTTACTTAATTCCTTTTATATTAGCTTATTGTGAAATGTTGTTACACGTGTATACGTCATCAAGTTATTTTTATTTCGACGTTTTATTTGTGTTTTTATTAATGTTGTACGAATTTATCTGTTCTTTCGTTATTTAAAATAAAAATTATATCAATTTGTATAATTTGCCGAGTGGTTTGGCGATTTATATAATTTGGCGAAATTGGTCGACAGAATAATCAAGTAGTACCGCAGCGAATTTGGCGTTAAAATTCCCCAATCAAAGAGAAATTAATAGAAATTCGTTTATAGGGAGATCGTCACTGTTTTTTAAATTATAATTCAATCTTTCGAAATCTTTTTAAAGCCGATCAAATTAGCGTGCATTTAGAGTCTGCGATGTCAGGACGGGGGTTGGCGAGCGTAGCTCGTAGGGGGCCGAGCCCCCTAGTTTCATTAAAAAAATATATATGAGGCGTTCAGAAGTCAATCCGACAAACTCCAATTTAAGTGTCTTTAACAAAAAAAAATAAAACATTAAAATTTTTTTATACATTTATACAGGGATCAAAAGTTGCCCTTGATTATAAGAAAATTAATGAGTTTAATCAAGATATGCCGAGAAAAAATATTATATAGATACAATATTTTTATAGAAACAATGATTTTAATTCTTTATACTGAACATTTTCATTTGATGGAGTTAGTCGGATTGACTTCTGAACGCCTCATACATTCTGTTCTAGTTTTTTTGAAAATTCACCATAATTTTCGAACGGTTTTATCTCTCTATTCTAAAAAAAAGTAACTACCGCTGTCACCGCCGCCGCCGGTTTTGAATTTTTTTCGACCGGAGGTCTTTCTTCGTTAATATTAAGAAAAATAATGCATACAAAAATATGAAAATCGGTAGTATTATACAGAAATGTTTGATAAACACGCTGATGCAGACAGTTTTCAAATCGAAGAATTATTTTAAGAAATATTTAATGCTAAAGTTGGACAAAATCGTTCCACTAAAAAAGTTTTATAGTAGCAAAAACTATTCATGGGAATTTAATAATTTTTAGATCATTTTATGTGTTTGAAGTTCCCGGTGTGCAGATTGTATTTCTTTTTTAATTTGGCTAATTTTTTGAGGTTTTATTTCTATTTTAAATTCAAATTTTCAGCATTTCTAGAGATATAAGTTTTAAAGATTTTAGAACGTGATATTAATTTAAACTGTTGCCAACTGTGTAAACAGTGGAAACAATAATGTTTGCTTCAAAAAATATATATATATATATACGTGTAATAAATTAAAAATGTATTTACACGTGACTATTATAAACAGAAAAAAACATTTGGAATTAGAATTAAATAACTATGTACAAAAAGCAGGAACTTATTAAAAATTACGTCATAAAAACTATAATTACACGTGAATTTTAAGAGAGAAAGGAATTTGTAAAATAATAAATTTATTAACATGCGTTAGACGTCTTAAATAGGAGAAATTACGTCATATTTAGGTCACATTACAGTTATTACATAAAATGAACACAAAATAATATTGCAAAACGGTTTAAATTTAGAAATTGCGCTAGACATTTATTTGATATTTTGAGAGGATACTTTTCAACTATTTTCCTTAGGAAAGCGCAAATAATATTTCATTTCTAACACAAGTATTTTCATGTGAATATTAAAAAGAGAAAGAATAGTTTGGTCAAAATTACGTCAGATTAAAAACGATTAATTTAAAATGTCTCATTTAAAAGAACTTTCTTTTCGCATTGTTAAAAAATACCGGGAGACAAAGATTCTGTTTACTTAATTCCTTTTATATTAGCTTATTTTGAAATGTTGTTACACGTGTCTACGTCATCAAGTTATTTTTATTTCGACGTTTTATTTGTATTTTTATTAATGTTGTACTAATTTATTTGTTCTTTCGTTATTTAAAATAAAAATTATGTTAATTTGTATAATTTGGCGAGTGGTTTGGCTATTTATATAATTTGGCGAAATTAGTCGACGGGATAATCAAGTAGTACAGCAGCGGATTTGGCGTTAAAATTTCCCCAATCAAAGGGAAATGAATAGAAATCCGTTTATAGGGAGATCGTCACTGTTTTTTAAATTATAATTCAATCTTTCGAAATCTTTTTAAAGCCGATCACATTAGCGTGCATTTAGAGTCTGCGGTGTCTGGACGGGGGTTGGCGAGCGTAGCTCGTAGGGGGCCGAGCCCCCTAGTTTAAAAAAAAAGAAAATAATAATTTTTTTCACGTAAAATTTAAAAGTAATCTTTTGTATATTTTTGTTCAAATTTTGAATAGAATTAAGTGGCTCCGCCCTTCAAAAGCTTAAAAGCAATTTAAAACTTCAGTTTTAATTATGTATTTTTTACAATATTTCAATTTGATTTTATAAATTTCTGACAGCCAAATTCTGCTAAATTAAAGAAAAGATAAATCTTTTCGAATATTAAATTTTCAACCGTGTTACCTTTGCATCATAGCTCTTACAGTAATACTTAGTATTTTGATGATTTAAACATTTTAAACAAATGATGGTGACACGTTTAACTAATGTACAGCAGGAATTACTCTAATTTGTTTACGTGTCCAACAGATTCTAAGCTAAGCATGTTCATCTTGTAAACAAATATCAGTAACATTTAATCTATTCTGAATTTAAAGCAATTAGTTTAAAATGTAATCATTAAACACATACGTTACATTGATATTTGCTTATTATGAAATATTTTTAATTTAAATCTTTATCATAAATATATGGGATAATTTCTTTGAAGGTTTATTTGGAACAAATTTGTTTTCACTACTTTTATTATCATACACGAAAAAATAAAATGCTGACGTATTTTTAAATTATTAAAATAAGTGTGTAAAATATTTTTCTACCAAAATATATATCGTAGTTTATTAGTAATTTGGTTTAGTTTATTGTATTTTGCTTCGAGAACTTCGATGTAAAGTTTTGCTTAATACGGCAATTTTAGTTTCCAGCATGTTAGACGAGTGCAGTGTTTCCACATCTGGCTGTTTTTTTTATTATTATTATTTATTTATTTTTATTTTATTTTATTTTTTTATTTATTTTTATTTATTTTTTTTTATTTAGCGGACGTCGGAAATAACACCAGAAAACTGTAATAGTTATTTACGCTTTATAAACCTGTACGTAAGTCATAAATAAAATAAAAGAAAATTACTAATGAAAATTTTCTGATATGAATTTAAAATGTCTAAATAATAAAAAAAAAACCCTTTAGATTTGGCAACACTGGACGAGTATGTTTAGATTACGCGGACATCTTTAGGTGAATTATTTTTAAAGTTATGCGTAAATTTGCATCATTCCATTATCAATTGTATTAAAATCTGACAACCTGTATGTATTTCACAACCCCTCCTCCTTAAATATGAATTTCTGGCGATGATATGAACAACAGTCACCCGCATGGATAATTGATGTCATATAAGCTCTCGGAATTTTAAAATTTGAATTTATTATTATTATTTTTTTGTAACTTTTAACGGGATTTCTGTGAACATGACGACAAGAAAAAAAAAATCCATTTTTGTGAAAAAAAGAAAGAAAGAAGAATATCGTCTGCTATATGAAATGGCGAACACATTTATTTATTTATTTATTAATAAAGGGATTCAATGATCTTTAGACCAATGTCAGACGGGCGTCTTTTTTGCTTAAGTATTATCCATTCACAATGGATTCAGCATTGTGAATGGATAATACTTAAGCAATAAAGCAGCAAAAAATTTATCCCGTCTGACATTGGTCTTAGACCAGTGCCAGACGGGCGTCTGCTTTTTTGCTTAAGTATTATCCATTCACAATGATATAGCAAATTAAACGGATAATACAGCAAAAAAGACGCCCGTCTGACATTGGTCTTAGTGTAATTTTCTTAAAAAATAATAATAACGTAAAGAATAGTCATATGAGTTACTGACACATTTATTTAAATACTTATCCAATAGACCTCAAATATTTTAATATTATTCCGAATTTGTATAAAATGTGAATGAATTGATTGTGAAAGAACAAGGGGTTTTGAGCATGGAGCCTCAACATATGTGCAGGGCATGTTGTCAGATTAAAGGTTTAAGTCCAAATTGTAGCAACCCATACTACTGAAATTGGCGATACCTGTATTGGTGAATTCGCTTAGAGGAATTAGGGCAAGCAAACGAGCATTAGCTTGTCAATAAACTCAAGCTCTTCAAATTTTTATCCAAAGCCCTATCGATCAATGGAATTTTATGTTCGGAAGTCACAATTTTCTTATAAAAGCATTCTTCAGTTATAGCATCTAAATGACGTAACTTGTAAAATGTTATTTTAATAATTATGAGTTCATTTACATTGCAGAAATGATTTCTAAGTTATAATGAGAAACTTAAAAAAGTTAATTCGTAATGCAAACTCTACCCAATTCTAACGAAAAAATGTATTATATCTATGCTTTAAATATTTTTCTGGTATAAATGAGCTTTTAAAATTTCGAAGGCGTTATAATATCCTGCAGCATAGATGCCAACATGTCTTAATTATTCCGGAGTCTGATCCAAAATTTGCATGTTTAAACCGGAAAAAGTACATAAGAAAATGTGTGTTCTTTCTATGAGGCACTTTTAAAAAATCATTTTGAAATTTTTGGTGAAATAAAATTTCCAGTTGAAAACATGTTCATCTTGGATCAGACTCCAGAATAATTAAGAGATGTTGGCATCTATGCCTACAGTGTTGCCAGATTGGGAATTTTTTTAATTCAGATTATATGACTGTCACCACTTTGTTTAAAATAGTATAATTCGCCTTATTTTTTAGAATTTTTAATCTATTTCTAAATGGGCCGAATATTTCTATTTCAAAAAACGGTGACAATCAATAATCTGGGGACAAAAATTCCCCAATCTGGCAACACTGCCTACATACCACTTGACTTTAGTTCTAAACGGCCAAATGGAACCATGAATTTTTGAATACAATTATTTTTGATAAAATGTGTGAAGAAAGTAATATTTTGCACCTGCAAAGGATAAGTGACAGGACTCATTACTCAGAATGTGTGCCCCCGGCCCCCTCTAGAAAAAAAATTCCCAGTTTTCTAAAGAAAATTTGTAGAAAAATTTCTAAAATAAATAGTAAAGTAAAGAAAAGAAAATCTAGAATTGTTTAATTCTAGAATTGGCAGCAATTTTCAAAACATTCACTCAGACATTTGTTCGGAAAAAAAAAACGAATTACCAGAAGATATATCTTTTGTAACATTTACAACACGTAGAGTGCAAAAGCAGATGCATCTCAGCGTATTTCAAGAATTTTGACTAAATAGTTGTTGTGCAAAGAGCAAATTCCAGCTGTTTCTAATGGAAAATTGTATTGACTGTATTGTATTGTATGTTCTAAATATTTTTTTGATATAAATGTGCTTTTAACGTTTTGCACAGTTATGTAATACCCTACATTCCGCTTAACTTTCATTAGAAATTGCCAAATGATATGAATAATTTTTAATAGAATTTTACTTTTTAAATGTGCACGAATTAAAAAATATATATATTTATCTTTACATCAATTTTTTCCTAAATTCTGGAGATACAGTCATTTCTACATTTTAGCAAAATATTTACTTTGTCCATGAAAAAATATTAAATGATATAAAATAATTTATTGGTTTCGTTTAAAACGGTAAGCATCAATGTTTACAAAACATTGTGCATTTATTGCACATAATGAGTCTCCCCTAGAAAAAAAAATGTAAATTTTTTTCTAAAAGAAATAGAAAAAATTAAAATCTAGAAATATTTGAATCTAAAATGGGCAACACTGTCCGAAACATTCACTGAGACATTTGTTCGAAAACATTCTTTAAAATTTACTTCCCGCAGAGCGCAAAAAACGGATGCGTCCCAGCGTCTTTGAAGAAATTTGACTAAATAGTTGGTGAGCAAAGTGCAAATTGCAGCTTCTGCTAATGGAAAATTGTCTTATACCTATGCATTAAATATTTTTGTGGTATAAATGTGTTTTTAACATTGCCAAGGGCCGTGTGGTAATGTTCTATCTACATGCCTCTTAACTTTAATTTGAAACTGCCAAGTGGCACAGAATGTTTTAATAGATTTATGCTCTTATTATGTGCGTGAATAAAATTATTTATTTATCTTTAACCCTACAACTACTGGAAATGTAATTCAAGTTTTATAAAAAAATATTATTCTACATCAAAATCCTTTTTCAAGACTATTCAGCTTCTGTGTTTCACTTATTATTACCCGGTTTATATATTTAGTTTATTTTTTTTTAAATTCTGGTTTGAATAAATATATGGAATGTACCTGTCGGGCTCATCGGACCCGTCTGGCAGGCAAAAGTTTAAACCAATTTGTTTCTAAATTCTTGTGACACACAACATTTCAACATTTTAGCACCAAAATGACAGGGCTCGTACTTGTGCTGAAATTTCAAAACCATGGAATTCTTCGGTACCAGTATTTTCTTGTAGAAAATATCTTGTTAAACAAGGCGAAATTTCACGTATTCCACCTAGGTTTATTTTTCTAAAAAAAAAATACTAATATTTGCCCTGAAAAATTCCCTGCATTTGGATAAGGCAAAGAAAATTACTTTAAAATACTGGTGTCAGCAATTGGAGGCTGATTTTCGCAAGACACCTACCAACACTATTTGTCAATGCCTTACCTGTAAGATTTACCCATTCTTTAACACTAGAACCGCCATAGCGGTAATTTCAACCGGTACCAATTAAAAATATTTTGATTAGAACCATAAATTTCTTTCTAAAATAAGTTTAATATGTACCACGGAGAAATAAGTTGAGGAAATTAGATAGTTTTTAATAAAAATTCTGGTTTAAAATAGTTTTATAACGCTTGATTAAAATTTTCGGCGGCTCTAGTATTAAGTGAAGAAAACTATACCTAAAGAGTTTGTTAATTCGTGCTGGAATTCCCAAATACCCATTGACTTTTCCATTATGAACTTTCCAAATACATCACGGCTTTTTGACCCCTTCAGGGGAAAAGTATTTCTCTTGTGAAAGTGTTGAAATGATTGATTGACAGCAGAATTTGATAAATTAAATTTAAAATAACTAAATCTTTTCTTCATTTACATTAAAAAGGAAATACTTATTCAAAAATTGTGGGTGAATTTATACAGTTGTGAATAAAATTTAAGTGGTATTAATAAAATACAGGACTGCCACAGGCGACTATTTTTTAATTGAACCTCGGACCACTTTTTAAAAGCAAAAATTATTGACATACTGTTTGACTGCATTTGCAAGAGAAATATACTACAAAATTTGTTTTTTTAACCCTTACCGGCGAGGAGTAATTCCGTTTATAAACTGACGACATAATGGATTGACACCGGAATTTATAAACGAATTTATTAGAAAATATGAACTTGCTTATTTTCACGTACATTATAATAGGAAAATTTTAATTAAATATTCTTGGTGCCGTTTGTCAGTTTAGGAATTAAAATTAGGTGTCCTTTTTTAAGGACACCGCCCTCGAAAGGTTTAAAAGAGTATTGCCAATAGAATAGAAAAATAGTCGCCTGTGGCAGCCCTGAAAATACCATACTTACCAACCTTTGACTTACCTTCCGTAAAATGTGAGTAATTTAAACCAGGTTAAACAAGTTTCTAACAGGAAAACCTCGAAATGTTTTAGATATATCAGTAGTTATTTAATTTTATGTTTTTAAGTGGGACTTTCTTAACATAATTCATTTAAAAAAATGTGTTTACCTGAGTCAAATTGACCAACATTTTCAGAAGAATGTACCAAGATTGTCAAGTATGCCGTAGCCTTTAAGGAATTAAACATTCAGTAGAAATCTTAGCATAATTTTAATGCAAAATAGTTTTATATTTTGTCTTTATCAAAATTATGTATTTTGCGAAAATTACATTGTACGCGTGCTATAGAAGCTGTTCAACTATATTGTTTTCTAATAACTTTCTTTGGAATAAAAATCTATGAAGTGTTTTAATTTGCTTTTATTCGTGTAAATTCTTTAATGATATTTTTTGAAGTAATAAATTTTAAAATTCCATTATTAAAATAATCCAAATTCGCAAACCATAAATTAACATTGTGCCAAGAAAAGGTTATGCAAAGCTTTTCAAAGATCGATAACTGCATTTGGGATAAGAATACCACTTCATTAACGACATTCATTTAACATCTTGAACAATACTGCTGTTGAACTGCAGAAAATGAAGTCAGTCTGAAATTTATTCATTGAATTCAGGAATTGAAAGTGCAAAAAATCGTTTCAAGTATTCTCTTTTAAAAAAGTAAGATAACTCTGATGATTTTTTTCCATTGTTTCTAAAGTTGAATATTCAATTTAATGTGAAAAAAGCAATAATGAGCTTCAACTCTTTAAGCATAAAACTACAGAAAAGTCATTTAAATGTTTTTTTTTTTTTTTATAATTCTTACGCAACGAATATAAGAATATTCGATTAACCATTAAACAATTGAATTTTTCTATTTAGACAAGACAATATATAACAACCTTGGGCAAACTAATAATAAAATCTTTGTTAATTGTGTTTTTAATCAGTAATTATTACCTATACGGACTACGAGAACTCGCTTTCAACGGAAATTTCTTTATAGCGTACTAGCAAGGTCTGGCACGTACGTCTGGCTCGCGAAAACTAACCTCTTTACAGAATTCACATGCACTAAATGAAGTTAATTTATTTTGTTTTAATAATATTACAGAGGATTAAAGAAGATTACAGGATATTCTCACTCCAGTGGCGATCATCTGTGATCGGGTTACCATGATTTATCCTTTTGACCGGAGAGATTTTTCCATTCCCTAGACCCCATTCATTGAAATAGCGACATGTGGCGTGATTTATTAAGTAAGATCTTTCATACACTTGAAAATCACTTTGTGCAATGGTTAAGTAAAATATGTCTCTGCCACCTAGACTTTTATTGTAAAAGCCATAGTCTATTGAAAAATAAGAGAGAAAACAAGTAAATGAAAATATGTATGAATTGCAGATTTTGCGATGCTTTGGCTGCAAAAAATGCTAGCCATACATTGTAAAAAAAAATGGACTAAAATACGGAAATTGTACTGGCAATCGAGATGCCAGTACTATTTCCGTATTTTAACGGAAAAAATTCCGTTTTCCTGGAATTTACGGGGGAATATTTCCGTTAAAATAGGAAATAGTACTAGCGTCTCGATTGCCAGTACAATTTCCGTATTTCAGTCCTTTTTTTTACAATGTACATGGATAATATGAAAACAACATCGCTTTGCGTAAATGCAACTTTTCAAATTAAATGTTTAATTTGTTCAATTAATAATTCAATTAAATATGGTTATTACTTTGCTGAGTCACATTTTAAACATGAAACATTCGTCAACATCTTTTTCTAAAAAAGTATTTTGTAAGGAAATATTTACTAATTTATATTTATAAAATCTACAAAAAAAGTAAAAAAAAAAAAAACAAACAAACCGTAAGTTGAAACCCTTATGTTTATTTGTTTTTAATAAATTTGTAGAAGAAAATATATCTTTTAGACGCTTTAAGAAAATCGTTTTAAACACGACATTGTTTTAAATGTAACATAATTTTCCACATTTAATTCTTTTTTGACGTAATAAGTCGCATTTAAAATAAGTTTTAAAAGTCATAATATTTTCCCAGTTACTTTATAACTAAGCAGAGATTATTGAAATTTTAAAACTGATATTTATTTATTGAGGATTTATTTATTGATATTTATTTATTGATATTCCTTGAGGGGCGGTGGAATAAAATATATCCCACCTAATTTAAGCAAGATTCTCACCAGAAAATTTTAACTAAATTTTATATTTTTAACTTTGGAGGGAAATTATTGAAAAATTGCTTTCCCTTATTTAATAATAAAATTTTTCGATTATTCCGGTGAGGATTCAATATTTAGAGACATTTTAGCTTGCCCCTCAAGGGGTTAACTACTCACTCAGCAAAATACTTTTAGCAGTTTTGACTTTGTCATCAGAAACTAGCTTCTTAACTTTAGCCTCTTCGAAAATGATAGAACCATTATGAAAAGTCAGTACCAATTTATAGTCAGGAAATGATTAATCATATGGTCGGTACAATGTCAAACTATCCAATACGAAAACAGTTGCCAGTGGGTTACTTTTTTTAATCCTTTAGTGCGCAGCTTTGCACATATGCAAACAACACAGTTTTGAATTGAATAGATTTTTTTATACGCATATGCCTAATTCACACATCAAAAATTAAAATAGCAATATTTGCTTTAATTGAAAAACAAACATTCCGTATTTAAATAAAGCGAAATTAACCACTGAAACTTTCTGCTGTGAAGTCAGATTTTCTGAACTACGTAATTTCTGGAACGTATTCTATCATGGGAATTAAAGGGTTAAAGTTAAAATTTTATAAAATGAATAATTATGTAAAATAAGGTATTTGGAGACATACATATTAAAGTATTTACTAATTTGCATTATTTTAGCTTAAACAGCCACACGACAGTAGTTTTTACTTGTATTGCAGATCTGCGACAGACGAAAAGGTTGACGTATTATATGAAAAATGTATCTCTGATTTTTTGTTTCATATTTTTCCCGTGTAATAAACCTCTCAGAGAATCATATATAATTTTCTCGAAAGAAAATAAAAAATCGCACATTTAAGGGTTAAAATTCAGATTTCTTTATTGACCCATTTTTTGAAATAGTAAAATTCGCCTTTAACCTTATTTAATGACATATTAATTATGGCGAAAAGAAGAGGAATTTTACCATTTCAGAAAAGTGATGCCAGTCAACAAATCTGAAATTAAGACAAGTAGCCCACTGGCAAAACTTTTTTCATATTGAATAGATTGATATGGTACCGACTACCGACGATATAGTGAATGCCTTCTAAGAATAAGACATGGTGCGTATGAAATGCCCCTTTGTTGAAATGTTCTGCTACAGATGTATAATTGACACCATTTTCAAACAAGTGCTTCTACAGCAAATACACACAGAATAAATTGAAAATACATTTCCTGTCTTATATACAGGCACAAAATTAACAGCAACTAAATATGTTGGCAGTATTTCTAGTAGATTAATATTGCCTCACTGATTAGCTGCGAGTTGGGTAAGATCGCAGGGAATTTTAAGGAGACAAGGACTGTCAAAATGATTTTTAATTTTTTTTTTTAATTTCACTTTGAATACTATTCAAGGACACACTATATGTATTATGGCATATATTTATCACACAAGAAATTTAAAAAAAAATGAGAAAAATAAGGAATTTTCCTGAATATTTTAAGCGTTCTGAAGAACTTTTCAAAATACCCCATGCGCATTCCATATCAATTAAAACTCTTAATATTTTTTATGCGAGTTTATTTTATTACAAATAAAACTTTGCATCGAATTTTATATATTCGAATAAAAAGGTAAGAAAGAAAATATTTTCTAAATTTTATGAAATTTTCAGTATTTTTGCATGACATTTTGCATGGTGTATTTCTGCAATTAATTATCTTTAATTTTTCCAATTATGCTTAGTTTAATAAAACTATGCACAGTACCATTTGTAAGTGAAATAAAACAAAATAAAAAAAAAATGAGTTTGAAGGTCCCTTGTCCCCTTAACCCTTTGAGGGGGAAGCAATTACGTTTGAGAAATGCTGAATTCCCACCGGAAATTTTGAAAAAAATTATTTCAAAATAAGGAAAAACAATTTTTCAACTATTATCCTTCAAAGTTATAAAAGTAAAACTTATTTAAAAGTTTATGGTGTTAATCTTAATTAAACTTAGGTGTGATATAACATATCCCACCGCCCCTCAAGGGGTTAAAAAATAAGTGAGTTTAGGCTACGATTTGCTGCTACGATTTATAGCCATCAATAATTTCAAATGGTAATATTCGCCATAATTAATCGAAAAATACGTCATTAAATGAATGGATAAACTCTATTTTAAATTTCTGGTAGCCAAAAATCATAACAGTTGATAGTTATGGTCTAATGATTTAACTCGTTCATGCTGGCGCGGTGGGTCACACTCGACTGTCTCAGAGTTGTCATGTCTCCGGCCTTTTGCACACCACTGTTATTTTAGAGAAAATGTTGTTCCTTTAAATCGCCCAATTGTTCTAATTAAATAAAACAATATTTTCTGTATTAAAATACTGGTATCCAAAAAGCCGGAGACTTGGAAGCTCTGAGACAGCCGAGTGTGACCTACCGCACCGGTGTGAACGTGTTAATATTTACAGACAAATGATAATTATCTTCATTTCAATAAAAACAAAAATGTAAATCGTGCGTCAAGCATATTAGGACCTTGGAAGAGAAAGGGCGAATCCCGAAAAATCGCTTTTTTGTTTTTTTGTTTTTCACATCAGGTAGATGTATGCAACAAGTAGGTAAGTCGTTTTGCCCTGGTTCGCCCTTAATATTCTCACAGTGTCAAGCTAAAGTGAGTAGTACCATCTTCTATATTACTACTTGCAAAACTTTGAGCCTGATTTCCCAACACCCCAATTTCGAGATTCACCCTTTCTCTTCCAAGGTCCTGATATAATATGAAACACTTCCCAACACAATGAGAATACTAGAATAAATCTACACAGTTTAATAAGTTTATGTCTAAATAAACAATTTGTAAAATGCATAACATATTTAAAAACACTACTTCAGCATTTCTTATCAAAGTCGGAAAAAAGATCTCAATTTTTTGTGCAGTTCTATATATGAATTATAGATTTATCATATAACATATAGTATGCTAAAATTTAGTTTAGTTACAAAACGCATAGCACAATTGAAAATTCCCTTTTAGCAATTTCCATCAATAAATAGAAATGTACTTCAGATGTTTTGTGCATCCATGTATAGGATCTATAGAATTTATACACACTAACTAATATGAAAAACTCTTTTAATTTGAAAACAAGTACCATAACGGAAAACGCACTTTCAGCAGTTACTGTTCATAAAGGGAGTGCTGTAACCAAATTATTTTGTGTGCCCCTGTATATGAACGACGAATGCTATGCATACCTTAATCTATAGTAAGTATCTTGCAGTGCATCTCGGATATATACATACATATAAATCTCTATTTGTTTGAAATAATGTAACATGAATAAAAGACACCGCAAACGATTTTTCCCCACAAACCGTAATGTTACGGAATTCTTTTGAGTGGTCCTGTAAATGAACGATGAATTTTATCCAAACCCTATTCTATAATAAGTATCTTGTAGTGCACGCCAGAGATACACATAAATTCCAATGTGTTTGAAATTGTGAAGCATCATTAAAAACTATCGCAGACGATTTTTCCCAATAGGCGGTAATGTAATGGAAAATTTTTGAATGCCCCTGTAAAGCAGCTATAATGACCATACGTTTCATATACGTGGTTGGTTTAATAATTATTGTCCCAATTGTATATAAAATATTTGTACTTCGATGGTTGTTGTGGAATATTGAAACCTAATGTCTTAGATGCCTATATGCTCAATTTCAGAACTGTAGCTGCTATATTCACATAGTTTTGGAGAGAGGGGTGAAAGGGGGGAGTGGAGGTGAAAGGCTGGTTTTTAGCTTATGGGGCTAGATTTGTAACAGTGGATGAGACGTAACTACCGTCGTTTGGACTCGGGATCATAGCGATGTAGACACATCTCATCCACTTTCACAAATGTAGCCTCATAAGCTCCAAACCAGCATTTCACCCTCACCCCCTACTTAAAAACTCCCTCAAAAATAGGTCTTTAAAACTTCACCCCTCCCTCCAAAACTATGTTAATATAGCAGAATATCAAAATAGCAGCTACGGTTCTGAAACTGAGCATATATGTATTTCAGACATTAGGCTTCGATATTCCACATCAACCATCACAGTACAAATATTTTATATACACAAGGGACAATAATTATTGAACCACCCACGTACAATACCGAACACCCTACAGTGAATATCAATAACATATATCAATTTCATAGCGATCCGACTATATTTACGCGATATAGAGCACGGAAAGACGGCAGACAGAGAGACAAATCGAATGCATAACATTATTCTACTATATTGGAAAGTGTTAAAAGACTGAAAGAAAGAGAATCCTTTCTTTATCAGTTTTAGAAAATTCGTGATCACTCTCCTTCATGTAGATTTGACTGTCTTTTTTTTCAAGCATTTGTTTAACGGTTCTTCAAAACTTGTTTTCCTATATGTGGTTTTATTCCAAGCAGGATATCCGGTATTATCCCAATAATAATTTTTTATACTATTTAACCCCATTTTTTCAAAACAAACATCTTTTAGATGGGCTTTGATAACGTTTGTAAGAGAAATTGATAACGTTTGTAAGAGAAATATACTAGAAAATGCATTTTTAAAAAATAGTGGTGCTACCAGAATATAAAAATAGTCGCCTGTGGCAGTCCTGAAATAGAATCAGAATAGAAAATAATGCTGTAAGTCGTCCATAAGTATTAGCACAGTTCTATTATGGAAAATAAATCCTTGTTAAATAGGCCACAGACAATGATATAACTAACTCCAAATTTCACTAATTTCAAATTTGTTCCTATTTAAGAATTTTTAAATGTACCAAACATTCAAACAAAACTAAGATAAAATAAACTTTTCAATACAGAAACAACACAAATACCAGTCTGGTGACAGAGCATTAGCCTTTTTTTTCTTTTGCCTTAGGGGTAAGTACTGCTAGAGGACTATTCAGTGTTTTCAGCCCGCTACTTTCTTTTTTGTTAGATTTCTTGATTGCGACCATTTTGTTTTTAAATGGTAAGATCCGACTTACTTAATAGCTTATTAAACAGAGCGGAAAAAAATAATTAAACCGTGAAAAAAAAAGTGGTATCAATGAAGATATCTGAATTAACGAAAAAAGTAGCCTAACTGGCAACACTTTTTAAAATGAGTCAAAACTGGAAAATCCATATTCACCCGCCTATATATTAACCCGAAAAATATAAAACATATTGTTTTATTACTTTACATATTTGATATATTTTATATTATACATATTTCTTCTTTTTTTATCGATTTATGAGTTCTCCAGTAACTGTATTTCATAGCGTATAAAAAGGTCTTTAAAAAATCCCGATTATGAAGTACTAAGCAGAAAGTCTAAATGAGGGATATACGTGGTTTGCTGATCTTTCGTAATCGGATCTACAGCTTAGGTTTGCGATAATTATGAACGTTCATAGTGTCATTTCAGTTTAAATTGAATGCGGAAACAACCAAAAGGCTGTTGCAAAAACCATTTTATAGCGACAAATCACACTTGTTAAAGTAATCAATTGGCAGTGAACACAACTATGGATGATTACCAAACAGTCCACAAAGTCTCCAAATATAGTCATTTTTGGAAAAGTTTAATATGATATCGAAATATAATTAGGATACATAGCTGCCAACTTTTACGCTTTTCCCTTACCACTATAATTTAACCGAAATTTTTCCGTATTTAATCGCAAATTTTGGCAATTTAATAAGGCAAAATTTACTGTTAGATTTTAATGGTAAGAAAAAAACGTAAAATTTGACAGCTATGGATGAATTTAGATAAGATCTTACTTTTAATCTTTAAAATAACCAGGAAAACTGTTTTATTTTACATACAAAAATTTTAAAAAACTTAAATTTCAAAATTACAGATATGTAAATTAAATTCTGTTTACATTTCCATGAGCACCTATATTACATAACATATTATTCAACATCTCCATCGGATGCAGATGTTTCGTGGTTGGAAGCTAAGTAAGTAATGTTGTTATGATATTAGGATAACATAAAATCCTTTCTAAATTGATAGTTATCCTTGTAAAACCAGAGTATGAAATGGAATTCAAGTTACAGTAAATCATGACATCGCCCAGTTATAGGGAATTACGAATCAGAATCAATGAGACTATGTATAATTTTAGGTGGCAGAGTGCCCCTGAAAAATATACTTTTTCTAAGAAAGTTAAAATAAAGAATAATTAAATAAAATAATAGATTAATTTTTTTCTAAAAAGAATACATTTTTGATGAACAACATTTCATTATATCGTGTTTATATTTAACGTAATTTAACCCCTTGAGGGGCGGTGGTATGTTTGTGAAACCACTTAATTTTAATTCCCAAATTCCACATTGGCAACAGAATTTTGATAAAAAAAGAAAAAAAAAAAAAAAAAAAAAAAAAAAAAAAAAAACGTTTTGTTATGTGTGTAAAATATTTTTTTTTCTTATTTACAAATAAATTTGTTTCTAAATTCCGGTATCAGTAATTAATTTCAACACTTTAGCAATGGAATTGCTTTGCCCCTGAAAGGGTTAACAGTTCCTAAAAGTTCCAGACCTACATTCATCTAACCCTTTGGAAATTTCAGACGTGCTACAGATTTATCTAGCCATCATCGAGAGACACACAGACTTATAGGCTATTATCTTTGTTTTATTAATACTCGTAAATAGAGATAAACACGGACTACATAATATAGGTTACAACCATCTTATTTCTGATGTTAACATCCTCTTTTCTTCTTCACATACTACAGGCACAGTGATGTACGTGGTATTTTTCAAAAGGTACTGTAAGCGACTTTTGAAATTGTATACTTATAATTCGTTACAACACGTTGTTCGATAAAAAGAATTGTAGTTATTCAAAAATTAATAAAAAACGTATCAGCAAAAAATCTGAAAGATTTTGGAGGAAAACATCGCACGAGTATACTATTTTATTTCTCTTTTTTTTTTAACTCTAATAGATTTTTTACATTTAACATATTTGTTTGAATGCCTTTTCATATTGGTCTCACGCCAGGAGTTAAAAAATGCCGCCGAAAAAATGTTGAAAGATCGCTATTTACAATCAGCCTTTTTGATTCTGTTCATTTCAGTGGATTATGTGGGAAATTCAAGTACATGTCTTAAATTTGTGTTTTATTTATATATTATTGTGTTATTTATTGATTGATGAATGTTTCAATTTCGTAATGGAATTTAAGATGCAAACAAATGAAATCATGGAATGATATGAAATGACCTATTTATTTTAATTTAAATGCAAACCGATTTATGTTTCGTAATCGTCTGCACACGATAGAGATAAATTTGAAAAAAAAATCACACTTAAAAATTAATTTTAAAACAAGTTGGAAATTGCTCGTCAAACGTGACAAATGAGGTGAGTTCATACTATAACTAGTTTTATAATTATTTTTTGCCCTCTATATTGTACTGAATCTATATTTATTTGCGTTTCATATGTGCATAGTCTGTAACATCATTAAAATTCACTTGCAATAATTTTTCCCCATTCCCCGTAATATAACGGAAAAATTTTGACTGTCCCTGTAATTAAACTATGCATCCGATTTTCATAAAATTTGAAATGGCTCGACAAAGTTTTGCAACAATTATATATTAAAAATTTCAGACCATTCGGAAGGCTGTAACATCATTAAAATGCACTTGCAATAATTTTTTCCCATTGGCCGTAATGTAACGGAAAACTTTTGACTGTCCCTGTCATTAAACTATGCATACGATTTTCATAAAATTGAAAATGGCTTGCAAAATTTTACAACAATCATATATTTAAAATTTCAGACTATTCGGTTGGGTAGTGTTTGCTCTGTTATATGCGGACGGACAGACATACAGACGGACTGAACAACGACTATAGGTGCTACGTATTTATATAATTACGAACGCACCTAAAAACAAAAATTGCGATATAGTTTTCAAACAAATTGAATTTGAATGTGCATTTTTTCCCTTATTCGACGGTGTAAAAATTGAAAATGTGCGGTATTTAAAAGGTTTAAAAATTGCAATAAAAATTTAATTTAATCATCTTCTGTTGCTACCGTCCAAATGACGTCAGCGTTACGCACTGACACGCTTGTTTTTCATAATATAGATAATCCAGCTTTTGCCCGAGGCTCCGCTTTCGTAGAATGTAAGTTTTGTAATTCGGAATATAAATTTTCTGTTTTCTTCTTCTTGTTTTTTGCATAATTTAATTAACTATTACTGCAACTTCTTTCAAAATCCTTCAGTATAACTTGAAAAAGATAACGATCTTTCTCCGATTCACATAATTATAGAACTTTCTCCCATAACTCTGTAACGAAGCAACGTAGAACGTTGTGTTATACATTAAAATCTTATCCCAATACCACTGACCTGCAAAAAAATACTTTTTGAAAATTGCATTAGTTTTGATAAGTAATTTTTATGTTTTTTTTTAGTGCTGATTCCGAAAATGAAATCCATTCTTTTCTATCACGTAAGGATTTTTCGCAAAATGATTGCATATTTTAAAAGAAAAAGCTGAAATCACGAAATATTGACATTTCATTTAAATTTCATTTATTTATAAATCCATATAAATTACATTTATATCCGAGTTCAAGTAATAGTTAAGTATATGTAGAAGGTTATAAGTCCTTAGTGTAATGTTTTTTCTTTACATCAAAAGTTTTTTTGCCACTTTTCCTATTGTGAACTTTGTAGAGATTGTTCCTT
Source organism: Maratus speciosus (assembly GCA_963932465.1). Taxonomy (NCBI): domain Eukaryota; kingdom Metazoa; phylum Arthropoda; class Arachnida; order Araneae; family Salticidae; genus Maratus; species Maratus speciosus. Next base: position 285,520,424 of record OZ010789.1, on the reverse strand, counting down.
TGTAGCATCCAGCAGTAGTCGGCTATCATGCTGACATTCCTTTTGCCTTGATATCGCCTCTCCATTTTCTTTATATCCCGCTGAAATTTTTCACCTTGTTCCTCACTAATTACACCTAAATTTTCAGGAAAACAATCTAGGTGTGAATCGAGAAAATGAACTTTTAAGCTCATATTACACCCTAAAATTTTGAATTTTTTTACTATCTATTGTACAATAGATTTTTAGTTTGTGTCCTTTTTGTTGCCAATAAAGCTAGTAATAACTGGTTTGAAAAATGTCCAGACTTTTCTTTCGTTTGCTTTCCTTTTATTTTCAAAATTTTCATCTTTCATCATTTTCCTGATGTCTCGTCCTACAAACACACGTTCCTTCAGTTTTGCTTCGGATAAACCCGGGCGATAAAAAGCGAACTATAGCAAAGCAAAGCAAAAAAAAAAAAGACAGACCGAACATAGACAAACCGAAGTCATAAGCACTTTTTAACTATGTTGGAAAGTGTTAAAAACAGATGAATCGAATCAGTACGTAACAATTTTTATCCTACACTGCTGGCCATCCACAATGCAACACCATGAAGGGATCAACCAAACAGCTTAAAACTTACACCAAGTATACACCTCGATAGGATATGCAAATAATTACAAATTCAGCGCTCGCGCACATCTTGGGCGACTGCAGCGCCCCTTAGATTCTGTATATAAAGGGAAGAAATATCGTCGTTTTGAAGAAGGGGAATTGTTTTCTCCTGCGATTTTTTTTGTGTACAGATTCAGTATGCCTCGTAAAAAAACACGAGCACCATTCAAACACGTTTCTGATTTCGATCGCGGATGAATCATTGCATACAGACATTGCGGATTATCCTTCGAAGAAATTAGTCATCGTATTGGACGTAGCCAGGCAACAGTCATGAGAATATGAAATCAGTGGATGCAGGAGGGAACGACAGACCGACAGGAGCGATTACAACCGCCTCGTCACACCACTCCTCTGGAAGACAGGGATATTGTGTGCATGGGACTGATGGAACGCCACTGCCACATCCGCAACCATAACACAACGAATGCCGTCTCTAACAGAACAATGGGCGTCCGCACGAACAGTTCGAAGTCGTTTGCAGTACAGTGGATTGACCGCTAGGCGTCCATTGCTTCGCGTACATTTGGCATTAAACCACATGCGTTTGCATTTACAATGGCCCGCTGAACGGTCGAGATGGACATCCGAATGGCATAGCATTGTGTTTTCGGATGAATCACGCTTCTGCTTGCAGTATCACGATAGTCGAATTAGAGTTTGGAAACACGGTGAGGAGAGGCTTCTCAACTGCTGTATTATGCATGATCACACCTGTCCTGCACCCGGTGTTATGGTGCGACGTGGTATTGGATTCAACTCCCGCACCCTCTAGTACGCATGAACCGTACACTTACCAGCCAGCGCTATATCTCTGAGGTTTTGCAGCCTGTTCTTCTTCCCTTTCCTTCAGGACTTGCCTGCGACCACATTTCATCAGGACAATGCATGACCACATGTTGCACGCAATGTTCAACCTTTCATCTTAACTCACTATATTCCATTGCTACGCTGGCCTACCTGTTCACCAGATCTATCACCCATCGAGCATGTCTGGTTAATGATTAGAGAACGCCTATCCCGAAATGCCGCTGCCGCGAGTACACAAGATGAAATTTGGCCACGTGTGGAGGCAGCGTGGAATGCCATTTCCAACAACATATCCAAAGTATCTTTCACTCTATGCCGCAGCGAGAAGCAGCGGTTAATGACAGACGTGGAGGTAACAGTTCTTACTGATTTTCCCCTCTACCTCACTTCAAAGAAGGTTGACTTTGGAATCAATTAACACTGATACTATGTGTAATCTCTAAAATAAATTTGACTTTGATATCTGTTGTCTTTCTTGGTGTTGCATTTTGGATGGCCAGCAGTGTATTAAAATTGTGGAAAATTTACTTTATACCTCTTCACAGAGTCATCGATAAAATATATGCAGAGTGTAGTCGAATTCGACCGACAAATTCAGAGTGTTGATAGCAGAATATCAAGAGGAACAAAAATTGCTATGGAACATGGTGTCGCAAACCACATAATTATTCAAAAATACAGGAGGTGTTCTACCCTAACTCAACTTGGGTCGAAGATTATACCTTTTAGAATACTGAAGTATTTATAAAGAAACTTTTAATAGACATGTTCACTTTTGTTCTAAAATATAAAAAAAAGTGCTAGAAGTTTCAAGTATACGCACCAGCAGTATAAACATGATGCTTCACATTTTGGAATGGGATTAGTAGTTCATGCGGTATTATCGATTGCTTGAGCACCCTGTTTTTCAAGAAATTTTCGTGATGTTATCTCATTTCGTCCCAATCAAGCAGGTTCTTATCGTTATACTTTTATTGCAGTATTTTTAATTTTCTTAAATTTAGTACCGTCAACCCCAGTTCAGTTAGGGTGAAATACCTTGTATTTGTGACAAAATAAGTGGTTTGCGACCCCATGCTCTATAATAATTTTTATGCTCTTGATGTCTACTGTTACTCCTCAGAATTTGTCAGTTGAATTTAGCAACACCGTATGCAAGTGTATTTTCACTTTAGTGAATTGTTATTCTTAAAAAATGCATTTTCTGCATTTTAAATTATTTTACAAGCAATAATCATTTCACTTATTAAAGTTCATATCTCTAATAGATATTATAATGATCGAATTGAGATGGCATTCCTTTAACCCCTTCGGGACGGGATCCTTTTACGAAATTTTTAATATTTTGTCACCGTTTTTTAAAAACAGAAATTTGTGTCTTCTTGAATCGAGAAAATGCGCTGATTAAATAAGGCAAATTTTACAGTAAAATTTTACTGGTGAGAAAAAACAAGGATTCTGAGCGCTTCATGCGGCACGTAAAGGGGTTAAAGTTGTTACATGTTGTATTGAATAATAGAAAACTATTTTATTTTGATAACATTCTGTATGATGATAATATTTTTGTAATAGGAAATACCCATCTCAAGTAAAAGCATTTTTCAAACTATTTTAAGCTTGTACCATACATGTATGTGGGTTGTACTGCTGTCATCTTAGTAACAATTACAGTCATTCAGGGTAACTTTGATTCAAGGTGTGAAACTTTGCACCACGTCCTAATTTTCAATATGTTTGACTTAAAAAGGCTGGAAAAACTACAGTGCTACACTCTGTTGGCAGGGTTATAAACTGCGCTTTCTACTATTTATTTTAGAACATAAATTGGCAACATTACACACAACTAAAAGCATCATCCAGCTATTATTGTGAAGTACTGTTTTCAAGTTAATTTTTAATGCTGTTTTGAAGTTGTTGTTTTCCAATTAATTTTTTATAGTAAGTAACAATATACTCATTTATCAGACATATTATTATCTAAATGTTAGATATGTGTTAGTTTTTGCGATTATGTATTTACTAATATTCAATAAAATGTAAAATTAGAAGGCACTACCATTTTACCTTATTTTCAGTATAACTTTGAGCCGGCTCAAAGTTAGGCATAGGTTTATTGTTTAATGATAAATACCGTATAATTTTCTGTTCATAAAAATTATGTGAAATAATGATTAAAAAAATTACAAAAATAAAAATCATATCTTATGGTTATACGAAAATACCATTGTATTGTCAAAAATTTCCCATATTGTGCACGTATATTATATATGAATGCCGAAAGTGTGCATTGAATATAACATGTAAATATTTAAAAAAATATGTGTAAAATACATAAAATTCATTTAAAGACGTTATTTGGGGCTGAGCTACTCAAATTTGACACTCCATACATTCGACCAGGGATGCCAGTTTGGTCTCAAATTTAAATCCGACAAAATTAAATTCATACCGGAAATTTCCAAAGAAGAATTTTTTCTTTCTGTGATCGTTAAATCTCCCTCTCTCTCTCTCTCTCTCTCTCTCTTATTAAATAAAACATAAAATACTATTCTTTATTTCTGGTATGGACACTAAATTTCTGAATAAGAATGGAGGTCAATCTGGCAATTCTGTATTCGACATTTTTTATTCTTGTTTGATTAACCCGTTAATCGTCGCGCCTGATAAGTGTCGAATACTTTTTTTAAATTCAGATTGTTTGATTGCCATCACTTTTTTCAAGTTGAAATATTCTCTTCATTTAATGGTAGATAAAATATCGACAGAATAAAGCCAATTGCATTATTTAAAAGAACTGGTGGGAATAAAACAATTTGAATAAAAGAAAAGAAGCCTACACCACCCGTAACAGTAACGGGCGCGACGAATAAGGTATTAATGCTATTACTAGTGTGTACTACTGTAACTATGGATATTATTATTGAATTAAAACACTGAAAATTATTTTTCACTGTATGTTTATGTTTTATATGAACAATAAACATCTCTTTTTTGCTAAATATTCATGGTTTTCTTGTTCCTCTCTTCATCATAATATTCGTTCTCATATCATAAATTATAGAAATCTTGTGATGTTGTGAAATGTAAATTAGCAGTCTTTAAATATATTAAAAAAATTTTTTTTCGCTTCAAAGTTGTCCTAACTATAATACTTTTTTTATAATGTATTTTTTTATATATTTATAATATGGTGCAAAGTTACCCTACATGGCTGGATAACTTTGAATTGGGTTAAAAATACAATTTTTATTGTTTATATCATTATTATTCCTTAATTTAAAATCGTAAGACAATAATTCAGGATCATTTCTTCTCTTTTATGCCACTAGTTGCAACAATATTCTTAAAATATGAATGGGGCATCTGAAAATAGAGAAAATGCGGATCAAAGTTACCCTGAATGACTGTAATGCATTCCTTAGACCAGGGGTGTCCAACTGTGGCCCGCCGGATACCACTAAAATTTTAAAGAAATAGTCGACAAGTTGAATCGCAGCAATTCAACGATTAGGTAAGGCAAAGATATCTGTAAAATTTTAGTGGTATCCGGCGGGCCACAGTTGGACACCCGTGCCTTAGACCAATCTATTACTTAACCCCTTGGGGACGAGCGGCACGTATACGTGCCGCATGATGCGCTCAGAATCCTTGCTTTTCCTCACCAGAAAAATTTGACTGTAAAATTTGCCTTACTTAATCAGCGCATTTTCCGGATTCAAGAGGACACAAATTTCTGTTTTTAAAAAACGGTGACAGAAGATTAAAAATTTCGTAAAAGGCCCCCGTCCCGAAGGGGTTAAGTTTTTCTTTTTATCTAACGCGTCAATAACTGATTTGAAAGACGTATGTTCATAATCTTTTTAGGTGCATTCGTAATTATATATACGTAGCACCTATAATCGTCGCCTGGTCCGTCCGTCTGTGTGTTTGTCTGTCCGCATATAACAGCGCAAAACTACCCAACCGAATGGTTTTAAATTTAATATATGTAATCTTTGCTGAATTTTGTCAAGCCGCTTCAAATTTTATGAAAACCGAATCAAAGCTCAAAAAGATATTAATAAAAATTTTCTTTATTCTATTAAATCCTATCATATGTAATTAAATCAGTGATATCCTATGATAGGTAATGATGCCGGTTTGCCATGGTGATGAGGTCCTATTTAAAATGATGTCATATTATTTCCGTATTACTGAATTTAATACAGATAATCATAGTACACTTTGTATTCATGCATTTTTGCTTAAAAGTGCAAGTGCTATTGCACCAAGATCTAAATATTTATAAAACCAGTTATAGTACGAACGCAACTCATTTGCCACGTGTGATCTACAATCTCCGACTTACTGTATGTTGATATTCTCTTTGTTTGTTGTTTGATACTCTTTTTGTAATAATAAATACGCATCTCATGTAGAAGCATTTTCAAACTACTTTAAGCTTGCAGTATTCATGTATAATGATTGTTCTAGCGTCATCTTAGTAACAATTAAGGCATTCCTTGGACCAATTACTTAAGCTTTATTTCTCTAACGCGTCAGTAACTGATTTGAAAGACGAAGCTACGAACGAGACTTAGATCATTAGATTTTGTGTAAAACGATTAATGCATAAATTTAACAAATCAGAATATTCAGATCATTATAGTATTACCTCAGTTACAGTGTTGCCAGATGGGCTACTTTTTTTTTATTCAGATTCTTGTTTGGCACCACTTTTTTGAAATGGTAAAATGCACCTTATTTAATGACATATTAGTTAAGGTGAAAACAAAGGTACTTTTACCGTTTCAAAAAAGTGGTGGCAATCAAGAAATCTGAATTTAAAAAGGTAGCCCACTGGCAAGACTGCTCAGTTGTGTTAGAAATAAGGAAAATGTTCATAACGATATTAAATTTTGTAAGACTTCACTTAACCCTCTAGCGGGCTGTGTCCACAGAAAGTAAACATAATTTTAAGAATACTAGCACTAAGAACATTTAATTAAAATTTTCTTTTTATAAGGTAAGGGAAAATAAATAAGTTTTTCTTTTCTAATAAATTCGTTTTTAAATTCAAGTGCCAATCCATCATTTCATCATTTTATAAACAGAATTACTCCGCACCGGAAAGGATTAACCCCTTGAAGGACACCGGTATATTATATATACTACTTAATTTTAATTCCCAATTGCCACATTGGTTACTGGAATTTATGAATTAAATTTTGCTTAATATAATATACGTGAATAAAAGCTTTTACTTAGTTTCATATAAATTTGTTTATAAATACCAATATCATTCAATCATTTGACATTTTAACTTTAGAAGTACTTTGCCCCTGAAAAGGTTAAAAAAACTTGACTGTAACTTTGTATAAATTAAATATCTTGTTTAATGCTACAAATATCGTTAAATTGATTTTAAAATTGACTTGCATATAAACCAGTGGAGAATAGATTAATAACATATATTTGTAAAGTATAATACATTAATATGTGCCATTTTTAGGTGCGTTCGTAATTACGTAAATACGTAGCACCTATATTCGTCGTTCAGTCCGTCTGTCTGTCTGTCCGTCTGTCCGTCCGCATATAACAGAGCAAAAACTACCAAACCGAATGGTCTGAAATTTGAAATATATGATTGTTGCAAAATTTTCTCGAGCCATTTAAAATTTTATGAAAATCGGATGTATATTTTAATTACAGGGACAGTCAAAAGTTTTCTTTACATTACGGCCAATGGGAAAAAATTATTGCAAGTGCATTTTAATGGTGTTACAGCCTTCCGCATGTTCTGAAATTTTAAATACATAATTGTTGTAATATTGTGTCGAGCCATTTCAAATTTTATGAAAATCAGATGTATAGTTTAATTACAGGGACAGTGAAAAGTTTTACGTTACATGACGCCCAATGGGAAAAAATTATTGCAAGTGCATTTTAATGATGTTAAAGCCTTCCGAATGGCCTGAAATTTTAAATATATAATTGTTGCAAAATTTTGTCGAGCCATTTGAAACTTTATGAAAATCGGATGTATAGTTTAATTACAGAGACAGTCAAAAGTGTTCTGTTACATTACGGGGAATGGGAAAAAAATCATTGCAAGTGCATTATAATGATGTTACAGACTATGCACTTATGAAGTGCAAAAAAATATACATTCAGTACAATATGGGGTGAAAAAAATAATTATGAAACTAGTTATAATACGAACGCACTTCATTTGCCACGTTTGACGAGCAATTTCCAACTTGTTTATTTTCTTTTATATATATAAAAAAGAAATTTTTTGAATCGTGAAAATTTTCGACATTTATATTTTGGCGCACTTACATCTTTACTTTTCGGGCGTTTTGGACTTTATTATACTATTTTTTTCTAAATGTTTGTATATGAGTTTAGACGGCATGAGCATAGCTTAACCCTTTCAAAAACGGTGTTTGCATGTCACGAACGCCTAATTTTACTTCCAAAACGCCAAATGCACCTAGAATTTTTTTCAAAAGTATTTTGCTGCCATAATATGTGTGAAGAAAAGCTTTTAATTATTGTAAAATAAATTTGTTTGTAAATTCTGGTGACAGTGAATTATTTCAACATTTCAGCAGCAGAAATGTTTTGCTCATGAAAGGGTTAAGCAAACATCGGCCACTTTTTTTGAAAAGAAATTTTCGTCTTATTTTATCGGCGAAAATTTCTTTTCTAAATAAGTGTTGGGAGTTTCCCTAAGCGTTGATAGGATCCTGACTTCCTGTCTGTATGTGACAAAGCTGCTTTATCTTAAGAACTAATGCACTGAATTTCTTAAAGTTTTATGTTCAGTTAGACCTTGACCTAAATTGGTTTTGATTATGGTCGGATGTGTATCACCCGAAAAGTGGCGCTGTTGTGTAGCATTTTTTACAATGTACGTGCTAGCTGTATCTCAAGAATTAATTCACGGAATTCCATCAAACTGCACATTTGTTTAGACAGTGTCATAAATAAGTGCTTACTAGATTTCGGTGAGTACTGTCTAAGAAGGAACGCCGCTGTGCTGTTTTTGTACGATTTCTGATACTTATATATAAATAACTAATGCACGGAATATCATCAAACTTCATATACTGTTAGATCTCGTCAAACTCACGTGCTGATTTAGGTTTGATGTGCATCGCCCAAAAGGAAGCACTTCTATGCTGTGATTTCAGGATTTGCATAATATTTATATCGCGACACCTATTGGATGGAATTACACCAAATTTCATAACTGATACTTTTTACGAAAATCGATGCTGATTGAATTTGCCTTTGAACGTTTAGTAGGAGGCACAGCTATTATATGTTTGGAGAAAGATTTCTATTCGGATTTCCAATCAATTGATGCAATTTAGAGAGAGTGGTTTGCTATATTCAGTTTTGCCGCATCTGGCTGATTTTTTTATTTGGGTATTCCGAGTACTCCTCAGTAAATTTTAATAGTTATATTTACTTTATAATGGACAATACTAGCGTCTCTTTCGTGCACTATTCCCTACGGGAGCTATGGATAAGGGTTAAGTCCATTCTAAATGCAGGTGGGAAGGGTGGGAGAGCAGAGAAACTTGCTCCGCAAACCACGTGATATTTGCATCATCATTTTTTATGTTCAGATTTACGGAACAGATGTCAACATTCCCGCGGCCGCCATCTTGGATGTTTTGAGATTGCTTGGCGATTTTTTTCTGGCGATGTTTTGAGATTGCTGCACAGTTAAGTTTGCTGAATCCAGTGATTTTTTTCGGTTTATGAACGCTACGCGTTCATACGTCAATTTACTAATTGCCGCTTTAACGATTTTAGTGCATTTTTTGAGATTGCTGCACAGCAACATACGTGCATTTACTAACTGCCGCTTTAATAAGTTTCATGAAATTTTCAGCTTGCTGCTCCAGTAGTTTGCTGAATCAAGTGATTTTTTTTCGGTTTATGAACGCGTAGCGTTCATACTTGCATTTACCAATTGCCGCTGAAGGAGTGTCCTGCGTTTTTCAGGATTATATTTTATTATTTACATTTTATTTTAGTTATTATGAATTTATATTATAATATATTATAATATTATTATTCGTTATTTCGTTATTCGAACGCGTAGCGTTCATACTTGCATTTACTAATTGCCGGTTTAAGGAGTTTCCTTCGTTTTTCAGTTTTATATTTTATTATTATTATTAAATAATAAATCGCTACTTGGCGGAAAAGGGGTTTTCACGCCATGAAAAAATCCCAGATGGTGGCCACAGGAATATATGCCATCTGTTCCGTAAATCTGAAGATAAACAATGATGACGCAATTATCACGTGGTTTGCAGAGCAAGATTCTCTGCTCTTCCAACCTTCCCACCTGCATTTAGAATGGCCTTAACCCCTATCCATCGTTCCCGTAAAGAATAGTACGCGAAAGAGACGCTAGTATGAGCAATGAACAAGTGCAGTTCCTATTGAAGTTGCTTTAACACGTTCGGGACCATGGGTGCATATATGCACCCTCAAACAGAACATACACAATTTGTTTCAGGCACCAGTAAAAAAGAAAAGTAATATTTAGTTTCTTTAATTTGAACATTTTCCTGATTTTTTAAGTAAAGTTGACTTTTTAAAACAAAGTGGTGCAAACAGAATAAAATTTGAGTAAAAGATGCCGGTCCCGAACGGGTTAATAGGTAATTTTCTTCAATGGAACAATGGAACAATCAAGCAGGTGTGTGGATTCCCTAGTTGCATGGCAACTTTACATCCAGGCTAAGAGTAAATCCTGTTAGAATGCAATGGGAGCCTTGGAAAAAAGAGCGTTTAAACGCGGCTAGTAGCCACGAAAAAATGGAGAGTAAAAGCTAAAGAGATAGACAATTTTTATGAAAAAATTGTTAGTAGAACTAGTAGGGAAAAAAAAAAGTTCCATATGATCCACATAAATGTCCAGGACAGGCGAAAAAGCTACCAAAGGAAGCCCCATAAAAAAAAGACTCAATTCAGAGACCATACATTAAATATAGCATGTTAAGTAAAAAAGTTTAACACAGTGAATAAAAGAAACAAAACTAAATATTTACATATTTACAAGAGAATTTAAATTACTTAAAATAAAAAAGAATAATAATGTAAGAAAAAGCTACAGTGAGGAGAGTTCAAACCAAATAAACAGTTAAATGCAAAAGCCGAGGGGATCAAACGACAGCAAGAGGACGGCGTCCACCCAGTCTAGTAATTTGAGGAGAAAAAACATGAAAATAAAGGAAGTAAGAGTAATATCATGAGAAGAGCATAAAATACAAGAAAAGAAGTTTTTTTTTCTTTTTTTTATAACTTTTTAAACAAACAACACAGACAAAAAGAAGGAAAAAATTTAGCAAATGAAGAGCTTAATCTTCGTTAATGTTGATCTGACTAGCAAGTTTATCAAATTCAGTTAGTATAACCATCAATTTTTGCATCGGATTATCGAGGTTCTTAGTCTGAGTTGAGATGTTCTTTATACATTTTAGGAATTTAGTGATTTGAAAGATTTGTTTGACTTCGTTGAAAGTATCAAGAATGTCTTTAATATCATTGGTGTAATTAGTAGGAGCATTAGAATTTTCAATAGTAGGGGAGGAATGGGTGTTTGCGGTAGTACTATCATTGTTATCAGAGTTTAATTCTACATTACTTGTAGAGGGTTCAGAGTCTTTAGTATTTTTGGTATAATTATAATTCTTAAATATATCCGCTAAGATTTGGGTTTCTTGGGATAGATTGCTGACGCTATTACTTGTTTTTCGGTTCTGTTTATTTTCGAGTCTATAAGGATTTTTTGGACAACCACGGAAATTCGCTGGGTGCCCCAGTCCACAATTGGCACAAGTGGGTTTAATACGCCCCTTGTGGTGACAATCTGTACTTAAATGTTGATCTCCGCATTTTACACATTTGGCATCGAAGCCACACACTTCTGATGCGTGACCGTAACCCTGGCATTTGTAACACTGTTTTACACGATTTTTGCTAGTAAAAGCTTCAATCTTAACAGAAATATAATGTATATTGTTAATTTGGTAAATTTCTTCAAAGTTCTTACGAGGGATAACATTAACCATGTATATTGGCATTGTTTGGTCAGTTTTACGATTTTTAAGCATGGCAGCCCTAGTGACTGCAAAACCATGCTCCCTGAGACTATCTTCAATAATTTTAGTATCGGTGTAACAGGGGAGGCCCCTAATGCATATTTTTTTGGGTCGAAGTTCTTTAGGATCAAGAGTTGTATATTTCTTTTTGTTTTGGTCTAGCCATTTCTGAGTAGATTTAAAGTCCTTATCAGAGTTACATTGTATAACAATGCGTTCGCCTTTTAGCGTTATTTTTGGTTTTTCCAAGTTTAACACCGTAATTTCATGAGCTACCGCCGCCCAATTGCTGTCGACTTCGACGTAGAAAGGGTTAACAGAATTTTTAACTTTGACAGTATTCTGAGTATTATCACTAACATTTGACTCATCCATTTCTATATTTTCAGTAAGGGTAACTTCATTAGCGATATTCTTATATTTATTACTTAGAGGGATAGGTGAACTCTCCTCTGAAAGAGGACGCTTAACGCCTTTCTTAACTGCATTGAAAATTTCGTTTTTAAGGTTAGTATTAGTAAGAAAAAAATTTGGAGTTTTTTTATACTTAATAGCGCAAAAAAAAAAACTAAAGATAGCTGAATTTAACAAATTATCATGGGTTGGCTCCCCAAGCAAAGTAAAAACATCATGACAAGTTTTTCTTACCTCTTCTTGTTCAGAGGCAGAGTCAGAATACCCAGCTTTAGCCTTAATATCCAAGATATATTGGTCTACGAAGGTGTAAAAATCACCCAGTATAGTCTTTGAATAGTCCTCAAAGTTCGAAGAAAATCTATCAAATTGGTCTTTGAAATTACTGTTTAACGTTCCATTACATATTTTGTCGATAACTTCCTTGATATAATAATCTTGATCATCAGTAGCCGTCATAATGCAGCACTAAATAGCGAGCGAAAAACTATTCTAACGAACCGCCACACCTGCCATTCACACTGCGAAAAATATAACATGCGATGGAGCCAAAGCGATATAAGTAAGCGTGCAAACTTAATGCTGGAATCGGGCGTAAATTAACACACTTGCGCCATCTTGCGGACGGAGTGATAATCCACATACGCGTGGTTTTAGGGCGGTGCATATTTTCTAAATCTTTAGCCATTCATGGGAGTGAATTTTGTTTTGCCACATTTATTGCAATATAATGGCGTAGCAAAAAGCGCATCCATATGCACATGGCACCACCAGGTTTTCTTCACCTTGTCAAATCGACTTCATTTATTAATGAAGTTGAAAGAAACTTTATAATTTTAGTGGTATGAGTAAAAAACAGTTAGGTATTTACCTGTAATTCACACTCCATCCGCTACGTGGCGCGTGACCTTGATTGATGTGACCTCGCTTTTAATCTTGCGGTTACTTCTTCCATTTAAGATAGGACGCTTACTTATATCGCTTTGGATGGAGCAATCACCTCACATGACCCCTCACAACAGAGCTCCAACGCCTACTGATGAAATGAGATGACTGATGGAAATGATGAGAGAATATATTCTTCTCCTCCCATAAATAAAATGACAAAAAATTGCTGTTCAACTTTTTCTGGTGTGAATTTAATATTTCTAAATAAAAAATCCGCTACATGCGGCCACACTGGTTCTATTATTAAGTTTGTTCTTCTAACTCTCATACGTGTTTTACCCTATTGTGGCCAAATTCGGTCGTTTTACTCGTTGATCGAATACGGATTATTATCTTATGATTTTTGTAATGAACATTTTAGCTTTATCTTATTGTCTATCGTATATCGAATTTAAATATTAAAAATGCACATGTTCAATTAATTTGAAATTATAATACTCAATAGGGGCATAGTTGTTTCCTGCTTTTTTATCTCAATGATCGGCGAAACTGTATTAAATTAAAAAAAAAAAAAACTTTGTTTTATATTCATACTAGCAGCCTTCGCCAGCTACGCTGGTCGGTTTCTCCAAACAAAACTTTAATCAAACGAAATATATCGGTGTATTTGATCATGTGTTCTATAGCAATATATACATTTATCTCCAATGATCTTCGCATTGCTGAAAACAATATGAACGCCATTACTGTTTTATATCTTCTAATATCTCAGACAAAATTTGGACTACTAAGAAGCAAATCTTTTTGTTGATTATTTACAATTGAATATGTAAAAGAACAATATTTAGCATATTAAAATCATCCCTGAAAATTAAAAAATGCATATATCATCAAAATCCGTTCAGTAGAAACTTCTAATAAGACTAATTTTTTATTATCGGGTTCACCAGATTATAAAACATTCATCTATAATTCTATAGCAAAGCAATGTAGCAACAATATGTGTTATATACTAAAACCTTTCCTGAAAAATTATCTAACAACCAGTGCTAATTTCATCGAACTCAACTTAGCAGAATCTTTTGAAAAGGCTAATCTTACAAAATAGGGTTCGCTGATTAAAGAACTTTCACACATAATTCTATAACTAAGCAACACAGAATGATATGTGTTATATACGAAACCATTTCTTGAAAATTTATCTAACAATGTAAGTCTTCTCAAAATCCATTCAAAAGAACTCAAGTTGTAAGTAATCGGACCGAAATTGCTATTTGTATTTTATATGTGGACTTATAGTTAAACATATCTTTCATAATCGCGTTAATGTGAGAAACGGGAGGGGCTGTGTTCAAACACAGTCGCACCTGTCAAACTAATCGTTCCGTATTTTTCGTTGTTTTCTTCGAACCTTGGATTTCCTTGGGTAAATACGGGTTAGGTTCCTTTAGAAATACCTCCACGGAGGGCACTTCCCCCCCTTACGGCCCATATCCCTCGTGTTGATAATTGGCCGACATAAACACAAACATCAACATTGTAGCTAATACACCGATTGGCGATTTATCCGATTTTTTTAAAGTACGTTCTATTTTTTACCCCCCTTAGGGGTGGCATTTTAGAAAAACCTTTCTTAGCGGCACTCTATGTCATAAGAAGTATTTTTACCCTAAATTTCAGGATTTTAGGTTCAGTAGTTTTGGCTGCGCATTGATTAATACAAAATCCAGACTTTCTTTCATATATATAGATTTGTTGAAAATTTTCCACGAGGGTCAAGCAGAATGTAAGTTTCCCACGGCCCATTAAAAAAAACAAAATACAATTATCTGGAAAATTTTATTACAAAAGATACAACAATGTTTCTGCTACTTCTGAATATAAGAACCACCGGAATTGTAACGCTGTTCATAGCGTACGTTAAGTTTTGGTAGTCATATAAGGCAGCCGCTCGGGAATGGAGTCAGCGTGTCACAGTTGTCAATACACGCTCATTACTCTGTAACGATCCTATTGAGTTTTTCGTTGCCCTCGTCGGGGTATCGCTGCCGAAAAGTTAATGCTGCTCCTGTGCGTTTGGTTTTATGTTCGGGCGAAAGGTTCTTCACCAAACGTGACGCCAAACTTCTGGAACAACAGTAGTTTCATGATGATTTCATGTATCGCTGATCTTTTCTGCAGCGATACCACGACGAAGGTAACGAGTACCTCAATACACAGCTGCCAACTTTTACGCTTTTTTTGCTACCACTAAAATTCAATAGAGATTTTCACTTTGTTTAATCGTGAGATTTTGACGATCACATAACACAATATTTACTATAAAATGATAGTGGTAGGTAGAAAGCGTAAAAGTTGGCAGCTATGCTCAACAGAATCGTTACAGGTGATTTGACGTGGGTTGACAACTGGAGAGCTAAGTGGAAGAACATGTTAACCCCTTAAATCTCGCCCCTGTCATATTCTCGGGCTGTGTCTTTTACTCATATTGTTTGATTCCCACCAGTTTTATAAAATAGTGAAATTGGCTATATTTTAGTATCGTTTTTACTGTCATTAAATAAGGTGAATATTTCTTTTTCATTAAAGTAGTGCCAATAAGCAATTTGAATTATTACACCGTAATTTAATTCGAGCGTGAAGGGGTTAAGTAACAAAAATGACATTTGAAGAAATTTGAAGTGAAAGTTTTTGCTGTAAATTTTAATGATTTATTTTCTGTTTGATACCATGTGTTTGAAATATTAGCAGGTATGGTACTAAACTATCTCAGAAATACGTATTCATATTTAATTTTCAAATATTAAAAATTATTAATATTATTGACATTATTAAATATTAATGAATAATGTCTCAAATCTTCAAGACTAAATGGAATCTTAGTATTTTAGCTTCACTATGTGATAGGATACCTCATAACGCTTTCATCCAAAAGATTTTTTTTTTTTTAATGTAGCATAACATGTTCCTCCACTCAGCTCTTCAATTGTGTCAATCTCGCTCCACTCCCAGACGGAAGACTTCCATGACACTGGATTACAAAAACTTATATCACGTTATGACATATGTTGCAATTCCGGTGGTTAGTTACATGCTTGAAGTCTCGCATGTTCGTATATTAGTGATGGGCAGAATGAATGATTTTACCACTCGAATTAATCTTTTGGACATGCGCAAAAGCACAGCTGCCAACCTTTGTTTTTTTTAATTCAATTTCTCCCAGAAATTTTGTATCAAAAAATGAAGTTTCTTTATTAAATTTCTTTATCTAACCCAAAGCGATATAAGCAAGTGTCCTATCTTAGATGGGAGAGGTAACCGAGAGATTAAAGGCGAGGTCACACCAATCAAGGTCGCACGCCACGTAGCGGACGGGATTAAAGGAAGATGCCTAAATGTTCTCTTACTTCACACCACTAAAATTGTAAAGTTTTTTTTTTTTTTAAACTTTAATGAATAGCTGAAATATCTCAGACAAGGCGAAGAACACTTCGTGGTGTCAAGTGCATGTGGACGACCCTCTCACTACGCCATTATTTTGCAATAAATGTGGTAAGCAAAATTCAGTTCCATGATTGACTAAAGATTTAGAAAATATGCGCAGATGGTAGATATCCTGTCATGTATGACGTCACACTAAAAGCCCGCGTATATTATCACCACCCCCCCCCCCCAGAAGATGGCTCAACTGTGTTAATTTACGCCCGATTCCAGTATTAAGTTTTTACGCTTACTTATATCGCTTTGATCTAACCTCTTCGTGACAAGCGTATTTTACAGAATTTTTAATCTTTTATCACCGGTTTTTTTGGTGAGAATAATCACGGATTCTGAGCACCTTACGTGGCACATATACCGGTCGCTCGTCCCCAAGGTGTTAGATTGAATTAATTTAAGAACCTCATAATAATATATAAATAATTTTTATTTTTGAAATTTCTGAAGGTGATTAAAACATGAAGGCCGACAACTATGTTTATTTATTTATTTATTTTTTTTTTTACAAACTTTCTTCTGGTTATTGATTAAAAATATATACAAAATTTTGAAATTATGTTTTGTGTTTGGCCGAATGATTCATTCGATAATGAAATCATTCATTCTGCCTATCACTAGCGTACAAGAGTGAAGTCTAAATTTATGACGCAATAATCAGAAACAAAGTAGTGCCAATGCATGTAAAATCATGAAAATTGTTGAATCACTTCTCGTGGGATATTTTTACTTCAAAAGTGTAATTTAGGTGATTCTTGATGGGGAAATTATTTTGTATTTGTAGGTATCGCTAAATGTGTGTTAATCAATGATATTTTCTGTAAATATATTTCGTATTAGTTCATTGCATGTGTTTTGTAGAGACTTTTTAAATGAAGCAGCAGACTGTAATATTTTATTTTTCACACTATTTAATTAATATTTCACAAACAAAATATCCGCTTAGGGACCACAACTCACACTCGCTGAGATCCACAAGCTCAACTGGTAAAAAAAGAGAAAATCAACGACAGTATGCCTGTGCAGATAGAAAAACAGAGTACGTGTTTTATTTCTCCCTATGCAGAAAAGAGGCTTCATATTTCATTTTAACACAACTGAAATATATTCAATTAAGAAATATACAAGCAATTTTAAAACTAAACAACAACATGTTATTGTATTATATTATATTTTATTTATATGCCTGATTCAGAAGGGCCAAGCTTCTACGGATCTTTCGTAAAAAGTAGGTTAATTTAACCCAGGTTTTATAACTTTCACAAAAGAATTTATTTTAACACTAGAAAGACGGCGAGCGGTCACTTTGACAGCTACCAAGATAATATATTTAGGCTCGAACCAGAAATTTCTTTATAAAACTAGTTTAAATAATACAAAAGAAATAGTTAAATAAATAAGTTAATAATTTAAAGTAAAAATTCTGGTGTCAAATATTTTTATAAAATTTGAGTAAAATTCCCCGTCTTTCTAGTGTTAAGAAATGAAACTATAAAACTTACACATGCAATCGAACAATATACATGTATTCTGGATTGTCTAGTTGTCATGCAACTGTACATTCAATGTAAAGGTGATTCGACCTGTTGAGGCGTAAGGAGCCATGAGATAAAATTGTTTAAATGTGGTTAACCCTCAGAGCGGCGAGCAATTGCGTGCCTGGAATGTTGAATTTACACAGGAAAATTAGAATAATTTTATTTCAAAATAAGGAAAAGCAGTTTTACAGTTTTTTCCTTTAAAGTTTTAAAAGTAAAATTTAATTAAATTTTTTCTGTGGAAATCTTCATTAAAATTAGATGGGATATAAAAATATCCCATCGCCCCTCAAGGTGTTAAGCCACGAAATATAAAGTTCTAGAAAACAGGAATTCTGCTTTTTCAGAATTTAGTATCGCCCCCTATGAAAAAAATATGTACACGTATATATAAATAGAACAAAGCATATTTCAATTTTAAGACTTACAGTACACGCTTTTATTTTATGTAAAATGACGTCGTTCGCATCCGCTTAATAATTCCACATTTACGATCCCCTCTTAAACAGAATTTAATTTAAACAATGAATTTAATTTAATTATAACCAATATTAAAGTATTGTCTTATTTAACCCTTAAATGCATAGGGTAGAATGCGTTCCCGAAATTTCATAATTCAGAGAATCGGAATTCATACCAGAAAATATAAATGGTAAATTTCGGTTTATTTAATAATGAAATGGCTGTTATTAAATGGAGTGAAATTTTCTTTTTTTATTTTTCTGGTGGAAATACGGAATATGTGAATAAAAAATCCAATAAATAGGGAACAATTATTGTATCAAAAACGATACCATATGCATTTAAGGGTTAAGCGTCTTAATCATGGAAATATTTTCTCACAAATATTTTTGGTGTCAGTTTGACAGGTAAAACAGTCAGATGCATTACAGGTTGTCACAATATGGCAGAAACGAAGGACTTGACTACCACAAAAGTAAATTTACACCAGTTAAAATTAATATCTGTTTCTGCCATTATTTATGACTGAAATTTCGCAATAGTAACGCCTTTAAGTACAGAGAAAATTTCTATATAAATTTACTGGTGGAAGCGGTTTTTAACCCTTTCCTGCAGAGTGTGCCCGGGTCGGGATACCTAATTTTAATTCAAAACTTACAAACGGCACGAAGAATATTTTAATAAAATTTTTCATTAACAATGAAAGTGTAAGGTAACAAGTTTTTAATTTCGAAAAAAGTCGTATGTAAATTCCGTTGTCAGTCGATGATTTCATCATTTTGGAACAAAATTTGCCTGTGCCGGAAAGGGTTAAGGATATGTCAGTTCCTTTTTGTTAATAGTTCCATTTTGGGAGAGAATAAAATTGCGTAGTATAATAGAGAGTATTAAAAATTGCCAACTTTATAACAGCTGTTTCATATTTTTCTCTAAAGTAAATGTTTTTTCGCATATTCTTACGTATTTGCCATCAAAAGATCTTAGAATATAAATCATATAACACACTCAATTTTTATTTCTGCAGTCATCATTATAGATGCGTGTAATTAAGTTTATATCACTTAGATTTCGGTTCAATGAATTTGTAGTGAAATACTGTCATTTGGTTTTCCGATTTTCTAATTTGACCCAGGAGATTTCAGCTTGTATAATAGATGTACACATCGTTAATTAGCATATGTTGAGAGAAAAAAAAAGTGTATTATAATCGGGAGTATTAAAAAGTGCTACTTTATAACACGTGTTTCATATTTTTCTCTAAAGCAAATATTTATACGCATATTGTAACGCATTTTGTAAATACTCCCGTCCCAAATTAGTTGCGACATTTAGGTCGAAAATTTTGTCCCAAATTAATTGCTACATTTCAAGTGGGTGGAGTTATAAATAACTTCCGATGCAGTTTAGTAGATAGACACCATTTTGTAAGGACTCTACCACCAGTATACCATAAAGATAATTTTGATCCTAAAGAATTAATGATTCATTAGCTAGAAGGTACTTTTATGCGATTACTGGTGGAAGAATCCTTACAAAATGGGGCGTGGCTTAAGAGCGTGAGAACCCTGGATTTTTTAAACAAATTTGGTACTTATTTAAGGAGAGACGGAGGGAATGCTTGGTAAGTAAATGTTGTTGATTGATAGCATAGTACCGTGAAATCTCTGAAAAATGTTCAAACAAATTCATAAAGTCATCAGTATCAATAATCAGTACAAGAGTAATCAAATGTAGCAACTAATTTGAGACAGAGGGAGTATTTCAATTGTATTTTAGTGGGTGAAGCTGAAATCCAAGAAATGCTACCAGTTTTGCATGTTTCTCCACTAAATATAATATGAGAATAGGCAGTGATAAAAAATGTATCAGTTAGTATGCAGGCAGAAATAATAATACTACGCCCCTTAGGGGCAGACCTTAGGTTATCGGCTGGATATTCCGGAAGCCAATTCTTAGATTATTTCCAGTCCAAGAACAAAGTATAAATAGATCCTCACACCGCTGCATCAGTGTTCTTAACAAGGCAGTTTCATTTATTCATAAAACTGCCGCTATTTCCGAACAGCAATATTATCCATATTTAACTATTTGCGGTATCGGTATCCGCAGATGCCAAACATTCTTTTTTTTTTATAATCAAACAAAACGTTTATATATATTAAATAACAGTCACAATGTAACAATCACAACGAAACTACAAAAACATTTTTTAAAATAAATTTTCCGGTGCAAATTAAGCTTTTTCGAGTTTGAAAAGAAACTGGAACTTCACTAGTTCTATATCATGTGTACCTGTAGGTTTAGTATGTAATATTAAATTTACGTTAAATTAAAAATGTTCAGCTGTAACTAGAAAAAGGAAACACTCCTTATTAACTCTGCGACAAATTATGGTAGAAGAAATTTACTGGTTCCAAACTATTGTAAATAAAGTCTATTTTTAAATGATGTATATAAAATTTGTTTAGGGGGTCATTTACATACCAAAACGAACTTAAACTTTGTTTTTTTTTTCAGTAGCAATACGCAAGTTTGACACCATAAATATATTCTACACCCTTCCTTTAGCCTCAATACAAATTTTCATGACATTCGTTTTATTAATTTCAGAGAAATTAATTATTTTAAAATGAGCATGTTTTAGGGGCTCTATCCAAATTGAAGTTCGGTACTATATCACTTCTGTTACTGTATTATTTCTTGACAATATGACCTTTTAACTCTCTTAATATGTATCGACTATTGTGAAGCCAAATGTTTCAATAAAATTAGTAAAATATATTTTTTTTTTCAAATTACTCTTTTATGCACATCATAAACGACCCCTTAAACCATGAATTTGGCGTTATTAAAGCATAATGCGAAACCTACTTAAAAGACAAATTTGAAATTGAGATTTTTAATAAAACGAACATAATAAATTTAAATCTGCCAAAAAAGTTGTAGGCTGCAATTCATCTTTTTTTTTTATATTAATTTCATAATTCATAATTCATATTATAATTTTTTTAAGACTTCAAATCTAATGTATTTATGTTTCATTTTTTTAATATTCAAAGTTCACAAAAAATTATCACATTAGGATTACAATTTCAGGAGTTATTAACCCCTTAATTCTCGCTCCCGTGATATTCACGGGCTGAGTCTTTTATTCAGATAGTTTGATTCCCACCAGTTTTATAAGATAGTGTAATCGGCTTTATTATGATACTATTTTTCCTGTGATTAACCCTTAAATACCTGAATTTTCAAAATCATTGTAATAACGTTTTTCGGCTTTCATTTTTTTAAATAAATCATATTTTGTTTTAAGTGAGGTTTACGCCTAAAAAACAGTTTGTTACTAATCGACAATACTGGTTTTTAATTGAAAAAATAATTTTCCTTGATAAAATTCTATAATATTAAACACACAAGAATTTTAGGAACTCTAATAAGAAATAAATTTTACTTGCTCACTGCAGAACAAAATAGGGTATTTCGCAAGCTTCCAAACAAAACAAAAAGAACAACTAGCAACAGTTGAAAAAATAAATCTATCTTTATTCTTAAATAGCACAAGTGTTGCCATCTACATATTGAAAATCGATTCAATAATATTTTCAGAATGTATTTTATTGGCAACATTAGGCATTATAGCTTCAATATTATTCTAATAGTACTTTAGAGCCTAAATTAGGTATGTTGCCGAAAAGCAACACCCGGCATTTTAAAGTTAAATAACGTGAATATTTCTTTTCCAAAAAAGTGATGCCTATAAGCAATTTGAATTTTAAAACGGTAATTTAATGCGACCGTTAAGGGGTTAATAAAAATATAATTTAACATTTGAAGATCTAAATTTTAAATATTCATAATTCAAAAACTTATCCACCAAATGACTTGAAATTTCGTTCCCGAGCATGGTTTAAACCGAAGATTTCAAATATGCTGCCAAAATTAGGTGTTGTCATTAAAAATAAAATTGCCTGGTTTTGATTTGTAGATGGCCCCTAAGCATATTTTAAATACATCATTCAAAAGTACACTTTATTTCCAATTGTTTGGCACTAGTAACTTTCTTGTATTATAGCTAGTTGCGGAGTTAGTAGGGGTGCTTACTTTTTTGCCCACTACTGTACAATTTAACCCCTTCAAGGGTAAGTAATTGTGTTTCTGTAATGTCGAACTCACACCGGAATCTCCAAAAAGATTTATTGCAATGTAAGTAAAAGCAATTTTACGACATTTTTCCACCAGAGTTACAAAAGTAAAATTTAATAAATTTTTTCTGGTGCAAATCTTCATTAATCGTAGGTGGGATAAAATATATCCCACCGCCCCTCAAGGGGTTAAAACATACCGAGTTTACAGAATAATGTATAGTTTAGATTTTTGTTCTCTCACAAAACGTAATGATTGTGTGATTTTTTTTTATTCAAAAGAGAAATGGAACAATTTAATTATAAATGTTTTACTATTGAATTATTTTACGCTTATATCTATTTTCTTTTATAGGTAAGAATTCAAGTTTCCCTGAGAGAGATGGGATTTTTTCACACGCATGGACTACAGCCAGCCTTTAATTGTATGGTATCAATTCAGTTTAACAGAAGCTATTTGTAATATATACAAACATGTAAATACTTTTCCAATATAAAAATATCACACATGCCATGATCTCGATATTATTACGAAACCCAAACAAAGCCAAACATGTTTTGAACGAAAACGTTTTATTAAGGAAAATTATCTTGTTTTGTATAATGCTCAGAGTTTTTCAAAATAAATTTTAAAAACATTCCTGATTTTAAAAGTGTTCGAATTGAGTCATACTCTAGAAAAAGATAGACATGGTGGCATCTATACAAGGCTGACACGGGCAACTATTTTTTTATTCTATTTGCACCACCATTTTTAGAAAATAAATTTTATAGTATCTGCAAATGCATCTAAAACATAGCTGCCAGCATCTTACGCTTTTTTGTGCCACAAAAAATTTTATAGTAAATTTTACGTTTTTAAATTGTCGTAATCTGCCGATTAAACAAGGCAAAAATTTCTATTAAATTTGTGTGTTCTGAAAAAGCGGAAGAGTTAGCAGCCACGATCTGAAACAAAATCCTGCAAATATTGACTAAAATTATATAAAAGATTTCTTTCTTTTTAAAAAGTGGTGGTAAAAGATGAAAAAAAGTCGCCAGTGGCAGCACTGCTGGCTAATTCCAGGAAAATTTGTCATGTCTGTCACACAGCTGAAAATCGCTATACTTTTTTGCCACCGTTATTTTCGAAAAGTTTGCTTCGCGTTATTCAGTTGAGATATCTCCGATAAAATAAGTCACATTTTCCCTTTCTAAAATACTGGTAGCTAAAAATCGTAGTATGTGACAGACGTGAAAAGTTTTTGTGGAATTAGCCTGCTAAGAAACATGCTATTTCTTTTACGCTAATATGCAGTACTGCGAAATTTTCGCGAATACTTCATGTGCGCATTTCTTTCATGTTTGTCATGCTAGGTTGAAATGTATGAAATATGTATAGGTGAGTATATGCAATGCATACTTGCCAAATTTACTAAAGAAATTAATTCAAATAGATTTTATAGAGAAACATGATTTTAAATATATAATGATACATCAAATAACTTTTCTGGTTAGTTACGCGTATAATCTGGGTCAGTTTAGCTCACATTTTACGGGAATTTATTTGAATTTTGGCAATTATGTGCAATGTGATCCAAAGTTATAATATAATCAAAAGTTAATTTGATAATAACTTTTTAACGAATTGAAGTACAGTTGGGGACAAAAAAAGTGAAGTAACACATTTAACAAAGTACTACTATTCGTAAAAAGCTGAAATGGTTAAATGACACAAGAATTTAAAAACCATTTATTGAAAAATAAATTAAAACTTTTCTTCTTGTACGAAAGAAAAAATATATTACTCCGTAATGCCAGTGCCAATGTGGCATTTAGAGATTAAAACTAAGTGGTCCAAAAATGAATAACCGGCCTCCAAGGGGTTTTGTTTTAATGAAATTTAACTTTTTCTATACACTTAAATGTTAATGAAAGATAAACTATCGTAATTCTTAATCCTTTATTAATTGAATGTCAGACACAATTAGTCATAAGATGAATGTATAGTAATGATGAAACTTTAAAAAGCTTTTGTCTCAATTTTGAAAGAAGCATTTTCTCACATATTCCAGTTTGATCTTTCGCTCTTTAAACTTCATTAAACTTTGTTACTCTAATACATAAGCTATTAAATTATTCGAATACTTATATAACAGAAATTATATTCATTTTTATAAAATGCATCTTTCAACTTACATGAAATATTTTAGCTTGCGAACTTCTTAGGCAGCACAAATCATAAATTTAATATTCCGCTACATAAGTTTGTAACTATTTATAACAAACTTAAATAATGTATATTGCTAGCCTACGGTTTGGTTCTTTAACGACGTGGTGATAATTTTTAGGTTTTTAAGTCTGATGAAGAATACTAACAAATAATTGAAATATTTGGTCTTTTTAAAAAACCTATTCAAAATATTTTTAGAGCTTTTTACGATTTACTATGTGTGTAAAATATGTACAACAAATTCATTAAACTGAAAATAATAGTGTTATTCCAATACGTTATAACATGTGGCATTTAAAGTTCTTCGTACCTTTGTTCCTCCTACCAACCTCTCAGAGAGAGGTTTTTCCATACCTCTGATCTTGAAATTCTCCATCAACTTCAACCTCTCGTTGTGGGCTTAACTCTAGGTTGAACCTGAAATCGAATTCACCATTTACTCAACCTGCCGAAATCGGAGGTAAAAACAAACCTGGAGTTGAGAAACCCAACAAGGATTCAAATGATAGGTTATTGAACCGCGCATGTCCAGTTTAAGAAAGATGGCGTTCGTTTTAAACTTGCTTTGATGCTTATTTTTTTTTAGACAAGGCTGTTTGTGATTTATTGATAAACGAAAAGTTAGTGATAAAAGATGTTATTATCCTCTTCAGTTCCGAAGCTAAAATAATAATAGAAATGCTTATTCATTGTTTTTTTCCAAACAAAGTGACATCGTAAATAACAGAAAAAATATTTTTTCTAAAATTGATCCTTTAGGGGGGCTTAGTAATTTAGGTTAAAAAATATGGATCTAAAACTACAAACCCCTTAAAACATCAATTACCTAAATTAATGCAATCACCATTAACCTAAATTAATGCAATCACAAATTTAACAGCTTTACACTAGTAAATAATCTACAAATTCTCAAAATTATTTATTGAAAATGATTTAAGATAAATACTTATGAAAATTTCTCACTTTCTTGGTCATACTCTCTTTTGGGTATTTTTAGGCATTTTGCAAACTCAGATGAAAATAACATTTATTTTATGTAGGAATCGGCTTAGATGCTACCATTTATTCGTTTGTTTTGAACGTAAAAAACATTCGGCTATTAAGAAGTGATGTGAAAATGTAAAAAAATCTTACATTTTAGTTTTTATAAGGAAAAGAACAGAGGTCCCCGTTTGGGGACCGAGGGACCGAAGAGGTTAAAAAAACGCTTCAGATATGTTTTTGATTTCCTACCCTGACGGAGGACAATAACCATTTTTCCAAATGGTTAAAAAAAAGTTTTATTCGATTTCAGCTCCTTCTCCCTCACGTTCATATTTGTTTAAAGCATGAATTTTCTTTTAAGTATTGCGTATATGTGGTCAGTTGTTCATAACAGATAAATAATAATTAG
Organism: Maratus speciosus; assembly: GCA_963932465.1. Taxonomy (NCBI): domain Eukaryota; kingdom Metazoa; phylum Arthropoda; class Arachnida; order Araneae; family Salticidae; genus Maratus; species Maratus speciosus. The sequence goes on along the minus strand of OZ010789.1, from coordinate 285,494,319 downwards.
CTTTTTAATTATATATTTTGTATGTTTGAAAAAATAATTTTTGTTTTAAAGAGACATTTTTCAGAGGACTTTTTTTTTTCTAAAATTCCGTACTACATTAAGAATGTTTTCGGCCTTCCTTTACAATTATTAAGTAATATCTCTAAAAAAATCTTCTATAATAACCTACACATGATTTTTTTATGACCTCTTGTTTCTCAATTTTTTCTGCCTTCATGCTATTTTATCCAAGTTATTTTAATTGAATCTGTAATCAATTACATTCGTTAAATAAACAAGTAATATAAAAATTTTGTTTTTAAAGTCAATTCCTACTTAGGTCATCAAAGAAAAATTTAATATAATCCCTGAAGCTAATATTAGTTTTTGTTGCATTAAAATATCTCATTTTGTTGATTTTCTATAAGCAAGTCGGTTTACAATGGAACTCTATGGGAATTTGACGAAATAATAGAGATATCGCCAAGTTGGCATCACTTTTGGCGACCAAATTTGGCGATATATCGCCAAGTTGGCGACAAACTTTGCGGTATTTGGCGACAGAACAGGGTCCCCCCTATGGTAACCCCTTATTGAAAATACTTTTATTGATCTTCAATAAACAATGGGCGCCATTTTGTTTCACATGCAAAACTAAAATTAATTAATTAAAATTTAATTAATTAATTAATATTTGAAAAAACTGTATTAACATCAATTGTCATCCAGTACAAGTTTAAAAAATTTATTTCAACTTGATAGTATGAATAATGAGTATTTTATTAACGATTGAAAATTTGAGCAAGATATATAAATAAATAAATATAGGGAGAGTGTGAACTAATAGAAGGAATTGAATGAAACATATGTGCACTAGAAATAAACCTATGAAAATATCTTCATATATGTCACATAACGGCAGTAGAAATTGGAGGCACTCATGTTTTAATGGGGTTACATTTAATTCACACAAGCGTGTTGGCCGACTGGTTAATAAAGAAAACAGATGAAAATAAATAATGGAGAACAGTCAACTGAGATAAATTTCACTTTTATTTAGTATATCAAAGAACAGTTTTGCGAGGGAAATGCTCATTTCACTCGATGATAGACATATGATTTACTCCAGGAAGTTATTGAAATTTGTGAAGAAAAAATGAACTCCACGCCCACTTTCGAACTCTTACAAGACATTCCATCTTGACTCTGAATTCCCACATTTATTCTCTTTACACTACCTCTTTTGCATACGTCGACACCCGTACACTGTTCTGCCCACTGTCTGCAAGCCGCACATTGTAATGCCCGCTGTTCTGCATCGCATACGTTTCTGCATTTTCTCTCTGCACTTCGCCGTATTTTCCCCCAGCTCTCAGCCAATTGGCACATCATTTCACTACTCAGCCCCTTTTCTGGCTGTAGCAAACAATATTATACTTCACCGACGCAAAGTTACAATGTAATCAGCTAATACTTCTCCTCGAATCATATTTACTTTATGGACGGTTTATTTATACTTCCGGTCGGATTTAATTTTGAGGTGAACCAGTTTCCTGACGCCAAAGATTATTCCTGAATATTCTAAAGCCCGGGAATGGGACGCACAAGATATAAACAAAAATTAGTCTCGGTCGTCGAGACTGCCTCTGAAAATAACTCCCCCCCCCCCCCACCAGACGATAAAAAAGAAAAATGAATTTATTTCTGCGTAAGTTTTAAAGCATTTAAATATTTTAGAAGACACCTGGATATCTTTAAATAGAAGAAAGAAAATAAATAAATAGGTTTTTAAACGGGATAAATTATGATTATTAGCAAATAAATAATTAGCAACTGATATTTTAGCAACTAAATAAAGAATTTAGGGGGATTTTATATACTGGGTTTTAATAGCGAATTTTAATAGGAAATTAAATAATAAAAAGTTTTATTAAAGAAATGTAAATAGTTAGAGTCATTTTTATATTTACGCACTTTGGAATAAATATAATTAGGTGGATTAGGATCTTATGATGATTAATAGACTAGGGATTTAACTTAATAAGCCGTTATACTATATGGAATCTGAAAAAGGGATATTTATATAGAATAATTGTAATCTTGACGAAAGGATTTAAATTTTGTAAGATTAACGATATTCGTTGCAAAAAATAAATAAATGAACCTATCACATGATTTACTTTTACTCTACTTAATGCTGATAGTTTAATCAGATAATTGTACAGATTAAAGAAAATAATCTTCTTTTTTATCAAGTAACTGTTTTTTAAGATTTTTACTGTAGCGGAAAATATTGTTTTGTGAACGAACAAAACCATCAAATCAAAGTGGTGAAACCAAATTTATGTGTAAGGATTTTTTATTTAAAAATTAAACGCGATACGTATGCATTTCCAATACCCCATTTCGTTTCCTTATTGAAAAGAAACAGATAAAGATGGTGTCAAGCCAGGATACAACTCGCAGAGACGATTGCTAGGTCATTTGATTTCTTTGGCCAATCAGCTAAGTACTTTTCAACTTCTGGTTGAATAACCGAAGTTCGAATAATCGCGGCTCTGAAGTTATCGATGAATTTCAAATATTGACCGGCGGTTAGATTTGCTAACCTAAGGTTTCTCAAATGGAATTTGAACCGTGAGTTGAAGGTTGGCTATCTTAAAAATTAAACTATCTATAAATTACTCTAAAATTTTATTTATTTATTATTATTATTATTATTATGTCGCGTTCCCTTTGCTTCCTACAAAATTCATAACCAATTATGAATATTTTGATACTTTATAAAGCCGTTAGCCTGGGAGCAGAAGAGACTGGATCATATGGAATCGGTATTTAAACTCCTTGAATGGCGCCGGTATATTATATATACCACTTAATTTTAATTAGCAAATACCACATTAGCACCAGAATTTTAAAACAATATTTTACTTTATGTAATGTACGTGAAGATAAGCGTTTAGTTATTTTCATATAATTTTTCTCGTAAATCCTGGTGTCGATCAATCATTTTAATATTTTTGCGTCAAAAGTACTTTGCCCCTGAAAGGGTTTAAACATACAGTTACATACTTGCCAATTTCCCCTTAAACTTCCGTAAAATGTGAGTTAAATTGATCCAGGTTAAACACGTTTAGAACCAGAAATTTGCTAAAGAAATTAATTAAAATAGATTTCATAGAGAAACGTGATTTCAAATGTATAATGATACATCAAATAAATTTTCTGGCTCGTAACGCGTATAACCTGGGTCAATTTATCTCCCATTTTACGGAAGTTTGGTTTAATGTTCGCAAGTATGCAGTTACAGTGAATTTCAGAGCCAGACGTTCAGGTCATCGATTTGCCTAGCTAATACAGTACACGGGTGGTACGCTTCAAGGAAAATTTCAGGACAAATATCAGTATTTTTTTTTTTTTTTTTTTTTTTTTTAGAAAAATAAATTTAGGTTAAACGCACGAAATTTCGCTTTATTTAACCTTTTAATGGTCGCATTAAATTATGGTTTAAAAATTCAAATTGCTTATTGCCACCACTTTTTCGAAAAAAAAAATAATCTTATTTAATGAAGACAAAATAATACCATAATAAATCCTAGTATACTATTTTATAAAACTAGTGGTAATCAAACAATCTTAATATTTTATTCAGATTGACACAGCCTGTGAATATCACGGGGTCGAGAATTAAGGGTTTAAGAAAAGATTTTCTATAAGAAAATGCCGGTACCGAAGCATTTCCATGTTTGAAATTTTAGGAGAAGTACGACCCCTGATAACGTTTTGTTGCGTTACTGATATGTGCTTGGTAATCGAATAGGTGTGAATCCATTACTATTCTTCTATTTCAGATGTTTTCTGCTTCTTTTTTTTTTAAATTAATTATTGGTTGCCTTACGGTTTTCATGATAAATGGAATATTTTTAATAAAAGCAAATTTTGATATTAACCCCTTATCAGTGTGGCCCGAATTGGATTCGGGCAAGAACACTTTGCTTGCTTCGTTATTAAAAGCATTTTGTTACCACTAATTTGTAACTGTAAATTTATCTTTATTGATTGTCAGCTATTTTTCGACTAAGCAAGGTAAATATTTTAGTAAGGAAAAAGTGGTGTCCAGCTCCATTTTTAATTTTTTTGTAAGAAAACAAATGTCACTGTTAAAGGGTTAATTACAGATTTATTTTTGTTATTAAAAAAGTAATTTTCGGTTTCAGATTTTTTTAAAAACTTTTTTCTTAAAAAAAAAAAAAAATCTTTTATCGGCGGATTTATATATTTTACGATAAATGGGATATTTTTAATCAAAGTAAATTTTGATATTAATTACAATTAAACATTTATTTCCATTATTAAAATAAAATACTTATTTAAACTTGATAAAAGGATCTATCTTCCGATTAAAAAATTTACATTATAGCGCTTTTTTATTATTTAAAATTTTCATTGCTGTGCAATAATACGTAATACGGTTATTTATTTAAAGCAAACGAAATATAAGAACTGAGTAAAAATATCAGTTTGCTCATACGATATATATATATTTATTTTTTGAGTACTTGGTTTGCTTATTATTACTAAAAATAGATAGCAAAGTATATTTTCCTATGTAAAAGTTAATTCTGAAAATACTATAAAAGTAAAATGTAATATACATGCATTGTTATAACAAGAAATATCAACACTTATTTTTCGAAAGAGGTAAAATACATGCGGCTTGCCACCTACTTTTGCAATGAATAAAATATGTTTAGCAGGCTTATGCATTTTCGAATGGAAAGATATAAGTAAATATTTTGCACGTAGCAACATAATATTGAATGCCATATTTTTTTTTCCTTTTGTTTTGTGGTGTATATTGTTATTTTTCTGTACGTTATTAAAATATGAAATCACAGAAAGGGAAATATGCTAAATAATGTAATTTGAATAAATAAATATAGATATATATTAAGAAAACTATATTTCAACAAATTAATTTCACTGATTACAAATTTATGTTTCAAAATGTTGTTATCAAAAAAGATAATTTATTGGAATGTTTAAGAGCTATCTTTATCACATTTAAAAAAAATTATTTTACTAATGCAATTAAACCTATACATTAACCCCTTGGGGACGAGCGACACGTATACGTGCCGGAAATAGGTCTAAGGATCCTCGTTTATCCTCACCAGTAAAATTTTACTGTAAAATTTGTCTTATTTAATCAGAGCATTTTCCCGATTTGAATAGGCACAAACTGCTGTTTTTTAAAACCGGTAGCAAAGTAATAAACATTTCGTAAAAGGCTCCCGTCGCGAAGGGGTTAATACATTTTGCTATCACAATGTTGTTATATTAACAGTATTTCATTTGTAATGAAAAGTATAAGGCAAGCAATGAAACAATTTGAAATACAGGAGAATAGAAAAGCAAAACCCGTATTAAAGGACAGCTTGGGATTTCTATACTTACAACGTGAAACTAAAAGACACGGGATTCCCTATTAACTGGAAGTACAAACAAATTTAATGTTTGATATAAATCGCATTATTTATCATATAAGCACTTTTTATGATTGGATATTTTAATAATGTAGTAACAAAGGGCAATAAACATTGTAAAACACGACTTAAAAAATGTGGTGCTCAGAATTATATGCAAAAATATATTATATAATATTCGAACTATATTTTTATCATTACAACACTAGATGCTAATCCACACAAGAATTTATTCCATTTGGAAAAATAGTTACTGATATTTCCTTTTTAACTCATTGAGGGCGGTGGTATGTTTATGAAGCCACTTAATTTTAATTCGCAAATGCCACATTGGCACCAGAATTCTAGCCAAAAAAAAAAAAAAAAAAAAAAAAAAAAAAAAATCGCTTTGTTATGTGTGTGACATGTAACTTTTTCATATTTACAAATAAATTTGTTTTCAAATTCCGGTGTCAATCATTAATTTCAACACTTTAGCAATGGGATTACTTTGCTCCTGAAAGTGTTAAATAATGTATATTGGTCGATTCACCAATAAGTGAATAATTTGTATCCCTTTGGATATATGCTATATTTTATCCTTTATATGATTTTACTTAGCATAAAATGTATTCTGTAATGCTTTCTACAATTTCGAAAAGAATTTTTGAGAAAATACCTGTAAATTTCACTCCAATAACATTTTAAATATTCAAATTGTTACGTCTGTATCTTGTCCCTCACTTCATGCATTGATCTTCTGCGGAAATTTAAGGGTAATGAGAATCTAACATTAGACATTTTACCATACAAAATAAAAATTTACATTCTAAAGTATAAAATAAAGAATTCTTTTTTACTTATCAATAGATTTATATTTATTTTGGCCAGAAAAATGTTGTCCCCTAGTTTTTACATCACTACTGTCCCCTTGTATAAAACTGCTCATGTGACCCACAAGCGGTCAGATAAAATTTGGAGGACAGTTATATTTAATAGAAGCAGCAAGCTTTGTTGCTGTAAAAGTCACGCGGTTTATTTATCTCAATTTCAAAACAGCTACAATTTGTAAAATAGACAGAAAAATAAGAATATCTTTATTACCTGTCACTGTTGTCTCACACTTCGTGATTATTATTTTTATTTATTTATGATTTTGTCATTATGTAACATACTTCTGCGCTCCATAAACATTAACATACTTTGTAACCTGGAATTTTTCCGTTTTCCCTTGATCAAAAGAACTCAAATATGGTATCAAATGTGGGTGTTACGATAGGAAAAACCAAAGTTGGTTTAATTATGCAGACGAACTCTATTTCAAAAATTTCATTCACATTCTAAAAAAAGGCAATTTTCTGAGTCTAGTGGCAATTTTTGGTACAGTTTTCTCGTAATGGTTTACGAAAAAAGTATGTTTTTTTATACGGACTGTACATTCTTTAACCTCTTAACGGTGGCATTAAATTTCGGTTTAAAAATTCACATTGCTTATTGGCACCATTTTTTTGAAAAAGAAATATTCACCTTATTTAATGACAAGCAAAATGATACCATAATAAAGCCAATTATACTATTTTATAAAACTGGTGAAAATCAAACAAACTGAATAAAAGACACAGCCCGTGAATATCACGGGAGCGAGAATTAAAGGGTTAAATATCTTATAATTTAAACCTTACACTTATCTTCCTGGACCGAATATCGCAAAAGTAAACATCCACCAGTATTTATGTAATGAAACTGTCGGCTTATTCAACTGTTTCAGGGGCAAGTAATTGTGTTTCGCTAATGTTGTATTCACTTGTGTTTCTGTAATGTTGTATTGCAATTTTTGAAAAAAATAGTTTCAAAATAAGGTAAGGCAATTTTTCATCTTTTTTTTTTCAAAAATTTATAAAAGTAAAATTTAATTAAAAGTTTTTGGCGCGAATCTTGATTAAAATTAGGTGGGATATAATGTATCCCACTACCACTCAAAGGGTTAAACTCAGAATTACTGTTATAAATAATGTTATAATTTTTTTCTGTATTAGTGTGCAAGTTTTCCCCTATAAGAAAAGACCCTGATTTTCTAGCATTTTCTGCCAAACAATTTAATCTAGACATTTAAACTTTACAAAGCATTGTTTCTAGACTATACATCTATTGAGTTACAGAAAACTTGCTTAAAATCTCATTCGAACCTTATGTGAATGCATCCTTGACTTACTCTAAAGTCCTGCTTTTCACATGTTAATTATCCTTATTTGAATCAAATTAATCGTTACATTTATCGGTGCAACACGTTCAGCTTATCTCAAGTTTCAATGAAACAGAAATTTGTTGTGTAGTTAAATAGAATTTCAGACTGAAATATTCTGAACAATGACGAATAGTTTTAATATAAATTTATTTTGAGAAACTAACGGCATTTTTTATATAATAAGTTAAGTATTTTTCACTAAAAATAAAAGTGCATCAGATACCATGCACCAAAATTAATGTATTGTTAATAAATAAAATTATCGTTTTTATGTAGAAAACCATGTTATAAATTAAAAATGATATATGATATAGATGCAAAAATGTCCCAATGTATAAAATGTCATATAGAAAGGATAGCCATGGAAAGTATTCTAACAGGGATTAACAAGGATATTTTAAATAGAAACATGCGTATTTGACGCACTTTAACGTGTATTCTTGAAAGAGCCCCTGTCAAAAGGTTAAAGGTTCTGGATATCTTTTGAATTTCATTACTTTAGTGATTTGCTTTCTGAAATATTATTAAATGTTTTTATGCAGAATAATCATTTAATTAAGAAGTATGCAGTTTTACATTTTTCAAAATTATTAACTTTTTTAATTTTTTAAATTTTTTTTAAGGAAATTAAAAAAAGTTCTCCCCTATTGGCGAATTTGTACACTGGTCATGTTATTTCCCACCAGTAAAATCTAGGAATTTTTCATGATAAGTTTTCTAGAAAGGTCTTCATCTTAATTTAATGCAATAAAAAATATACGGAAAAGTATATTATGTCATTTGAGCAACATCTGATCATGCCTACATTCGATAGCACGGCCCACCACTTTTCTTCGCACACGATTTTGAAATGTTTCAAACATTTTTTTTTAAATATTTATCTTTTAACCATGGAACTATCAGGCTAACGTCAGACGAATGTCTTTTTGCACGCTTTTTCCCCTACATATCATCCCTATACATGCTAGCGAAATGTGTAAGGATGATATGTAGGGAAAAAAGAGTGCAAAAAGACGTTCGTCAGACATTAGCCTTAATAAAGAAAACTGAAATATCATTAAAATAGTGAAGCTTCAAATGTAACCGCTTTCACAAGGGCTGATTATCTCCGGTGGAAACTTCCGCCAGTAAATTGTTTCAGAAATTTTCTCGATATTTAAAAGGCCTTATTAATACAAAATTTCAGTCTTAACCCATTAGCGCCCAGTGTCCTCATTTGAGGACGCGGTAAAAAATGTTATTTCCTACATTAAATTTAAAAATATTCTTTTATTTACAAGTTGGTATGATAGATGGCAACACCACACAATATAATATATGTGATCTCTTTGGAATAAAGTAAAAATGCGCAGAAAAGATACAGTATAATTTCCCGCTTTTTTGGTAATCACGTTGTGTATTTTTTATACTGCTTTATCTTTATGGAACTAAATTTATGAGGTAAATTCTTTCAATTTGGTTTAAATGTAATTTACATAGTCCATATTAAACCATTAGCATGTTTTTTAAAATTTATTTTTATACATGTTTCCGTAATAAACAAGAAAAGTTATCCGTCATCGTTTGAGGACGCTGGGCGTTTGGGTATAATTTTTATTGATATTCAGAATTGCTTCTTAAGAGTTTGTTATGTTTTTCTGGCGATAAACTATAAAAGAAAATTGAAAAATGAGTAGAAAAAAAGTTTTTAAAAGCTTAGAAGAGGCAACTTCATATCATTTTTTCTGAAGAAATAGAAGAAAATATTATGTTAATGCCTCCATATGTAGATGTTCTAACAGATGAAGAGAAGTTCGATGACGATACTTTGGATACTACGGTAGTATCAGATGTTGCAGGTACATTGGAAATTGCATTACCAGATGATAATGATAACTCTATTATTTCGCATAAAAAAGGGAAAAAAATTCCCGTAAAGGTAAAAGAGAAATATCAGTTGTATGGACAAATGAAACCCCTTCTTGCACATTCGGAACTTTAGAAAATTCTTATAACAGAAATTCGTATACATTGACAGCGGAAACTAATAATATGAGTCCAGTTCAGCTGTTTTGAAGAATGTTTTACTGAAAGTTTTTATGATATGCTTGCAGAGGAAACTAACAGATATGTTCACGAAGGGAAAAATAAATTGAACTATAATGTGACTAAAGACTAAATGAAAACATTTTTAGGATTTCTGATATTTTCGGGCTATCGTACTTTGTAAGTGAAAGGGACTACTGGGCAGAAGCAGATGATTTAGTAGTAACAATAGTGAAGGATGATGTGACTAGAAATTTCTGCTTAGAGCTGAAGATATTATTACATTTCCAAGATAATGAATTACCATATAAGTATAAAAAACATTATAAATAAAATACGTCCCTTGTTAGAAATGCTTTCCAAGAATTTTCTGAACTAGGGCATTTTCCATGAAAATGTGTTTGTTGACGAAATGATCGTTCGGTATAATGGTCGTCATACACAGAAACAGTTTATAAAATCTAAACCAATTAGATTTGGCTATAAAATAAACTCTAGACTCTGCTCGGCAACGATAGTTACTGTTGCGATTTTACACTGTATAGTGGAAAAGAATCAAATACTGCATCTGACAAACATCCTTTAGGTGCGAGAATGGTGTTAAATTTATTATATTTTGTTGTAGACCCAAAGAGCCGTCGTGTTTATTTGGATAATTTATTTACTAGTCATATGTTCCTAAAAAACTGAAAGAAATGCAGTTCAAAGCTAGTGGAACAATACGAGAAAATCATACTGAAAAATGCCCAATAATGGATGATAAAAAAATAATGATAAAAGAGAGAGGGTTTTACGATTAAATTCTTGTTGTCAAATGGAAGAACAATAAGTGTGTTTCTTTGGCCACTAATTTTGATATGATATTGCCGCTATTTCCAGTATAAAGATGGAGTGTAGAAAAAAAAGAAATGGTGAAAGGCAATCAGCCTCATGCTATAAGTTCCTACACCTCATTTATAGGGTGGGGGGGGGGGGGCAACCTTCATGATTGGCATCTTGAGAAACATTCTATAGCCAAACGAGGTAAGAAGTAGTATTTTTGCCTTATTGCTAGGCTGATAGATATGGCTGTTGTAAATGGCTATGACATTTATAAAAAGATCCATGGTTCTAAGTTGATGACAATCAAAGATTTTAGAAGGTATATTGCAGTAAGCTATTTTTAAAAGGGAAACGATTCAAATGCAATCCTGGGAAGACCAGTACAAAGGCAGCTAACATCCAGATCCAATGTGCTTCCAGACATAAAATTCGACAATATACAGCAGGTTATTGGCAAAAGGGAGAAATAAATGCATTGCCAATATGATACTGGTTCTTCAAAACCAAGAACGTATTGTATGAAATGCAATGGAACGTTATACATACAATGTTTTCTCTTTTTCACACGAAAAATCAATCTTAAAAATGGAAAAAAAAAAAGTTTTGCTTACATATCTAAAAATAAATTTTGATTTTTAACATTATTTGGCCCATTGGTTTGCTTATGTATTAGAACTAAACAATTTTACATATATATATTTTTTCATTTTTAAAAATTTTAGATTTTTACATACAAACGCCCAGCGTCATCAAATGAGGACGGCTTAAAAAATATGGTTACAGTTAAAATTTTTCAAAATGCTTTTGAAATACTCTTAATTTATGTATTTCTATCCATATACATCAATTTCAAGGAAAATTTTTAAAATTTGTTAATTTGGTCGTTAATGGGTTAAATAATGACAGAAATAGATTTTCATTTTTACTGGTGGGAATTTACTTTTGCGGTAATCAAGGCCTGTGTTTCCGCCATAGTGTGACAACCGGTGAAACAAACTGACTGTTTTACTAGGCAAACTGACATCAGAAAAAACAAATAGAAGTTTTTACCATTTTTGTAAGAACATGTTGCCATGAATCGAACGCTTAAATAAGACATTTACTGGTGGGAAGTTTGCTCCGGCGGTATTCAGAAATTGTAGATCCGATTTTTTTAAAAAAGCAGCCGCCATCTTGTGACAAACGCCTCAGTTACTTCACTCGCAACTCGTAGACAGTATGCCTCCTCCTCATTATTCATAACTCCATTCTTTTAAGTGGACTATAACTGTACTCTTTTAAGTGTACTCTTTTAAGTGTACTAGTGTTTTTGTGTACTATACGCTAGCAATCAGAACTCTAAAGAGTTAATAAATTAGGAAATAATAAATAACATTCCATGACATATAACTATTTACTTAAAATTTAAATAAAAAAAATAAACTACTTATATTACTAAAAATGCTATTCGTAATTTTATGAAATGCGCATTCAATATACCGAAAAAATCAATTATATATATTGCAGTTTAGGTATTTTGATCGTTCTGACTTATTGAAAAAACCAAAGGGCGAAAAATTTATTAAAGATTGGAACTCTGAATTAATTAAAGGAAAACGGAGGCTTTTAAAACCCTTTTTTACAAATTTCATTTCGCACTATCTTTATATAACTTTGCCATAATATATTAAGAATGCGTGAATGTATTTTAAGCAGGAAATTTGAAAACTGATATTTTCTTCATTTTCCGAAAAGAGAAAGGTTAAAAGTCCCCCTTAAATTTCAACTGCTGTTAGCGGTCTCCTAGATTTCGATTTTCACAGTTTAACATAAAAATTTCAGTTTAATTACAGATACGAGTTTTTTTTTTTTTTTTTTTTTTTTTTTTTTTTTTGCCATACGATTACTGCTACAGACACCTGAATAGATTAACATTAATTTAAAAAAATGATCTTAATAATAATAGAGTAGAACAATAATAGAATAGAATAATAGAATCTGAATAACAATAGTTTGAATAATAATAATAATATGAATATGAATAATATAAAATAAGCCGCACACAATGAAGTAACACGCAGCCTCCTTAGCAGTAAATGCTGTAAATAGTGTTTCTATATAAAAAATAATAGATTTCAACTAAACTCCAAAAACATAGTTGTTGTGCATGACCAATTTGGTAAGAACAAACAAGTTGTACACGCGATTAGAATAGTCCATCCAAAATATCGTAATTTTTTTGTCTTGTGCTTAGTTTATTCAAAAGTATCGTAAAGTTTTATATATCATTTTATTTCTTATACACTCAGTTATCAAAATAAAATTGCTACATAAGTGTAACATATAAGAAATTTGAAAAATGATTGATTTTAATCATGAGAAAATAAAATGTCAAAGCTCCCCACATATGGGAGCGTTGACCCACTATTTGGGAGGCTTGACCCACTTTGTTTTATATTGAAATATTTGTGAAGAGAAATAAAATCAGTGAAAAAAAAAAGGAAAATAACTTTATGCTACATGCTTTAATTATTATAAAAAAATATTTTTGAAAATATGATGCTTAAACAAAGCTGTTTAGGCGCAATCGCATGTCAGAGAAGAAAAATTTTGGTTTAAACAGGATTTTGTCTGAGCAGGTATAATTCTAAAACAGGGAAAATGAAATGTTAACATTTAAGTATCCCGCTAGAGACAGGTTCCGTTTTCATAGGGTTTTATGCATTAAAATGTCCGGATTTAGTAGTTACTGTTCCGCTTTATTTTTGACTCCTTGTCCTACTTTTTGTGACACTCGACCTGGCAACTCTAGTTGTCACATAGTTTGGCTTCATCTCACTCTATTGATTATGTTGAAATTCATCTACATACCTTTCTAAAGTTTTTCTATCAATGCTATGTTCTTTTGCAGCCGCATGAGCCATTAACTTATCATTAACATCTTTTAACCCTTTCAGGGACAAACTTTCAGTACTAAAATGTTGAAATAAATGACTGGCACCGGAATATATGAACAAATTTATTTGGAAATATGAAAAAGGCTATATTTCACATACCTATTAAATTGAAAAGATTTTTCAAAATTCTGGTGTCATTGTGGCGTTTGGGAATTAAAATAAAGTGGTTTCATAAACATACCACTGCCCCTAAAACGGTTAAGACTGCTGCTTTCGTACTTTCTAGTCTTTTCCACTGTTTCTATTTATCTATTATAGCTAACATTTAAATTGAGAAAAATTCCAATCAATTTTCCCATTTATATTTCATTAATTTTCTTCGTACAGTGCAAATAGCATTTTTTTACATCTTTCATTAATCAGTTCTAAACATTGTCTTTTCCATCACCCCATTTTACTGTACCTTTGCACAATAAATTTACATCCATTTTTACATATAACCATTAATCTTTTATTATGCACAGTGTATAATAAAAATATTTCCAAAACCCCTTAATAACATATTGCCGACGGGCGATTTTTATCAGATCTAAATTTTTAAACAGTGGAAGCTCCTCCCTGTTTTGAAAGTCTTTTGTAAATTGGTGTTCTAGATAAGTTTCGCAAGTTTATGCATCGGTAAATATCTTTCAATGAACGAATTTAATATAAAATGTTTCACAATCTAAAAAAATAAGGACAGCATGATATAAATGCATTTCCTGTAAGGTAGACGCCACGCCCTTAATCAATGATATTTTTTGAATGAAAACGAGAATTCTCGTTTCCCGTTGTGAATGTGTTAGGGGAGCCTTGAACATCTGCTCAACCCTCTCTCACATTGACTGAGTCAAGCCTCACCACATAGCCTTTTTCTAAAGAATAGCACATTGTTATGTTAAGCCTGGCTTACTGTATAATCTTTATGCCTGGAATGAAAGCTCGATATTTCTGCATTATTTAAAATCTACTTACTTAAATTTCTATGATATATTTTATCTGAAGAAAGCTTAAAAAATATTTCTAAAAAACACAACTTTAAGGTTGAAAACGCCTCACAATTGATTTTTTCCATACCAATTTCGATTATCTGTATGAAACAGAAACTGTTGTTAGAGCATTCCGGTAGCTTTTGTTGACATCTATTGATAAAACTCCGAAATTCCTTTAAGCCCTTGGGGACGAGCGACACGTATACGTGCCGGAAATAGGCCTGGCCTAAGGATCCTCGTTTATCCTCACCAGTAAAATTTTACTGTAAAATTTGCCTTATTTCATCCGAGCATTTCCCCGATTTGAATAGGCACAAACTTCTGTTTTTTAAAGCCGGTAGCAAAATAATAAACATTTCGTAAAAGGTTCTCGTCGCGAAGGGGTTAAATATGAAAACTGAGGGGTGGGTCAAGCCTCCCGTATGGTCAACCCTCCCTAGACTTCCCTATATATATTTACCCCCCCCCCAAAAAAAAAAGAAAAGATAATAAAAGTGTGTGTACATATAAAAAAAATACATTTTTTCTCTGTTATTAATGAATTATTGTTGATACAAAGATCATTATTCCTATAATAAGTAAATATTTCATATTTAACATGAAACATTTTTGAAGATTTGTAATGAATAGTGTTAATTTCAATTGTATTGTGCATTACATTGCTTTTAGCATTTTCTTCCATTCAATTCATCCAAATCTCGTTAAACAACTATTTCTAGAAACTTTCGAATCATATAGAGATATTGTTCATATTTCACATGTTGCATATTATAGTCCTACTGTCCACATTGTAATTCATTTTATATTAATCAAATCAACCAATAATTATTTTCTGTGCAGGAACATGAATTACCTAAAATCACGATGAATCAAATCGTTTTAATAGAATTTCTGAATGAAACTTCCTGAACGATGGCAATTCATTCGCATAGAATTTTATGAATAAACAACTTTTCTGAATGAAAGTTATTATCTTATTTAAGGAATTATTATTTAGAAGTAGATATAAAACGTGATTTTATTACATATTTTATCAAGTAATCTTAACAAAAAAGAAATAAATTGCCTGTAATAGATATTATTTTAATGTATTGTTGTAGGTTAATTTGTTTGGCTTCATTCCATAAACATGACATGTATGTGAAATATGTTTGAACTTCAGTCAATAATAAATTTGTGATAAATTCAAAGATTCCAGATTAAAAAAAAAAAATTCTTTAGGAATGTAAAAATAGCCCATTAGCAACACTGGCTCAGTAAGCAATAACTTAACACAGAGTCTATTTTCTTGTGCGTTTTAATGAAGTTATACTAATCTTATTAGTGTGACACACCCTGTCTGTCAGAACTCGATATGTGAATGATGGACTGCTACAGAATATTACTGAAAAAAGCAGATCTGATCATGCCATCTCAGACATTTCTTAACCCTTTAACGGTCGCATTAAATTACGATTTAACACTAGAACGCCCGGAAATTTTACTCAAATTTCATAAAAATATTTGATACCAGAATTCTTATTTAAAATTATTCGACTGATTTAACCCTTAACCGGAAACATTAAAATTCCGTGCACAAACGGAAACGTGCCGTCTGTGAGACTGCTAAATTAAAAAAAAATTGCTATAAAATTTTAAAAGGAAAATAACTCTTAATAATTTACCAAATAGTGAACTTAAACACTTAATATTTAATAGTAATGCATTAACAGGACCAGATTTTTTAATATGACAGCATAAAAATAAGTTTTGAATGTCGGAGACAGAAAATATTTTGAAATTACACTTTATTGTTCAAAATATAAATTTTCGTCATAATAATTAAATAAATGCTAATATTTTTATATATTTTGGTACGATATGAATTAGAAAAAAAATATTACGCAGTAAAATGAACAAAACATTTAATAGTAAATATTGCAACATGTTCTAAATATCTGCATTTTGTATGCATTTTTGACAATGTTGAGTCACTTTCGTGTTCAGAATTTATATATTCATCATCTGAAATACTTTCAGTATCGCTTATGTCACTTACTGCTTCATCAAACAATCTCAAAGCACTTTCTTCAGTCGTTTTTATCATTGTAGCGTACCTGCTTTGACGGCTCCTCCATATCAACAACCCAGAGCAAAAAATTACATGTACGGAATTAGCGTCTAGCGATCACACTTTTTCATTTTGATCCTGTGATCCTGCGGGATCAGCGTGCTCCGCGTATAACGAATACGATGTTTGTGTAAAATAATAATCTAAGCAAAATTGTTTAAGGAACTTTATGGTGTAGTGGTATGACGTTCAACTTCAGATAAAATAGCATGGGTTCGATTCCTTTCGGAGCTGAATGAAAATGAATGTCAAGATTGCTTTAAAAAACTAAATATTTTTGAAGATAAAAATTGAAAATTTATATTTTTCAGTATTTGTACCACTATTAACAATTTTTTTTTAATTGTGAATTTTCCAAATATTTGATATGGTGATCGTAGTTTTAACAGATTTAATGCCTTTAGTAACGCCATCTAGTGGTGTAAAGATAAGCTAATCATAAAGAATGTTTTGAATTTAATAATAATTAAATATTTTTTCATAATTTTAAATTTAATAATTTAAATTTTTATCGTCATTTTAAAAGAACTTTTAATTTTGAATAAATAATAATTGTTAATATTTTTTTCATAATTTGAAATTTTATAATGATTTAGTAATTTATTTATTTTTTAATCATTTAAAGGCACTTTAAATTCTGAATATAATAAATTTTTATATGTTTCTAGTAATTTTATGTTACATCTAAACATCTATGTAACATCTAAATATAAACAAATATGTGTCATGCGCGGACGGTATGGGTATGATGCAAAATACGTCATGCGCGGAATGATATGCGCGGAACGCGCTGGTCCCGCAGGATCACAGGATCAAAATGAAAAAGTGTGATCGCTAGACGCTTGTCATAAACGGAGACATGCCGTCCCAGAGACTGCGTTGAAAATAAAATATTTTTTCTTTCAATAACTGAAAATGCGCAGGTGTTGCAAATGGGTGGGGGAGGCACAGGACCAGTACCGTAAGGATTAGATTGTGTGATAAGATTGGGGACGCGTTCATTTTTGTGTAAAGGGTAGATATGTAGACGGAACCGTCTCACAGACGGCACGTTTCCGGTTAAGGGTTAATTAACGCAAATCTGCGTTGTTTAAATTTAACTTATTTTATGAAAGAATTTCTGGTTCCAGTTGACATTTAATCATATGGCTGGAGTCGGATCGACTCCTTCCGGGCGTTCTAGTGTTAAAAATTCAAATTGCTTATTGGCACCCTTTTTTTAAAAAGGAATATTCACCGTATTTAATGATAGGTAACATGATACCATAGTAAAGCCAATTACACCTTTTCTTAAAACTTCAGGCAATCAAACAATCTCAATAAAAGACACAGTCTGTGAATATCACGGGAGCGAGAATTAAGGGGTTAAGTGTACTGATTCCCATTAAGAGAAATTGTTAAAGAGAAATTGGTTAAAGAGAAATTGTAAATTGGCCTTAATGTCAACAAACTCTTCTTGTATAATAGATGGTTTTCTCATAACATATAACAGGTATAACAAAAGACACGTCAAAATTCATTGTACAATATTACCCCAAAAATGGCGTTTCTTATCATGATGTCTCAGACTTTACAAAAAACCATTATATCTGAGTTTTTAATATAGTAATAGATATTGACTGAATTGGA
This sequence comes from Maratus speciosus, assembly GCA_963932465.1. Taxonomy (NCBI): domain Eukaryota; kingdom Metazoa; phylum Arthropoda; class Arachnida; order Araneae; family Salticidae; genus Maratus; species Maratus speciosus. Next base: position 285,476,137 of record OZ010789.1, on the reverse strand, counting down.
ATCTAATCTGCTGATAGACTTTCAGGATTGGTACGGGTCCAGAATATGCAGACTAGGAAATTCTTCGGCACCAGTATAATCTTGTAGAAAATCTCCACTTAAATAAAGCAAAATTTTGTTCGTTTGAACTAGTTTGTTTATTTTTTCATAAAAACATGCTGATATTTTACCTGGAAAATGAAAAGACCCATACGAACCCTGACCATTACAACTGCGAAAAAAAATGGTGAGTATTCAATATCGAAATGATACACCAAACAGGGCTGCTATTGCCTTCACTTGGTTAACATACTTTAGCAGAAATATATGTTGTTTTTACCGTTATATGTACTAATTAACTTTTTCTTTCATAGTTGCCATTTTTTGAATCAGTCTGACGCATGAACGAATTCGTAAATTTTCTTCTCCTGAGAAAATAATAACCTTTTGTTAACGCTTTAATGCATGATATTTTATTTTGTTGAGAAAAAAATATATATATAATTCTTTTCTGTTAATTATCCGCTAGAAAAATAGTGAAAAAAATTATTTATGTTTATGTCGGACATAAATGCCATAATGTCACTCCAAAGTTATATAAGAAAAATTGCTCAAAAATGATAATTTGAAAGTACATACGTACTTTAAAGTATTTACAGTGCACAATAACAACTATTCAACGATGCAATAATTCTTATAATGCTTTTATTAGTTAGCAGAATACATAATTACTACCTTATAAACATAGAGAAAAAATGCCAGTCGCTCACATTAAAAGAAGTATCAACAAAAGACTATATAACCTACCCGTGATAACAAATCAGATCAAAAACAGACTTCATGTCCTTATGCATGTTATCACACGTAAGTAACACATTATAGTTCAACAAAAGACCAACAGAAAGATGCAAATGGTAAAAAGATATCATATAATTCCTAAATTACACTATGTATTTAAGGATTTATTGGATAGAGTAGGAATTTTTTTTTAACTGCATCTGTATTAAATCAACTTCAATCACTTTCCTGTCAAACACATAAACCCCAATAAGACGTTAAAACGACTTAACTGGAAAATACAGTATTATGTAGTAGTTTTTATTTCTTTTTTTTTCTCATTAACTTTTTGCAGGATCTCCGTTTTTTTTCTAAAAGAAAACAGTTAATATAAGAGCGTAAGATATGTAGATAATAATGCTGGGAATAAATTACCATAAGAATTTTATAAGTATCACTTACAGAAAATCAATTTTACAGTTATATAATAATATCTTATAGTAATATCACGTATTTTCCAGCGTTGCCTGCGAAACAATTGAAAGAAGGAAAAGCATGTTGTAGGTGAAATGTAATTGTTATTGATTCAACATTAAGTTTGAGATACATTCAGAAATTCCGGAAAAAATTTATTCTTCACTAATGTTTTGTGAACAGTATTTCTACAGACCACCTGAAAATGCTTTATTTGTGAATTGCAGTTAAATTGATAGAAAAAATCGTTTTATCTCCAAATTTATGTAATGCTCTCAGATCCTCCAAAAATTGTTACCAAAATAAGGTAATAAAATTGTGTCTACGTGTCAACTAAAAATACATTTTTTTTCACGTTATTAATGAATTGTTGGGACTAAGGGTATTATTGCAAGATTAAATAGTTTTTTCCTATTTAGCATTAAAATTTTTGTAAAGAATTGCAATTGCAATGGATATTGTTAATTTTGATTGCATAATGTATTGCATTGTTTCTAGCATTTTCTTCCATTCAATTCATCCAAATCTCGTTAAACAACTATTTCAAATAACTTTCCTTTCGAATCCTGTAGCGATATTGTTCATATTTCACATGTTGCACATCATATTCCTAATGTCCATTTCGTAATTCCTTTTATATTAATCAAATCAACTATGAATTATTTTCTATACAGGAACATGAAATATCTAATATCCCGATGAATCAAATCATATTAATAGAACTTATGAATGAAATTTCCTGAGCTATGGCAGATCCTTCACATTCAATTTTATGAATAAACAAATTTTGTGAATGAAAATAATTAATTTATTTAAGGAAATATTATTTAGAAGTATATGTAAAGCGAGATTTTCTTACATATTTTATCGAGTAATCTAATAAAGGGGAAATAAATTGCTAGTAACAGATGTTATTTAAATGCATTGTTTTAGATTAATTTGTTTGGCTAAATTCCATAAGCATGTGAAATATATTTGAAATTGAGTCAGTAATAAATTTGTGATAAACTCTAAGAGTCCAGAAAAAATTATTCTCATTGCTGCCACTGACGACTATTTTTGTATTCTATTCTTACTTTTATTTTCAAAAAATAAATTTTGTAGTATGTTTCTCCTGCACATTTTGTCAAAGTGTATATCAGGGTTGGCGAACCTATGGCACGCGTGCCAGAGTTGGCACGCAAGCTTATTTTTCTGGCACGCGAAAAATTTAAATTCGGTAATCGTTATACAGATAAAATTCAATTTTTATTTCTGTTATAACCAATAATTTTTTTTCTTACATACGGACAGTACACAAATAATGCAATTATTTTTTGCATGAATTAACACATCAGAATAACTTTCTTTTCCTGCAGCGTTTTCGCCATGTATTTTGCATTTCTATATGGATTTAAAAAGGTGTAATTTCCAAATGAATTTCGTTTAGCAGTCAGTGCAATAAAATGACAAATGAATTTAATTTAGCTATGTATATTTGTAAAAATAACAAAATATGAACTAAAAATAGAGCATTTTCCATCGAACGTACAACAGCAAAAATCTCACCAATACACATTAGCACACTGTTTAATGCAACTCGGAAAATTGCAACCGAGATGTTACATTAATAATAAGTTAAAAATTAATGAAATAAAAACTGGTAAATAAATAAATAGAAATGCTTAATTCATCTTTAAAAAGTTAAACTTAAATTTACACTATGTGCAAAACTACTTAAAAGATGACAGAATACTAAAAAGATGTTAAATTATTTTAATACCTCAGTACTTTCAACTATAAAAAACATAAACTTCATCTGAGGAATATAAGAAATACAATTGTTGTTGGCATGATTAGGACGCCAACAACAATTGTATTTCTTATATTCCTCAGATGAAGACTATGTTTTTTATAGTTGAAAGTACTAAGGTATTAAAATGATTTAACATCTTTTTAGTATTCTGTCATCTTTTAAGTAGTTTTGCACATAGTGTAAATTTAAGTTTAAAAACTGGTACTTCCCCCCCCCCTTTATTATAGTACATACCGCATAAATCAATCCTATTTATGAATTTAAAATTCATTCATTTAATGGGTGATAAAGAAAAATCGCATTTTGATTTTTAATATTTTTTTAATTATTAATACATGAAAGCAACTGATTTTATAATCAATAATTCGTATAAACATCGTACTCTTCAAAATTATTTTTGCATAAATTTGGCACGCGTTGTATTGTTGATAGATATTGTATGTCAATTTTTGGCACGCGCTTGTGAAAAGGTCCGCCAAGCCTGGTGTAAGTGATAGATTTTTGTTTAGAGAAACTGGTCCGAGATATGATTAAAAAATAGTCCCCACTAGGAACCCTGTACTAGACAAAGAATTTCTTTATTCCACGTTTATGTAAAGCTAAAAAAATAGTGATATCTACATGTTATCTGAAATTACAATTATTCTCCTAGTATTAAATAATTAATGAGACAAATAACATTATTACTAGAAATAAAATATATTAATTTTTTTTTTATAAATTAAACAATGTTTTAAAATTTGTAATGAATATTGTTAATATGAATCACTTTAACTATTACAGTAAAACCTTCCTAAAGCGACCACATTCCGTTCCAATACAAATTAGTCGCTCGCTCCGAGAGGTGGCCTCTTAATGGAGGTCATGTTTAATTCTAGATTTTAATTGTTGAAAAAAGGTGACAATTAATGTTACTAAAATTTATTTTTCATATTAGGAAAAAATATGAAAATTTAAGTATCAAAACAAAAGTTAACTACATAAGTTAATTACTACAGATTTAAAAAATAAAACGAATACATTGACGTTTGTAATGATTTTACAGGTTTTATCTTTTTTTTTTATAACATTTATTTCCAAGTCCTTTCAAAATTCAATAAATAAATGATTTTTTATTTTTTTGGACTGGAATAAATAATGAGAGTTTCCTGACAGAATAGGGCAGGGGAGTTTATTGACCGTCATTCTTAATTTTTCATCAGAGTTAAATTTATAGGCTAGAAAGGCACAAAGGGGTTTAAGCATTTAAAAGTTACCGGAATAAAATGCAAAAAAAAAAAAAAAAAAAAAAAAACTCTAAACTTAGTTTAGAATTTTGATTAATAAAGTGCTCTCCGAATTTTCTAATAAAACCTTCTTCAATTGATCAGGAAAAATCGGAATTAGTTTCATTTTCTTCAAAGAAATTGGTCGCTCATGGAGGGAGTTCAACTGGGATGGTCTCTGAATGCAGTTAAAATTTATATTGAACCTATGGGAATAAATATCGTTCTATGAAAAAATGGTCGTTCAAGGTGGTGGTCGCAAAAGGAGGTTTCACCGTATATTGTTTCTAGCATTTGCTTGCATTCAATTAAAAAAGAAATTGTTAAAAATTTATTTCAAATAGCTTTTAAATCACATGGATACTGCTCATACTTCAAATGATGCAATTCATATCCTTATTCTTAATATAACAATTCCCTTTATACTAATAAAAGGAACCTTTAATTATTACATGTGCAAGACTTTACTTATATAATATCCCGATGAATCAAATATTTTTTAATAAAATTTCTTACTCAAACTTCCTGGACAATGACAATTCATTCACATACAATTTTAAGATTAAATAAACAACTTTTGTGAATTAAAATAATTAATTTATTTAACAAATTATATTTAGGAGTAGAAGTAAAACGTGAGTTTATTACAAAATTTATCAAGAAATTTTAGCAAAGAGTAAATTAATTGCTGCTAATAATTATTGGTTGAGTATATTGTTGTAGACTAATTTACTTGATTACTTTATGTATGTTTTATATGTATGTGAAATGTATTTGAATTGAGTCGATGATAAACTTGTTATAAATTGAAAATTTCCAGAAAAAATTTATTCTTCATTAATGTTTCAATAAAATGATTTCTAATAACTATCTGAAATCACTTATTTTGGGTATTGCAGTTAAAATCTTAAGAAAAATTCCGATGTTCAGAGCTGCCAACTTATACACATCTTTTTCTTACCACTGAAATTTAATAGTAAATTTTGCAATATTTTGTCCACAAAAACCTGCGATTAAATATGGTAACAGTTATCAAGTTGTAATGAAAGTTTCCAGCCACGGCTAATATCGTATGTGTAAACAGTTCGCGTTAGTGTGTTTGCTCATATTTTGTCAAACGATTTTTGGGATTTAAAAGAAAGAGACTTGCTTCATTGTTATGAAATTTGTAAAAAAAAAAAAAAAAAAAAAAAAATCGTTAAGTACTAGGTGTCTGAAATGGAATTATCACGCTATCAGATTAGAACCATCATTTACTTATAGTGCTGTTGCAAAAAGTCAGGAACAGAATGTTACCGAATAAAGTGTACAGCTTTAGGTACTAGTGTTGTATCACATAAAACTTTGAAGGTTTGGCGGAATGATGGTTATGTACAAAATTACAGTTAATTATATATACAGTGTAACCTCTGAATAACGATTACCCGTAGAACCGGTGAAAAGTGACTGCTCTTTAGAGGAGTGTGTTATTCAGAGGTTTCATTAAAAAAATCAAAATACATAAATTTAAATAGAAATACACACAGTCATTTTAATTAACCATCATTGTTTTAATATAATAAGAAAATCAGTGATCTGCGTTTGGTTGTTTTTTTGCTACAAATGTCTTTCTCCAAAGAAAAAGAATATGACTTGATTTGCTATGCAACTCATAATCATTATGATTTAATGAGAAATTTTGGATTTAACGAATGTTCTTCAAATCTTCGGTATATGTGTTAATGCTGGAAATTTTGGATGATTCTATCATCTATTTCCTCGTCTTCTCTTCTATCTTCCACCATTCGCTGTACGGAATCAAATGTGGCAGTAACTGCGAAATTTTTTACCAGTGATAGAAACAAGCTGGCCTTTATGTTAGTTATGCCTGCCGTTCTAAGAATATTATATAAAATTTCTCCATTGTTATTAATGTCTTCATTTTCTATTTGTTACCATATGAAGGAAATTTTGTTTGATCTGCTTCACATTTCGGTTTGCAAATAAATACGAAATTGTATCAGGAACTGTAAAAAAATTTTCTCGTGACTTTTGAGTGACCGTTGTTCAGAATTCCTTATTCAGAGGTTCGTATTAATCTTAATGCTATGGAACTTGTTTGGTTCCATCAAATGTGGCCGGTGTTCGGAGGTTTTGTTGTTTAGAGGTAGCCATTCAAGGAGGTTTCACTGTGTTATAATTAGTATTATGTAATGGAGATTTGGCGGAAAACTTGCGTTACAACCTAATATTATTAAATTTAAGTGGTAACAAAAGCGTCAGAATCATGTTAATTACAAAAACGTCTAGGAAAAAAAATGTTTTCCAAACTTTAATAAAATGACATCTACATGCCATCCGAAATGACAATTTATTTTCTATTATTCATAAAATGCTGTAACAAATAGCATTTTACCTAGAGGAACAATACATGTTTTATATTTTACAATAAGCTATTTTTTAAGATTAGCGATGATTCTAGTATTTTCATTATGAATTAGAATGCTTCTAGCATTTGCTTGCGTTCAATTCAAGCAAATCTTGTTACATATCTATTGCAAGTAACTTTCGAATTATAAAGATACTCCTTATATCACACATAATGAACTTTATATCCCTACTCACCGTATCATAATTATCTTTATCTGAATTAAATCAACCATAAATTCTTATCTGTGCAACAACTTGACTTATCGAGTATCTCTAAGGATCACTTTAATAGAATTTCTGACTGAAACTTCCTAAGCAATGACAATTCGCTTAAATATAATTCTATAAATTAACATATTTTGTGAATGTAAATAATTTATTTATTTAAAAGAAATTGTGAAAATAATGTGATTTAGTTTAATAATTTAGCTGTAAAAAGAAGTAAGGAGGCAATAAATTGTTACTAATAATTATTAGTTAAAGGTGTTTATCTTGAATATTTAGTTTGGTAGATTGCGTAAGTTTGACATATGTCCTAAATACATTTGGGATAGAACCGAAAATTAAATTTATATATTCACAGACGTTAGAAAGCTGAATCTATTCATATAAAATCCAAGTCTATGTGTGTCTAGTCCAAGTCTAGCTGCCAACTTGTACGGATTTTTACCACCACTAAAAGTTTATAGAAATTACTGCCTTATTTAATTATCAACAATGACTGCAAATCGGCGATTAAATTAGGCAAAATTTACTATTAAATTTTAGTGGTAGGAAAAATCCGTACAAGTTGGCAGCTATGTGTGTGCAGCGTTGCCAGTGGGCTACTTTTCATTTTCAATTACTACAAACAATCTCCGCTACATTTTCAATTGCTTTCGCATTAATAAATTTGTCATTAAATAGGCGAATTTTGTCAATTCAAAAAAGTGGTGCCAATCACGAAATATAAATTGAAAAAAGTAGCCCACTGGCAACACTATATGTGTGTCCCTCACAATTCCAGTTGGACCGCCTCATTCATGGCGGCCATGTTAAGATTCCGATGGAAATAATCGGCATGAGCTTCAACAATGAGTAATTGTTGAAAAGTACTAATATCAGCCACAATAGGTTACCATGATAGAGCCAAATTTTGACCAACTTGGCAAGATATCGCCAAATTTGGCGAAATACTGCCAACTTTGGCTACAAAAATATGTTGCCATATATGACCCTAACTTGGCCATAGCTGACTAATTTGGAGAAATTCCCATTGCAACTCACCAATTTTTTATAATCGAGCTCACCGAAATTTTAATTTAAACTCCGTTCATTTAAGTTTTTTTTTTTTTTTTTTCAAAACCTATGGGTCAGAATTTAAAGTGTAACGCACGAAAATGTACGTCTTTACATCTTCAATCCGATATTACTAATAAAATAACCACCACTAGAAGGCTCTGTATTGAATGAGCTTCTAATTGCCCTATTTTAATGTGCTTTACCGCTGCCATCGAAATACTCAAGGCCTGAGGACACAAGTTGTGACGTCATCACTAATCGACCGATTTCTCACTGGCGTTAGAATTCACACCGGGAAATTTTGAATAGCAATTTCCTTTTATTTTATGTGTGGAATGTCTATCATCTTATAAAACAATAGTAACTATTTAAACTTACTGGTGAGAATTTGGAATTCCCTAATAAAAAATCAGCAACACTGTGGCATTCCGCATGTGGTTGAATTTTTATTCAGGGTTTCCGTATTCTCACCAGTATGTTTAAGTAGTTACTATAGATTTATAAGATGATAGACATTTCACAAATAAAATGAAAGGAAATTGCTATTCAAAATTTCCTGGTGTGAATTTCAACACTCGTGAGAAGTCGGTCGATTAGTGATGACGTCGCAATTTGTGCCCTTAGTCCCTGAGTATTCCCATCGCAACGGCTTTACACAACCGAATACCGAAATTAATTTTTCGGTAATTTCCAGTATGGGGGGCCTTGGCGAAATAAAGAGATTGATATCTCATTTTCAGGCATTTTTGATGGGCTGTCTTTCCAGTATTTACATAAACTACAATAATTATTACATGCTTTCTTTTAGCTTACGATTCTCTTTGTATGTGGCAATCAAATCGTGTTACTCATCTTTCACCCCCTTTCTGGTGACATAGAGCCTTGAAATTTGGAATATACATGTATTGCTGACGGCATTCCATGAATTGGAAATTGATTTTTTTCGAATTCGATTACTAAGGAGTAAAACAGAGGGCAATTGTTGATTTCCTAGCCAGAAATCCGTATTAGCTTAAACAATTAGTGTTCCTTGAAAGGTACTAATGGCAGGGTTAACACAATGATGCCACATTTTTGCCAACTTGGCGAAATATTGCCAAATTTGGTGACAAAATTTGTCATATTGGTGATAGCTGGCTAATTTGGCGAAAATACCATTTTTACTTTTTAGTTCATTAAAAAAAATTACTTTATAGTTTAAATTGAATAAAAGCGTGTTTTTAAAAACTGTTTGTTATATATTCATTTTCTGCTATACGAAAATGTTATTACTATATTATACCCAACAATTCAAAAATATAATTCGTAGTACTGTTGTTTTCAAGTTGTACTTTATATCTTTTCATAATGAGCCTAACTCCAGGTTATTTTCATATACGTATGCCATTTTCTTCGAAATGAATGATAAAACTGTCCTTTTAAAGAAAACTGCGCCTAACTCACTCGATTTTTTTAAAAAGGTGATAAGTCTTATTTTAGGACAGACTCCTCGCTAGACATCAATGGAGTGTGAACTTTCAAAAATAACTCAGTTGTCAGCGATATTAACTAATGATACTTTCACCTTCGGGAAATAAATGAAAATGTCTTCATGAAGAGAGATCTTAAAAATTACTTTTAATGTCAAATTATATTTAGGTTATATACCACAATTTTAAGCTTGTAGAATTCGTATTTTAACCCTTTGCACTTAAAGGATTTATTTCCTTATTTAGTTTTAGCATTTTCGGAATTATGTAAATGAAGGTAACTTCTTTTAAAAAAGTGGTGTCAACCTATTAAAATTTATGTAAGAGTCACCAGACCGCAAAGGGTTAACATCCATGAGGAGGTGTTGATTTCATTATAAATTTTGAATGCATTTCGAAATTGTAATTTTTTTAAGTCATTCTTGTTGAGGAAATATATCTTAAAAATCTGAATAGTTTTATATTAATTTACAGGGGAAAAATCAAATATTTAATCCTTTCCGGCATAGAGCAATTCTGATCGTAAAATGATAAATGTCCGCCTGACACCGGAATTTACGAACCACTTTTTAAGGAATTAAAAACTCGTTACTTTAAACTTTCATTGTAAAAGCAAAATATTATTAAAATATTCTTTGTGCCGTTTGTAAGTTTGGAATTAAAACTAGGTGGCCCTGACGTAAAACCATTGCGTTGGAAAGGATTAAAGTAATCGACATTTAGTATTCCGTGTGCTTTGAAATTTAATCCAATTGTCAGCGTTAATAAGTAATGATACTTTCACGTTTGGGAAATAAATGAAAATGCCTTCATGAAGGGGTTTCTTAAAAATTCCTTTTAAGGTCAAATTATATTTAGGTAGCACACTCGCAGAGACCTGGCACCTTAGGTACCCAAACCTCCGCCCCTATACTTGGTTCAAAAATATCTTATCCAGCCCAAAATTTCCGCCATTTGGCAGAAATTTATCGCTTCCTGATGAACCGAACCAGTCTTACTTCCTAGCTGTTCTTCATCTGCACTCCTGAGACTTGTCCATTGTCGCATTAGAGCCTTTGTCGAGTTCTGGCAGTACTAGCGCCCCTTGTCGGAAAGGAGCAGGTCTGCGGTGCGCAAACCATCGTGACGATGTGGTCCTGAATCATGATTCTCAAGATTTGTTTTCTTTTATCAATGGACTTCTCCAGCATCAACTCACAGCTGTCTGTCGCAAAGTAGTTTTGTGCTCTAGCGGCTTGTTTATTATGTGTAAATGTAATTTATTTATTTATTTTTTATGTGCCTTCTCTCTCTGAGGACTGGAAATTTTTGCAATGAACCCCCGCATTCCGGTGATCTTACGGTTGGAGCAAATTAGGTCTCCGCTGGATCCTAGCTATCTGGTGATCTTGCTCAACTTAGGCATAAAAAAATAAAAACATAAATATATATTTAGGTATTTATTTATTTATAGGATTAAATTTAAAATTATATTTAGGTTATAAACGAGAATTTTAAGCTCGTAGAACTCGTACTTTAAGGGACAGTTTATCTTTTGAACAATTTTGTTTATGTTAAAAAATATGGTTTACACGGGGAACTCACTGCATTTGAATGTTAAACTAAAAGTACAATTTGAAAAAAAAAGTGCATATTTAATTAAAATTTTTAAAAAGATTATAAAAATTTTAAATTTTGAAAATTCCTACTACTATTTCAAAAGTTGATATTTTTGCCCAATTTTTTCTTTTAAAATTTTCAAATGTGTATTACACAATCGATTAAACCGAAAAAAAAAACTTATTTTCGATTTTTGATGATAGGTAGTGCGGAAAAGTTGCCACTGGTGGCACTAAATTCACACAAAAAATTGAGATTTTTTGGACAATTCCTTGATTTGCCACAAATGGCTTGAAATTTTGCTCAAATACTGATTTTGAACTTTTTTAGTAAAATTTTTTAAAATCTTAAATTAAATTTATTTTATTTGAATTTACTTGAAATGTCATGTTTAGTGTATCAAAGGTATAATAAGCTCTGAATATGTATTATTTAATAGTTATGTGCACATTGAATTAGGCGATTTTTATAAGCTTTTCGTGAATAAGTGAGCAAAAATTGTACGTATGGATTGATTTTTTCGTCGATTTCCCTCTTTTGTCTTTAATATGTTCCTCGCTCTTACTTCTATTTTTCGATGTATTAGAATCACATATTTGGGTGACGGACCACAGCATATCTCGACAGCATTTCTGGAAGGAGAGGAGAATGTGAAGCAGAAACCAGTGTAAACGAAATCAGTCATCATGATGATGAGGGAGGAAATAGGAGATAGGAGAAACTGCAAAATGGAATGTTAATTATTCTTCGGTTTGAAAATACAGATATTGTCAGAAGATTCAAATAGTTGGAACTTTGAAGCAGGCAGTTCGTCTGAATCAAAATTTGAACCAGTGCCTTCAAAGGCAGACACTCCAAAGTGAGCGCAGACACTCCCTCATGCAGCGTTCGCTGCATTTAGAACTGGTACATCAAATATGGAAATTGTAGTAAGAGCTTTATCCATATTTCAAGATGCAGGTGTTGTGACAGCAGAGGAGAAGAATGTCATCGATAAAGACAAGGATAGAGGACAGAAAAAGAAACTTTGAAAGAGATATAGGAGAAGGAATATCTTGGAGGATGGAAAATTACAACCGTATTATTTGATTGTAGAAAAGATAAAACGATCTTCATTAAAAAGGAACAAGCGGCACCGTCGACAGAAAGATGAAGCACATATCACTAATAGCGTACGAAAATCTATGTGTCGTTTTCTATGAGCCTATTCCTGTTTCATGTAGATCAGAAATGCAAAATGCTGAAAATTTGAGTACTGTATTAGTCCAGCACGGATTGGATTATTAAAGGTCTTAGGACCCGTAGTTCCACCATTTAGTTTGGACCAGGGGTGGCCAACAGTGGCAAACTGGATAGCACTAATTTTTTTTAAGAAATAGCCGACTTCTTGAATCGCAGAGATTCGATTATTAGATAAGGCAATGATTACTATAAAATTTTAGTGGCGTCCTGCGTGCTATAGTTGGCCACCCCTGGTTTAGAGAGTTGATGTCGGTTTCGGAATGGAATATCGTTCATATGAAGAATACATATCAAATCAAATATTGCAGCTCTCTTCTTAATTTTTTTCCAAAGCAGGATTTATTCTGACTTAGAAAATTATATAATGATTTCGCTATTTCTCCACAGTGACCGGAAGGCGATGTCAAGTGGCCCAAATATTCCGAAACCACGTTCAGACAACATGATGATATGTGTTTTGTCTTTCTCTGGATGGTACTGCTTGTCCATTTATTTATGTGAAGATCGTTTTATCTTTTCTACCATCAAAAATATGCTTGTAATTTTCTTCCTCCAAGTAGTCCAGGCAATAGAGACCGTATAGGGGCTCTACCTAGCAAAATTCATGGTAGTTCTGGAAAAGGCTTACTATATGTTTTTTGGGTCGCTGAATCCGAATTTTTAACTTCCCACCTAAATTTTCCCCGGCAACCCCCCCAAATTTTGGTAACCCCCCCCCACAAAAAAAGGTTTTTATTAAAAAAATAAATTTTTTTATTGTTTTACAGAAAAAGTATCTAGAAATTCAGAAAGTAGACAAAATTTGGAACAAATTAGATATATGACATTATGACTTAGGATGAAGGGGAAGGGGGGATCTGCCTCGGAACATGCGCGCGGTGGTGCGTGAACTAAGTTGCGCAATTTCACTTAACCTCTCACACGTTTACATCCGCCCTCCCATCTCCCTCCGAACTTTCTCTATAAGGTTTACTTTAAGTTTTTTGGGTAGCTGAATCCGAATTTTTAACTTCCCCTCAAATTCCCCCCCCCCAAATAGTTGTTTTTAACTTAAATTCCTTATTGTTTTAGGGGGAAAGCATTACGAAATTCAGAAACTAGACAAAATTTGCAACAAATAGGATATATGACATTATAACGTAGGATGAACGGGGGGGAGAGGGCTGCCTCGGAACATACACTGCGGCGCTACGTGCACTAAGTTATGAAGTCCAAGTAATAGGGGATTTCACCTGGCAAAATTAATGCTAGTTCTGGATTTTGACTTACTTTATGTTTTTTGGGTTACTGAATCCGAATTTCTAACTTCTCACCAAAATTTCACCCGGCAACCCCCCAAAAAATTGATTTTTTGAAAATATGTGATTTTTGAGAAAAGCGCGCTGGGAATTTTCCGAGGCAGCCCCTCTCTCCCCGTTTATCCTACGTCATAATGTCATATATCATATTTGTTGATAATTTTGTCTAGTTTCTGAATTTCGTAATGCTTTTCCCCTAAAACAATAAGAAATTTAAGCTAATAACAACTGTTTTGGGGGTTTTCGGGGAAATTTGGGGATAAGTTAAAAATTCGGATTCAGCGACCCAAAAAACTTAAAGTAAACCTTATAAGGAAAGTTCGGAGGGGAGATGGGAGGACGACTGTAAACGTGTGAGTGGTTAAGTGGAATTGCGCAACTTAGTCCACGTTTCACCGCGCGCATGTTCCCAGGAAGATCTCCCCTTCCCCTTCATCCTAAGTCATAATGTCATATATCTAATTTGTTGCAAATTTTGTCTACTTTCTAAATTTCTAGATACTTTGATTTTTTTAATAAAAACCTTTTTTTTGGGGGGGGGGGGCATTTTACCAAAATTTGGGGAAGTTGCCGGTGGAAATTTTGGTGGGAAGTTACAAATTCGGATTCAGCTACCCAAAAAACATAAAGGAATCCGATTTCCAGAACTACCATTAATTTTGCTAGGTAAAATTCCCTATTGCTTGGACTAAAGATATCCCTCCTCCTCTTGTATGTTCTTCCCAAGTTTCTTTTTCTGTCTCCTGAACTTGTCTTTATCGATGACAAGATCCGTCTTTCCTGTTGTCACAATTCCTGCATCCTGAAGCACTACCTATATGATATACCAGTTCTAAATGCGTCGATCGCTGTGTGAGAAAGGGATATGAGTTTAAAAATGTCTGCTTTTGAAGGCCCTGCTTCAAATCATATTTCAGTAGAAATGCCTGCTTCAGAGTTTCCACTCTTGAATCTTCTGACGATATCTGCTTTAAGTGCCAAAAAATAATTAACACATTGTACGCGGGCAAATTTTCGAAAATGAGCGCTAAGTTTACGTTAACAAATGTCACTGTGAATTAAAACCTGCTCACAACCAGTAAGAAGCAAGCAATCTTGGATTACACCTTCTTTTTTCGTTCGTACAAAATTTCCGGTACCAGTAATAAATTCTGTCCCCAACCCACAAAAACGTACTAATACGCAGTGGTGGAAAATTGGCGAAGAGGAGGAGCCTATTGACACCACTAAAATTTTATAGTATTCTTCACCTTAATAAAAACGCATAAATTCTGTCCTTAGATAAGGCGAAAAATACTACTAAAATTTAGTGGTGTCAATAGGCCCCTCCTCTGCGCCAATTTTCCACCACTGAATACGTGTCCCGCATATAGTAGGAGAGCTGTTGAACATTTTTGAGTAGGTATTTGAGGCACCCTGAAAATTTGTGCAACACTTCTTTTATAATGCCTGAATACAAAATCGAATGTCTGGCTGAAGGATCGTGGCCCAAAAACTGTGCCAGACACGTGTCTGGCACAGTTTTTGTGCCGACTAAAGTGTCTGTCATTTTCAAAATATTTTTTTCTAAGCATAAATATTATTCTGCCTCAATCTCAGCGTGCCTCAAATACCTTTTTTGGGTGGTCAAAAAATGGCACTTGGCACGTGTCTGGCACAGTTTTTGGGCCACGATCCTTCAGCCAGACATTCGATTTTGTATTCAGCCATTACAAAAGAAGTGTTGCACAAATTTTCAGGGTACCTCAAATACCTTCCCTAAAATGTTTAACAGCTCTTGGACTAATACAGTGTGTTAACAACCCATCTCTCAGATTCTTCCTTCTCGTACTTCCTCTGTCATCCTCACAACGACTGCACTGCGTTTGCATTGGTTTCCACCCACTCTCTACTCACCTTACATATTTGCTGTAGAGGCATGCTAATGTATGACCAACCCTCAATGCATCAAAAGAGAAAAGAAGAGCAAGGAACATAAAAAAGCCAACGAACACTTCAAACAATACTTAGAACTTTTGCTCACTTATAGAAGAAATGGTATGAAAATCGCGTAATTAAAAATACACATAGCTATTATAAAATGCATATTCAGAGCTCATTTAATCATTTGCTACACTAACATTATATTCCAAGTAAATTCAACAAAAATAAATTTAATTTAACATTATTATTATTATTATTATTATTTTACTAAAAAAGTTCAAAAATCAGCATTTGAGCAAAACACCAAGCCATTTGCGGCAAATCAACGAATTGTCCAAAAAATTTCAATTTTTTGTGTGAACTTAGTGCCAACAGTGACAACTTTACCGCACTAACCATCTTCGGAAATCTAAAAAAAGTTTTTGACGGCCCACCCTATTACACAAGACTGCGCATGGGTTTTTAGATTAATCTAATATTACATTTAATATAATTTTTTTATCTATACATATAGTGTAAAATGATGAAATCCAACACAGCTTTATGTACTTTTATTATTTTTTTTAAACCTGAAGGATAATTCTACGCACAGGTTTATCACATATGTTATAAGCAACATATCCACAAAAGTTTGAATCTCTATCTAAAATACAAAAAAAGCCTTACCATTTATAAAACATGAAAGTGAAGAAAATATGACCATAGAGATAAAGCCATTTAACACCTTGAGGGGCGGTAGGATATAGTATGCCCCGCCTAATTTTAATCAAGATTCCCACCGTAAACATTTAATTGAATTTTATTTTTATAACTTTGGTTGAAAAGTTGTAAAATTGTTTTTCACGAATTATCAAATGACTTAAAAAAAATAATCCGGTGTGAATTCAACATTTTAAGGACACAATCACTTGCCCTTCAAAGGGTTAAAGTTTTAAACTTTGTGGGTAATTACGCTGAGTGTACTATTAACAACTTTACAATATCTCGCGATATAATCACCGTATGGGTAAAAATGAGGTGTCAAAATATTCACAATTTAACAGACTTACGTTTAATATTGAAAAAGAAAATTTGATTTTTTGACCAATTTTAAGTAAATCCTTAAGAATAATTAAAAAAGTGGAATTTATGCAAAATGCACAGAAAATTTATCAAATATTTTTTTTTTGCATTGTCTTTTGTATGTTTTGTCGCTGTTTATATTTTACCCACAAATAAATAATTTAGCATCCATTTGGAAAGTAATGATTTCACTTTAAATTTTGATTACATTTCAAAATCGTATTTATTTATTTATTTATTTATTTATTTTTGTTGAGGAAGTATATATTAAAAATTTGAAAAGTTTTGAATTATAAATATATAGGGGCAAAATTATTTAAGTAACCAATGTTTACAATTCCGCGTGGTTTAAAAAATAACGTAGTTGTCAGCGATAATAAGTAATGATGCTTTCACCTTCGGGAAATAAAAGAAAATGTCTTCTTGAAGGGGGTTCTAAATGGGGGAGTAAAATTTTGGTGCTTATCTTAGCACCCCAAGCTTTTATATTTACTCATTTTTCATATTCAGAAACACATTTCTTATCCTGGCTGAGAAAAAAAAATATTTATAGTATACTTTAAATTAATTAAAATCTTGTTTTTTAAAAAAACTGTTTTTTGTATTTTTTTTTCTACTGCACGAAAACATTATTACAACCAACAATTCAAAAATATAATTCACAACATTGCCGTTTTCAAGTAGTACTTTATATGTTTTCATATTGAGCCTAGATCCATGTTATTTACTTATACGTATGCCATTTTCTTCGAAATTAATGACAAAACTGTTCTTTTAAAGAAAATGGCACTTAACTCACTCGATTTTTTTTTTTAAAAAGGTGATAAGTCTTATTTTAGAACAGAACACTCTCCAGACATCAATGGAGTGTACTTTCAAAAATAACTCAGTTGTCAGCGATAATAAGTAATGATGCTTTCACCTTCGGGAAATAAACGAAAATGTCTTCTTGAAAAGGGTTCTAAATGGGGAAGGACGTAAAATTTTGGTGCTCATTTTAGCACCCTAAGCTTTTATATTTACTGATTTTTCATATTCAGAAACACATATCTTATCTAGGCTGAGAAAAAAAAATATATTTATAGTATACTTTAAATTAATTAAATTCTTGTTTTAAAAAAACTGTTTTTTGTATTTTGTTTTCTACTACATGAATATATTATTAAACCAACAATCCAAAAATATAATTCACAACATTGCCGTTTTCAAGTAGCACATTATATGTTTTCATAATGAGCCTAGATCCACGTTATTTACTTATACGTATGCCATTTTCTTCGAAATTAATGATAAAACTGTTCTTTTAAAGAAAATGGCACTTAACTCGTTCGATTTTTTTTTTAAAAAAAGGTGATGTCTTATTTTAGAACAGACTACTCGCCAGACATCAATGGAATGTACTTTCGAAAATAACTCAGTTGTCAGCGATAATAAGTAATGATATTTCCTCCTTCGGGAAATAAACGAAAATATCTTCTTGAAGGGGTTCTTAAGCATTCCTTTTAAGGTCAAATTATATTTAAGTTATATACGAGAATTTTAAGCTCGTAGAACTCGTATTTTAAGAATAATTAACAAAGTGGAATTTATGCAAAATGCACAGCAAGTTTCTCAAATATTTTTTCCTATTGTCTTTTGTCTATTTCGCGTTGTTTATATTTCACCCACAACAAAACATTTTAACATCCATAGTTTCCTATGCATAGTTGCATAGCTGCCAACCTTTACGCTTTTTTGCTATCACTAAAATTTAAAAGAAATTTTCGCCTTGTTTAATCGTGAGATTTCGACCATTAAATAAGGCAATATTTACCAGAAAATTTTAGTGGTAGGAAGAAAGCGTAAAGGTTGGCAGCTATGGGAAAGTAATGATTTCATTATAAATTTCGAATAAATTTTAGTGTAAGATTCGAAATTGTACACATTGTTTACTTTATATAATTAATTTTGCCTCTATAGATTTAAAACTGTTCAGATTTTTATGATACATTTCCTCAGCAAAATTTAAAAAAATAATAATTATATTTCAAATTATATAAATAGAACAGGTATTTAATTGTGTTATCGTGCATTAAAAATAATTAATAATTAAGGAAATTATTTCCTAAAATTCGACGCTTTCTACATTTCAATGTCAGAGCTGTTAGCGGGGTATGATATTTCCTAATGAAAATAGTTTGTATTTATTCTAATCTAATATATAAAAATGAAAATTTGTCTATCTGTTTGTCTGTCTGAAATGCCATACAAATCCACAGTTTAGAAGCCAGAAATGTGAAATGTTACGTACATGTGTATTAACACTAGAACGACCGGAAATTTTAATCAAGTTTCATAAAAATATTTGACGCTAGAATTTTTATTTAAAATTATTTGACTGATTTATTTAACGTAAATCTGCGTAGTTTAAATTTAACTTATTTTATGAAAGAATTTCTGGTTCCAGTTGGCATTTAATCACGTGGTCGAAGTCGGATCAACTCCTTCCGGGTGTTCTAGTGTTAAAACACGTCCAAGCAACTGAAGTAATCCGGAATCGAAATAACTTTCAGTACATTTTTAATTAATAAAAAAACCCACAAATTTAAGAGCATTTTCCCATCTTTAGACATTTTTCGTTATAGTTGTTGCCAACAATTAAAAATTCACAATCAAATTCCTACCACAACAATTACTTTTCTATTGCAAGATTGCCATGAGAAAAAAATGAAAAATGTTTTGACGAATTAAAAAAAAAAGGAATAATATCACAACTTTTCTACTGCAAGATTTCCATGTGAAGAATTAAAACAAAATAAGCAGTTTGACGAATTAAAAACAAAAGTGCATGTTACGTCATAATTTTACTGTTTTATGATTTCCATGTGAAAAATTATAATTATTTAATTAATTTGACAAACTAAAAAAGTGGAATATTACGTCATTTTGGAAATATAAAGGACGTGGTGAATATATCATGTCATATAAGTGTGAAAAATGTATTGATACATGATAAAAACCCGATTATGGAAACATTGGCGTATTTTAACATTATTGCTCCAATGATGAATGGAAATAAGTTCATTTATAGCTTATACTATTTTGCGTCTTTTGTGTAAATTCATACATTTTTATATTGAGTTTTCATTTGATTCATATGTACAACACTCCGACTTTTATTTATATTTTTTTTATGTTGTATTTTAAATTTTGAAATTGTTTTTTCAAAACAAACATTCTTAAAATTCTGGGTGTCTCCAGGTTACTTTAGCTAGTAATATTTAAAATTGCAATTATTTTATTTATGCCCTTTTTAAGGGGTCTTGTACCTTTTAAACGCGACGAAAATTAACGAAGAACTTCAAAGTTTGAATTAGTTTATCTTCAAAACCTTTTTATGTATAAACATGAAATTTTAGACATTGATTAAACAGATTATACTTTGTAATATGCTACCATTAGAAAATTATTAGCCTTTTACAGAATTTGTGTATTGTTGAAATCAAAATAACTCTTTTTTTACTCCAGAAGTCATTGCCGGCATGATATCTTGAGAAAGTATGTATGGATTGTCATGAAATTTGGTAAAGATACTAAACAAATATGGGTGTTTAAAATGAACTACGTTTAAGTATTTACAATGGTAATATTTTTAGTTATGACTATTTATTTCATTAAAAATATAAAAAAATAATTTTTTTTTACAAAAATATTTTTTTATATAGTTAATGAAATAATTTTGGCCTGAGAGTAGTTTATTTTAAACACACATATATGTTTAGTATCTTTACCAAATTTCATGACAATCTATTCATACTTTCTCTAGATATCATGCGCGCAATAACTTATAGAGTAAAAATAAGAGCTATTTTGATTTCAACAATACACAAATTCTGTAAAAGGCTACTAAATTTCTAATTACAGAATATTACAAAGCACAATCTATTTAATCAATATCCAAAATTTCATGTTTATACATAAAAAGGTTTTGAAGATAGACTAATTCAAACTTTGAATTTTTTCTTTAAATTTCATCGCGTTTAAAAGGTACAAGACCCCTTAACACGTTCTAACATAGTTGACAAGTCTTTATGAATTCTATTTGTCTGTCCGTCTACCCGTGCTCCAACTCACGTAAATATAGTCCTATTTCTATGACATGGATATATGTTATTAGGATTTACTGTGGCATGTTCAGTATTGAAAATGAAGTGTGTATCGTTTTCGGTTCATTTACAGGGAAGCAAAGAATTCTGTTACATTACGGTCTATGGGAGAAAATAGTTTGCCGAGTATTACTAGCAACTTCGTTCGTTAAATCGGGTTTGAATAAACAGGCGTAGACATGAAGTGTACTGTCTATGAGTTGCGAGTGAAGTAACTGAGGAGGTTGTCACAAGATGGCGGCTGCTTTTTTAAAATCGGATCTACAGTTCTTGAATACCGAAGGAGCAAACTTCCAACCAGTAAAATTGAATAGAAAATAATGTCTTATTTAAGCGCCTTATTCATGGAAATATTTTCTCACAAATATCACAAAACTTCTATTTGTTTTTGCTGGTGTCAGTTTGCTGGTAAAACAGTCAGTTTGGTACATGGTTTGTTACAATCTGGTGGAAACGCGGAGCCTGACTACAGCAAAAGTAAATTTCCACCAGTAAAAATGAAAATCTATTTCTGCCATTATTTATGACTGAAATTTTGTATTAATATGTTTTTTTTAAACAGGTAAAAAAATGTCTATATAGATTTACTGGTGGAAGTTTCCATCGGAGGTAATCAGCGCTTGCGAAAACGGTTACAGTTGAAGCTTCACTATTTTAACACGTTAAGCGCCACGTCAGTCACCGGTAACTGACACTGAACTTTCCATTTAGAACGCGTCATTCACCGATGACTAACGGTCTAAAATATGATATAAAACTATATATATATATATATATATGTTTCTAAAATAAAATAATAGATGGCAGCACCATAAATTTTGTATTTTTAAAGCCTCTCTATTAAAGTCATAATTTTAATTTTTTACACTAGGTGGTAATTAACGCTGTTTATTGGCATGTTGTAAAATTGTTATTATACAATTTAAAATTGTTTTTAGGTATTATAAATAATAAAATTATTTTTTATTTATATTACATTAATTATATTTATCACAATATTTCAACATGAATTAGCTGACTCCATAGCTTTTAATTTCTGTGTTAACTTAACTGTTTTATTCACCTTAATCTTATCATGCTTTTTGGATTCCATGTGCGGGAATATATTTTGAAAATCTACTGGGAATTAATACGGTATGTTTTGTAAGATTTCTATTGCTATAAATTAATATATTTAATGAGTTTTTTTTTCATTTCATGCCATTTGTTAATGTTCTGTATTCATCTTGAACCTATTCTTTTGATTATATTGGTTGTTTGAGTATAGGGGAAAAAAATTTCAGCTTAAAGTTTTTTTACCACAGAAAACAACCGATTTGCTTATATCATTGAATTCTGTACTCTTGAAAACGTAATTCAATATATAAGTTTTTCAAGTTTTTCGGAATCCATATTCTTATTTTTTTACTTCAATATTAATTCTCGTAATTAGGTATAAGGTACTTCATTTTACACATACAGTTCTATATTGTTGGTTTATGGCGTGTAGTCAATCATTCACAATATTGCAGTTTTTGATGATGGTCGGTAATGTTTAATTAATGGTTATATATATATATATATTTAATTATTTACTGAATTTTTTTTTAAATTTACTTACCTTTTATTTATTACAGGATTATACTTTCTTAAAAATTACTTAAAACATTGTAAATTTTCAGGTTCAGCGTCAGTCACCGTGGTACTGAACGTGTTAAGTATATGTCACTTCCTCTGTATTAATAGTTCCATGGTTCTCATTAGGAGTGAATAAACTAGATTTCATGCATCTTCTAAATGGACCAGGGCTTCCGGTTTGCCCTCTATTGTTAATGAGAAATTTTGAGTTCATACCAGGAATAAAGAATAATATTTTATGCTTTATTTTATGAGAGATATTTATCGCTCAAATAAATTGTAAATTCTTCTTTCTGAATTTCCGGTGTGAATTTGAAATTTGAAATTAAAATTGGAGGCCAAACTGGCAACCTGGAAATTCACTATATCATTTTTTTTTTTCAAAATGGTCTCGATCTGCTATTGCTGTGAGTCCCTCATACACTATGACGCAAAAGTTTAGACAATGAAGAAATTCTTACATACTTTGAAAAATATTTATTCAATTTTCAAATCACTGCTTAAAATTAATGTGCTGTACATATAAACAATATTTATAAAATAGAAAAGTGGAATTGTGCATATTGCAATAAATTAAATGGTAACAAAAATAAACTGCTGTCTCAAAAGTTTAGACACAAATTAAATAAAATCGAAATAAACAATTTTTAAAACCTGGTTGCGCATCCATGCTTATGTATTACGTCATATACACGAGATTGCATGGAAGAAACTAAATCTTGCATAGTTTGTGGATCGATATCGTACCATGCATTCTCAATAGATGTCTTAAGTTCCTTTTCAGAAGAGTATTGTCTAGCGTTGCTATAAACTTTGCAACACATGATGCTCCAAAGGTTTTCTATAGGGTTAAGATCTGGGCTACATGCTGGCCAGTCGAGAACTCTTATATTATGGGAATTAAACCAAGATTTTGAATGTTTTGCAGTGTGAATTGAAGCATTGTCTTGCTGAAATTCCCACTGAGGACCCCCTAGAAGCTCAGCAAATGGCAGTAGGTTTTCTTCTAATGTCTGTGTATAATGCTGTGAAGTTTGACGACCACTGGTGAAGGTCAGAGATACTTGTCCATTATAGCAAAAGGCTGCCCAAACCATCACCTAGCCCCCTCCTTGTCTGCGACTAAAAAAACGTCGAGGTTCCTTCCGCAAGTCATGCCAATACGATAAACAACCATCTGGACCATCCAGATTCCACTTTTTTTCATCGCTAAATATGACTGACTGCCATTTCTCTCCATATGACATATGCTTTCGAGCCCACATAAGTCTTTGTAACTTATGATGTGGTTTCAAAGCTGGTTTCTTCTGCATTTTGCTATAAACGATTGTTCCTTTTTCCAAAATTCGTCTACGAATCGTATCCTTTGATACAGAGAGTCCCGATGAGCTTTGAACTCCACGTACGCTCATTTGTTGAGTACTCGCTAGTCTTTGTATCAGGCGATCCTCTCGTACATTTGTCACACGTGGCCTCCCAGACCGACATTTTGCTTTATATTCGGAACCACTCGAAAAAACTCGATAAATAGATTTTTTTGACCTATTAATAATAGCAGAAATTTCAGAAACGCTCTTCCCTTCACCTTTCAACTGTCAAATCCTTGAAACCTCATTCACTTGAATTTCTTTAGCTCTCGGCATGTCGACTATGAAGCGCAATCGTTTGCAGAACTTAAGTACTCCAAATTTGTGACATCATCGATTCTAAATTTGCATATGCCAGCGAATATTCAAAGAAATTTAGAATAGTGTCTAAACTTTTGCGACAAGCACATTTGAATTTTTATGAAAAAAATTAGTATTATAGCAAATAAAACGACTGTCTTTTGTACATAGCATTTTAAATCAGTTTTTGAATATATTTACAGGTTTTTGTAATTCTGACGTCATAATTCTACATTTTAAAGCTGAATGACGTCATTGTCTAAACTTTTGCGTCATAGTGTACAGCAAAAATACTGTATTAAATTACTTGTATTAAAAATTCAAATGTCGATAAATGATGCTCGTCCTGAAGTAGTTATGGGCAGAATGAATGATTTTACTATTCGAATGAATCATTCTTGCAAGCGCAAAAGCATAGCTGCCAACAATCTCAATACACAAATAGTAGCGAACGGATAACACCTGTCCCGCTCCAAGTTTTGAAAACTACGCGTGTATACATTTATTGTATACGTTATTTGTTTGAATGATAAGTGTCCGTCGGAACTTTTCAAATGTACATTCCCTCGAGTGTTTTAAAAGTTGAAGACCCTACCATAAAGCGATCTTCTCGTGTTATCAGAACTTAGAAAGTAACCGAAAATAAATCGCGACATATTCATGCAATGGAGCAATGTGATCTTGTTGATGGACTACCTAGTTGCGTGGCAACTTTACATCCAGTTGAGAGGTGATCGTGTTACAAGGGCATTAGGGAGCCTTAAAAAAATTAATGTTCAAACGTTGCAGGTAGCCACAATTAGAAAAATAGTTGTAAAGAGTTAAAAAAGAATAAATTAAAAATAAGCACTTTAAGTATACAAAGTTTTAAAGTGAATTTACATAATAATAAAAAATCTCTAAACTTTATTCTGGTTCAAAATGTGGTTTACCGCTGTAATTATTAATATTAATATTTTTTTGTAAGATTTTGTTTTTCGAAATTTGTAGGCAAAATTATAACATACTTTTTATAACTCTACTAGGGGGTTCTGCCCCCTGCAAGCTACGCTCGCCAACCCCCGTCCAGACACCGCAGAATCTAGAAACACGCTAATCTGATGGGTTTTAAAAATATTAGAGAAGATTGAATTATACTGAAAAAACCTGTGCAGATCTCCCTGTAAATGGGTTTCCATTCAAATCCCTATGATTGCAAAAATGTAAGGGCGAATCAGTTGCTGTTAAGACATCCAATGGTTATTTTTCGTTTTTGATTAAAGATGATCAGTTATTTGAAAAGTAGCTAAAATAAAATGAATTAAGTATTCAGAGTCTTTGTTTCGCGGTATTTTTAAACAATCTCTATAACAATAGCCTAAGTCATGTGACTATCATCAACAGTTCCGGGAGGAGCACTTCGTTTTTTATACTCTAGGTGCCATTTTGGTACTTTAATATTAGCCATGCACAGGTGATAAGTCACCAAATGTTATTCTATCGCCATCATTTCATCTACACTGCTCAAAACAATTAAAGGATATTGCAGTTTTAGGTGGATTTTGTATCTGGTAAACTGTTTAGCTGATTGATACATGGTCGACAGACATAGTAGGTTATATGAGAATAAATTACACATGTTTGGCAGAAAAAAATGCATTTTATTGCGCATTTGTGTACTAAAGGAAAAAAAACACAATTTGTGCATATGAGAAAAAAAGAATAAGAAAAGGTGTTTTCTTCAAAGAAAATCATTTTCAGTAGGGGGTATGGTTTCCACGGGCGGCCAGCAACGTTGAACACCTTTGAGGCATGGACTCAATGAGGCTATTAATGACGAGTTGGGGTATTCTGCCCCACTCTTCCAGAAGAGCTCTTTCCAGTTCTTGGAGAGTTTGTGGGCGTTGTTGGCGGCCAGAAACTCGTCTTCCTAGAGTGTTCTCCCAAACGGGCTCGATTGGATTCATGTCTGGAGAACACGCTGGCCATTCCATTCGAACGATTCCTTCCTCGAAAAGGAAATCCTCCACCAGATTTGCACGATGTGGCCTGCAGTTATCGTCCATTAAAATGAAGTTATCTTCGATTCCTGCAGCATAAGGGACTACAATAGGTCTGAGGATCTCATCCCTATATCGGGAACCAGTCAGAGCTCCATCTCGAATGATGTAGAGGTCAGTGCGCCCGTCAATGGAGATGCCACCGTACACCAACACTCCTCCACCGCCAAATCTGACACTTTCGTGCACGAACGCAGGATTATTCCTACTGCCACGGTCCTTCCAGATGAAAATACGCATATTATCCGGATGCACAGAAAAACGGGACTCGTCAGAAAACAGAATATTGCTCCATTCATTTCTCCTCCAGTTGACATGCTCGGTTGCCCACTCCCTGCGGTCGCGACGATGCCTTGATGTCAATCTAACACATAGCATCGGTCGGCGAGCATACAGACCTACAGCATGGAGCCGGTTTCGGACAGTCTGAGTTGAAATCGTGGTGCCTGTAGCCGAGCGAAGGTGTTGTTGGAGAAGAGTAGCGTTCATGGTTCGGTGTCTCCGAGCTGTTAACGCTAAATACCGATCTTCATTGGGCGTTGTTGCCCGTCTACGACCTTGCCCTGGTCTTCGGCCTGCACATCCACTCTCCAAAAAACGGTTCCAGATCCTGGAAATGACACTTTGTGACACTCCAATGGCTTGCGCTACTTCGGCTTGAGTTTGGCCCCCTTCTAACCTACCAACAATTCTCAAAGCTTCTGAATCTGTCAAATGACTTCGCTGAGACATCGTACTCATCGAAACAAAGCAATCACTGAATGCCGATCATCCTTGTCTTCATTCTCTTTTATCCAGTTGAAAGTCAAATTTCATGCGCTGCCGCTGAAGCGACGTTTTTGACGTCGAACTCAAAATTTGCATACTCCACAGTTTGAAAACCAGAAAAATTTGCATTTGTGATTCTCTTCTTCTATTTTCGGCAAAAAAAAATTTCGTTTATATCTTTATTTTATATAAAACTTCAAATATCCTTTAATTGATTTGAGCAGTGTATATTATAATAGTTCAAGCCATCAACTGTCATAAACAAATACGGTTTGATCCCTTCGCCTTTCATATGAAAGTTTGGCATAAATGTCATATACGATATTGGCGCGATTTTTTCCCGACGCCAATTTGGGGAATGCATCAACAGCATAAACAACAACATCCGGCTTACCATATCAAGCAAAATAACGATTCTTTGGCGCCAGTTAAGTACCCGTTGAATCATCGAAAATAAACAAGTAATCACAAACTAGTAAACGTGATTACTTGTTTATTTTCGATGATTTTTTTCCATTTTCCATTTTTCAGTATGCATTTGTAATTTTCTATTATACATTCTGTCGACGACTCAGTTAATGAGTTTAAACATGTAAATAAAGAATTTTTAATTTACTTTTAATGTGTTTTTATAACGTCTTTTAACACTAGAACGGCGGCGAGGGGTCATTTTGACCCTTTCTGAATGAATGCATGTCGATTCGAACCAGAAATTTCTTTGTAATATAAGATTAATATATGCTGCACAAAAATAACTTAAATAAATAAGTTCAATAGTTTTAAGTAAAAATTCTGATGTGAAATATTTTTTTAAAACTTGAGTAAAAATTCCCGCCGTTCTAGTGTTAAGCAAATAAATATTTTAATATTATGATATGAAAATTAAGGGATTAATATGATGACAATGACCAGTTTAAATTTGCTAACAAAACTCTTTTGCATTGTATAAATACAGTGCAAAACACAAGGATTACTCAAGAATATTTTGAATCCGCACAAAAACTGTTTTTTTTTTAATTTTACATATTCTTAACCCTAGAACTACCGGAAATTTTACTCAAGTTTTATAAAAACATTCTACACCAGAATTTTTACTTAAAACTATTTAATTTGTTTATTTAACTTATTATTGTCTGATTTATACATTTAGTTTGTTTTGAAGAAATTTCTGGTTTGAATAAATATTTTGAATGTACATGTCGGGTCCATTGGACCCTTCTGGTAGACAGAGGGTTAAGATAAAATGTAACATTAAATTAATGCTGAGGCTGACAAATACTTTCCATGATATTAATTCACTAACCGCACCTAATATGCAGTTAGATAGCTCGATGGATCTACCATAGAAATAATTAATTACGAGGTTTATTAACCGTTTTTATTCATCATTTCTAATTTTTTCCTAAATTTTCCCGGTGTCGAGTTAAAATCATTTTCAATAAAACTGCTGTAACTCAAAAATTCATAGATCAACCTCTCGGATTTTTAAACTCAAATAAACATACTTTGCAGCAGAAAATTTCCTTAATTAATGAAATCAAATAGGGTGATCGCGCAAGTAGTTGATACCTCTCTACTAGTTAATCAAACGTTTGAAATATTGCTCCATTTCAATTTCAGGCGGAAATGAGTTTTACACGTGGCACTAGACATAATATTTTTGTTTGAATGTTGAATCATCTGCTGTCACGTTGTTGTCAGCCGCTTGCTGTAAGAGAAGTAATTATAAGAACTTTTTTAATTAGAAAATGTAAAAATTTAGTTTTTGATTAGCTGGACACAATTACGCTAAGTTAAAATATTCCGCTTCCATCTTGCTTATTTCAAATAATAGTTTTATATGAATTATTGTTAATCACAGCTTAAGCATGATATTTTACAGATTAAATTTTGAATTTTCGACTAACTTCTTCGATTGATCAACTACTGGGAAAATGGCAATTAAAGAAACTATTTTCTTATAATTTTGTTGCTATTATTTAATCAGATTTCATTTTTGCCCATTAAAGGACATTCATTAAGGATTGTAGCAATACGTTTGGTTTATTCTAAAACTTAAAAGGAAGGGAATATAATAAAAACCTGTAGCACCGACTTTATTTGATCAACTACTGGCACGGTCACCCTATGAGGTACATAGAGACAAAACACAATATCAAACTATATCACAAGTTCTGCCCAAACTATTCTGAAAAAATTACCTAGAAAAGTCAAAAGAGGCAGAAGAGACAAAAATGGATGATCGTAGTCATTGTAAATTTGCAACATAAAATAAAATTCTGTATTAATTCGATAGATATTACAATTGCATTTAACAGGGTTCGCACAGTTTTACCACTAAATTTTAACAGTATTTTCAAAGTATTTCACTGCAGAAAATTATTGCAAAATCTGTAAATAAAGGTGGTGGTTGCGAATTCTTTGGTTTAAAAATTAAATGTAAATTTTCTTATTATTAATAGTGGTGCCAGAGTCCTTGGAAATTCCAAGGAGTGTGCGAACCTTGATTTAAATATAGCAGTTATAATAAATAATAATTAACAAAAACATAGTCATTGATAAAAATTCTAAATAATACAGTTCTGATTCTATTATAACTTTTGTCCTAATCATCTTAACTTGTTACATACAATTTATGTTTCCATGCATACCAGTATAAATTTATAAAACAATGTTAACTAAATAAAATTGAGAATGACAAACTGCGGTAAAATATCTAGTATAATATCACTGCCCCCTGAACACTAGGCCTGATCGCTGACACAAAAATGGCGGTTGCCGAAGGCGGATTATTTTCAGCGTGTGCAGGGTTCCTTGAATTTTGGTACCAATAATTTGTAAAAGGTTTTTTCGCTTTAATTTTCTGAGATTAAACAAGGCAAATGAATCTTTTATAAAATACTGGTGTCTAAATTTAGGGGACCGTACATGCGTTAAAATTAATCCACCTTCGGCAGTCGTCATTTATGTGTCAGTGCTCAGGCCTAGAATTCAGAGGTCGGTGATAATATGAATTACATAAAAACATAATTTGAAGAACAAATTAAAAAAACAAAATTTATTTCCTACATTGTTTAAGCCCGAGAAGGGACAGATATTTAGTTATTTCATTCAATTAGTTCTACATTTAATGTTAAATTTTTGTAATAAATTAGTTAAGCCAATTGAAGATTAAAAAATAAAAGTAAAATTCATGCAATATGATACTTAAAACACCCTAAAATATTAGATTCCGTTCAAATGAAATCGAAATAAATCTTAGACTCTTTTTTTAAGTTTTGTATTTTGCATGCATCTTATAATTTTATGCACAATTGTCATAAACATAATACAAAATCTGCAATGCATATATTTTCAATTAATAATGGAAGAATTCTAAGATTTATTTCAATTTCATTTGAACGGAATCTAATATTTTAGGGTGTTTTAAGTATCATATTATATGAATTTTATTTTTATTTTTTAATCTTCAATTGGCTTAACTAATTTATTACAAAAATTTAACATTAAATGTAGAACTAATTGAATGAAATAACTTAATATCTGTCCCTTCTCGGGCTTAAACAATGTAGGAAATAAATTTTGTTTTTTTAATTTGTTCTTCAAATTATGTTTTTATTTAATATATCAAGTTTTTTAATAACTAATGCACTCAGACGAACGCATTTCAAAATTAATAGAGAGTATCATCATCATCAGGCTTTGATGCATGCGGTATGGCATCACAATGTGGGATGACGTTTACCAATGTGTAGTTCAAAATGTTTCACCACTGTAGTAATGCAGGTTGCGGTAGTTTGGACAAAAACTTCTAATCTGAGCGAAAAAAATCTATAATTAAAACATAAAAAATTAACTTCACTTAAATTTAGATACCCTATTTCCCACTTAGGAACGCTACGAATGTAAATGTAAATTGTGTTGAATCCTTACTGCTAATATTTAACAATATTATAGCTGTGATACAGTAAAAAATAAAAAATAAAAGTTTTACTTAAACTTTTAAACCTTATTGTCTCCCAAGGGGTGATGCAAACATATCAGAAAATTATTACCAAAGTTTAACTTAGGGTATAAATAGTTCTCATCTCGGAAAAAAAATACATTCTAAAATTTAAGTTATGTAATTCCCCACTAAGTTCGCTACCTGCGTAAAAATAGCTAACCACTACAAACTTTTTACTAAAATATAAACTTGACCAAAGCAAAAACTTATTCTGGAAATATCCTTTTTATTTCCACTATGACGCCATATTCACCTTTTTTATTTTTGAAAAAAAAATCTAGCTCAATTTAATATTTCACGTGAAAATCTTTCAACTAAAAAGTAATAAATTATTATTACGGCTTTTGAAATTTTTGCAACAATGAAGTAAAAATGTTACATTTTCTATGAAAAATGTCCGTTGATTTTCAATGAAAAAAGCGAAATTTGGAATTATTAAGAAAAATATTTGAATAATGTAAAAAAAAATATTGGCCCATGTTTCTCTCTGGGTTATAATTCACCCATATGCAAAGTTATTTTACTATTCGTTTTGACCCTGACGTCAGCCAAACGTTTTTACACTTTAAATTTATAATATCGTTAGAATTAGTAAAGAATAAAAAATGAGTGGCATCAGGGACAAAAAAGTGGGAAGAAAAAATGAAAAAGTTATGATCTCCATAAGCTTTTCCATGTTAAATTAACATTAAAAGTGACACTGGAAATAAATAAGTATTGCACTGCCGCGCAATACTTAAATAATGACGTATTAATCTCAACAATTGATATACAGTCAATCAGGGTAACTTTGATCTGCATTTTCTCTATTTTTATATGCCACACTCTTATTTGAAGAATATTGTCGCAACTAGGGGCATAAAAGAGAAGAAATCATCCTAAATTATTGTTTGACTATCAAAAATTAAGGAATAATAAGGATAAAAGCAATAAAAAATGGATTTTTAGCCTGGTTCAAAGTTACTCAGCCATTTAGGATAACTTTCCACCATATGATAATTTTTTATATAAATTAATTCATTATAAAAAAAGTATTGTAGTCAGGACAACTTTAAACCCCAAAAAATGTTTTCAGATATGTAAAGACTCCGAATTTACATTTCCCAACATCGCAGGATTTGTATAATTTATTATATTACAACAAATATCAAGCATAAGAAAAGTGGAAGAAGAGAACCATGAACATTTAGAAATAAAAGAAAAAACTTGTTTATTGTTCATATAAAACATAAAAATGCAGTGAAAACAATTTTCAATGTTTTAACTCAATAATATATCCATAGTTACAGTAATACATACAAGTACTAGTATTATTCAAACAAGAATAAAAAACGTCGAACGTATGAAATGTCAAATTTGAGTAGCTCCGCCCCTAATCACGCCTCTAAATGAATTTTATGTATTTTATACATATTTGTGAAAATATTTACATGTTATATCTAATGCGCACTTTCGGCATTTATATGAAATATACGTGCAAATATGGGCAATTTTCGACAGTAGCACCTATAATCAGTAAATTATAAGCATCAGTGTAACTTTGAGCCGATTCAAAGTTACCCTGAAAATGAGGTAAAATGCTAGTGCCTTCTTATTTTACATTTTGTTAACTATTAATAAATAAATAATCACAAAATATTAACACATTTACAACATTTAGATAATAATATGTCTGATAAATAAGTATATTGTTACTTACTATGAAAATTTAATTGGATTACAACAACTTCAAAACAGCATTCAAAATTACTTTCAAAACAGTACTTCACAAAAATAGTTAGATGATGCATTTAATTGTGTATAATGTTGCTAATTTTTTTTTCTAAAATAAAGAGTAGAAATCCCACTTTCCAACCTTGTCAATAGAGCACAGTTCTGGAGTTTATTTAGTCTTTTAGAGTCAAAAATATTGAAAAATAGGAGGTGGTTGAAAGTTACACCCCGTGGTTCAAAGTTACCCTGATTGACTGTACATATGAAGAATCAAATTTCGAGAACACAAGACTCAAAATTACGTATCCAACAAGACATAAGAACCATTACGTAAAATGGCAGGTACAAGTGTTATGGTTAAAATAACTATTAATAAAATTACGGGAATTTTGAAGTATTTAGTTATAGCCAAAGAATAATAATTTAATAATCGTTTAAGTTAAGATTAGTGAAATGGTAAACACGCAATCAATTGTAAATATCATAAATTAATAAATTGTTCCACAAAATAATATGAAAATAGAAGATATCACTCGCCCAATTGATGAAGTATGTAAAATGTGTTAAATAATCCATAATAGATACTTGCAAAATAACTTTTATTGGCACTCACTAATTACAATTATCTTGTACTGGATCTAGTAAAATCACAAATCACATTAAAGATAAATTTATCATTGATATTGACATAATTACTTGTTATTTAGTTCTTGAAACACAGACATTTATCTTCAAGGATGGAACAATGGTTGATATTGTTTTTAAAATCATATATTGTCACTATTACATATATAAAATAAATGTTTTCTGGAACACGTAATATATATATTCTTGATAATTGAAAATTTAAGTCACTATATTTGGTAAGTAGATTTACAGTGTACACCATTGGGTGAATTAGATTAAGTCTACTGAAATATTATATATGGAAAAATACTTAAAGACGGGGATTTATGCTTATTACTGAACCAGCGAAGAGTATCTAAGGGGTATATCTAAAATTGATTGATTGATTAAATGCTCACACGAGTTACGAAAATATTTGTAATACTTTGATTATGTTCACTATTATCTCATATCAGAGAGACGCTAATACTTCTTAAATTCTTAGAGTATGAATATGGCCTAGAATCAGTGTTAAAGAAAACTGACGGAATATTATTTATGAGGAGAAATTTTACAAATATTATTAAGGTGGTATATACGCCATAATAAAAAGCATGAATAAAGTATTGAATAGCATCCATTGGTGGAATTATTGTAATATTGGTTAGATTCACTCCAATGCATACCGCACGGCTAATTTTACTCTGGTATTAACCCTCTAATGCCCATAGTGGCATATATAATACCAACAGTGTTTTGAATTTAGTGGAGTTTTAATTCGAATATTACAAATTCATACAAGAAATTTATAATAGCAATATTTGCTTTATTTAAGAGCTGACATTCCGTATTTATATAAAACGAAACTTATTATTGAAATTTTCTGTTGATAATTCAGATTATCTGAACTACTGTATTTCTTGAACGTATTCTACCATGTGAATTAAAGGGTTAACCCTTTAGAGCAGAGATTTGCATATATGCAAACACAGTGTTTTGAATTTAATAGATTTTTTTATTCGCATGTTCCTCATTCAGACCAGAAATGTCAGATTATCTGAACTACGTAATTTCTAGAACGTATTCTGTCAAGGGGATTAAAGGGTTAAAAGATAAGTTTTATAAAATAAATAATTATATAAAATAAGTTATTTTGAGACATACTTATTAAAATATTTACTAATTTCTAATATTGTAGCGTAAAACAGCCATACGACAGTAGTTTTTACTTGTATTGCATATGTGCAACAGAAGAAAAGATTGACATATTATATGAAAAATGAATCTTTAATTTTTTTCATTATTTTTCCTGTTTTAGAACCCTTTCAGAGAGTGCTGGAAAACTGGTTGTCCACAAACCGTTGGTAAATTATTGAAGGACTTCTAATGGCAGGATTGTTACAGTCGGGAGAAATTCACTCAAATACATATCTCATGGCCAGACTTGCCTGTTCCTTCAACCTGCTCCTCTCTCTTACCCTTTCTCCCTCAGTGCCTCAGTGTTACTACTGCTTTCAAAGTAGAATCACGTATATTTTGTACATGATCAGTTAAGACTAAGTTCTTTTGAAATGCCTTGCGCATTTCTAAATCTTATGATGTGTTAAGAAGATACTTTTGACCTGATTGTCTCACACAAGCTTTTTTCCTGATTAATTGTAAATTATTTCTCCCTCCATCCCAAATTAGTTGCGGCATTTAGATCGAAAATTTTGTCCCAAATTAGCTGCTACATTTCAAGTGGGTGGAGTCATAAGTAACTTCCGATGCAGTTTAGTATATCGACACCATTTTGTAAGGACTGTACCACCAGTATACCATAAAGATCATTTTCTTCCTAAAGAATTAACGATTCATTAGCTAGAAGGTCCCAGCAAAGAAAGAAACAGTGGGCCATCAGCTGGAAAAAAGATGGCAGCCTGCAGTGCCATCAGCGGTAAAGTGCAAGGGTGCCATTACATAAACCTGTCGAAAAGTGTCCAAGCCGAATGCAGCTGGCCCATCAGTGATGGCCAACAGCAGGCCAGCATTGGTATGACATCACATTACTTGAATCCGGCACTTTTCCTGCAATGCTAGCACCTATCTCACTGCTATTCCTTTGCTGGCCCAGCACTTTCCCTTACAAAAATTTCATATGGAATTCTATAAAAAAAACAAAGTATTATATAATTATGGCTCTTTTTTCTATAAGCTAGTATCACCAAGAGCTATAGAAATGTCTATAGAAATATTTGAACTTTCATTGGTTTCCATGTGGTCACCCTCCCAACTACTGATCGCGCTCTATGCTGCTTGGTTTTCGTGATCGGACATGAACAAGTGCTTTCAGCGTACGATACGACTGCTCGCAGTTTTCTAGCTCTCATTACACTATTTCAAGTTTGTTTCTTTTGTGATTTACGTTCCCAATCATTAAACTGGCATAGAAATTGTTCTATTGAATAGAAATTATTCTACTGAATAGAAATTCTATGTATTTTATACGCTTTTTTTATTATTGATACTGAACTGCGTAAATTATGAAAACCGAAATCCTTTGTAAATTGTAAAACCAGATTTAAGGAGAAAAAAAAAGTGCGTTGAAATAAAGAATTTATTTATTTATTCATTTACTTATTTATTTTGTTGGTGGCAGTGGTGCTATATATTTTACAGTTTTAAAAAAAATAGCTTCACAGCTTAAATTGTGTTAAGATATTCATTTCAGATTTGTGTTCAAATACTCAATGTCTTCGATATTCGCAGCGCTACCTAGCGTAAGGGTTCCCTGCAGTAATACTGTAAAAGTCCGTGCACTTCCATGTAGTGGTGGGCCAGCGCATGAGATAAAATGGATGCCCACCAGAATTTTATCTGGTGATTTCCAACAGCAAAGTTGACTGAAGCTGTCAAGCAGTGGTCATGCAGTGGTAGACCATCAGAGAGCACTTCTCCATCATTGCCAGCACCTATCTTACTGCTGGCCAGCAATTTCCTCTTTGCTGGGGTAGTTTTATGCGATGACTGGTGGAAGAATCCTTATAAAATGGGGCGTGGCTTAAGAGAGTGCGAACCCTGGATTTTTCAAAACTACTTTGGTACTTATTTCAGGCGTGACGGAGGGCATGCTTTGTAAGAAAATGTTGTTGATTAATAGCATGGCACCCCAAAATCTCTGAAAATTACTTAACACGTTCACGCCGGCGCGGTGGGTCACACTCGACTGTCTTAGAGTTGTCAAGTCTACGGCTTTTTG
The DNA here is from genome assembly GCA_963932465.1 of Maratus speciosus. Taxonomy (NCBI): domain Eukaryota; kingdom Metazoa; phylum Arthropoda; class Arachnida; order Araneae; family Salticidae; genus Maratus; species Maratus speciosus. The sequence continues at coordinate 285,439,765 of OZ010789.1, read as the reverse complement.
CACACCACTATTATTTTAGAGAAAATGTTGTTCCTTTAAATCGCCCAATTGTTCTAATTAAATAAAACAACATTTTCTGTATTAAAATACTGGTATCCAAAAAGCCGGAGACTTGGCAGCTCTGAGACAGTCGAGTGTGACCCACCGCGCCGGCGTGAACGTGTTAAATAATATCATAAAATAATCAGTACCAGTAATCAGTACAAAAGTAATCAAATGCAGCATCTAATTTGGGACAGAGGGATTATTGCTTGCTAAATGTCTTTCGCATATCTTACTTTAGACATATTCCAAATTTCATAACTTTCTGATGAACTATTATTATTTTTTATTATTTAATATCTTTCGCATCTCTTTTATTAGACACATTTGAAATTTCATGTATTTCTGTTGAATGGTTTCGAATACAGACAGCTCTAAGTTGGGATCTTTAATCAGGAACACTCTGTATACAATGTAAATAATTTTTAGCAAAATGCTCATTTATAGTAGGACAGAAATTATACTGAATTATCGGCATCAAATACATAAAACCTTCTTTTATTGTTCAATCGCTTTTGAAAGACACATAATAAACGAACTTAATAGGCTTCTGCGTTATAATAAATTAATATACTCCCCATCTGTCAACCGCAGCCGTATAGGATAACAAAAACCAATCTTATTTTAATCGAATACATCATTCTGTTTGGAAGATAGTTTAATTCATATTGCCTTTGGAATCCTGCAGTGCCTATACTACTATACAGAAGAAAGAGATATATTGTTTCATTCTCTATTATCACGAGATAATGCCTATTTTTAGACATCTCGATACCAGCTGTTCAAATTATAATGTCTGGATGAATAAGGTTTTTATTTTTTATTTTTCAGAGAACGATTGAGTAAGAGCGCTTCATTTAATTAAAGTGTCATACATGCTCGGTTCTGAAATGTGCGTATAATAAAAAACATTAAATCAATTTAACCCTTTTCATAATTAGAAACGACATTATGCAGTGCCAGCCTAGGCGATTCATCAGGAATCAAAACACTGTTTTCTTACAAGTATTCGACGTACAAAGACAGGTGATACATGAAAATATGCATATACTCACCGAGTTTCTGGTACAAATTACAAATGTTCAATGTGTGAGCCCTTTGTCATCCGGCCCACGTCAACAGTAATACAGTTCCGTTCATACGTTTAATAGCATGTTTTTGCCAATGTCCTTCTCAGCAGCAGCGATGCGTTTCTGCAATGCATGCAACGTTTCTGGCATTGGGAGTACATAAAGTTCGTCCTTCACATAACCCCGCTGGAAAAAATCATATGGTAAGAGATCTGGCGACCTGGGGGTCATGGTAACAGAGGAACATAACCCAGACCAGCGGAACATCACCATTGCCACTGAGTAGTGCCACAGGCCTGCCACCTAGCGGGCACACGAGCCACGAGGCGGGCGTTTAACTTGGTGAGTGTATGTATCTGTCATATATTACCCGTACTTGTAAGTCGTATACATCAATACACAGTGTTTTGAAACACTATTAATCATTTAGGATAACTCTTGTAAATTTCCAAGTAGGTGAAACAAGCCCTGGCCAATATTTACCAATTGAATAATAGTATTAAAAATTAATCTAATACATTTAGGTTAACCTTGTATATTAACCATTTCCGGCACGGGGAATTCTTGTTGTAAAATGATGAAATGATTGACTGACACCGGAATTTTAAAACGACTTTCTTAGAAATTAAAAACATGTTATTTTAACTATTCACTGTAACAGCTAAATTTTTCTAAAATATTCTTTGTGCCATTCGTAAGTTTGGAATTAAAATTAGGTATCCCGAGCCGGGCACACTGTGCCGCAAAGGGTTAAGCCTGAGCAGATGAACAGGAGAAATTTCACAAATTGAAAAAAGCGCCCTCTTACGACAGATAATGTTTTTGCATGCTGGAAAGCAAAAACTTAACACCATAAATATCACAAAGGAAAATAATTGCTAAATATTAATCAGTATAAAAGCGGAAATTTAAATAAGGCTCCATAGACTAAAGTGATAGAATGTTAGACTGAAAAGGTGAATGACGATATCTTAGGAATCAATTTTGTAACCACATTGGGAAATGAAAACCCAATTTTAGCAATTACGATTCGTTCGCCTCAAAACAACAGTAGGATATCGAAAATGAGATGTCTGACTTACTGCTAAGAAAAGGTGTGTCTACATCTAGTAGAACACAGTGGCCAATGGCCAACTTTTTAAAAATTCAGATTTGTTTATTGGCACCACTTTTTTAACCCTTTGAGGGGCAATTAATTATGTTTGTGTAATGTCGAATTCACACCTAAGTCTGCAAAAAGATTTATTGTAAAATAAGGAAAAGCAATTTTACGACTTTTTCCACCAAAGTTAGAAAAGTAAAATTTAATAATTTTTTTCTGGTGCAAAATTTCATTAATCATAGGTGGGATAAAATATGTCCCACCTCCTCTCAAGGGGTTAAATGATAAAATTACCCTTGTTTTTGCCTTAATTAATATGTCATTAAATAAGGCGAATTTTACCACTTCAAAAAAGTGGTGCCAATCTAGAAATTTGAATTTAAAAAAAGTAGCCCCCTGGGCAACAATGGTGGAACAGTACGGAATTTTTACGAGGTTAAGTCAGTAAGTAGGTTACAAACTGATATGAGAGTTCGGAAATTAGTAGTAAATTGTTTCCCAAATATGCCTATAAGTGGCAGCATAATCCAACAATAAGATGTTAATTTCAAATTTATGAGGCAGCAGTTGTAGAAGAAGAGCAGGGTCATTCAAAAGTTGTTGACGAAGAGCGAAGTAGTCGTCCAGTTGAGATTGCGACAGAAGAATCAGTGCGGAAAGTTGGGCAAATGGTTGCTATGCTGTCTATCGTTGTTCGCATGCCAGCTCTAACCATTTCCACAACCTTCCGTACTGATTCTTGTGTCGCAATCTCAACTGGACGTTCATTTCGCTCTTCACCAACAACTTTTGAACGACCCTGCTCATCTTGTACAACTGCTGTCTCATAAATTCGAAATTAACATCTTATATCTGGATTATTCTGCCACCTATTGGCATATTTGGAAACAATTTACGACTAATTTCCGAACTCTCATATCAGTTTGTGACCTACTTACTGACTTACCCTCGTATAAAACACATCTGACAGACAGTATTAAACATAACTTTGTGTTTCAGAAGTTGTTCCACTAGATGCAAACACAGTTGTTCATAGCAGTAAGTCAGACATCTCATTTTTTGTTATTTCTAGCTGTCCTACTGTTGCTCTGAGACGACGAATGAAGTTGAAAAAATACTCAAATTATTTGTGTAAAACTGTAAAAGGTCTATAAATTTGCTTACATACAATATGGTATGCATGAATTTTGTGCAGTTAGAAAACGCATGTCACAGTTGAAATGTTGCCTCCAACAATATCCGTTAAAAAGCGCAAATGGGCTCGAACTCTTTGTGTACACCCTGTAATACATCTACAAAATTTACGCACACCAAGTAATGTGCAAAATATCAGTTCAATTAAAAAACGTGTACCACCATTGTAAACGCACTTCCAGCAATTACGGCTTATAGTTTGGTACAGCACTGCCGGTTTGGCCTCCACTTTTATTTCGAAATTCTAAATTCATTCCGTAAATCTTCAAAGAAGAATCTTGACTTGATGGGGTCACAAAATTTCTGTCATTAAATAAAGAAAAAAAACAACTTTTAATTTCTGGAACGAATTCGGATTTTCGGAAAAAAAAATAGAGGCTAAACTGGCAACCCTTGTTCAGCACTGTAATGGAATTTATTTTGTTTCCCTGTAAATAAACGATAAATTTTATCCACACCCTACTCTATGCTAATAGTCTTGCAGCGCACATCAGTGATGCATATCAATTTCAATATGTTTGATATAGTGTAACATCTTGACATTTATTAAGAAAAATATTTTTATTCGAAAAGATAATAGCAATCAAGCAGTTAAAAATAAAAAAAGTAATCCAACACTGGACAAAACGTTCTATTACAGTTAAATACACTGTAAATGACTTTCTCCTCCATAGTCCACAATGTAAAGGCATTATTGTGAGGGTTTCTATAAATGAGCTATAAACGCTACACACTTCATTTTCAATACTAAACATGTCATAGTAAACCTCAATTACATGTACCAATGACATGGCAATCCGACTGTTTTAACACAAGTTAAAACAGCCTGTTAAGCAAGGTTAAGGTCTGTTAAGCACATGTATGTTATAAATAACACATACATAAGCACATATATGTTACACACATATATGCACATATAAGCACAAGTTATAGTACTTATGTATGCTTATAAGAACTTATATATAAATACATAAGCACATATATATACATGTAACAAGCATGGCCTGTTAAGAGCAAGCTAAATATGGGCAGGTGGATAGACAGACGGATAAAAAACCGAATTCATAAACCCTTTTCAATGATATTTAAAAGAGATTAGAACTAGATTGGAAATTGTTATAAAGAGTAATCCAACTAGCAACACTGGTTTTAGATATCTGAGAGGTTTTATATTTAATACTGAAAATTCTAATATTAAACCACATACCAAAGGACACTCTAACTATATTTTATTTAAATACATTCATAAAATAAATAGCATTTGTTCATAATCGCAAATATCTTGAATTGTCTTAACAGCCCTGTGAACATAAAAGTGTTTTATTTGGAAACATCATCTGGCTCGCATAAAATATTTTCTTAGAATCAGAAGAAAAGTCGATATATTTTTCATTTTCCGTAAGTATAGCGATAAACGGCATGTTAAGCTATAGTATTTCTTCTATAAAAGCAGTTTAAAGCATATAGACTACATTATTATATGTTTCATAGTGTGAAAGAAAGAAATGAAGCTTGCTTCTGTTTTTTTAATGTAATAATCTAAATGTTCAAAAAAAAAAGTTCGGTTCAATATTTAAGTTGAGAAATGAAGATAAACTTAAGGTTCCAGTATAAAAATGAGGTATTTTTCCATTACCAACACCATGCCAAACTGTATACTAATGCACCATTTACACTCATATCCAAAAATTGGCCCAGTGACCGAACGTTTTTGATTTCACACGGTTTGTCGAAAATCTACTGGAATTGTTAACGAATTGTCCTTGAACTTTTAGTATGTAGAGAACGTGTTTGACTTCATATTTTTCAGTGAAGATTTAGTTCCAAAGACAGTTCGGGGTCTAGTAATAAATTTAGTAATAAAATAATATTTTCGATCGCCCATGTAACAGAAAATGCTCAAAATGGACTCTCAGCCTATTAACCCTCTGACTGCCTTTTTCAAAATCCACTCGACCAATATGTAATCGACAAGTATGTTATCCATTATTAAATATTTGAGATCATCATGTATTTGAAAAATACAATTGATTTGAAAAATAAAGTATTTATCATTCGTATTTTTACCTTTTGACTATGGAATTTTTAAAACAAAATTGCTTGAGAAATTATACATTATTTAAACTTTTTTTTACAAATGTTTTGCTCGTGGAAATCGTGGGATAAGAAGTCAGAGGGTTAACCCCTTGAAGGGCGGTGGGATACATTGTATCCCATCTAACTTTAATCAAGATTTGCACCAGGAAATTTTAATTAAATTTTACTTTTATAACTTTGGTGTAAAAGAAGTTCAAATATTTTTTTTTCTTATTTTGAAAATATTTTTTCGGAAATAACGGTGAGAATTTAACATTACAAAAACACAGTTGATGAAAAGGTTAAATGACTATGACTATTAAATGACAAAAACACAGTCCATGAAAAGGTTAAATGACTGTGTGGGTGCTGTTCAACGCTTGTGAACATTTCTCAGTGGTGGAAAATTGGCGCAGAGGAGGAGCCTATTGACACCACTAATATTTTATGGTATTATACATCTTAATAAAAACTGTCATTAGATAAGAAGAAAAATTCTACTAAAATTTAGTGGTGTCAATAGGCTCCTCCTCTGCGCCAATTTTCCACCACTGCATTTCTGTATGCATTTAGGAAAGTCCCAAGTAAAGTCCAAAACCAATTATGGTTATTGAAATGCCCAACATCATTCAATTTCTTAACGAACTATCCTCCAATGATAATAAATTTGAAGCTAAACTTGCTGGAAAGTATATCAGAATCTCACCTGAAATTATTCGCAACAAATTGTCTCTTCAGGAATATTTTAAGCAAAACAATGTTGAAAATTATGTTATTCTTGATCGTGAAATACCACTCAAAGTAGTTATTTCTGCACTCCCCAGGACCTTCTATATTTCTGTTAAAGAAACTGTCTCCTGTAGAGGTTTCACTATTCTCAGGCTTACATATATGATACAATTGAACTGTATTTAGGCACTTAAGTGTCCGAAATTCTCAGAGCATTAATTGCTGACATATCAGCATTACTCAAACATTTTTTTCAGCTTATTTATATCATGATCATAGTAAGACACTCATGTGTCTTAAATTTAGACACCTATGATGCCTTAAATTTCATATTTAGATACTTAAGTGTCTGAATTACTGTTTCAGCCACATATGTGTCTGAATTTAAGACTTCTCTATTTACAGTGTATACAACTGTGTAGATTATGCACATAGCTGCATTAAATAATATCGATATTTTTACGACTGTTAATGGTAATTGCTAAAATAGGGTTTATAAATGTGTTATGCATTTTCCAAATTGCTTATTTAAACATAATTTTTCACTGCATTAAATTATAAAGTGTTGTTATAGTATTCTGAATGGGTTGGAAAATGTTTCATAATATATGCTTCACACAGGACTTTTCGTTCTTGGCTGACCATTTCTTTTCTTTTAAAAGGGGATGCGAAAAATTGGCAAGTTTTTTTTTTTTTTTTTTTTTTTTTTTTTTTGTAGTATTATTTATTTTTTCTTGAAGATTACTATCAAATAAAAGTAGAAAGAACCTTCAATAAATAAACATAACCTTTTTAAAAAATGAATGACACAAGATTAAATAAATGATGTACAAACACTACAATACTACATTTTCAAAACGTTCGCGGATAGCTTGACAATATATATGTATATTGTTAGTTTCCTGGTTATTTTGCAAATAAATATGAAAACTTTTTTTATGGTGTAAAACATGAAAACACTTTAGGATTTTATGAGTCGCATTATCCAGATTTACGAACATGAAATACACTTTTAATTATTCTTCATACCGAATATTATTACTATTTAGAACCTCAGTATTCTATGAGATGTATTTCCCAGAATGACGGACACACAAACTTCTTTAAATTACTTTCCTTTGTGTGTATTACTATTTAACAACTTAGCAACAAACATTCTACGAGATGTATTTCCCAGATCGACGGACACAAAATCCGTCTTTTAAATATTTTCCTTTGTGAATATTACTATTTAACACATTAGCATCATTCTATGAGATGTATTTCCCTTATTGACGGACACAAAATCCATTTTTAAATCTTCTCCTAACTGAATATTACTATATTTAAGACATCAGCATATTTCCATGCAATGTATTTCCCAGACTGACCACTTTGAAAATCCACTTTATAATATTTCATTTGGCAAATATTGCTTTTTACGCAGATATCTCATGTTTCATTCATTCTTAATTCTCCCCCATCCATTTTACAGTTATATCGAACAAAACACTCTACCGTGGATTTAAGGAACTTTCCGTGTAAAAAATCAGCATTAATGTGTATCACAGTATTAATGCTTAATTTGCGCTGCATCAGAGCTAAGTTCCAGTATTTTGTTTTTGTTTTTGTTTTTCCTCAATATTAAAAATATTGCACGGAATTCACCGGAGCTCATAAATATTGAGCTCCGTAGCTCTGAGGAACAGCTCTCCCGAAAAAGCGAACCATAAAATACCTTTTCATTTTTCTTACCTTTCTAATCTTTTGCGTCCTTTATTATATTTCCTTTCAGTCCTGCTCCAGCTTTCAATGTAGAAGCACGTATTTTTTGTGCCTTGCGGAAGAAAGACAAAATACTTTTGAAAGGTCTAGAGTATTTCTTTATTTTTATGACGGTTTAAGAAGTTCTTTTAATCTTATTGTATCACACCTGCTTATATCAACATCAAATATAAAAGAATCCAATGAAAAAAATGGTCATGTATAGTACAGAAATGTGTCAAGTTACTTTCATTAACACGTTCACGCCGGCGCGGTGGGTTACACTCGACTGTCTCAAAGTTGTCAAGACTCCGGCTTTTTGCACACCACTATTATTTTAGAGAAAATGTTGTTCTTTTTAAATCGCCCAATTGTTCTAATTAAATAAAACAACATTTTCTGTATTAAAATACTGGTATCTAAAATGACGGAGACTTGGCAGCTCTTAGACAGTCGAGTGTGACCCACCGCGCCGGCGTGAACGTGTTAATTAAACAGAATTGATATATGCATAGTTGTCAAATTGTGAGCATTTTAAATACCAGTATTTTCTCAGAATTTTTATTTAAAGATTTTTTTCGCAAACTTCGCGGAAATCGCTTTCGGAGGATAATTCTTGGACAATTATTGTAGAAACCTAACATGAAATTAAAAAAAAAATTGGTATCCAGTTGGCGGATCATTTGACAGCCACGGCTTAAAGATTTAATTTAATGTTATATTTAAGGTTTTATAAGAACACTGAGTTCCATATATGCAGAAATAAAAGAGATATCAAGTAATAATAAATACCAATCGTCGTGCAGTCTAATGAGGATTTTTAATCTGCTCCAATATCTCGTAATATCTCTTCAATATCTATTGAACATTCAATATTCTTTAAATTATATAATGTTTAGATACAGGCATAAACATTTTCACATATTTTGTTAAGAAAGTTTTTTTTTCTTCTTGTTAATGCATTCCGCTTGCATCTGTAGCGAACAAATGCATGCATTTCAGGATTTTTTTTTAAATTTAAATTCAAAATCATACCGGAAGTTCGGAAGAAAGAAGAATTTTCACTTTATGCAATCGCTTCATTAAATTAAAAAAAAAATACTATTCACAATTTCTCGTATGCATTAGTAATTTTTGAATAAAAAAGAAACTCCTCAAAATTCCGCATATTATGCACTGACGATGTATATAGGATTAAATTGATTTAATGTTTATTTCATTATGCACACGATTTCAGAACCTAACATGTGTAATTTCATACTGATTTTTTAAATAAACGAAAGTCTTGAATTTCATTCTTTCATTAATTTTAACTGCGACAGCTAGCATCTAGACGTCTCGATACCCATGCATAATCTCGTGATAATAGTCTATGGAGCAATATATATCTTCCTTTTCGGTGCAATATCACAGGCACTGCAGATTTGTAATGACATAATGAAGAAACGATCTTACAAACAATATGAGAGATTAGCGTGAGCGAAGATAGATTTATGTTGCCCGACACGGCTGCGGCTGACAGATGAGAAAGATAGAAATTTATTATCTCCCACTAATCCTTTAAGTTTTCGTATTGTGTGTCTTTCAAATATTTTTAAAGTGAAAAGGAAGGTAACATTTTCGTGTTTGATGCCTTATAATTCAATATGAATGCTGATCTGATTTCAGTGATAATTTATTTGCTGCAAAAATGATACACTGCACACACAATATTTAAGGGGACGAGGGACCTTAAAAATAAATTTTTTATTTTTTGTAAATTTCACCTTAAATATTATTCAAAGGTACATTATATGCATTATGGCATGCATTTATTACAAAAAAAATTTTTTTAAAGTCATTTTTGAGAAAAAAGTGGAATTTTACGCGTTGTTTTAGAAATCTCCGAAATGCCCCATGCGCGTTCCATATCAATGAAAATCCCCAATATTTTTTATAAAAGTTTGGTTTATATATATAAAAAAATCTGTGCATCGAATTTTATATATTTGAATATAAAGGTTAAAAAAAAATTTTTTTTGAAAAATTTTGAAATTTTTCGGAAAAATTTCAAAATTTCAGAATTTTTTATTTTTTTTCATTTTTTTTGCAAATTTAACTTTAAATATTACTAAAGGGTACATTATATGCATTACGGCATACATTTATCACAAAAAAAATTAAAAAAAAATTTATTTTTGAGAAAAAAATGGCATTTTACGTGTCGTCGTAGAAATCTTCGAAATGCCCCCTGCGCATTCCATATCAATAAAAATCACTAATATTTTTTATAAACGTTTGGTTTATATATATAATTAAAACTGTGCATCGAATTTTATATATTTGAATATAAAGGTAAAAAAAAAAATTGAAAATTTTCGAAAAAATTTCAAAATTTCAAAATTTTTTAATTTTTTTCTTCTTTTTTGTAAATTTTAATTTAAATATTACTCAAGGGTACATTATATGCATTGTGGCATGCATTTATCACAAAAAAAATTAAAAAAATATTTATTTTTGAGAAAAAAATGGCATTTTACGCGTCGTCGTAGAAATCTTCGAAATGACCCGTGCGCATTCCATATCAATGAAAATCCCCAATATTTTTTATAAAAGTTTGGATTATATATATAAATAATTCTGTGCATCAAATTTTATATATTTGAATATGAAGGTGTAAAAAAAAAAAATCAAAATTTTTGAAATTTTTTCGAAAAATTTTTGAAATTTTTAATTTTTTTTTTTTTTTTTTTTTTTTTTTACCTTTATATTCAAATATATAAAATTCGATGCACAGTTTTATTTATATATATAAACCAAACTTTTATAAAAAATATTGGGGATTTTCATTGATTTGGAATGCGCATGGGGCATTTCGAAGATTTCTAAGTAAAACTCCATTTTTTTCTCAAAAATAATTTAATTTTTTTTTTTTTTTATAAATGCTTGTCATAATGCATATAATGTACCCCTGAATAATATTTAAAGTCAAAATTTCAAAAAATAAAGAATTGATTTTTAAGGTTTTTTAAGGTCCCTCGTCCCCTTAAAGGATTAAAAACTATTTACACGTACGTAATTTAGTAAATAAAATTGGAATGAGCAGAAGGCTGCGGCATTCCACAGAAATATGCCAAAATTCGTTTCCAGCAAATATATTACCCATTAGTAAAATTTTATTTTGCCATCAATTCTTGGAAAAGTAAAAAAAAAAACAAAAAATCACTAAAGAGGAGTCATAAAGTGTTCTTCTGATTGGGTAATTCTTTTCCATTGTATGATTGGCTGATGTCTTCTCCTTCAATGTTTCCCATCTCTTCAATTTGTCCCTTTCCCTTACGTTTCCTTACAGTCTTGCTCCGGCTTTCAAAGTAGAAACACGTGCTCATTGTGCTTGATGAAGAAAGACAAAGTTCTTTTGAAAGGCATTGCGCATTTCTTTACTTTTTTAGCGGTTTTAAGAAATTCTTTTAATTTTATTGAATCACAATAGCTTATATAAAAACATAAAAAGAATCTGTCATGCAACCAACCTCTTTTTAACCTCTAAAGTAAAGTGAAGTGAAGAGACTGACTCCCCAACGGCAAGTGAATGGAAGTGAAGAGAGAAGACGGGCAGTAGTGATGGTTTTCGGGGATGTGTAGGAGCGGGTATACATTCGAGTTAATATTGGTTTCGTTTTAGAAGTGATATGCGTAGTTTAGTGGAAGTATTGTTGTTGATAAATTGTAGTAAAAACATATATAGTTCTTGGCGAGTATAAAATCTGTAAATGTAGCATTTCGTGTTTAATAAACTTTTTATATAAAAATTCTGATGCCATTATCGGTTTTCGTGACATTACAGAATCCACCGAAAAAAAACTAGTTATTGGCATATTATAGTATCAAAATGTGTCAAATTTCTTTCATTAGACAAACAGAATAAAAATATGGCTTAAAGATTTATTTTAAAAATTATGTGTAAAGTAGATTATATAACAACACTGAGTTCCATATATACAGAAATAAAAAAGATAGTAGCAAGAAATAATAAATATAAAACATCGTACAGTCGAGGAAGCGGAGAGATATCATTTTTAGTACCACTAATTAAAAAAAAAACATATTTTTATTGCGCAATACCACAAGACCTGTCATAAAAAGTTCATCACAAAGCAGGTGCCAGCAATGTTTCGAAGATAAAAAAAAATCTAAAACGAAAATTTTCGTAAGAAAATAGTGTTGGTAAAAGTTTTGATTTAGTCTCTATAAAAAGTGACTACTCCCAGTCCTGTACAATCTAATTAACATTTTTAATCTGCTTCAGTATCTCACATAGTTTATAAATGATATAATGTTGAGATATAAGAGTAAAGACTTCTAAATATTTTGTAATGAAAGTTCTTATTCTGTTATTGCAGGGCTGCCCAGGCGACAATTTTTATATTCTATTTACACCACTATTTTGAATTTCTCTTGTAGACCTTGTAAAGTGTATGTAAAAAATTTTGTTTTGTAAAACTGGTGCGAGGTAGAATTGAAAAATAGTCACCTGTGGCAGTCCTGTTATTGCATTCATCTTGCATCAATGGCGATCATATGTCTGCACTTCAGGAATTTTTAAAGTTAAATTCCAAACATTACCGTGAATTCTGAAAAAAGAAGAACTTCAACTTTATGTATTAACCCTTAAATGCCTGATTTTTCAAAAATCATTGTAATAATGTTTTTCGGCTTTCATTTTTAAAATATATCATGGGAAAAATACTTAAAAAAATCATATTTTGTTTTAAGTATGGTTTACGGCTAAAAAACAGTTTGTTACTAATCGGCAATACTGGTTTTTAATTGAAAAAATAATTTTTCTTGATAAAATTCTATAATATTAAGCACACAAGAATTTTAGGAACTACAATAAGAAATAAATTTTACTTGCTCACTGCAGAGCAAAATAGGGTATTTCGCAAGGGTCCAAACAAAACAAAAAGAACAAGTAGCAACAATTGATAAAATAAATCTATCTTTATTCTTAAACAGCACAAGTGTTGCCATCTACATGTTGAAAATCGATTTAATAATAATTTCAGAATGTATTTTATTGGCAACAGTAGGCATTATAGATTCAATATTATTCTAATTGTATTTTAGATCCTAAATTAGGTACGTTGCCGAAAAGCAACACCCGGCATTTAAGGGTTAATCACATAATTTAATAAAACTAGAATCTCTGGTATGAATTCGAAATTTCTGAATTATAAAAAATCCTTAAATGCACGCATATTATGCACTAATGATGCAAAGAATTAAATTGATTTAATGTTTATTTCATTATGCTCACATTTAAAAACCTACCATGTATAATTTTATAGTGAAATTTCAAATAAAAGAAGGTCTCAAACTTCATACTTTCAGTATTTTTAACTGCGACAGTTGGTATCAAGACGTCTCGAAATGTATCATCTCGCAAAATAGAGTATGGCACAATATATATCTTCCTTTTCGGTGTAATATAACAGGAATTGCAGGTTTGTAATGAAAAAAATAAAGAATTAAACGATCTTGCATACAGTATGATAGATTAGCGTGAACTAAGATAGATTTTTGTTGACGGCCGCGATTGACAGATGAGAAAAAGATAAATTTATTATCTCCGACTAATCCATGAAGTTTGAGTATTGCGTGTCTTTCAAAATGCTTAACCCCTTAATTCTCGCTCCCGTCATTATCTCGGGCTGAGGTGTCGTTCGTTATTTCTCGTGCCCGTCATATTCTCGGGCTGGAGATTTAATTGCTGGAAAAAACTTCTGAAACCAGAAAAATTGAACGGGAATTTCCATTTGAAGTCTTTGACTATTAGCACTTAGGTTTGATTTGTACGATCTATAATTTGCCATAGATTTGTCATAGATTTGTAATGTTTTTGTCATTTTGATATGGATTCTGATGAATCAAGCCTTTCTGATGATAACTGGAATATTAGACCCTTCGCAGTCGCTTAATATTTGAAAAAACCATCAAAAGTGTACCTATTTTTTTTATTACAGAAATTGAATAATTATAAGGTTTCTAAATAAAATATGCAATTAGTTTTTTTTAAGGCGAAAAAACAATATTTTATAGCCATATTCATATTTGTATAAAAGCCATCATGACAGAATTATGTGTCTTAACCTCTTAAGCTCCGCCCCCGATAAATGTAGGCTACTATCTTTTAATTCAGATTGTTTGAGTCCCACCAGTTTTTTTTTAAATAGTGTAAATGGCTTTATTTTCACATCATTTTATCTACCGTAAACTACGGTGGTGGGAATCAAACAATCTGAATAATAAAAAAAAGTAACCTACATTTATCGGAGGCGGAGCTTAAGAGGTTCAGACACATAATTCTCGCATGATGGCTTTTATACAAATATGAATATTGCTTTTATAAACTTTTTATAAACGTTTATAAAATATTGTTTTTTCGGCTTAAAAATAAACTGATTGCATATTTTATTTAGAAACCTTATAATTATTCAATTTCTGTAATAAAAAAAATAGGTACACTTTTGATGGTTTTTTCAAATATTAAGCGACCGTGAAGGGGTTAAAGTGAAATGGAAGGAAACATTTTCACGTTTGATACCTATAATTCAATATGAATGCTGAGCTGATGACAAGATAATTTATTTTATTTGCTGAAAATATGTTTCACAATGTATTTAAAAGATTAAAAACTAATTACACGTACGTAATTTAACAAATAAAATTGGAATGTGCAGAAGGTTGCTGACCTCAGAAATATGCTAAAATTCGTTTTCCGCAAATATGATATTACCGATTAACACAAGTTTATTTTGCCACCAATTCTTGAAAAAGTAAAAACAAAATCCCTAAAGAGGAGTCAGAAAGTGTTCTTCTGATTGCGTAATACTTTTCCATTGTGTGATTGGCTGATATTTTCCGCTTTCCTATTACCTACCTCTTCAACTTATCCCTTTCCCATAGATTACCTTTTAGCCTTGCACCTGTTTTCAATGTAAAAACACGTATTCTTTGCGCCTGATGAAGAAAGACAAATTTATTTTGAAAGGCCTTGCCATTTCTTTATTTCTATGGCGGTTTTAAGAAATCCTTTTAAGTATTACACCAGTTTATATCAACATCAAATATAAAAAGAATCCGTCGAAAAAAATAGTTATTTGCATATTACAGTAACGAAATGGGCCAAATTACTTTCATCGATCAAAGAGAATACAGATATGGATTGAAGATTTAATTAAAAAGTTTTATTTAAAGCAGATTATATGACAACACTGAGTTCTATATGTTCAAAAATAAAGAAAGATAACCAGTAATAATAAATGTAAAATATTGTTTAGTCTAATTAAGATTTTTAATTTGTTTCAATATATCACTCATTTTATAAATTATATTATGTTGAGATATAGATATAAACACTTCCAAACATTCTTTCCAAATGTCACCTTTTACATTTTTTTGATAATTAACCGAGATATAAATAAAAAAACATAAAAGAGCATCGCAGAATGACAAGCTTCTACCATGTTGTGCATTATTTCTGCGCCTATCAGGACTTTCCATGGTTCTTCAAGCAGAAGGTAAAACAATTCTGGATTTTGATATCGCAATCGTCGGATCACACATTGGCATAAAGTAATAATAATAATAATAAAATAAATATGAAAATTTTCGTACCTTCCTGATTCTAATGGTATATTTCTATAAAAAATATTAATATTTACTGTTTCAAAAAACTTTTTTTTTTTTTTCTAAAACTCGATTACGTTCAAGTTTTCGGTTTTTTCTGCAGTTTTAACACATTATCTGGAATGCAAACACCAAAAAATATAATACCCACATATTTAAGATACATTTCCGTTTATAATAATGTATTTAAAAATGTAATGTTTACTATTTCAAAAAACTTCTTTTTTTTTTTTTCTAAAACTCGATTACGTTCAAGTTTTCAGTTTTTCTGCAGTTTTAACATATTATCCGGAATGCAAACACCAAAGACATATAATACACACATATTTAAGATACATTTCCGTTTATAATAACGTATTTAAAAATGTAATAATATATATACAATATAAACTCAAAAATCCGGTACTAGTTGGGACCGAAACTAAGACGGATTATCGAAAATTCCGAATTTCTGAAAGAGTGTCAAAGTACTTCCGATATTCCTAATGGTGCCTTTATATATAATTGAATTCACAGTCAATTGATATTTATTTGAGAAAAAAAGAAAATTAAATATTAAAAAAACTCACTTTGAAACTTTCTATGTTACAAAAAAAAAGTCTAATAAATAGTAAAGTTATTTCTTCCTGTATAATTTCCGAAATATCGATGCCAATTTCATTTGCTTCATTTTTACGGCCATCCATTAACAAGTTTTTCTTTATTTTTTCTTATGGATTTTATAAAGGTGAAGAATATCGATTTCGGAAATACAGTCTTGTTTCTCTGAAGCAGATATTAATTTTCCAGACAAATTTATTCATTTTTTCCAGTGACATCCTTTCTTCTGCCGGATCCTCGTCCTCGTTCTTCTAAGCTACTATCAGCTATATCGACGGTTTTAATAAGCACATCATCAGCTGTTCGACTGCTCGCTAATCCATCTATTTCAATCTCAAAATTTTTAAATCGGAAACAATTGCTATTTATCTTTCTCCCATAAGTTAGGAGTAAAAAAAAATGGGTCTGTGGGAGATGAATTTGATGCTCAATATATATATATATATATATATACATATTTACACCCTAGCTTCCCTATCTCATATTTGTTGGCTAACTGTTTTAGCCTTATGGCTCGTAAAGAATGTTAAAATCAGATGTTACTTTGTTGGAGAAGCAGTGCAATGAATAATGTTTGTTCCAACTGGCCTCCATCACGGGTCACGAAAGTGGTCGATATTGACAACGCCTCACTCAGAGCTCGATACGACATTACATGGGATCTATTTGGTCTCGGAGGTCAATTGGGAAGGGGGGAGGGATTAAATTGAGAGATATTGAACTAAATTGATATATATATATATATATATATATATATTAAAACAGGCCTCGAAGCAATCTCTTAAAAATAGGCAATATGATACATTTGAACATCACTTCTTCCTTATGAAAATTGCCACAGGCAATAAATTGCATTTATCTTGCAATTATCGTAGAAATTCTCTTGGTGCTAGGCTATTTTTGAAATCATTTTAATAATTTACCATGAAAACAATTTTAAAAATTAGGGAAAGACAAACAATAGATTGTTTTGAAGCCAGTCATAGTTACTATTATTATTATTATTTTTTTTTTTTTTACTTTTATTTGATGTTATTTTGGTTTTCGTGTTTTCCGAATCGTTTCTATCTTTTCCATTTATTTTCTTTACTTTGAAACGGCAATTTCGGGCTCACGGATAGAAATACATATGAGGACATGAGTTTCAAAACTTGCCTTATCCAGAAAACCAAATTTTGGGAAATCGCGAAAAAGCTCTGATTGGTTCTCCATTGGTTTGCATTGTTAACCAAGTTTTTAAAATGCGAAAAATACACAATAAAACTTGTTTTATCGTGTATATGTTGCAGATTGCAGTGGTTTTTCGATGCAGGTTGACAAATAGAATAGATTGTAAGGAGAACTCGATTTTTTAAATTTTGGATAATGCGAGTTTTGAAACTCATGTCCTTATATAAAATAGTCACTTGTCTCAATCCAAAATTCGTCTATCTCATTCATGTTAATACTTCAAAAAGCATGAGGTTTTTAATTATGAATTATAAAAACAAAAAATGAGTAGTTAACAGATATACTATTTATTGTTTTTTTTTCTTTTTACACTTTAAATTTTTTGTCAATAAGTGTTTCAAAACCCTAGGAGGGGTGAGGAGAGGAAGAAAATTCGTAACGAAGTAACAACGGGTAAAAACGTAAAAAATATTGCTTGTTATAAATATGGATATTAAACCTAGATTGGACAATTGAATGATTTAATATTTTTTTCAACAGCTACCGACCCCGTCCCAAAAATCAATAAACCTTCACTATCCCAACACCAACTACAGACAACATTTCTTCAAATTCATATACAAAAATCGGCCTATGACGAAACTTTCATCGAAAATAGTCCATGCATTTTCTTGCAAAGTGTTCTTCGAAGTAATTTTACATATTGGTCAGCTGACTGACAACAGCCGAGCCGACGACCAACTTACATGATTGGAGGTATTATCAAATTCAGACACAAAGAAAATTGATGTTTATATCAGTTCTAAAATGTCTTCTAAATGTTAGTGGTGTGAAAGATGTCTTTAAAAATTCCGGATAAAAATCAGAAAAAAAATAAACCGTAAAGAACTTTGTAGTAATTAATTAGTTTTCTTTTTTATTTAGGGCATTCATCCCACATCAAATCAAACAGTAAAATTTAAATATGTAACCCAACATCACAGATATGAATGAAACTGATTCTCGCTATTAAGATACGATCACCTGCATTTTTTTTGCTCCTTGATAAAATAATTTCTAAAAAAAGATTATCAAAGTTTTGGAAAATAGCCATGCGTTGGCATTTTTTATTGTTCCATGTTCAAACGTATTGTGTTATACATAAAATTACATTTCAATATTCAATAAAAAAATATCTTCATATAATTCATGCAAGTAAAATAAATTACATAATATATGTAAAAAATATTTACGATACGTTAAAAAGTTTTTAAATGTGTCTAAAGAATTGTATAACATTTGAAAAAAAAATACATATACAATATTATGAAATCATTAAAAAATCTTTATCAACCCAAGGCGGAGTTTCTGTGACTTTTTTTTTTTTAATTTTTAAACAGTAATTAATACTATACTGTAATTGAACCCTAATAAAAATGATGTGATTTGGTTTCGTTTTAGTAATATTTAAATTATATTTAATAATGTGTTAATATTTATTCAATGCATGACTTCTGCAAATAATTTTTTCGCATACATTTATTTTATTTTTAAAATTATATTCTTTTTTATTTTTTTAGGGGAAAATATAAAATAGTACTTTGTTTTTTAGTAAAACCATGGATGCTTCGGAGAGCAATTATCTTCTTCTAAAAAATGAAAAAAAAAAAAAAGAGAGAAAAACCACTTGCTCCTTCACGGAAGAAAATTTCAAAATGACACCCTTAATCTTAACACTAGACCCGCCATAGCGGTCATTATGACCAGTACCAAATAAAAATACTTCGATTCGAACCAGAAATTGCTTTCTAAAATGTGTTAATATGTACTTCAGACAAATAAGTTGAATAAATAAGTTAAATTGCTTTAAATAAAAATTCTGGTATAAAATATTTTCATAAAACTTGAGTTAAATTTCCGGCGGATCTAGTGTTAAACACACATTTGTATTATTTTCAGCAGCTGGTATAGAAAAAACACCAAATTTAGCTCTTTTGAACAAAGTTTTGAGATGTTAAACAATAAAGAAAAAAAAACATTTTACACAATCCATATTATTTATATCAAACAAATAACTATATCTAAAGAACTATTTAAAGCTAAGATAGATATAATTTGTCATTTTATTAAGTTTTTATGTTTTTAATTTGATTTATTGCATCACAATATTGCTGATAGATAGATTTCTCATAGCCACACTATCCAACAAATTATTTATTAGCCCCCCGATATGCTATTTTTTTCGGGTAACATTTAATGTGTCGTCCCTAAAAAATAACGTTCCGTTACATAAGCCAGGCAGAAAATAAAGCAGATGAATCATCGTACTCTTAAATACTGATAAACCCTACTGCAATTTTATAAACTTTAAGCATTGCACAATCCATATCCATAATATTTATAGCCAGCAAATAACTATATCTAAAGAACTATTTAAAGCTAAGCTATATAGTTTGTTATTCTATTCAATTTTTATGATTTTTAATTTGATTTATTGCATCACAATATTGCTGATAGATAGATTTTTCATAGCTACACTACCCAACAAATTTTTTATTAGCCCCCCGATATGCTATTTCTTTCGGGTAACATTTAACCCCTTGAAGGGCAAGTAATTACGTTTGTGAAATGCTGAATTCCCACTGGAATCTTTGAAAAATTCTATTTCAAAATAAGTAAAAGCAATTTTACGGCTTTTTTCCACCAAAGTTAGAAAAGTAAAATTTAATAAAATTTTTCTGGTGTAAAACTTCATTAATCGTAGGTGGTATATAATATATACCGGTGCCCCTCAAGGGGTTAATGCGTCGTCCCTAAAATATATTGTTCAGTTACATAAGCCAGACAGAAAACAAAGCAGATGTATCATCGTAGGGTTAAATGCTGATAAACCCTACTGCAATTTTATAAACTTCTAAGCATTGCACATTTCCGAGTTTTAAACCGCCGTATAGGGGGGAAAACGTACTTTTAAATGCAATTTGCTTGAAAACTGCATCTCAAATTACTATTGATATATTAATTCTTTTGTATTTTTTAACACCATTTTTTTAATGATGGCAACTGAAGTACTCGATTTCAGTAGAAAGTTAAGGGGAAATAGTAGACTACTATTTATTTTTTGTTGTCATTTTCTGATAAAAACTGAAAAAAATTGTTATTAAAATGTAAGGGACTTTCAAAAAGAAACGAGCCGGAGTCTGGAATGTGCAAACCGGTGACAGAATGGTAATATTGTTGCGTCAGTAACAAAGAGGTTTTCTGACAAAAGCACGGAAGTTCACATGCCCGCCGCTAGAGGGTCACGAGTGCAAGTAACGTGACTACAAAGTTAGCAGAAGCATGCATCAGTCATTCAACGCTCATTCGAGTTGTAAGCGACTGGAGATGAGTCTTCGTGTCATCACTTCGATCCAGAATCGAAACGACAAAGTCCCAGTGAAAACATCGAGGGTCACGAGTGCAAGTAACGTGACTACAAAGTTAGCAGAAGCATGCATCAGTCATCTAACGCTCATTCGAGTTGTAAGCGACTGGAGATGAGTCTTCGTGTCATCACTTCGATCCAGAATCGAAACGACAAAGTCCCAGTGGAAACATCGAGGGTCACCACCACCAAGAAAATCCAAGGCCATCCACACAAGTGCAGAAAAGGTTATGCTGACGTTCTTCTTTGACCAAGTCGGTCCCCTTCTCATAGACTTCCTGCAGCACGGGACAACAGTGAATGCACAGCTTTACTAGCAATCCTTGATCACCCTTCGCAAAGCGATCAAATACAAACAACCAGGCAAGCTCACCCGTGTGGTCATTCTGCTCCACAACAATGCAAGGCCTCATACGGCCAACACGATTACGCCATTCATGCAGAAATTTAAGTGCGAGGTTATCGGTCACCCTCCATACAGTCCACACCTCTCTCCCTGCGATTACGCCATTTTTAGTCCCCTAAAAAAGGCTCTGAGGGGGAAACGATTCACCTCGGACGACGACGTAAAGCAGTATGTGCGGAACTGGTTCACATCGCAGCTCCAGGAATTTTACGAGACAGCCATTCACCGCCTTGTATCTCAATGGGACAAGTACCTCAACAGCCAGGGCCAATACTTCTGAAATACATGTACTAGTTTCTGTTCCTAGGCCTCCAGCTCGTTACTTTTTGAGCGCACCTAATACGTGCTATGCCAAGAATATCGTCTGCTAGAAAAACAACAAAAAATTAATTAAATGCGTGCTATTTTGATAAAATATAAATGAATGATTTCTGATAAAACATGGAGCTATTCTAAATTATATTTAAGTATCGATATTAAGGTTACAAACATATTGAAGCATATGAATCACCAGATAGCTGATTTTTTTCTCGAGTTTCTTGAATGAGGATATCGCATTTTGTTGGGTTTGTGTATTATTCCGCGATAGTGACGTCATATACATACTTCTCTATAAATGTTGTTTAAGACTCTCTCGTAAATGCTGAATTCTTCAGCGGTTGCAAATGACGTCATTTAAAAGAAATAAAAACGTGTATTTTAAGTCTTAAAACTGAAAACAGTTTTGTACTATATATTCATCGGGGGACAACACTAAATTCTGAAAAGCGGAATTCCTGTTTTCTAGTATTTTAAAAATAATTGTATACATTTAATAAAAAAGTATATATTGTTTATACACTTATAGAGAATAATCAGTTAAACTTTATGATGGTATGTCCATAAGATCTGAGAATAAAAAACTTATCTAATAGTGTGTATCGAAAATTTAGCATCTGTTATAATGACAGCAAAATTTTATAATAGTTTTAATTAATTTTGAATGAATGAAAAAAGCATAAATGTTTATATTTCATTGAAGTACAAATGACATTTTCACAAAGACATTCCTATCTCAACAACCAGCTCTGTAAGCCACATTCATGCTGCGCTGATTTTATTTTTGGTTTTGTTGGCAGTTTTGTTTTGTTGTTTGCAGTTTGGTTTTCTTGAATCATTTTTCGATGTCGTGTTGTGCGGCTTAGCAATGAAAAGCAGCAGCGTGCGTAGATCAAATTTTGTGAGAAGCTCAGTAAATCTGTAATTGAAACTCTTGTAATTATCTGTACAGCTTTAGTGATGAAACTTTAAATCAGTGTTGCCAGTGTGCTACTTCTTTTTAATTCAGGTTTTTTGATTGGTACCACTTTTTTTTGAAAATGTAAAATTCTCTTGTTTTCGTCTAAATTAATATAATAAATAAGGCGAATTTCACCAGTTCAAATAAGTGGTACCAACCAAGCAATATATATTTTTAAAAAAAATAGCCCAATATCAACACTGCTCTACGGACAACGGTTTTTTAATGGCAATCGGGCTTTAAGGAACAGATGAAAATGTTGAACAAATTGGGACACTCATAAGAGAAGATCGTAGCCTAACTATCCAATACCAAGTTGGAATCGGTTATGGAATTTGCGAAGAACTTTTGCCTGACAGTTATTGCTGCAAAATGTGTTCCAACAATTCCTGACAAACGATCCCTAAATTCATCACAGATTTTCGTGTTTCACAACATGGGTCTTTTACATCACCCACACTATTCACTGGATCTAGCTCGCTTTGATTTTGCATTATTCCTAAAATTGAAAAGAAAACTGAAAGGACTACGTTTCGCAACTGTATCCGAAATTCAACGAGAATCTCAGGCGGTCTTTGACAGCTTTCGAGAAAATAACTTCAGGAGAACTTTTGAGAAGTGGAAAACGCTGTGGGATCAGTTTATACTTTCAAAAGATGACTATTTTGAAGCACATGGAAGACAAAATTTGGTAGGTTTAAACAAAATTTGTTTTTTTTTCATCAGGTTTTTAACTTTCCAATAGCACCTCGTATACACGAGAGACAAAAATAAGTGTAATAGAATGTATTGTAAATTCAGACAAACAGACTTCGTCTCAAAAGAGTGGTGCGACTTTTAATTTATTAACTAATATCTGTGATCATCATCAAACATTTTTCTTAAAATAACTAGAATTTTACCAAACTTATTTCTTTTTTCATTTCAAATGCCACAAGAAAAACATTACAAAAACTCTCCGAATCTAAGCTTAGATTTTTCAGAGGAAATTAACAAGTTTCCTGTTCTTTTAAAATCAGTACCTGGGCAAAAACTATTTGACGCTTGCAAAGAAAAACATACGGATATAATATGACTCCATCTTATATAGGACGTAATCACCATGGAAACCTATAACAATTACCTATCATGAGATATCATTGAATTTAATTTCGCATGACAGGATTTAATATAAGGAAGAAAACTTTCATTAATATCTTTTTAAGTTTTGATTCATTTTCATAAAATTTGAAATGACTCGACAAAATTCTGCAACAATTATATATATTAAATTTCAAACCATGCTGTTTCCGCTAGAAGCGCCATCTATGTGGTTTGTTTTGAAACTAGTGAGTTGGGTTCGAGACGCCGATCAGAGGAGTAGTGTAAATATCGGCTCTCGATCAATTTATTGTTTGTGAATTAAAATTTAATTAGTAATACAGTCCGCTAGTGTTATTTATGGTGAGTTGTGAGCAGTGATTATTTGAGAAAGAGCTACCGGCGGGAACACCTTTTTTGGTCCGTCGAGCCGGAGAAAAGAACAAGCATTTAATTACGTATTTAAAGTGTTTCGATTTTAGAGTCAACGAGATAAGTGTACCGAAACGAATTAAGTGTTTTCCTTTTATGAGAATTTGTGCATTTTAATACGTTATTATAATATTGCTTTAATAGTGTGGTGTTAAAAATATATATACTTTATTACGAAGAGTTTAAGTCAAGCAGTTGTTTTGATTCAAGAACAAAAATAATAATGTTCTTTCAGTGCAGAGTTGCGCAATCGTGAGCGATCATTTAAAGCAGAGAATAACAAAGTTATTTCGAAATGCTGATTTTGAGAAGACAAATGAAATAAATAAATGAAACGAAATATTTTTTTTGCCGTCATTCAGCAATTTGGAAAAAGTGATTCATCTTTATTTTTGGAGGTATGTGAGATTTATTTATTTATTTATTGTGAACTATATTTATTAAAATGTTCAAAAGCGTGAAAAAAGAAGATTACCAAAGGGTAGCTTTTGAATTAGGGATTGATATTTCTGACACAAAATTAACTAATTATGATTTAATGAATTTAATAAAGGAAAGTGATAAATATAAATCAGATTCTAAATTGGTCGAAGAAATGGCCAATAATATTATAGAGGAGAGAAAAAATGAGGAAGCGAAGGTATTAGAACTTGAAAAATTAAAAATTGAACGTACAAAATTAGAGCTTGAGTTGGCTAATGCCCGTGCAGAAACCAAAAGTGAAAAATTAAATGATTTCGAGAAGGGAGAAAGCATAGAATCTTTAGACTCTCTCGTTAAAAGCATAAGAACGCTTACAATCAAAATACCGTCTAGACCGGAAGGTTGGGGGTATTTTTTCTCGTCTTTAGAAAGGGCCTTCATTTCAAAAAATGTCCCAGAAAAGTATAAATCGGAAATTCTTCTAAATCTGTTAGGGGAAAGGGCAACAAATGTTATTACATACATTAAGGATGGGGAATTAGAAGATTATTCAAAGGTGAAAGCTATCGTACTTAGAGAATTTGAGCCAACTCCTCAAACTTGTATAGAACATTTTAGAAAAGCACAACGTCAACCCAATCAAACGCATGTACAATTTGCATCCCGATTAACAACGAGTTGGGATTATTATTTAAAATTGAGAAATGTGACCGATTTTGAAACTTTAAAAATGTTAGTGATTTCTGATAAAATTTGTCAGACGCTTGATAAGGATGTTACGTGTTTTATAAATGTTAGACAAGGGGATTCTTGGTTTCACCCAATTGATTTATCTCGGGAGATAGATTTATATTACACATCAAAGGGAAAACCTGTGGTTGATAATTCTAGGTTGAATAATAAAAATAATTATTCTAGGCCAGTTTCTAAAGTTTTTCTAACTGATGTAAAAAATTCTAAATGTATATTGTCATGTAATGAAAATCATCCTTTGCATAAATGTCCTGTTTATAAAAATATGTCAGTGAGTGATAGAGTTGAGCTGGTAAAGGCAAAAAATCTTTGTTTTAACTGTCTTATGAATCATAAAGTAGCCGATTGTAAATCTAAATTCTCGTGTATTATTTGTAGGAAAAGGCACAATGTAACTTTGCATTTTCCTCGCGAACAAAAAATAAATAAAGTTGAAAACCAAGAGGTAATTTCACAGGAAATGAGTCATATAAACAAAGGAGGTAATAAATATAATTTGGATGTTTCGGCTCCAGTATATCAGCCTTTCCCAGCTAATAATAAAAACAGTTTATTTTCAACGACATGTAATTTGGCTAATGAGTTGAAAGCTGTGTTACTTAGTACATTAGTTTGTTTAATAAAAGATGAATTAAGTAATTTTCATGAGGTACGAGGTCTATTAGACGTTGGAGCAAACTCTAACTTTATGAGTAAAAAGTTAGTAGATAAACATAATTTGAAAAGAGAAAAGACTAACATTTCTATTTCAGGCATAAATAATTTATCGTTGAATGTGAGATCTAGGGTTAACACAACTGTTTCAAATAGAGATAAGGATTTTCATTTAAAATTAGACTTTTTAGTCGTTCCGAAAATTACAGAATTTACGCCGTCTAAGCCGCTTGAGACTTCTATCCCAGTGTTAAATAACATCAAATTAGCCGGTGAAAAATTTAATGTCCCAGGTCCGATTGATTTGCTTTTAGGTGCAGAAAATTTCTATGAATTTTTAAGACCAGGTCAAATTTATCCGCAAACATTAAATACTAAAATTGTGTTACAAAACAGTGTATTCGGGTATATTGTCAGTGGAAGCCTTCCGGCTAGGGGTGAAAGTAGTATACATTGTGGGTTAATTACAGATAATTTGGAATTAGAAAAATAATTAAAGAGTTTTGGGAAATAGAAAACATAGAGAGAGAGTCTGAGATTTCTAAAACTAAGGAAGCAGAAATTTGTGAAGAACATTTTCTGAAAAATTATTCTAGAACTGAAAATGAACAATAATGGTGAAAATGCCGCTAAATGAAGATCCATCTTGTCTTGGCGAATCAAAACAAAAGGCAATGAATATTTTAAATTCATTATGGAAGCGCTTAGTTAGAGAACCTAAATTTAATGATCTTTATAAAGCATTTATGGAAGAATATCTAAATATGGGTCACATGGAAGAAGTGATAGAATCTGAAGAGCCAGAAGTCACTTATTATATTCCACATCATTGCGTATCCCGTACAGAATCAAGTAGTACACCATTACGAGTCGTGTATAATGCCAGTTCCTTAACTTCTGCAGGGAAATCATTAAACAGTTTGCAGTTTAACGGAGGAACAATCCAGGATGAGTTATTTTCTATAATGTTGCGATTTCGAAAGCATCAGTTTGTTTTTGTAGCTGATATTAAAAAAAATGTATCGTATGATATTAATACATCCGAGTCAACGTGATTTATTACGAATAGTATTTAAACCTGGGGTGAATGAGCCAGTAAAAGTGTACAGGTTATGTACTGTTACTTATGGCACAACTAGTGCTCCTTTTTAGCTACAAGAACCTTAATGCAATTATCCAGAGACGAAGGAAATGAATTTCCTTTAGCTGAGAATGTGTTGTTGCAGGATGTGTACATGGATGACATCCTAACATGAGCAGATGATTTAGACACAGCTAAGGAGATTCAGCAACAACTGATATCTTTGTTAAATAGAGGAGGCATGGATCTCCATAAATGGGCAGTAAATAATTTTGCTCTTTTATGTAATACTTCAGAATCTGAATATTCTTTTTCTAATGAGACAAAAACTTTGGTAATATTGTGGAAGCCTCAACCAGATTGTTTTGGGTTTAACTTAATTATCGAGCAAAGTGAATTATACACTAAACGATCAGTCTTATCACAAATTGCTAGAATATTTGACCCTTTGGGTTTGATAGGTCCAATAATTACAAGGGCCAAGGTGTTTCTGCAAAAATTATGGTTGCTGAAAATTGATTGGTGTGATTATGTCCCAGTGAAAGAAAATAAGAAGTGGAATGAATTTCTTACGTCCTTAAAATGTGTAAATCTGATCAGTATCCCTAGATGTATTCTTATTGATCAGTCTATTTGAGTAGAACTACATGGATTTTCTGATGCATCTGAAATTGCTTATGGAGCGGTCATTTACGTGAAATCTACTTATTTTTGTGGTGATTCTGCTGTTAAGCTACTCACTAGTAAGTCCAGAGTAGCTCCTCTAAAGCATGTCACTATCCCGCGTCTGGAACTTTCTGCTGCAGTCCTGCTATCTAAGTTAATGATGAAGGTGTTAAGTGCCTTAAAACTAGAAGTTTCTAAAACTTATTTTTGGACAGACAGCACCATTGTACTTGCATGGTTAAAAAAGAATCCAATGATCTTAAGACATTCGTAGCAAACAGGATATCAATTATACAAAGTTTAACTTCGGTCAAACAGTGGCATTACGTACCTTCTAAGCCAAATCCTGCTGACCTTATTTCTAGAGGTATAGATCCCATCAAGATTCAACAGTGTGAATTGTGGTGGTTCGGTCCAGCATTCCTAGGACAGCCTGAGGTGGTCGAGTGTCCCGATAGCAATCCTGCTGAAACCAATGAGCTGTTTTTGCGTGAATTGAAATCATCATCAGTGACTCAAGTATGTGCCTTAGTTAACACTCTTGAAGCTTTAGACATAATTAATAACTGTTCTTCGTTCATCAAACTACAAAGAGTAGTAGCATGGTGTAAACGATTCATATATAACTGTAGAAACCCTTTATATCCTACAGCTGGAACTTTATCTAGAAGTGAACTCTCTCAGTCCTTATTGTGCATTGTAAAGAACATTCAAAGGACTCCATTCGCGAAAAAAATCCAGTGTTTAGAAAGGGGTACTGCTATCCCTAACAATAGCAAACTTATAAACTTGTGTCCATTTTTAGACAGTGATGGCTGCATTCGTGTTGGTGGTAGACTGAAAAACAGTAACTTATCCGATCACCAAAAATTTCCTATGATTATTCCTGCAAAACATAATTTTACATTTTGTGTTATTAATTATTTTCATGTTTTATATTTTCATGCAGGTTCAGAAACCACAATGTCTCTCATAAGAACTAAATTTTGGATTTTAGCTGGCAGAAATGTAGTTAGAAAAATTATTTTTAATTGTATTATTTGTAAGAAAATTAATTCTAAAATTTCGCAGCAACAGATGGCTGATTTGCCAGCAGCAAGAGTAACTGTATCCAGAGTATTTACGCGCACTGGATTAGATTACTGCGGTCCTTTTGAGGTAAAAAATTCCACAGGTAGGAGTAAACAGGTAAAAAAAGGTTTTTATTTGTATTTTTGTATGTTTTACTACAAAGGCCTTGCACTTTGAAATTGTCAGTGATTTAACAAGTGCAGCGTTTTTAGCAGCACTTAAACGCTTTATTGCGAGGCGAGGCAAACCTTCTGATATCTTTAGTGATAATGGTAGAAATTTTGTTGGTGCCAATAAAGAATTAAGAGCAATTCTCAGATCTTTATTTCAGGACAAAAGTGAGGAGGAAATTCAAAATTATTTAGCTAATGAAGGAATCAAGTGGCATTTTAATCCCCTTCAACCCCTCACTTTGGAGGTTTATGGGAGGCAAGTGTTAAATCACTTAAATATCATTTAAAGCGTGTTGTAGGTAAAACTATTTTAAGTTATGAAGAACTCTTGACTCTCATTATTCAAATCGAAGCTGTTCTTAATTCTCGTCCCCTCTGCCCTCTTTCAAATGATCCAAATGATGTTGAAGCTTTGACACCTGCTCATTTTCTTATTGGCTCATCTTTAATGGCCTTACCTGAACCGAATTATACTGAAACCCCTATGAATAGGTTGAGCAGGTGGCAATTAGTTCAAAAATTGACACAACATCTTTGGAAAAAATGGTCATCAGACTATCTAAATAAGCTCTTAAATAGGCCCAAATGGCATAAAGGAAGAGTAGAGATAAAAGAGGGAGATTTAGTTTTGGTAAAAAAATCCTGATAATTATAGCCCTTTAAAATGGCATTTGGCAAGAATTGTTAAAATCCATCCAGGCCAAGATGGTATAGTTAGAATTGTAACCTTAAGGGATAAAAATGGCACATATAAAAGGCCAGTGGCCAAAATTGTTGTTTTGCCTCATGTGAATGAAACCACTTAACTACTTGAATTCATACATTTTATTTTAATTAAGCAAAATTTTTGTAGTGTAGTGTATTATTATATTTTTGTGTTTATATTTGTAAATTTAACATTTCATTTAGTGTATATGCTGAAAAAAAATTGTATTATTGAGATTGTAATTTAAATTGATATCATATTTATAGTATTGAATGTTTGAAACATTCAAGGCCGGCGGTATGTTGCCGCTAGAAGCGCCATCTATGTGGTTTGTTTTGAAACTAGTGAGTTGGGTTCGAGACGCCGATCAGAGGAGTAGTGTAAATATCGGCTCTCGATCAATTTATTGTTTGTGAATTAAAATTTAATTAGTAATACAGTCCGCTAGTGTTATTTATGGTGAGTTGTGAGCAGTGATTATTTGAGAAAGAGCTACCGGCGGGAACACATGCGGTTGGGTAGTTTTTGCGCTGTAATAGGAAGACAGACGGACTGATGGACCCGACGACGACTATAGGGGATACGTATTTATATAATTATGATCGCAGCTAAAAAACGGATCATTTAGGTGTTTCGAAAACTAGATAATACATGTCAGTATTATGAAAAATTTTTACATTTTTATAATTTTAAATTTCTTTCGTAAATAAAAGTAATCGATTTTCACAAGTTTTTTCTTAATCTGATATAAATAAATTGTATATATACTTAATAAATTAACCCTTAAATGCGTAATTTTTTATTTTGTTTCGAAAAAAATATATATGATACTCTGAAAGGTTTATTACACAAGAAAAATAATGAAAAAAATCAGAGATACTTTTTTCATGTAATACGTCAATTTTTTCTTCTGTTGCACATCTACAATACAAGTAAAACCTGCTATCGCGTGGCTGTTTTACTCTAAAATATTGAAAATTAGGAAATATTTTAATATAATTTATATTAAAATATTTACTATATTTATATGCCTTATTTTATATAATTATTTATTTTATAAAACTTAACTTTTAATTCTTTAATTCCCATGATAGAATACGTTCTAGAAATTACGTAGTTCAGAAAATCTCACTTTACACCAGAAAGTTTCAATGGTTAATTTCGCTTTATTTAATGGAACAATGGAACAATGGAACAATGTGAGCAGGTTATTGGATTCCCTAGTTGCTTGGCAACTGTACATCCAGGCTATAAACAGTTCGTGTTACAATGAAATGGGAGCCTTAGAAAAAAGAAATTTTAAGCGCGGCTAGTAGCCACATAAAAAAAAATAAAAGTTAAGAAGATAGACAATTTGAAAAAATTGTTAGTATAACTAATGACAAAAAAAAAGTTCCATATGATCCAAATAAATGTCCATGACAGGCGAAAAAGCTACCAGAAGGAAGCCCCAACATAAAAAAAAGACTCAATTCAGAGACAATACATTAAGTTTATCATTAGAAAAAAAAGTTAAACACTATGCGAACAAAATAGAAAAATGAGAAAATTTTTACATATTTACAAGAGAGTTTATGATAAAGCAAGGAAAAATATTTACAATAAAAAAAAGAGCTACAATGAGAAGAGTTCTAACTAGCTGAACAGAGAATCGCATAAGCTGAGGGGAACAAAGGACAGCAAGAGGACGGCGTCCACCCAGGCTAGTAAAATGAAGGTGAAAAAAACAAAAGTTGATAAGATAACGCAAGATAACAAACAAGAGAAAAACATAGAATGCAAATTAAGAGTTTTATTTTATTTTTATTTTTTTAAACAAACAGCACAAAACAAAAAGAAAGGCAAAAAGTTTAACAAGAGAAGAGCTTAATCTTCAGTAATGTTGAGTTGATTTGCGAGTTTATTAAATTCGTTTAAAATAACCATCAATTTTTGCATCGGATTATCGAATTTTTTAGATTGAGTTGAGATGTTCTTTATATATTTTAAGAATTTAGTGATTTGTAAGACTTGCTTAACTTCATTGAAGGTATTAAGAATATATTTTATGTCGTTAGTGTAATTTGTAGGGATTCTAGAATTTTCTATGGTAGTGGAGGAATGGGTGTTTGCGGTATTGCTATCATTAATTTCAGAGTTTAACATTTCATTACTGGTTGAGGGTTCAGAGACTTTAGTTTTTTTAGTGTAACTAAAACCCTTAAAGATATCAGCTAAGATTTGGGTTTCTCTTTAGAGATTGCGGACGCTATTACTTGAAAATTTATGGTTTTGTTTATTTTCTAATCTATACGGATTTTTAAGACAACCGCAGAAATTCCCATGAACTTGTGCAGAAATGTCCAAGTCCACAATTGGTGCAAGTGGGTTTAATACGACCCTTGTGTTTGCAGTCTGTACTTAGATGTAGATCACCACATTTAACGCATTTAGCGTCGAAGCCGCATACCTCTGAGGCATGCCCGTAGCCCTGACATTTGTAACATTGCTTTACACGATTTTTGCTTGTAAAAGCTTCAATTTTTACAGAAATATAATGTATAACATTAATTTGATAAATTTCCTCAAAGTTCTTACGAGGCATAACATTTACCATGTAAAGTGGCATTGGATGCCCAGTTTTACGATTTTTAAGCATGGCAGCCCTAGTGACTGCAAACCCATGTTCTCTAAGACTTTCTTCAATAATTTTAGTATCGGTGTAACAGGGGAAGCCCCTAATGCATATTTTTTTTGGTCTTAACTCCCTAGGGTCAAGAGTGGTATACTTCTTCTGGTTTTGATGTAGCCATCTTTGTGTAGTTTTAAAGTCCTTATCAGAATTGCATTGTATAAATAGGCGTTCGCCTTTTAGTGCAATTTTTGGTTTTTCAGAGTTTAACTCCGTAATTTGATGGGCTACCGTCGTTCAATTGCTGTCGACTTCGACGTAGAAAGGGTTAACAGATTTTTTAGCCTTAACAGCATCCTGAGTGTTTTCACTAACATTTGGCTGTTCCATGTCAATATTTTCACTTAGAGTAACTTCGTTAGAGATATTCTTAAATTTATTACTGAGAGGGATAGAAGAACTCTCCTCCGATAAAGGTCGTTTAACACCTTTTTTAACTGCGTTGAAAATTTCATTTTTAAGGTTAGTATTAGTAAGACAAAAATGAACAGTTTTCTTATACTTAATAGAACAGAAAAAAACTGAAGATAGCTGAGTATAACAAGTTATCATGGGTTGGCTCCCTAAGCAAAGTAAAAGCATCAAGGCAAGTTTTTCTTACTTCCTCTTGCTCAGAAGAAGATGCAAAATAGCCATCTTTAGCCTTTATATCCAGTATATATTGGTCATCGAAGGTGAAAAAATCACCCAGTATTATTTTAGCATAGTTTTCAAAATTCGAAGAAAATCTGCCAAACTGGTCTTTAAAATTACTGTTTAACTGTCCATTACATACATTGTTGACAAATTCCGCCATATAATCATGATCACCCATCGACGACATGTTGCAGCACAAACAGCGATAAAGTTATACACACGAACCACCCCATTTGCTGCTCAACACTGCGAAAATGTAACACACGAAGAAGCTATCACTTCATACGACCTCCTCACTCCAAAGCTCCAACGCAACTGAAAAAGAGAAAAGCTTTATTTAAATTCGGAATGTCTGTTACTAATTAGATATTGCTATTTTAATTTTCTGGTGTGAATTAGGTATATAAGAATTAAAAAAATCTATTACATTCAAAACACTGTTGGGCAATTCCACTTAACATGGGAACTATAGTGTAGACCTTTGAAGGGCGGGGTAATATACTTTATCCCACCTAATTTTAATCAAGATTTGCACCAGAAACATTTAATTAAAATTTATCTTTCTAACTTTGGTGGAAAAAAATAAAAAATTGCTTTTCCATATTTTGAAACAAAATTCTTCGAATATTCTGGTGTGAGTTCAACATTACAGAAACGCAATTGCTTGCGCCTGAAAGAATAAATGGCTAAAGAGGGAAATGTAATGTGAGTCACAATACCGTGTAACGTGAGTCACACTCAAAATATTGATTGATATAATTAATTACTATTAAAACAATATTATTTTTGTGTATATCATAAGTTGAAAGTGTGTTGTACTCGATGAAATACTTCTTTTTTACTGTGTTGTGATAAATGAGGAGAAATTCTAGGTCTTCATTAACCCATAAAACTTGACTTCCTTTTTGTTGTAATGTGAGTCGCAGTACCAAATTAGGGTCTGCATACCATCTGTTAATTTAAAAATTTATTAAATTGTTATTCTTAGTTTCTTATTGTGCCCCAGATATCTATGAAGAACTTTTTTAAAAGCAAATGTGATATTTCTTCGATGTATATAGAATTTACTTTTGAAAAATGTGTCAAATGGTAACGTGAGTCACATGGAATTGCCCTGTTGTTTGCATATATGCAAAGCTGTGCACTAAAGGGTTAAGGCATTTGGATACCAGATTTTCTATTAAATAATTGTTATCATTTGAAACACAAAATTTCTTCATTAAATATGGCAAATATTACTTTACGAAAAAAACTAGTATTCGAATCCCCGGATTTGACGCTGCGAATTCAATGCTGTGTATTCTCATACGACAAGATTGCGTATTCTCTATATCTGATAAGAAACGTCTAAGGAAAAAAGCATGTTTTTCAAATTCTCACACGCTTTGAGATCAACTATTATTTTTGGAAAGAAATAGTAGTCTTGTCTAGTTGCAGAACTTCTATTATTTAATAAAGTGAATACTTTTCTTTAAAAAATGGTGCTAAAAAAAGGGAGATTTGCAGCTATCTATAAACATATTTGTATTGTTTAAACATTTCATAGCTGCTAAGTTTTAGTTTCCTCTCTTAACACTAAAATTTAATAGTAAATAATAATTTTGTCTTATTTAATAATGAAAACCAGTGTTTAAAAAAGGAAAAAAAAAATTACATAATTTTACCGGTAAAAGAAATAAATAAATCAATAAATAGAAATCATAAAAGTTGTCAGTTTTGGTAATTTAATCAAAATGCATAAAAATTGTGGAGTCTAAAATACCACGTTGCTGAAGTTCTGGTATGACGAAACGTCTTAAAATTCACGCTAAGCGAGCTAGAGTCACAGTGCATGTAACAGTTCCAGCTGTCGACTGTTCTTCAAAGAAAAATTGTCCAATTATGAAACTTGCTGTCATACCACATCAAACGGTGACTTTAGGAGAATGCAATGGAACTGTGTACACAACTTGAAGAATTTGTTTGGCTCAAATCTTTCAGTTATGGGTGTTGACATCGGCATTTAGGTGAAAATGGGTCTCACTTGTCGACAAATGTTCCATGGCCAATGTTCGTCCACTTCTATCCGTGCAACGAATTCCAAAGTGAAAGATTATCTTACAGCAGCATCGTTACGTTGACGTTCTTAACCACACCAAATGATAACTTTAGGAGGATGCAATGTGACTAGGTACAAAACATCAGGAACTTGTTTGCACAAAACCTGCAGTTATGGGTGTTGACTTCGCCATTTAGGTAAAAATGGGCCTCATCCAACCATAAAAAGTTCTAAGCCAATGTTCGTCTACTTCCATCCGTGCAAGGAATTCCAAAGCGAAAGATTCTCTTGCAGCAGGACCATTACGCTGAAGTTCTTGAACATGTTTGGGAACATTAACATGTTGTATGTTGAACATGTTGTATGGATTGAACTGCAGCACTTTACGGATAATTTTGTGCACCGTACTTCATGGTACGTCCATTCGGAGTGACACAAGAGGTACCGAGCAAGTATCGTGTATGCTTTTTATTGTTGCTTCCTCCACTGCTAATGTAACAGCCTCCTTGGTTTCCATAGAAGCAGGTTTCCTTCCCCTCCCAGGTGCAACTGATAACAAACCCGTGGCTTCAAATTTTGCCATTATTTTCCTCAAATTCTGCAGTCTCATTGACCCTCGGCGTATTCCTCTTACTGAACGATACCTTTGCAAAGTATGCCGTTCATTGCTGTAGCATTCATAATAATATTCAACAACAAAAGCACGGTCCTATATGGTTAGAATCATTGTCGATTCCTAACAATGAAAAGTCTGACAAACAGGCTCACATTTATCTGACAAATCAAATGACGTGTAAAGCACATTTGCATAAATCTAATTTTCCTCTTCCTGCCGTAAGTCAATCACAAGCCATTGCGGTTTTGAATAACCCCACAAACAGTTTCGTTTTAGAAATGATTAAAAACATTTTAAACCGATATCTTCGTGTCTTAAGGCCTTCAAAAATTACAAATTAGCGACCTGTAAGAAAACAATTTCCGGAATGAGCACACATTTGCGAGTGATTTAAGATCTCAAATTTTGTGATCGCTAACTTGTGGTTTGAAATTTTGAGAACACGAGCGGATTTTATTACACGGATGGTGCACTGGACATTTGTCGCCTTTAACCCTAGATCTACCGGGAATTTTATTCAAGTTTTAATAAAACGTTCTACACCAGAATTTTTATTTAAAACGATTTAACTTATTTATTTACCTTATTTTTGTCTGGTTTATATACTTAGTTTATTTTAAAGAAATTTCTGGTTTGAATGAATATTTTGTATGTACCTGTCGGGTCCAATGGACCCGTCTGGTAGACGGAGGGTTAAGACTTTAAATGGTAATTTTGTTTGGATCAATGTTTCTTAAGGGTACGAAAAATGTTAAACTCCTGTAAAAAATGTTAAATTAGATTCCGACCCTTATTTCGCTTAACAATATTGCATACAGCGCCATTTATCCCCTGGTAGTGAGTATTTGAACTTCTTTATTTTGGAGGAAAATAAATTCCGATGACTTTCTTTAAGCTATTACCAAGTTTGATAACATTTGGTCGAGTAGTTTGACCTTTTTTTGACCATTTCAAAGTGGAATTTTAATTATAACCACCCTGAATAAAACAAATAAATGTAATGAAATTTTAACTTTTTACAAAAATTCGATATATATATATATATATATATATATAAATTTTCATTTCAGGCATTAAGAGATAAATTAGTGTTAATTATTTTTATATTTTGTCAGAGTGCATTATTCATTTTTAAAAGTTAATTGTTTCATTTTCGTGTGATTATTTCTACATAAAATTTACAAAAAAAAATACTTGTTGTTTTAGTTACTAAGAATTTCACAGTGTGCAACTTTGTGTTTCTTTTTCAGACCAAATAATCATAATTTGAGCCTTAAAAATTATTTGACAGGGAATTCTTTCTTTTTTTTCTTTTTAGCTACGAAGTTTTAACCAATATATCTTACCTAACAAATTTTCTGGTTTATCGGAACTAAATTTGGTTGGAAGTAAAATAATCACTTTATTATTTGAACATTGTTTTATTAACTATAGAAAATAAATTATATTTTCTTTATACATAATTTAATTATTGTTCTATCTTCTCAGAAATAGTTAATCTTCTAAAATAACAAAAATATAATTTATCTACATTTCGAGTATTCCATCAAGCATTTTATTACACAAATTCTGCAATCAAAAAGCAAACTGGATCAATTCCTTTTACTTTAAATTTAAAAGTAGGAAACTCTTAATAAAGCAGCCAACATTTTAGGTTCTATTCTTTTCATTTAGATTAATGTGAAATTTTTAAGCTTCTAAAATAACAAAATGATAATTTATCTACGATTTCAATATAAATATTCTATCTTGAATTCTATTACAGAAATTATCCAACAATAATTTAAAAAAAACTGAATCAGTTTTCGTTTTATTTTAAATTTATAACTATAAATTCTTTAATAAAGCAGCCAATCCTTTAAATTTACTGCCTTTATATTAGTAACATTATAGAGTAAAATGTCCTTTATTCGTACATGATAAGTGTGAGATATCGACTTTTCTCAAGTTTCTAAGAAGTTTCTTATACAAACTGGATTATCTTTCACAATGGGACATTTTTGCGTTCACAGTACTAAGAATGGAATTCAAGATATTTATTATTGCGAATAAAAACTACTTATTTTATGAAGGTATTTTAATAAAATACTAGCAGAGTGTCAAGAGTGTGTGCTGCATTTTCTTGCAATGATACTTATGTCTCGCATACTTTTTACCTTCTATTTATAAATTTAAAAAAAAAATAACAATTATATAAAAATAAAGATTTTAAGAAATTTACTGCAATGCTGAGAATCTTCTTATGAGGATTTTATTGAATCGTTACAGAAGAAACTGCAAACTGATTTATATTTTTAAATATATATTTCATGAAATGCTACATGTGGAAAAACATACAACTGATTTATTATTTAAAAGTTTTAAATCCTTCTTCATTTAATTTAAAGTTTAAATTTAATAAATGAAATCTAAAATATGAAAACTTGTACACAAAATAAATTATATTTTCTTTATATCATCGGCATCATGTCAAACTGTCAAATATGAAAACAGTGTTGCCAGTGGAATACTTTTTTAAAATTTAGATTTTTTGATTGGCACCACTTTTTTGAAACTGTAAAATTCGCCTTATTTAATGACATATTAATTAAGGTGAAAACAAGGAGAATTTTACTATTACAGAAAAATGGCGTCAATCAAGAAATTTGAATTTAAGAAAAGTTGCCGACTGACAAAACTCTTTTTTACATGGGACAGTTTGACATGATACCGAAGATATGTAATATGAATTTCGTTCCTAAGGTTGTCCTTTTTTTATTTAGTTCAATGTGGAATACTTACGCATCTAAAATAAGGAAATTAGAATTGAGGGCGTGAGTTTCAAAATTCGCCTTATCCAAAATTTAAAATATCGAGTTCTCTCTATCAATCTATTCTATTGGCGAACCTGCATCGAAAAAACGCTAGAATCTGATCGGTCTCCCCCCCCCCTCTCCCCATAAAAAACAACAACAACTTAGTTTAATTGAATATTTCTCGGGCATTGTAAAATCTTGGTTTACAATGAAAACCAATGGACGCAGTGACAGGTTTTACGGAATTTCCAGAAATTTGATTTTCTGAATAAGGCGATAAACATTACACAAATTCTGCAATCAAAAAGAAAACTGAATGCACTTTGCTTTTCCTTTAAATTTGAAACTCTGAAATCTCTAATAACGCAGCCAGTACTTTAAATTTACAGCTTTTATAGAAGAACATTAGAGTGTAACATGCCCATTATTGCGATTCGTGCAGAAAAAGAAAGAAATATCGGCATTTTCCCCATTTCTAAGAGATAGCTTATATAAACTAGATTAAGTTTCGCAATGACGCATTTTTGCGTTCACAGTACTGTGAATGCAATTCACGATATTTATTACTGCGCATAAAAGCTAGTATTTATTTCATGAACGCATTTTAATGCGCTAGCAGAGTGGCAATCTGTTCGTTGCGTTTTCATGCTATAAGATCGTTCGTTTTCGGGGATTAACCGTTAAATGCGGGGTTTTTTTATTTTCTTTCAAAAAAATTATATTTTATTCTCTGAAAGGTTTATTACACAGGAAAAATAATGAAAAAAATCAGAGATGCATTTTTCATATAAAACGTCAATCTTTTCTTCTGGTGCACATATGCAATACAAGTAAAAACTACTGTTGTCTGGCTGTTTTGCGCTAAAATATTGCAAATTAGTAAATATTTTAAGAAGTATGTCTCCAAATACCTTATTTTATATAATTATTTATTTTATAAAAGTTAACCTTTAACCCTTTAATTACGAAAATAGAATACGTTCTGGAAATTATGTTGTACAGCGAATCTGACTTTACACCAGAAAGTTTCAATGGTTAATTTCGCTTAATTTATATACGGAATGTCTGTTATTAATTAAAGCAGATATTGCTATTTTAATTTTATGGTGTTAATTAGGTATATACGAATAAAAATTATCTATTAAATTCAAAACCCTGTTGTTTGCATATATTCAAAGCTGCGCACTAAAGGGTTAAAAGTAATCTAAAACAATAGAACCTCTTTTATCCGAAACTCTTTTAACCGAAACTCTCGCTTAACTGAAATCCATCTTTGAAGATTTTTTTTTCTTACTCTCACTTTACGTGTGTGCAAAATCCTTCTTGAATGGTTCTTTTATTTAGTATCATATTCCTTGTGTGCAAGCTGCACTTTCCGAACGACGAGTACATATAAATGTTTTCGATTCCCTTTTTGGGAATTCTTTTGAATTTAACTTGAGTTCCCGTAAGCTGCGGAGTGGAACGAACAAAACGAACGAAGAAAACGACAAAGAAGCAATTCTGAAGCGTTTGAATGTTTTCAAAAGGTTTGGCATGGAGCAACAGAAAGACTGTGATACTGGTGAACTAATAATATTAAAAAAATTCGTGATAGAGCTTCAAAGCAAAGGCAATCGGAAATGCGACAAACAAAACATTGTTTCAAACACTTATGAAAGGTAATTAATTTCAAAATTAAAATTAAGGTAATTTATTCTTGTTTCTATTTTTCTATTGCTTTATTTTTATTAAGCGCTTGTTACCATAATAAGGAATAGCGCATATATTTCTCCTTAATCTTAAAATTCAATCGTTCTCGATTATCCGAAATTTTCGATTTTCCGAAAGGTGGTCGGTCCCAATTACTTCGGATAATCGATGTTCTACAGTATTATTCTACATTTAAAAAAGATGTATGCGAAAGCTTCATCAGAAAATTGCATGACTTGGCAAAGCGTTGTTTCGAAATGAAGTATTTTTTTTTTTCACAGGACTGTGAATGCAATTCAAGATATTTATTATTGCGAATAAAAGCTATGCATTTTATAGACGTATTTTAATAAAATACTAGAAAGGCAATGACCTGTTGTATTGCATTTTCTTGAGAAAATCAACAATTTAATAATAATAAAGAGTTTAAAAAATTTACTGTGATGTTTAGAAAAGTTTTATGGAAATTTTATTGTACCGTTATAGGAAATGCTATAAACTGACTTTTTATTAACTATATGTTTCATGAAAAGCTACGCATGACATAAACATCCAGGTTATACAGCGATCCCTTTTTATAGAGAATAAATCAAAACATTTTAAACTAATATTTCCTTTCGAAAATTTTTGTTTAACATTTGTCTTGGAAATGTCGCAAGAACCCGCTTCGTGTTGAACTTTTTATTACAATTCTTGTAGTAAGTAACCTGCCATTGAAATAATTTTAAAGAATTTTGATGACTTAAAAAGTGACGGAACAGATGTCTGATTATAACTGTTATATTATTAACCCATTAACCGCTGAAACTATAACACAGGGATCTTTAACTTTTTTGCACGAAAATGTTCGCCACAACAAATTTTGAAAAAAAAATTATCACTTTACTTAATGATCAAAAGTTTCTGGTATTAAATAAGGCAATTTTCTTAATTCTTAAATAGTGGTAACTTCGTATTAAATTTAAGTAGAGGCATTTATTTTTACTATCGCGTCAACGCAATACCAGCGGGTAATTGGTTAACACTTTGAGGTCTAAACGCTAGTGTCACTCGGGTTTCCGTTTTCGGTGAAGTGAACTAAGCCCGAGAGTCTCTCGGGGTCACATTTTAACTTTCTGAGCTATAAAACTACCTACTTATATATCAGGAGCTTGGAAGAGAAAGGACGAATTCGAAAAATCGATTTTTTTTTTTCCCCATAGGTAAGACGTTTTGCCGCGGTTCGCCCATAGTATTATCACAGTGTCAAGCTAAAGTGAGTAGTACCATCTCCTATAATAAATTCGTGGTCTGATTTTTCTAGAGGAGCAAGGGCGAACCCCGGGTCTGAAAACCCTCTCTTCATGTTTTTCGTTAGAAATCACAATAGAGCTATTAATAAAGAGGAACTGGCATATCCTTAAAATAGTGAAGCTTCAACTGTAACCGCTATCGCAGAGGTTGTTTACCGCCGGTGGAAACGTCCACCAGTAAATTTATATCGAAATTTTCTGCTTATTTAAACGCCTTATTATTGCAAAATTTCAGTCATAAGTAATGGTAGAAACAGGTTTTCATTTTTACTGGTAGAAGTTTACTTTGGCGGTAGTCACGCCCTGCGTTTACGCCATATTATGACAACCAGGGAAACAAACTGACAGCTTTACAAGGCAAACTGACACCAGTTAGAACAAATAGAAATTTTGGCCTCATTTGTCATAAAAAAAATTCCATGATTAAGACGCTTAAATAAGTCGAAAGTTTCTATTCAACTTTACTGGTGGGATGTTCGGAATGGCGGTAATCAGAAACTGACGGTAAGATTTAAAAAAAAGCAGCCGCCATCTTGCGACAACCTCCTAAGTTACTTCACTCGCAACTGGTAGAGAATACATTATATGTCTCCTCCTCTTTATTTATAACTCCATTGAAATCACTCGTATATCAGAAGTGATTAAAATAAAGATTCGCTATCTTGAACTACTTGCAAAACTTTGAGCTTGATTTCCCAACACCCGAATTTCGGGATTCGTCCTTTCTCTTCCAAGATCCTGATATGTTCTCGGTTTTTATCAGATATTATCTACGAACCTTTTATTTTGAAATATATATATATATATGTAGGTAGCAGCACTAAACAGGAGTAAGTATATGAAAATATCTGGAATCAGAGTTTATTTGGAACTTAATATAAACCTTGTGGTGTTGGTCTTTATACTTCGAAATGTACCACACAAAAGCAGATTTTACTAAATAATGTCTATATACAAAAAAAAACCTATTTTCAGATATTTGTACATTTGGGTATGTTTTTATTCAAGCCTGTATGAAATTTTATCTAAAAAAAATATGTTTTCTTATACGGAACTTTTAAAATATGTATAAAACATGCTTTTTTCAATAATTTCTCATTAAATATTAATTTTTAGTATGTTTAAATAGTTACTTGATTATGAATAAGAACAGTTTGAAGTTTATAATAAAAAAGAATTTTTAAAATAAATATTATCTAAGTATTTTTTTTTTTAAATCATGAAAGAACCAATTACCCTTAGTCCAGAGGGAGATATGCTGTTGAAATAGCTCAGACAACAAAGTGTTATAAACATAGCTGCCAACCCTTTTGCGTTTTTGTACCACAGAAACTTAATAGAAAATTTTAACTTTTTTATTCACCTTAATCTGCCGATTAAATAAAGCGAAAATCTCTGTTAAATTTTTCTGGTAAAACTGTCATAGTTGGCAGTTATGATTAAAAAGCTTTAACACTAGAAG
Organism: Maratus speciosus; assembly: GCA_963932465.1. Taxonomy (NCBI): domain Eukaryota; kingdom Metazoa; phylum Arthropoda; class Arachnida; order Araneae; family Salticidae; genus Maratus; species Maratus speciosus. Next base: position 285,397,036 of record OZ010789.1, on the reverse strand, counting down.
CGCCAATAGCCTGTCTACTTGAGTGCTAAAAATTATGAATAATTGGATCTGAAGCAGAATTTTTTTTAATAAAGATTTAAATATATGTACCATACAAATATAAGTTAAAAAGCTGTAAATAAAGAATCTTCTTGTGCACAGTATTTTTCTGGTGTTAAATGGTGTTGTGATGTTAAAGCAATCTGGTTGTTAAATGTTTTTTCCATTTAACCCCTTGAGGGGCAAGCAAAAATGTCTCTAAATATTGAATTCTCACCGGAATAATCGAAAAAATTTACTTTTAAATCAGGAAAAGCAATTTTTTATGGATTATCCTCCAAATTAAAAATATAAAATTTAGTAAAAATTTTCTGGTGAGAATCTTGTTTAAATTAGGTGGGATATATTTTATCCCACCGCACCTCGTGCCCCACCAGTGGCTGAGAGGTTCTGCTCTCGAATCTGGTAGACGGGAGGTGCTGGGTTCGATCCCAATCGCGCCCGTCGGCCTAATCGTTCGGAGTTTTCATGGTTTTCTTCGAACCTTGGATTTCCAAGCGTTAATGCGGGTTAGAGTCCCTTAGAAAGACCCCCACTAAGGGCACTCCCCCTGGGCCTATATCCCTCGTGCAGATAATTGGCCGTCATAAATACAACCAACCAACCCACCGCACCTCAAGGGGTTAATTTTTAACCCTTAAATGCCGGGTGTTGCTTTTCGGCAACATACCCAATTTAGGCTCTAAAATAACATTAGAATAATATTGAAGCTATAATTCCTAATGTTGCCAATTAAATACATTCTGAAAATATTATGAAATCAATTTTCAGCATGTAGATGGCAACACTTGCGTTACTTAAGAATAAAGATAGATTTATTTTTTCAGTTGTTGCTACTTGGCCTTTTTGTTTTGTTTGGAAGCGTGTGAAATACCCTATATTTTTCTGCAGGGAGCAAGTAAAATTTATTTCTTATTATAGTTCCTAAAATTCTTGTGTCTTTAATATTATAGAATTTCATCAAGGAAAATTATTTTTTCAATTAAAGACCAGTATTGCCGATTAGTAACAAACAGTACCATAAATTATACTTAAAACAAAATATGATTTTTAAAGTATTTTTCCCATGATTTATTTAAAAAATGAAACCCGTAAAACGTTATTACAATGATTTTTGAAAAATCAGACATTTAAGGGTTAAATTTAATGAAGGTAATCTAAAGACAGGGTTCGTACGTGTGCTTACATTTTTCCTATGAAATACCATAATTTCTACAAAGAAAATTTCGTAGCATGCAATATTCAATTATACACATCGAAATTTTCTTTATAGAAATAATGGTAGTGAAAAGGAAAAATGTAAGCACTCGTACGAACCCTGTAAGAATGAAAATATGTATATATAAAATAAATTATCTTTTCTTCATATGTAATATGAATTTCGTTACAAAAGTTTCATTTTTTGTTTAGTTCAATGTTTAATACTTAAGCTTCTGAAATAATAAAATTAGAATTTATCTACGTTTTCAACATAAATATTCTATCTAGTATTTTATTACTTAAATTATGCATCAAAAAGAAAACCGAATCAATCTTCCTTTTCCTCCAAATTTGGAACTATAAAACCTTTAATAAAGGCAGCCGATACTTTAAATTCACTGCTTTTATAGAAGTAAAATTATAGCGTAAAGCGTCTTTTATTGTGATTCGTACAGAAAAAGAAAGAGATATCGACTTTTCACCAGTTTCTAAGAAATTTCTCATACAAACTAGATTATCTTCCGCAATGTTGCATTTTTGCGTTCACAGTACCGTTAGTGCAACTCAAGATATTTATTATTGCAAATAAAAGTTACTTATTTTATGAATGTATTTTAATAAAATGCTGGAAGAGTGGCAAGACGGTGTGTTGCATTTTCTTGCAATGATACTTATGTGTCGACATCCTTTTTACGCTCTATTTATAAATTTAAGAAAATAACAATTCTATAAAAATAAAGATTTTAACGAAGTTTCTTCGATGTTTAGAAAAGTCTTATGCGAATTTTACTGAATATTTTTAGAAGAAACTGCAAACTGAAATATATATTTTATGAAAAGCTACATGCGCGAAACATTATAACTGATTTATAATTAAGAAACTTTAAATCCATTTTCTAATTATTTAAAATTTTAACTTAATAAATGGAATCTAAAGAGTTAAACTTGTCCGTAAAATAAATTAATATTTTCTTCGTATAAAATACAAATTTCGTTTCAAAAATTTCTCATTTTTTATTTAGATCTATGTGAAATAGAGCATCTAAAATAATAAAATTACAATTTACCTACATTTTCAACATAAATATTCTATCTAGCATTTTATTAGATAAGCTCTGCATCAAAAAGAAAACCTAATCAATCTTCCTTTTCCATTAAATTTTAAGCTATGAAACCTTTAATAAGGCAGTCGATACTTTAAATTTTTTGCTTTTATAGAAGTAACATTATAACGTAAAGTGTATTTTATTGTGATTCCTTCAGAAAAAGAAAGAGTTATCGACTTTTCTCCAGTTTCTAAGAAATGTCTTATACAAACTAGATTGTATTTTGCAATGAAACATTTTTGTGTTCACAGTACTGTGAATGTAACTTAAGATATTTTTTATTGCGAATAAAAGCTATTTATTTTATGAACGTATTTTAATCATATACTAGTAGATGACAACCGGTTAAGTTTCATTTCCTTGCAATGAAAGTTAAGTCTCGACATTCTTTTTTACCTTATATTTATAATTTAAAAAAGTAATAACAATTAAATAAAAATAAAGATTTTCAAGATTTACTGTGATATTTAAAAATGTTTTATGCTAATTTTGTAGTATCGTTTTAGAAAAAAACTCCAAATTGACATTAACAAAATATATATGTACCATGTATATTTCATGAAAAGTGCATGTGGCAAAAACAATAAAAATGATTTATTATTTAAAATTTTTAAATGCCTTTTCTATTAAATTTAATGCTTAAATTTAATAAATAAAATCAAAACAGATAATACTTGTACACAAAATAAATTATATTTCCTTCATATATAATATGAATTTCGTTCCATAAGGTCACCTTCTTCTTTTTTTTCGTTCAATGTGGAATAGTTAAAGTTCTAAAAGAACATAATTATAATTTATCTACGTTTTTTACATAAATATTATGCCTAGCATTTTATTACACAAATTCTGCAATCAAAAAGATTACTGAATTGATTTTTATTTCCCTTTAAATTTGAAACTATGAAACCTTTAATAATGTAGCCGATACTTTACTGATTTTATAGAAGTAACACTATAGCGTAAAGCGTCATTTATTGTGATTCGTATGGAATAAGAAAAAAATATGGACTTTTCTCCCGTTTCTAAGAAATATCTTATACAAACTAGATATATTTTGCATGGAGCACTTTTGTGTTCCTGCGAATATTATTACAGGATATTTATTATTACGAATAAAAGTTATTTATTTTATGAACATATTGTAATAAAGTACTAGCAGAGCGGAAACACGATGTGTTACATTTACATAAGATAGTCCGATTATGGGAAATAAAAAATATATAATATTTTTCAACATTTAAAAAAGATTTACGCAAAAGGTTGAACATAAAATTACATGCCCTTGAAGAAGTTTAATAATCAATTATATTTAATGCAGAAATGAAAGTTAAAAAAATATATTATTCTTTTTAGCTAAATTTTTTTTATTCAGAACTTCATACCGGAATTTCTAGTACAAGAATTATTGTTTTGAAAGTCTAATAAGTACTAATAATAAGTAAGTCTAATACTACGCTATACAAATTACATTTTGTCGTACACTTTACAAAAAAGCTATTCAGTATTTTGACTTGAAATTAAACATAAAAATAAATTATGATATGTAGATTTGCACAATATTATTTTTTTTTACAGAATGACCTTAAAAAATTATTATTTTAATTAATTTATTTTACATGCTTTTCCATTACGGACACATTTTTGTAAATAAAAAATGAAACACGTATATTTTCAGAAGGAAGGATAAATCATGGAGTTAGTCATTATAGATAGAATCATGATTAATAAATAGTTCCACGATTTTTTTTAATAAAATTTTCAAAATACCTTTTTTATGAAAAGTATAGCATATTTTTAATGAATTACAATTTGTGAAAATTCTGTTATTTACATTCAATAATAAAAGTATTTTACAGTATTCAAATACACAATTTATTCTTATTATTTGAAAACATTTATGCGGACGATGCTTTCACATTTTAAAAGAATCATATATATATATATTTTTTTTTTTTTGTAAAATAGTAACAAAAGAATTGTAAACAAATAAGATTAATTGTTAAATTCATTATATCATAAACTAGCTGTTTAACCCGTTCTATGCACGGGAGTTCATGAATTTAATTCTAAAATCATAATTAAAAATAACTATTCGATGTAGTCAAATATTTTACTACTACTGTGCCTTTTTTTAATAACATGAAATGTATCATGTTACTAAGGCAGCAGACGATAAAAACGATATCTTTGGAATAAGGGAATAAAAAATGTTGTTGATGTTTGTGATAAAATGTGTTTCTTTATTTGTAAAAATTTGTAATAATTAAGTGCAATTTAATAATCTCTAATTATTTGCAAGTGAGGTAAAAGAATTATCGTAATACCCGCCAACTCTTTTTAATATTGCAGCGTGGCGTACGTAATACGCAATGCGTCTTTCAATAGAAAGGTAATTATTGTGGTAAGAATTTCATTGTGCATATTTAATTGTTGGCAGCTGCTATAACGAAAAATGTTTAAATTTGATAGGAAATTGCTGAAAAATAGGTGGTTTTTTATTAATCAAAATTAAAATATAAATTATTTCGATTCCGGATTGCTTTAGTTGCCTCGGCCGTGTTTTAATACACATGTTCATAACATTTTACAAATTCTGGCTTCCAAACTGTGGATTTGTATAGCATTAGATACAGACAAATTTTCATTTTTATGTATTAGGCTAAAAATTCCGAGGCCATTCTTAGTTATTTGTATGAATTTACATTTCAAAAATTAAAATGCGCCAAAACCTAAAATAACGTTAAGATGAAAAATAATGTAAAAAAATATTGTTACTTTCAAATATTTATCTTATTACTAGGGGTCTCTTTCCACTGCAAGCTACACTCGCCAACCCCCGTTCAGACACCACAGAATCTAAAAGTACGCTAATCTGATCGGTTTTTAAAAGATTAGAGAAGCTTGAATTATAATGAAAAACCTGTAGCGATCTCCCAGAAAACGGGTTTCCAATCATTTCCTTTTGATTGCGAAAATTTAGGGCCGAATCAGTTGCTGTTAAGATATCCAATGATTGTTTTCGTGTTTGATTAAAGAAGATCTGTTAAACATTTGAAAAGAAGCAAAAATAAAGTGAATTAAGTAAACAGAGCCTTCCGATATTTTTTAGCAGCGTTATAATACGATTGATATAATACAATTTACTACAATTACTACAATTTACTGCTTTAACCCCTTCAAGGGCGGTGGTTGGTTTTTGAACACACTTAATTTTATTTCTTAAATGCCACCTTGGGCGTAGAATATAAGAATGAAAAATTTCCTTTTATTAAGTAAGTGAACAAAAACATTTTCGTATTTTGAAATAAATTTGTTTGTAAATTCTGGTGACATTCACTGATTTCAACATTTTACGAACAGACGTACAGTACGTTAACCCCTGAAAGGGTTAAGCGCATATTAATGTATTTATTATTTTAAAACTTCCTTTCTCTTTTAATATTCACGTGTAAATACAGTTTTCAAGACATAATTTTCAATATTTTCCTGCTTTTAGCACGTACTCATTTAATAGTAATTTTAAAGTTCTCTTTCTCATTTTAATAGTCGCGTGTAAGTGAATTTTAATCGTAAGGGAATATTATTCTTTGTGCTGTTTTTAGAATTAAAAACAATCTCTATAATAATTGCTTAAGTCATGTGACTATCATCGACAGTTCCGGACGGATCCCTTCGCTTTTTATATTGCAGGCAGCCATTTTGGAACTTTAATGTTAGCCAGCCAGAGGTGATAAGTCGCCAAATATTATTCTACCGTCATCATTTCACCTATATTATAATAGTTCAAGTCATGTAACTGCCATAAACCATTACGGACAGATCCCTTCGCGTTTCATATGAAAGTTTTCCATTTTGGTTAAATAATCAAAATTATTTTTTTTAATAAAACTACATGAAAGTTGCCGTGATCGCAAAGTACATTTATGTTAGCCGGGTGGAAATAGCCAATAGCTTATTTTTTTTTTCAAACTCGCCAGTTAGCATTTTTTTTTATTTTTCGAGTGGTAAATTAAAACGGTACTACTTGGTTATCCCGTCGACCAAAAATCTTTCACCAAATTATAAGATTAAGTGCCGATAATGGTTGATCGTAAATGTCACATTCACTTGATTTTAAGGAAGTTGCATGTGTTTACTCCATCAAGTGATTTTTATTTCTACGTTTTATTTGTATTTTTATTAGGGTTATGCTAATTTATTTGTTCTTTCGTTATTTAAAATAAATATTATGTCAATTTGTATAATTTGGCGAAATTGGTCGACGGGATAGCTAAGTAGTACCATTAAAACATTGCTCTGAAGATTAAATTAAATGTCATGATTTGTTGCATTATTTAATACTAGCCGCCGTTGGCGACCAATTTGGTTTCCCTTAAATGTATGCTAAGCTTTGTATCATGTTGCTTTTATTCATATTTTAATTTACTGTCTCAGTCCTTTACCAAAACGGGAGATTCTGTTAAAGAAATAGAGAACTCTGTATTTTTATGTTAGCTGAGCACAGATGATAAATAGCCAAACAATGTTCTCGTCGCATTTTTTCATATTTTATTAAAAATATAAACCTTTCACTCATTTTATTTGATACACTTAACTTTAATTTTAAACTGAAACATTTAAAATTCCCGACTTTTCATTATTTTATAAAAAATAAAAAATAAAAAGAGAAAAATAACAGAAAAAGAAAAATAATACCATTAACCATGACATTTAATTTAAACATCAAATCATTCTTTTAATGTACCACGCAAGAAATAAAAAGGGCTAACTGGTGTCTTATAAAATTCTATTGGCGAAATTTGCTCCCGGCTAACATAAAAGTACCGAGAATTCTTTGCAATCACAGCACATTTTATTTAGTTTTACTCAAAAAAATAATTTTGATTAAAAATAGCCACCTTGCATATGAAAGGCGAATGGGTCAGCCCATGATTGTTTATGGCAGTCACATGACTTGGACTATTATAATATAGGTGAAATGATGGCGATGGGACAATATTTTGAGATTTATCACCTGCTCCCGGCTAACATTAAAGTACCAAAATGACCGATTGGCATATAAAGAGCGAAGTGGTCAACTCGGAACTGTTGATGACAGCCACATGATTTAGGCTATTACTGTAGTTATTTGGCACAGATGTCACATGCGCACCGGGTTTTTACGAAAATTTGGCGAAAACCTCGTTTTCGACAGCCAGTTAAATGTGTAGTTTTAAATTATTTTCTTTTATTTTTTAAATGAAATAACAAGAATTAAAAAAAGTTTAATTAATAACTATAGAACAAAACAATTTATAACTTTTTAAAATAAAAATTTAGCTTATTTAAAGCTTATTTTAGCTTTATTAAAAAAATTAGCTTATTTTGAAGTAAATCTTATATTTTTTTCTCAACTTCCCTTCTCAAATTTGCCAGTTATAAAGCTTATTTTTCTTTATTTGATTTTTTACTTTTGTTGTCCTCTTTTTTTTTCTTTTTTTTGTTGAACTCACGAACCTACTTAGCCCTTTCCCCTTCTTTTATTTTCCACTGCTGCCCAAGGAAACGTACCTTGTCAACTACCTCATATGTCCAGTATCCAGGGATGTGGAACATAGGTCCCGGGCATCTCGGCAGTAGGTCTTCGCATTATCATCATAGAATACAAAAGATATATCCTTTTTAGGTGCATTCGTAATTATATAAATACGTAGCACCTATAGTCGTCGTTCAGTCCGTCTGTCCGTCCGTCCGCATGTAACAGAGCAAAAACTACCCAACCGAATGGGCTGAAATTTTAAATATGTGATTGTTGCAAAATTTTGTCGAGCTATTTCAAATTTTATGAAAATCGAATGTATAGTTTAATTACAGGGACAATCAAAAGTTTTCCGTTACATTACGGGAAATGGGAAAAAATTATTGCAAGTGCATTTTAATGATGTTACAGACTATGCACTTATGATGTGCAAACAAATATACATTCAGTACAACATGGGGTGCAAAAAATAATTATAAAACTAGTTATAATACGAACGCACCACATTTGCCATGTTTGACGAGCAATTTCCAACTTCTTTTGAAACTTACTGTATGAATTTGTAATTTGGGAATAAAGTTGGAGGACAAACTGACAACCCTGCCTTGAAACGCATCACTCAAACCTCTTAGAGTCCCTCGATTGTTATGCATATCCCCTCGATCGTCTCTTATGCTTTTTTAAATCCTTCTGCATCAATTTTTCCAAAATATAATTTTTACCTTATTTATTCAATGAAAAGTAGTTATTAGATAAGACGGAAATTTCTCTACTAAAATACTGCTAGGACTTTGTGCACCCAAATAAGCAGCACATATACTGGCTTTTCGTAGCGAAAACGTTGTTGCTAAGCTAATTTATGTGCAAAATATTTAGACTTGCATCCATAATGGCGCAATTGATTAACCCATTAAGGACCAGCATGTTTTACAGGAATATTATTCACTTCACACCATTTTTTGTTAAACTTTTACTTTTACTTTATGAATCACTGAACTGTGTTAATTAAATAAGTCAAATTTAACTTTTCTCTTTTACTGGTATGAAAAAAGTTTAAAAAAACAAAAATATAATGTTGCGAAAACGCAACGTCAGTCTTTAATGGGTTAAAAGAAGGAGACGTATAGTATAGAGTCTGGCGGTTGCGTGTGAAATAACTGAGGATATATAGTCATAAGATAGAATATGTTCTTTGTTTACATCGGATCAAGGAATCTAGTCCGCCAGGCCAAACTTACACCAATAAATCTGAATAAAAATTTTAACCTAGCCTTATTTATATAACAAAAAGGCGCTCAAAAAAAGATATAATATTCTATTCGTTTTTATTATTAGAAGACTGCCGCGGCGGTATTATAATCTCCTTCACTAACATTGACAAGCAATCGCATATGTAGTCATGACATGGCGTAACTTCAGGACCTGACTACTGCACAGCAAGCTTCCACTAGTAAAAACAAATAGATATTTCTGCCTTAATTACACTGGCCTCCAAAAGTTAAGGTACAGGGACTAGATGCTTTCGATTGCACACGGTTTGTCGAATATCTACAAACATTATTGACGAATTGTTCTTGAACTTCTGGGATGTAAATAACATGTTTGATTTCATATTTCTGGATGAAGATTTAGTCGGGCCGACAATTAGGGGGCTAATAATAAATTTAATAATAAAATAATATTTGCGATCAGCTATACAACAGAAAATGCTGGAAATGGTTTGTCACTGCGTTAAATGACTATTTAGGTACTGTTCAACGTTTGTGTGCATTTGTGTAAGCATAGCACTCATATTCGTGAAGATGTTATTGTGTCTGTGTAAAATTCACAAGTTTTTTGTTTATAGCATACATAGTTTTCAACCAAATTTAACAGAACTTTCCGCAAACTTGACAAAGAATAGTAGCAACAGTATACTGCAGTTAAAACATGACTACATTGAATATTTGATAAGATATGGGCATTTTTATGAAATAATTTTTAACTGCGCATGCGTGGAAGATTTAAAATTTTTTATTTCATAATTTGGTAGCCAGCTATTAAGGGCAACTTATATAAAAAGTCCTGTCAAATATCGCAAAAATTCACAAAGATAGGGGCGATATAGTGAGTTGCCTTCAGAAAATAGCTTTATTATAAGGGATTTCCCACAAATTTTCAATCAGCTCATTATATCTTTATGAGTTTTCATACTATTTGACTGGACTTTTTATAGAAGATGCCCAGAATAGCTGACTACCAAATTATGAAACAAAAATTTTTAAATCTTCCACGCATGCGCAGTTAAAAATTATTTCATAAAAATGCCTATATTTTATCAAATATTCAACATACTCATGTTTTAACTGCAGTATATTGTTGCTACTATTCTTTGTCAAGTTTGCGGAAAGTTGTGTTAAATTTGGTTGAAAACTCTGTATGCTATAAACAAAAAACTTTTGAATTTTTCACAGACACAATAACATCTTCACGAATATGAGTGCTATGCTTACACAAATGCACACAAACGTTGAACAGGACAGAAATAGTCATTTAACACAGTGACAAACCATTTACAGCATTTTCTATTACATAGGTGGTCGCAAATATTATTTTATTATTAAATTTATTATTACCCCCCTAATTGTACACCCCAATAAATCTTCACCAAGAAAAATGAAATGAAACATGTTCTTTACATCCCAGAAGTTCAAGAACAATTCGCAAATAATGTTGGTAGATATTTGACAAACCGTATACAATCGAAAGCATCCAGTCCTTGTACCTTAACTTTTGGAGGCCAGTGTACTACAGAAATTCTGAACTAATGAGACTTTTAAAGGAGGTGAAAATTTTCTGTTTGTATTTACTGGTGGAAGTTTTCCTCGGGGGTAATTAGGCCTTGCCGAACAGGTTACAGTTGGAGCTTCACCATTTTTGGGGAGAGCTTCACCATTGCGTCAGTTACTCATTATTTATAGTTCCATGGCTTCCATGGTGTTAACATAGCCGCCAACTTGTACGGATTTTTCCTACCACAAAGATTTTAAAGAGATTTCTGCCTTATTAAATTATCAACATTCGCGGCAATTCCGCGATTGAATTAGGCAAATGTTTCTATTAAATTTTAGTGGTAGCAAAAATCCGCACAAGTTGGCAGCTATGTGTTAATAGATTGGATAAATTTCTTAATTCTAAATTTTACCGTTTTTTCCGACCAGTAAATGTCTATTTATTTATTCACGGAATTTCTGTCATTACATAAAGCGAAATTAATATTTGGAAATAATGGTAGATATTTTGAGCAAAACAAATCCTAAACGGGGCGAAAATCCCGTAGTTTGTTACAGTTTTGGAGGAATAAATGTGAAATATAAACACAAGGTCTGGTTTTACTATATAAGATATTTTTTAAGTGTCATTTGATATGAAGTTTAATTTTCGAATATTAAGAGTTAAATACTTCTAAAAATTCAAGATAATGCAGTCAATATTACGGAAACTCCTACTTTATTTATTTATTTATTTATTTATTTATTTTTTGTAGAGTAATCCAAATTTTACAGGGTTTCTTTAATTTGATGTGTTAAGTTCTATACATTGTCACGATAGTTATTTATTAGTTATTTATTCGCTAGTTATTTATTTAATATGATAACTTTCTTCATTTAAGAAAAAATACATAAATTTATTCAGGGAGGTTAGTGGTCCTTATCTTTAAGTATCACTATTTCCGAAAAATAATCTTCATATTATCTAATTGCGGAACTCTGCAATTAGGTATAAGGCGAATATTACTATGAGGAATTAGTGGATCTCGGGAATACATAGTTCTAAGTACCATGTTAGTATTTATATCGTTGAAATAATTTAACTCCATTCTTGTGAAATGTAATATACACTACTCAAAACAATTAAAGGATATTATAAGTATGATATTAAAAAAGGTATAAGCGAAATTGTTTTTTGCAGATCATGGAAGATGATAGTCACAAATGCAACTTTTTCTCATTTTTTAAACTTCGGAGAATGCAAATTTTGATATTGACGTCAAAAACGACGTTTTAGCGGCAGCGAATGGAATTTGGCTTTCAACTTACTGAAGGACAAAGCGGAAAACAATGATAGACATTCAGTAAGTGCGTTGTTTCGATGGGTGTTATGTCTTAACGAAGTCATTTAACCTAATAAGTAGCTTGGAGAGTTGTTGGTCGGTTAGAGGAGAGGCAAACGTAATCCCGAAGTAGTAGAAGACATTGGAGATTCACAGTGTGGTTTCCAAGATCTGGAGTTTTTTGGAGACTGTAAATGCAAGCCGAAGACCAGGGCATGGTCGTAGACGTACAGCAACGCTCAATGAAGATCGATATTTAACGCTAACGGCTCGGAGAAACCAAAATTTCACTCATTTTCAACAACACTTTCGCTCGGCTACTGGCATCACAGTTTCGACTCAAACTGCCTGAAACCGTCTCCACACATTAGGTCTGTATTCTGAAAGACCATTGGTATGTGCTACGTTAGTAGCAAGGCACCGTGGCACTCGCAGGGAGTGGGCAACAGAGCATGTGAACTGGGAGAGAAATGAATGGTGCAATATTCTTTTCTCTGACGAATCCCATTTTTCTGTTCATCTTCATTGTAGATGTATTTTCATCTGGATGGAACATGGCACTAGAAGCAGTCCTGCGTTCATGGAAGGAAGTGTCAGATTTGGTGGTGGGGGTGTGATGGTCTATGCTGGTATCTCTATTGGTTAGCGCACTGACATCCACATCATTCGAAATGAAGCGATATAGGGATTACCTTTTGCTGTCCCTTAGGCTGTAGCAATTGGAGGTGACTTCAGGCGCTGCCATCGAAATACTCAAAGCCAGAGGACACGAGTTGAGACATCATCACTAATCGACCGATTTCGCACTAGTGTTGGAATTCATACCGGAAAATTTTGAATAGCAATTTTCTTTCATTTTATTTGTGGAATATCTGTCATCTTATAAAACAATAATAATTATTTAAACTTAGAAAGAATTCGGAATCCCTAAGTAAAAATTCAGCCAGATGCGGCAATACTGTGGCATTCCGCATCTGACTGAATTTTTATTGGGGATTCCAAATTCTCACCAGTAATTTAAAATAGTTATTATTGTTTTATAACATGATAGATATTCCACAAATAAAATAAAAGAAAATTGCTATTCAAAATTTTCGGTGTGAATTCCAGCACTAGTGAGAATTCGGTCGATTACTGATGACGTCACACTCGTGTCCTCTGGCATTGAGTATTTCGATAGCAACGCTTCAGGTTAATGGACGACATTGCAGGTCACATCGTGTTCACTTGGTGAATGATTTCTTTTTCGAGGAAGGAGTCATACGACTGGAATGGCCAGCGTATTCTCCGAATTCGTACCCAATAGAGCATGTTTTGGACATTCTAGGCAGAGGAGTTGCTGGCCGCCTTCCACCCCCAGAGACTCCCAAAGAACTGGAAAGAGCTGTTCAGGAGGAGTGGGACAGAAAACCGCAGCTTCTCATTAATAGTCTCATTGATTCCACGCCTCAAAGGTGCTCAACGTTGCGGGCCGTCAGGAAAAAAAAAACATAACACCTAATAAAAGCAACTATCTTTGAAGGAAACAGCTTTTTTTAAATTAGTATTTTCTCATATGCACAAATTGTGTTTTTTCCTTTTGTACCCAAATGCTCAATACAATGCATTTTTTCTGCCAAACAAGTGTAATTTTTTTTCATATGGACTACCACGTCTGCCGACCATGTATCAATCATCTAAACAATTCTCCAGCAGCAAGATCCATCCACAAATTCAATGTCCTTTAATTGGTTTCAGCAGTTTTATTTCGTCTCTTCTCTAGAAAAATTAATTTAGTTTAAAAACAGAAATAAGCAGGCAAATATTCAAAAATAAATTTAAAAATTAGAAAACATGACTTCTGCCTTTTCAGAATTTAGTGTAGCCATCGATGAAAACAAAATATATATGTATATAAATATAGGTAGTATAAAACATATTTCAGTTTTAAGACTTAAAACACACGCTTTTATTTTACATAAAATGACGTCATTCGCATCTGCTGAAGAATTCCACCTTTACGATGTAGTCTTTAAACAACGTCAACAGAAAAGTATGCATATGACGTTAGTATCGCTGAATAATACCCAAATCCAGCAAAAACCGATTTCGCCATATAAGAAACTCGACACGAAAACTCGGCTATCTAATGATTTATATGCCTTCATTTGTTTGTAACATTGATATAGATACTCAAAATTAAAAATAATTTATAATAGCTCCATGTTTCATCAGATATCATCCGTTTATATATATTTTTTAAAATGGCCCGTATTTTAATTAATTATTTTTCAGTTGTTATGTGAAAATGGCAAGAAAAAGATATAATTACTATTTTCCAACCATTTTTCCATTACTGTCTACAGAAATAAAAGTTGTCAAAATAAAAAAAAAATTGTTCTAAAAATTAGAAAAAATTACTATCTCAAAAATAATTTGAGATGCAATTTTCAAACAATTTCATTTAAAAGTACTTTTCCCCCCTATACGACGGTATAAAAGTTGACAATGTGCGATGCTTAGAATTTTTAAAAAAGTGCAATAGCGATTATCAGTATTTAACAATAAAATGATACATCTGCTTTATTTTATGGCTGGCTTCTGTAACGGAACGTTATTTTTTACAGACGAAACGTTAATTGCTGGCCGAAAGAAATACTATTCTACTAGGCTAATAACTTTTCATTCATTTTAAGAAAAATATTAAATTTAAAAGAACAAAAGTAACAAGAACAGCAGCAACAAATAGTAATATTTATTCACATTATTTAAAATCTTAATTATACAGTGCTGGGAAAAAGTTTATCACCACCAACAAAAACAGTAAACCTCTTATTTAAATGAAAAATCAATATCATTGTAGGATTATACAGATAAAGTTTATGCAAGTTTTTTAATTTGTTTTAAAATAAAATAATATGTTTAAAAGAATAAGCAAAATTTAAATTCTACATAACATAACCGGGTGGAAAAAAGTTTAGGACTAGTATATTTAAAATTTAAATTACACATGTAAAGAATTTGTACATTATTTTTTTTTAATACTTTGTTTCCCATTAACTCTGATGACTTCCGAAACACAGTTTGTGAAGGACTTCGACATGTTTTTACAGTTTCTATTTTTAGAAAATGGTTACATTAAGTTCAACGATCGAATCAAACTCCTTTCTGTTAGCATATACTGGAAAAAGTGTGATTAACAATTTATCTATGACCCTATGGCTATATCTAGGGCACATTTTAAGATTTTCTTGGCGCCATTTTCAAGGTTTTCTGTTATTAGACTTTTTAGAAGTAAAATTCCATTATAAAGAATGTTTTCCTTAAAATCATTAATATGTGCATCAGAGATATTTTCAAAACTTGAGAAAACGCTTTAAAAACCAGAAACTTACTTTGAAAATTTAACTATGCTTATTTTAGCGATTTGTAATTATTGTTTATAAAGTTTAATTATGATGGTTAAATTTGGTAATAATTGGAAATAACTCTGTTTAATGCTTAAGAAGTAACAGAAAAATAAACATTTTTCACTAACTACCGCCCGTTTGAAGACACATGCGGATGAAAGTTCATTTTTTTCTTTTTTCTGTTATCACACTAGCACCTTGACTGTTTTATACGAGAGATTTCAATTTATTTAGAAAAATTAATAAAGCAATGCAGAAAGATTTCCATGTATGAAAAGAATTTCAGACTATCTCTCTGGAACCACTCATATGGATTAGTCACTATCATGGCTGTCGTATTTGTTTTTGTACTTTTTATAAAACTATATTTGCGCCTTCAAAATAAGTCAAAGCGAATTTTTGCACTATAAAAAAACCTAGCAATACAGGTATCTCTGAATTACATATTATTTTATTTTATTTTTATTTATTTTTTTATTTATTTTTGTTATGATTGTTATTATAGACACTATTAAAGTTTCTGGCACCTTACCCTGCATACATTTTTCAGATAGGCCTCTCATAAAAAATGTATAATTTGAAATTTTATACATGTAACCTCTGAACCGTAGGGGCCTTTTGTCTACCGCTGTATGATCAATTTGTATTATGTTAAGACGTGCGTGTCTACTAATACTGTGAGATAATATTGCCGCATGTTTTCAGTCATGTAAATAAAGGCGCCCCCCCCCCCCCCCCACATTGAGTAACAACAGCTGAGGTGCTCCCATGCTTACTAATGCTGCTCTAGACCTGCTCTACGGGATTTATGCCAGGACGTTTAGCGGTATGTCCAAAGATATGATGTTGTTTCCTGATAATCATTCCGAAGATCGCACAAACTGGCGAATAAGAGTGTTACCTTAAAAGCAATTCCGAAATTATGATCCATAATTCATCTTCATGTGAAACAAAATTACGAAGAACATCTTGATAGTCGAAGCAGTGTTGCCAGTAGGGTACTTTTTTAAAATTCAGATTTCATGATTGGCACCAATTTTTTGAAACGTTAATGTTCCCTTTGTTTTTGCCTTAATTAATCTGTCATTGAATAAGTGGCACATTACCATTTCAAAAAGCGATGCGAGTCAAGAATCTGAATTTTAAAAAAGTAGCCCGTCTGGCAACAATGAGTCGAAGGAGTTCATCTTTGTCTTGGTGAAAAACAAATTTGTTTTCCCTTTTGCATTAAAACCTGCCCAAATCAGGACTAAACCACCAATTTGTACACGTTTTGAAAGCAGGTATGGCTCTCTTGGTGAATCATGCCAGTAATATAATAAAGAACCTTTTTTATCAAAAGGGAATTAGTAAAAACCAATTTACCTCATAGACATTGGAAGAAGCGGATTTTAGTCATGCATCAATGTGCACGATTTTGTAGTTTTGGATTGGCTTTGAATTTAGCATAATCAAGCGTTCGGCACTTTTTAACACATTTCTAACAGTTCTGGACGCTATTGAGAGTACTAGAGCAGATTTTTACAGCAAAAGAATAAGCACAATCTTGATCCGCCATTTAAATACCGTTCCGTTTGCAATGGACTGAGAGTTTTGATTACCATCCGCTTCTTTTATTTCTAACATAGTTCCATTGGATCACAAAGAGAATTGTTTATAAAAGTTTTATATTTACTTATTTTTAGGGCCATTTGCCTTTCAGTCCGTCCGCAATTCGAAAAAGCCCTTATTTTACAATATTTTATCTTCAGTCAAAGATTTCCTGAGACCCACGCTCAAAGCAACAGTTGCATATCCCAAAACATCAAATGGATCGACTATTAATCTATAAACATCAACATAGATGAGTCCGCATGGAATTACTGCAGTCATGACGCCATCTCATTATGCTAGATTTAAAAGAAACTACTAGACCTAAACTTATTTCCATTTTTAATATTACAAGATTTTAACAATTGAAGATAAAAATACTTTTTAACTTTTACAATTGAATTAAATTGACATCCTATATAATATACATGTGTCTAAATTCAAGACATATAACAAAATTCGCATGTAGTCTTGAACTTTTTCCATCACTGTAATATAAACAAATCTTCTTAATCCTTCTATTTCTGTTAATTTTGCAACAGTATTTCCTATAAAATTATTTACTTGAGTATAACTACCTTAGAAAGCATCTAAAACTGACTATTTTGAGGAAATGTATAATTTAAAATAATTGAAATGTCTAATCTTGCTATTATCGACGTTAAATAATAAATCCCCATGTAGGGATTATAGAAGGAAGTAGATTAATCAAAATACAGTTTTACTGTACAATTTTATATTGATGCCAAACAAGTTAAGTTGAAATGTAATCCTAATAGCATTTTCTAAGGAAAGGTAGTGCCATTTAGCGCTAACAATAATAAATTTTAAAGCTTACGAAAAAACAATATGGTACTAATTCTCTTTCAAAACAAGCATTTTGAAGAATTACAATAAGCAATTATTACAAGCAGATTAATTGTATTAATTAATTAATTTGTTTTCTGAATGACTAAAATGTTTAAAATTTGTTTTGAATTCAACCCAACGGGACACCAAAAAGAAAATTTCAGTTTTACGCATTTCGAAATTTTGGTGATTGTTTCGTGTAAATTTCTTAAGTCTCTGTATGGACACGAAAATTGATCAAGATTGTGAAAAATTAAATTTAAAATTCTTAAATTCTCTAAGTCTTAGGACTGTGATTAATGCCTGATGATTCCTTGGAAAATTTTAACAAGTTTGAAAATCTTTATGTATAACATTTTATTTTTTTTTATTTTCTCATAATTTTAACAATAATTCCTAATGATTTTCTACTATGATTATCTCTCTGACACGCTTAAAATGTTTATGGTATTCAAAAATTGTGTTTTACATTACTCAATAGGCCAGGATCATCAATATAGTAGCTTTACATTTCCCAGTTTCTTAGTCTCGTGCATCTTTAACAAATTCATGCATATTTAACCACTTGAGGAGCGGGGGATATATTTTTTCCCACCTACAATTAATAAAGATTTGCATCAGAATTTATTTATTAAATTTTACTTTTCTAACTTTGGTGGGAGAAAGCCGTAAAATTGCTTTTCCTTATTTTGCAATAAACCTTTTTGCAGATTCTGGTGTGAATTCAACATTACAGAAACACAATTACTAGCCCCTCAAAAAGTTAAGCAAAGATGCCACCATCTTTTAATTATCCCTGTGTCTCATCCCAGACTAACATGTTTAAAACCGGAAAATATATATAAGGTTATGCGTCTTCCTTATATAAGATAATTACTAGATTTCATTTTAACCCTTAGCACTCCTTTGTCTTCGCTGCGGAGACATCATGTTTTTTTGTAAAATTTGTTTTTTTGCACCAGTAATAAAGGAAAATAAAATTTACTTATTTTAATCAGAGCATTTTTGAAATCGTGTACTTGAAGGAAACTTCTTTTAAAAAAGTGGTGCCGATCGAATAAAATTTGCGTAAGAGAGGCCGGAGTCCAAAGGGTTAAAGTTTTTGACTAAATAAAATTTCCAATTGCAAACATGTTTGTCCTGGATCAGACTCCAGAATAATTAAAAGATGTTAGCATCTATAATTTAAGGTCTGGTAATTCTGCGGAACTGTTGAGAAGCTACAAAATGTTTTTATTCAGTTTTTAATTTTCTTGAATATTAGTCTCGATCATTCGATGACTTTTTTTTGTTGTAGAACAAATTAAAACATTTTGACGCAGAAAGTACCACGTTACATACCTCAAATGAAGTTCATTTAATTATGAGAAAAAAAATCAGTTTAATCAGGATTAGTGATGGGCGAAAGGAATGATTTTACAATCGAATGATTCATTCAGGCGCAGAAACATAGTTTCCAACCTTTGTACACATTTTTTAAACACTTGGAGGTCGGTGGTTTATTTTTGATCCACTTAATTTTAATTCCTAAATGTCACATTGGCATAAAAAATTTCTATTGAAAATTTCCTATTATAAATAACGTGAGGAGAAGCTACCGAAAACATTTTTTTGCAAATACTGGTGTCATCATTCATTTTAGCATTTTATGAATAGAAATACTTTGTTCCCGAAAGGTTTAAACATTTGCCACCAGAAATTTAGAAAAAAAAAATCATACTTGCCAACATTCGTAAACGATCAGGGTCCAAAAGCCGCTTTTTAAGCCCATGAAATAGACCAAAATTCGATTATGTTATACTGACTTAATTATTTCCCTTTTAAGTTTTAGAATGCATATATTGTACGATTTTAACAATAGTCTTTGATTTTGTTCGAATTTATACGACTTACACAAGCTCGAAGTTCGTACAATTCGTAGTTTTGATGAAAAATACTCAATTTCTGCTATTTTTACCTCAATTATTTATATGAGCGGAATCGTGAAACAATTTCTTCTTGACATATATCATAAAACACATGAAAATATCCAAAATGTGTTAACATAAAAGTGTTCCAAAGCTGCGCTCATAATAAAATATTAAAAATTTAGGTAGAAACAGAGGGAAAAACAGCAGAAAACCGAAGGCGTAGATTTTTCATCAAAACTACGAATTATGCGAAATTTGAGTTTAAGTAAGTCATATAAATCTGAACAAAATACAAAAACTATTGTTAAAATCGTACAATATATACCTTCTAATATTAAAAAGTGAAATAATTAAGTCAGTATAACATCTACATACAGTCAGTTGTCCATCACTAATCAAGGTTTGCCAGTTTGTTCTCCATTTTTATTCTGAAATTTTGAATCCACACCGGAAGTTACGAAAGAAGTATTTTTACTTTAAATAATTTACGAAATGTCTCTCTATAAATAAAAGAAAAGAAACTATTCTTAATTTCTGGTATAGACTTGAAATTTCTATGTAAAAATGGAAGCCAAACAGGCACCCCGTGTTCCACTAACACCAGTTTGTGTATTATCGTAAGATTCTTGCATAATAACTAGAAATTCATGCAAACTGTTTCCTTTTTTAAAAAATTATACTTGCATATATCTTTAAAAGTGCCATATTTATTCATGAATTTATTTTGTTTTAATAAAAATTGTACATTTAAAATTATGATTTCCTAATCATTATATGTAGTCAAAGTGGTTCTTATCGTTGGCGATTTAGGCGATAACTGGGAACCCAGGAAAATTTAACAGACAGCATGGGTCGATTTTCAAACTCATCGGTTAACCTCTTGAAGAATATATGGATACTTTTCATACCAATCAAGTGTAATGAAGATTTGTACCAGAATAAATTAACAGAATTTTACTTTCAATAATATTTTTTCCCTTATTGGGGCGTTCGTTACTGCTTTTTCATCAAGTGCTCTACATTGACTCATCTATAGAGCATGGATTTGCTTTGCAAATGGGTAGCCTATTGAACTGGCTACTATTTACTGTTTAGGGAACACAGTACTTTTAAAATCATTGCTTCAGTTTTGAATAATACTGTAATATCTGTGATGGCATTATATTTAATAATAAAAAGCAAATATGATTTTTTAAGAAACCTTGCCGCACAGTGTAATTAACTTAAATTTAATTTAAAAAAATTAACTTTTTAAAAATCTCTACTACTGTTTTAAATATGGATATTTCTGTTTCAAAATTTGCTTTTGCCTTTGATAAAATATATTACATAAAACTGTGCATGGATTTTTAGACGTATGGGATATTGCATTTAATACAATTTTTTTCTCTTCTCTATAGTAAAAAATCAAGGAAATTTAACTAACTCAGAATTTAAATATTAAAATAAAATATGTAATTATAAAATTAAATATTAAGTCCATGCTCATAAATATTAAATGCACCATGAAAAGCAAGTACAAAAATTTCAAACCTCTATCTGGATTAGGAAAATGCCTTAGCATTTATTGGAAAAGCAAGTTATAAAAAAGTGAAAGTGTAGTTAAATCATTTTAAGGTTTTCATTTGGAAAAATAACATGTTTTAACCCTGTCAGGGCAGTGGCATGTTTATGAAACCACTTAATTTTAATTCCCAAACGCCACAGTGGCACCAGAACTTTGCTAAAATATTTTCCATTTGTTATGTATGTGAAATATGACTTTTCTGTTATTTCCAAATGAATTTGTTCGTAAATTCCGGGGCCTGTCACTTATTTCCCCATTTTAGTACTGACAGTACTTTGCCCCTGTAAGGGTTAACTTTTAACTTGTGCGATGTTCATGCACGATTTTATCAAACACATAAATTAAAGTATATATATAAATAATTGCAACAGGCACGATAGACTTTTCACGTTGCCAAGTTAACTAAAACTGTTATGGTTAAATCATAACCTGACTTTTCACCATGGAGGAAATTAAATTATTCGTTATGTTCTTGGGTTTGTTCACTAGTAATCTAAATTAACCAGGATTAAAGCAACCATATAAGTAAGATTTACCAGAATAAATTAACCAAAATTAAAGTTCCAAGATAAGTAAAAAGTGGTACGAAGTTCCCAATGCTGCAAGTCCCCATGTATATTTTGAATCAAAATTTGCAAAAATTCAATTATTTTCATTCAATTATAAAAGTATGTTTCAGTGTTAAGAATTCAAATACACAATTTATTCTTATTATGTGAAATCATTTACGCAAACGATACTTACGCATTTTAAAAGAATTATATTACGATTTTTTTTTGTAAAGTGGCAGCAAAAGAATTGTAAACTAATAAAAGTAATTGTTAAATTCGTTTTATCATAAATAAAAAATTCCGAGGAAATTCTTAGTTATTTGGCTGAATTTACATTTCTAAAATTAAAGTGCGCCAAAACATAAAATAACGTTTTTGCTTAATAAAGGTGCAAAAATAATAATAAAAAAAATATTTTTACTTTCAAATATTTATCTTATTAAATAATGCTTCGCGAATCCAAACAAAGCATGGCTTTTGCTAGTTTGTTATTCTATTAAGTTATTTGTATTTAGCTTTTTATCACTGTTTTATAATGATAATTTTCACTTATACAGAAGTAAATGTCGCTAAAATTTAAATTAACTTTTTAAATATTACTCATAACTTTCATAGAATTATTAAACGAATAGCTCAAAATTAAGACAAAAAGTTATTTTTTCTAACAATGAAGTTAAAATCTCAAGCATTATCCTTGCTTTTTTAACTTATTGTAATTTTTCGCATATTTAACAAGGTAACACCGGAAATTTAATTAGAAATGTTTATTTTTCAATATTTTTAGCTGCTAAAATGCGAGAATTACGGAAATTGTTGTACAATTGCCACACATTAATATTAACTTTACTTCTGCTTACATCAGACATGTGCGACAATTCCCAGTCAACGACCTTACACAACTTCTCTCTGAACACACACACAGTTTCATTGCTGGTGATTTTAATGCACGTAACCGGCGATGGAACTGTCATTCGACCTCTGGTTTTGGCATATCATTACATAACCTCATCTCACACCTTGATCTTAGTCTACATGCACCAAACAAACCTACACGTATTGGGAACAATAACACTCATCCTTCTATCATTGATTTTGGCATTTCCAAAAACTTAGCCTTTCCTGTTACTACCACCGTTATTAATGACCTTACTTCTGACCACTTTCCTGTTTGCTTCAAAATTGACCTTGTTGTCCCCCCTTTCCCCCTCCTCTGGTTGCAGTGGACTGGAACAAATTTAAAAACATATTGAACAATTCCGATTTAACTTTTCCAACCATTCAGAACACCAATGATATTGATAATGCAGTTACTCACTTTCAAGATCTTATCACTAATGCCCAACAGCAGGCTACTCGTCAATATGTCAAAAACTCTAAATCCTTCATTCTTCCAAACTATATTCACGCTGTCTGCAGACATCGTAATAACTTACGGCGTCGCTATCAAAATAATAGAGACCCAACTCTAAAACCAATTATTAATCGTCTTAACAATAAAATCAAAACCCTTATTGCCAAAGAAAAGCAGAAGAGTTGGGGGAAATTCCTCAGCTCTCTCTCTCCGGAAGACAACTCTCTCTGGGCCATTAAGAAAAAACTTAACAATCACCACACCCCCATTCCACCGTTAACAGACACCAACAATATCACTGCTTACACTGATCATGATAAAGCTGAAACTCTAGCTAAAAGTTACGCAAATCAATTTTCTCCAAATCCCTACCTTGCAAACCCGGATCATTTCTTTGATGTCCATGAAACTGTCAACAACTTCTTAAGTACCCCTCCTGAGGAACCACTCCCAGAAATACAACCTGTAACTATCTCTAATATAATCAAAAAACTCAAAAACAGGAAATCCCCCGGATACGACAAAATCTCTAACTTCGCTATTAAAAACCTTCCTCAAAATTGTATTAACTATCTAACAGATCTTACTAACGCTATCCTTAAATTTTACCACTTTCCAAACCCTTGGAAAATTTCTGTTGTGACTCCTATCCCTAAGCCTCAATGTAATCTATCTGATCCAACTAACTTTCGACCTATATCCCTGCTTCCCTCTCTAAGTAAAGTAGTTGAGCGTGTCATAAGGGCCCAGCTCAATGATATTCTTGACACTAATCACATTTTGATCCCTGAACAATTTGGCTTCAGAGCCAAACACTCCACTGTACATCAACTTCTTCGGGTTGTGGAGTTTCTCAGTGAGAAACTCAACTCGAATATTCCAGCAGCTGCTGTTTTTCTGGACATTGCTAAGGCTTTCGACAAAGTCTGGCATGAGGGCCTTATATACAAGCTAATTAAGCTCAAAATTCATGCTAGACTTATTCACCTCATACATTCATACCTTAGCAATCGCAAATTCTGCGTCCGCATCAACAATATACTCTCCACTTTATATCGTATACTTGCTGGCATTCTTCAAGGCTCTGTCCTCGGCCCTACATTATTCAACATTTACTTTAATGATATACCGCGCACCCTGAGGACCTTTCTTGCTCTGTATGCGGACGACACGGCAATTTACGCCTCAGCTCACTTTGCTTACACCTTATACAAAATTTTACAGAAACACATTGACGATTTCACGGCCTGGTGCACCTTATGGCGCATTAAACTCAACGAACAAAAAACTGCTGCAGTTTACTTCTCTAGGAAGCTTACTAACCCTAACCGCATTACTATCAACAATACAACCATACCCTGGTCCGACCACACCAACTATCTGGGGGTAACTCTGGATAAAAGACTAACATGGAAAAAACACTTCCTCAACATCAGAGGCCAAGCGGCCGGTATCTCAAAAACCCTTTCCCCTTTATTAAAAGGTAAAACTCTCTCTATCAAAAATAAAATTCTCCTCTATAACGCCTGTATTAGACCAATTCTTACATATGCAAGCCCCATTTGGGGTTTTGCCTGTAAAACCAACATGGATTTTCTTAATAAAGCACACAATAAAAATCTTCGAACCATCAGAAACGGTCACAGATACTTAAGAAACACAACCATTAGAAGGGACTTAAAAACCACTTCTCTCAAAGTACGCATAAGTAAACTTGCTAAAAAATTCTACAAAAATATCTATAATTTACCCAATGATATAATAGCTGGGTTACCAGACTACGAGGTCTCCGACCCCCCCTAATCGTAAACGCCCAAGGTTTTCCACTTTGTTAGATGATGAAGATTGAGTTTCCCTCTTTCTTCTCCTACTTTACTCTCTTTCTGTCTTGTATTTGTCTTTAATTTAAAAAAAAATAAATAAAAATAAATAAATAAATAAATAAATAAAAATTGTTGCATTGCTTCTTAAGCATTCAAAATAATGTTACACTTTTAAAATGTATGGTCTCTGTAAAGAGTCTTTTTTTTTTTGGTTTTCTGGGGCACGTCCCGGTAGCTTTTTCGTCTCCTTGTTTCGGATCATTGGAACTTTACATTTTTCTCTTTTTCTCACTTTTATATATTGTTACCCTATAAGTATTTTACTTACCATTTTACTATGCCTCTCTTTTTCTATTATTATCATTAACTTTAAGTGGCCTAACCACACTTATAAGTTTCTTTCACGGCTCCCTATCATGCCTCAATAGACGACTTCACCTCTCGACTGGATGTACAGATGCTCTCATCTAGGCAATCCATATCTACATCTCATGTTCCATGTTCCAAATGCGAGAATGTGTTCCTCATCCCGTGGAGTATGACGCATGGAAAAAATTAATTAAAAAAAATAAAACGTTCAAAAATAAGAAAATTACAGATAACAAATAATTTTTTCATATAAAAAAATGTAGACAACTGTTTGGAATTAAAGCATTGTCTAATTTATTTAATCATAATCAGTATAGAAAAATAGTGTATTATACAAAAATGCTAAACAATGTATCGTATATTTGAAAAATACTACAAAAATTTCATAATATACCGTTCAAGTTAAACGATCTAACTTAATCATTTTCTTATGTCAATCGATTTTTAGTTTTAGAATTCCCTATAGGTTACTTTCCACGAGAAATATCGATTTTATTTACGGACAGCGGCTGGGTTTGAAGCTGTTTAAACCTGTAATGAAACTAACTCTCTTCCTAATTAGCTAAATAAAGTCACGGGACCGTTGAGTGATCTAGAGACTTGTCTTTTCTGTTAGCTACTTTTCGGCACTAATTGCAGCTGATTGAGAGTTATCTCAAATGGAATTAATAAACTGTGCGGTGACTGGTTTTAGTGCAGCCCTTAAATTAACTGTTAAGGCGGGATTTTTTAAAAATAGAAAAGTAAGGCATGAATTTTTTCACGAATATAGAAATAGAAATGGCACTAGTAGGTAGTCCGTGACATTTATAGATAAATAAGTTTTAATTTGTTTTAACTTATCATAGCTGCCAACTCTTCCGCTTTTTCAGACCACAAAAATTTAACAGAAAATTTTTCCTTATTTAATCGGCTGATTACGGCGATTTAAAAAGGTAAAATTTTCCATAAAATTTTTGTGGTCTGAAAAAGCGTAAGATGTTGGCAGCTATGACTTATGTTAATCCTTTTAGGATGAGTGACACGTATACGTACCATATATGGAATACTTTCCAATATCTGACTTAACTTCAGTAAAATGCGAGTTAATTTAACCCTTAAATGAGCGATTTTTTATTTGGTTTTGAATAAATTGTATATGGTACTCCGAAAGGTTTATAACACAGGAAAAATAATGAAAAAAATCAGAGATATATTTTTCGTATAATACGTCAATCTTTTCTTCTGTTGCCCATCTGTAATATCAGTAAAATCTGCTGTCGTGTGGATATTTTACGCTAAAATAATGCAAATTAGTAAATACTTTAATAAGTATGTCTCCAAATACCTTACTTTATATAATTATTCATTTTATAAAACTTTAATTTTAACCCTTTAATTCCCATGATAGAATACGTTCTAGAAATTACGTAGTTCAGAAAATCTGACTTCGCAGCAGAAAGTTTCAATGGTTAATTTCACTTTATTTAAATACGGAATGTCTGTTTTTCAATTAAAGCAAATATTGCTATTTTAATTTTCTAGTGTGAATTAGGTATATGCAAATAAATAAATCTATTAAATTCAAAACACTGTTGTTTGCATAAAGCTGTGCACTAAAGGGTTAAATTAACTGTTAAAGCGGGATTTTTTTAAAATAGAAAAGTAAAGCATGAATTTTTTTAACGAATATAGAAATAGAAGTCGCTAGTAGGTAGTCCGTGACATTTACAGATAAATAAGTTTTAATTTGGTTGATTTTAACTTTGGTATTTGGTTTTAACTTGTGTTAATCCTTTTAGGATGAGTGACGCGCATACTTTCCATTTATGGAATAGTACATGTTAATCCTTTTAGGATGAGTAACACGTATACTTTCAAATAACCGACTTATCTTGCGTAAAATGCGAGTTAATTTAACCAAGGTTAAACATGTTTTCGAAGCAGAATTTTTTTAAAGAAATGATACCAAATGAGTCTCACGTGGAAACAGAAAATTAAATAGTTAATCATACACCTAAAATATTTTCCGGTTAGAAACCTGTCTAACCTGTCTTAAATTATCTCACAATTTACGGAAGTTGGCAAGCATATTATGGTTACTTTTTTTCCTTTCTTTGTACAAGGATATTTAAGCCGTAACCATTGCCTCGACGAATTGCACAATTCGTGTATTAAATAACGCGTAAATTACTATGCGTAATTACTGGTATAAAAAATTAAATATCGTTAAATGACAGCCAATATTAAAGGCATACTTAGCGCAAAGTCATGCCCTGATTATAAATATTTCTTGTGCGAAAACTATATTAATTAGACATATGGTTATTTGGATGCATTGTAAGTACTGTTACAAAGTTTTTAATAAGACACACCCGTTATGAAATTTCAACGTGTGCCCATTTGGTACAGGGTTGCCAGTTTGGCCTCAATTTTTAATTCGAAATTTCAAATTCATACCGGAAATTTAGAAAGACGAATCTTTACTTTATGTAATCACAAAGTTTCTGTCAGTAAATAAAGCAGAACATACTATTTTTAGTTTCTGGCTTCAATTCGAATTTCCTGAACAAAAATGGAGACTAAACAGGCAACTCTGATTTGGGATCTCGGAGACATGTTTTCCAAGTGTTCGCTAACATGTCTTCTGTACCAGTACACACATCATCTTTTATTCTGGCCTTCTATTTTTCAACGTCAGCAACTGGTGTGGTAAAGACTCTGTACTTGATATAGGCTCAAAAGAAAAGATCAAGCGCAGCAATGTCAGGAGAGTTTGGACATCATGGTGTATGTTCTCCACGTAGAAGTGGACATAGAACGCCATCTATTGCACAACAATACTTCTCAAAGATATCTATCCGATGATACAAAAAATACATTATTACATTCAATGTTTTTTTTTTGTTTTTTTTACATAAATTTTTAAAATTTGGGCAAGACTTTGTTCTCACCCTGTATTGTGATAAGATTATGTAATGCATAATTTGTTTGAAAAACTATAACTTAATAAATATAGATCAAAACTTGACCGGGACATATTCCTCCAATCATGGTCACGAAATAGAAATAGACCATACAGGGCTCGTATATGTGCCTTTTTTCCCACTTACTTTTTATACCTTCGTAATACCATTATTTTTATAAAGAAAATTTCGTTGTATTTAAGCGATTACATAATTAAGCTTCTCTTAATAAAAATGATGGTAATCGAAAGGGAAAAAAGTAAGTGATAAATTAACCACCCTTACGAATTCTTCCACTGCATGCTATATGATTTTTAACGAATTATGGCACCGACCATGATGTTTTGGTTTTATTTTTTTTAGGTAGATTTCGTATGAAATACTACCTATTGGGATCGTTCCTATGTTGGAATTTCTCAGAAAATTTTGAAGATCTACACCGATCATGACTCCGAGCACCCAAAACCACCCTCAGTAAAAAACTTTATCAATCTATCTATCTATCTATCTATCTATCTATATATATATATCACTTTCTTCTGGACACGATAACTTTCGTAATTCTGCACCAATCTCTTCCAAACTGATACATAAAATCAAAGGGCATAAAATCTCGGTCAGGTTCGTTAATGGGCAAAATCGGACCAAGGGGATGGAAATAGGGAGGGGTTTTGTGAAAACCGAAAACCCCCCATAACTTCTTAATTTTTGTACATATCAAATCAGTTTAAAGTTTTTATTACTTCAGAAAATAGGGCCAAAATTTTATGTATCACAGATTTTTGATAAAGTTAAAAATGGGCTCAAGGGGCGCCAAAAATAGGGTTTTTGGGAGAAAAAAAATTCATAACTTCGTCAATTCTCAAGATATCAATTCCAATTAATTTTATTATAAATCTCCTTAATATTATCTACAACTTTTATATTCACAAGTTTTTGATAGGACCAATTCGTACTGCAAAAAAAAAATTAAAAACGAAAACAAAAACGGGGTTTGAAGAAATAAAAAATCCATAACTCCGTCAATTCAAAAGATATAAAATCCCCATGAATTTATCATATATCTTCTTAATATTGTCTACAACATCTACATAGACAAGTTTTGGATAGGACCAATTCTTACAGCAAAAACAAATTAAAAATACATAGCGGTTAAAGAAAAAATTATCTAAGGATTCAAATCCAAACTGCGTATTTTCTGACTCATTTTACAATTCATTTTTGCTCTCAAAGGCTTCCAATTGGTACGTTTTCTTACTCAGAAACTATATAATGTACCGTAATTGTCGATTTTTTGATAGAGGCAGAATATATTTTTAAAAATGCTGTTAAAGTGGGCATTTTGAACCGAATTTCCCGAAGCGGATTGTGTTGGAAAAATCATTGCATAAAGTATGCACTCAACTCCAAACTGCTTATTTTCTGACTCATTTTTAAATTCATTTTTGTTCTCAAACGCATTTAATTGGTAGATTCGCTTATTCAGAAACTATATAATGTACCGCAATGATCAATTTTTTGATACAGGCAGAATATATTTCAAAAAATGATGTCAAAGTGGGCATTTTGAACGGAATTTCCCAAAGCAATTGTGTTATCACTTTCTTCTGGACACGATAACTTCCGCAATTCTGCACAAATCTCTTCCAAACTGATACATAAAATCAAGGGACATAAAATCTCGGTCAAGTTCGTTAATGGGCAAAAGCGGACAAAGAGGATGGAAATAGGGAGGGGTTTTGTAGAAACCGAAAAACCCCCATAACTTCTTAATTTTTGTACATATCAAATCAGTTTAAAGTTTTTATTACTTCTAAAACTAGCGCCAAAAATTCATGCATCACAGATTTTTGATAAAATTTAAAATAGGCTCAAGGGGCGCAAAAAAGGAGTTTTTGGGAGAGAAAAATTCCTTACTTCGTCAATTCTCAAGATATCAAATCCAATAATTTTATAATACATCTCCTTAATATTATCTACAACTTTTATATACACAAGTTTTTAATAGGACCAATTCGTACCGCAAAAAAAAATTAAAAACGAAAACAAAAAAGGGGGGTTGAAGAAGAAAAATTTTCATAACTCCGTCAATTCACAAGATATAAAATCTCCATGAATTTATCATATATCTTCTTAATATTGTCTTCAACATTTATATAGACAAGTTTTTGATAGGGCCAGTTCTTACAGCAAAAACAAATTAAAAATACATAGCGGTTGAAGAAAAAAATCATGTCATTAAGGTGTATCCAAATCCAAACTGTCTATTTTCTTACTCATTTAATTCATTTTTGCTCTCAAACGCATCCAATTGCTAGATTCTCTTATTCAGAAACTATATAATGTACAGTAATGATCGATTTTTTGATAGAGGCATAATATATTTCAAAAAATGATGTGAAAGTGGGCATTTTGAACAGAATTTCTCGAAGCGATTGTGTTAGAAACAAAAAATATTGCCCTACTGAAAAAATAATTGTTTATTAATCAAGTTTTAATTAATTGAAAGAAAAATAAAAACACAGGTCGCTTTTCAAAAATCACATCAGCATGTTTCATAATTTTTTTTTTTATTAAAAATGAATCTGAAAATGTGCCAGAAAATTTCGAGTTGTTGAGTATGGAAAAATATATTTTTTTTAATATCGCCTTAACATGATTCTGATAAAACCAGCAATTTTATAAAAAGGAAATAAAAACTCGTCAAAAGCAGACAGATAAAACTGTTAAAGTGGATTTATATCTGATAATGATTTAGTTTTTGTTGGTGAAATTAGTATACTTAACTTCGAAATCTACCTCTGCCTGTAGGTCGGGCGGGCAGGGATTTTTTTTTTAAATAAGCACATTCAAATTCTTAGAAACAAAGTAGAAATTAAAATATTTAATAACAAAATGATGTAAATAATATCTAATGAAATTAAAATTTCATAAATTAATATTAGAAATGTTGTGAAATATTTTACTTCATTATAAAGATAATCAAATAATAGATATTTTATGTTAATGTACACACACATTATTATTAAAAAACAAATAATTTTGAAAGGCGATTTTTACCTTTCCTATAGAAAAAAAAGTAAAAGATGAACGTAATTTTCCATGAGTAAGAAATTTGCAAAAGTTGTTCCAATTAAATAACAATATTCTAACGTGTATCAAAATTTTTAAATTTTTAAATTTTACGAAAAGTTTGAAATAGTCCTTAAGAAGATTTAATTAAACTCCACTTTCTTTCCTCAATCGATTTAGATTCTCTTACAGGCTACTTTTAACGAGAAGTATCGATTTTATTTAGGGACAGCGCCTGTTTTAGAGACTGCTTAAACCTAGAATGTAACTAACTCTCTTGGTAATTAACATACATAGCCCTTTGGACTCCGGAGTCTCTTACACAAATTTTATTCGGTCTGCACCACTTTTTTAAAAGAAGTTTCCTTCAAGTACACAATTTCAAAAATGCTCTAATGATGAAAGCATTCTTTTAAAGTTAGTATATATGAAAACTTAAATTACAAATATAAAGCTAATGTCAGACGTCTTGACGATGTTCGTCTTTTTGCACACTTTTTTACTTACGTATTATTCCTACATACATAATCCAGCTAGCATTGTGAAGAGATAGTATGTAAGTAAAAAAGCGTCCAAAAAGACGTCCGTCTGACATTAGCCTTAATCGCAAATCTAGATTTTCGAGTGCGAACGATTTTAGGACAATAACGAAAGAATGTTATCCTTTCAATCAAAATTTTAAAAGACGCTTCTGATATGGATACTTAACCCCTTAAGGGGTCTCAGGACTCTTAAAATTGTAAAAAATGAAAAAAAAAAGACCATTTTCAACATTTAATATCTTAAAATGTATTTGATTTTAAGACACAATTTTAATTGGAATAAAATATATAAGTATGTTCTTTCATTTCATGTATTTAAAAAATTATAAGATGCAGAATTAGCATTTACAGGGGGCTCCAAACTGTTAAACATTTGACGAGCAATAAAATCGGCATAATAGCTTATGCGCACGATTACAAAATAAGTATTGCAACTAGAATGAAAATTTTGGTGCCTACTTATACTTCAGATTTTATTAATTACCCTGAACCTAAATAAATTTGTATTTAAAGCTTTTTTATATTTTTAATACAAAGTTGTATTTAACTAATGCAAAATTAAGAAAATTTCAACAGTATAATCACCTAAAAAAATATTGTTTTGAACAATAAAAAGGAAATTTTAGGTTCAATTTATACAGACTAACATGAAGCATATGTTTTGAAATTTTCATGAAAAAAATATTCATACGTTTTTGAGATATCGTGCGCGTTATGCCCAAAAACGTCATTTGGAGAAAAATGGCTTCAAAGTTTCCGAAACGACGCTTCAGCTATTGAACGTCTATAAATGTAAAAGCCGTAACTTCAGTTCTAATAGGAATTTCAAGGAAATAATTATATCAAAATGTTCAGAAAAAATAGGAGTTTAACATCTAAAAAAATTAAAATTTCGAAAATTTTAAAGCTTTAAGAGTCCTGAGCCCCCTTAACGATCGCATTAAATTACGGTTTAAAAATTCAATTTGCTTATTGACACCACTTTTTTGAAAAAGAAATATTCACCTTATTTAATGACAGGTAAAATGATACCATAATAAAGCTAATTACACTAGTTTATAAAACTGGTGGGAATCAAGCAAATCTGAATAAATATAAAAAAAGACACAGCCCGTGAATATGACGGGAGCGAGAATTAAGGGGTTAAAATACATATTATAAAATAATCAAATAATTCTTTCCTGTGAAATGATACATTAGTATCTTTGATACATTCTGATCTAGTACCGTCATTTTTTATGAAAATTTTAATCATATCTTGAGACGGTAAAAAATGAAAGCAAAGAAATACAGGTTTAAACCGGTTTGAACTAATAGGTGTGACAAAGCATAGATAAACATACAATATAGGACATTTCCATAGAGCGTATGGTAATGCGATGCGATCGCAGCGTCTTTAGTGACAATGGGGAAGAAACTTCCCATCATAGTAATATTTTTGTTATTGAGCGTCGACCTTATTGTTATCTTTCTTTTTTTTTTTTTAATGTTGCATGTTTACGTTTCCAACAGAATGTCACACCTATACATGAACATAGAATAGATATTCTATTCTATATATCTCATATCTATTGTAAGTTCATGCACGGATTATATATATATATATATATATATATATATATATATATATATATATATATATATATATTCGTACATGATGGGTGAACGATTTAAGTGCAGCGAAAAACAAGCTAAAAATTTCGTCTTGAACGTCAAGTATTTATACGTCAAGTCTTTATACGTCAAGTAAATGTGATACAATTGGATTTACAGCTACATAAAGCGATGGTGTAATATAAAAATATAAGAAATATTGCACACTACAAGTCCCAGAAAACTATTCCCATTTGGTAGAAAAATTTTATAGCCGATTTCTTATTAATTTATAAAGTTTAATGTATTAAACAAGCGTAACAATAATCTTTTAAAATTTACGCCTTTTCACTTTCTCACAGATAAAATAAAAAGATTGTTTTAAATGTAAATAACGTACAATCAGTTCAATAATTTTTATGATATTAATAGATAACAAATAATAATAAAATTACAGATAGGAAAAATTACTTTTTACAAATTTTTAGAATTATTTAAATCTAAAAGTTTTTAAAAAGCAAAACATAGAGATACTGATATTACACTTGATAACATTGTATTCGAATTCCATGTGAATAAATGAACACAATACCCGAATTTAATTTCTTACAATTTTATCTCATTAACCCCATGAGGGGCGGTGGGATATATTTTATCCCATCTACGATTAATGAAGATTTGCACCGGAAAACTTTTATGAAATTTTACTTTTCTAACTTTGGTGGGGAAAAGGTCGGAAAATTGCGTCTCCTTATATTGAATTTTTTTTTTCTGAATTTCCGGTGGGAATTCAGCATTACACAAACGTAATTGCTTGCCCCTCAAGGAGTTAACCCCTTGATGGGCAAGCAAAAATGTCTCTAAATATTGAATTCTCACCGGAATAATCAAAATTTTTTATTTTTTAACAAGTAAAAGCCTTATTTCAACAATTTCCCTCCAAAGTTAAAAATATAAAATTTAGTTAAAATTTTCTGGTGAGAATCTTGTTTAAATTAGATGCAGTGTTGCCAGATTGGGGATTTTGTCCCCATTTTGGGGAATTTTGAACCTCTAGGGGAATTTTTTGGGGACAAGAAGTTCGTGGAGAAATTTTTTGGGGAAAAACCTGGGGATTTCGTTTTTTTACTATTTTCCGTAAAGATTTCTTTTTGGTCCTGCAGAAAAACTGGATCTGTCTCGAACTCAATTTTAATTTGAAAAAAGAAAATACAATCCAGAAATTGAAAATATCAATCATTATTCTCTTGGATGTGGTCGTGTTCGTTGTTTACTATGTTACATTACAGTTTACACATATTACAGATGCATGAGACTCTAAAGCCTTAAGCAGCTTAAACCTGCAGGACTTTAACGAAAAATTTCTTCGCCGTACTTAAAAAAAAATTAATTTAAATATGTGGAAAGTATATATTTTTCTCTTATGATACATAAAAGCACATCGATTGATACAGCGAAAATACTTTGCATTATGATTATGTACTTCAGTATAGGGAGGACAAAAATAATTAAAACAGCGTACCATCTCGGATTCATTCAAATCCCAACTGATAAGAGATTGTCTAAAGCTATGGCGCTAATGTAACAATAGTCCAACATTGTTAGACAATACTTTTTAAAAACAAACGTAAAATAACTTGTCACTGCAAAATATATCTCTCATTCTCTTAATGTAGCTACAGAATATGCATTCAGCCCGGTTTAAAAGTTTGTTTTTTGTAAATGGGGAATTTTTTCAAAAAAAGGCTTGATTTGGGGAAAATTTTTGAGCTCAAATTACTTAAATATTTTTTATAGTGATAAATTGAAAATTTAAAAATTCCCTTTTTGAGTAAAAATTGGGTTGGGGAATTTTGCCGAAAAAAAACACTGATTTGGGGAAAATTTCAGAAATTTTGGGGAAATTGACTTTTGACTATCTGGCAACACTGATTAGATGGGATATATTTTATCCCACCGCCCCTCAAGGGGTTAACTTACATATTTACTTTTTACACAGAATTTTCTGTGTTTTTTCTTTCATATTATTATTATAATTATCATTTTGTATGTTAAAGATGAATGAACAAGTACCATAAAAAAACAGCTAAATAAATCAAACATAATTACAATATCGTCTGCCCCCTGCTTCGTTTAGGAAAGAATATATATTCAAAACATAGGGCGTTAACATATTTCATCAACATAGGTAAATTTCGGAGTCTTGTTAATTCTTCCAATTTGTCAGTAGTGACGCTAGTACTGTTGCCATTACAGATTTTGCCGTTAATGTTCCTTTTGTATATTAATCTATGTGCCAAAGCACGTGGTTTTGTTTGGGCCGAGTGTAATGGATTTTAGTGTTGCACTTTCAGCATCAAGCTCATCCACCATTCGTCATCTCCATCTATCTCTTTCTGCCATGGGTCACGGATAATAAACAGGTGGCTGGTTCCGAGGGTTTTTCAGTTGAGAGGCAACTCAGCGCGTTATAGATCATGTCACCACTTCCATTTACAAGGTTTGTCCGTAAAGTGATAATATTTAAATTTTAGTAGGTTGATATATATATATATATATATATATATATATATATATATATATATATATATATATATATATATATATATATATACTACTAGCTGAGTACCCGCGCTTCGCTACGGTAAATTCTCCCTCTTTCATAACTTCCTATTTTGGTCGATTGCCTGTCTTTTTTACTATTTCCCAATCAGTAATTCTAATTTTGCACTTTTTTTTTTAAATTTAAGTTAACCCAGTTTTTATATGTAAAGATGGAATTTTGCAATCACTAATTGATTTTTAATTCACTTTTTGGTATGTTAGAATTATAAACATTATGTTCACACGTGTGTTTATAGGTCAATAATGATAATGCAACTCTTTAATACTAGAAAAAATTAATTATAAAT
This sequence comes from Maratus speciosus, assembly GCA_963932465.1. NCBI lineage: Eukaryota > Metazoa > Arthropoda > Arachnida > Araneae > Salticidae > Maratus > Maratus speciosus. Next base: position 285,360,614 of record OZ010789.1, on the reverse strand, counting down.
TAATACATTAATTTTAAGGCCTTTTACTGTTAGCCTATCTCAAGTGATAACTCACCAAATATTATCTGTACCTCGTACAATTTTATGCGAGTTGAAACAACAATAGATTTAATTATGCGCCAATGAACACTCGCCAATGCCAAATGATTAAAACTGCAACAATGAAACATTTTAAGATAAAAAATACTGAAAATAAATTTAAAATGAAGAATGTAATATTTTTAAAAATATATATTTTCATCAATTATAAATTAATTAATTTTGGATTATATGCTAAGTAATATATTTAGAAATCCTAAATAAAGATCACATAATGTTTCATTTTTTCTTTCCTGCTGTCCTAACTTTAAAAAGAAACAGAGTAAAAATTATATATCATTTAATAAATTCATCTGCTTGCGTTTTTTACCAAGCATCAGAAAAAAGCAGTGAAGTAGTCATAATCGCGTTCTAAGCCCACGCTAGATTAATGTACCGTAACGTAAATTTAAAAAAACAAACAAAAAAAACCAAAAAAAAACATGAATTTCGGTCAAAAAATTGGGTGTGATTTTTAATATAAACATTGAATAGTTATAAAACAGTTTTAAAACAACCATTGTTTTCTTATTATTTTGACTTCTATGTTTATCTCTTTTTGTATTTTGATTTTCTAGTCATTGAACAGCATTTAATGCATCCCCATACCTATAAGAGGGGTTACCATAGGGGCCCCCTGTTCTGTCGCAAAATGCCGCCAAGTTTGTTGCTAACTTGGAAATATATCGCCTAAAGTGACGCCAACTTATCGATATCTCTAATATTTCGCCAAATTTCCAGAGACTTCCATTGTAAACCAATAGGGTTTACTTGTTTACAGAAAATCAACAGATTGAGATATTTTAATGCAACAAAAACTAATATTAGCTTAAGGGATTATATTAATTATATTTAAGGGATTGTATTAATTATATTTAAGGGAGTTCAATATTCAAGTAAATTAAATTATGAATAAAAGTAACACTATACAATGCTTAGCATGCTTTCCCAAACATAAATTTTAAGGCAGACCAAACTGGTCGCCAAGGGCGGCTAGTTTCTCAGATTACAATTGTTAATTTCTTAAAATATATACGTCACTATAGCAATGGACAGACCGTGCGGAAAAAACTGTTGCGGGTGTACATTTCGTCACACTATATTATAACCATGAAAAAAAAAAAAAAAAAAAAAAAAGCCTCTTGTTTTATCGACATCATTAATTCATACATGTCTTTTGCTCATTTCATTTAAAATACACACATTTAAAATATATGTCTAACTAATTTCATTTAAAAGGATGAAAAGAAAAAAGAAAAAGAAAAAAATTCCTTAAACCAAAAATTTTTATTTCAACATCAAAGAGTATTTTGTAATTTACTCAGGCGAAATATAAATAATGTCATTGTCTATAAAATGAAATCAAACATTTGAAAAAGAAAATTTTGTTGATAAAAAAAATGAGCATTTAAAAAATATAACTTTTGAAAATTACATACTTTAACCCACCAGTTTTTTAAATCAATAAAAATAAGTACTTAAAATAAAAGAATAAATAAATATTTTGCAAGTAATAGAATATAGTCAATTTAAACTGCAGTCTTCAAATTGTAAATGTCTTTTACTACTGCAGCGTGGCGTACGTAATACGTATTTCTCACACTACAGTAAACATTTCATTCTTTGAATGAAGCCATTCATGGTTTTATGAACAAACATTTTTATATGTATAATTCCTAACTTCTAAAATAATTTTATTGTAGGTTCCTCCTCATCAGATAACTGCAAAATAGTAAAATCTATGTCAGTATCAGTAATAAATAAGTTATAATTAATAATAAATATTTTCTATTCAAAAAATAACAAATTAAAAAGTTTTACGGGATTATGATGGAATAATACTCATAAAAAATATTCACGTTCAATAAATAGCAAGTGTTAATATTTGGCACGGTTTGCAGTAAAAATCGTTTGCGCAGTTAGGGTTAAAATAAATGGCGCGATATCATACATCTTGGCATATTGGTAGAACGAAAAAGTACAACAGTTTTTTTTTCTTTTTTTTAGTTTTAGTTTTTGAGGCGTTTGTAATTTTTTCCCTAACTGACATAGTTGTTTTAATTATTAAACCAAAAGAATTGATTAAAAAAATATTCAATTGAATTTATTCCCTTGCTATAGTAACAGAATAAAGAAAATGAGTTTTTAGAAATTATAACTTGAAAATTTGAGGTTTTGGCGCCAAAGACATCGCCAAATTTGAAAAATATGAAATATCTCGCGAACTATTGGGCTTAAAAGAATTTAGTACCATTCGATTCAGCATACAAAAACACACCAAAATATGTTATCAGTTGAAAAATAACTATACAATTAGATTTTTAAGGAATTTTTTAAAAGTTCGTTCTCTTTTTTACCCCCCTTAGGGGTGGAATTTTGAAAAATCCTTTCTTAGCGGCACTCAATGTCATAAGAACTATTTTTACCCCAATTTTCAAGATTTTAGGTTCAGTAGTTAGGGCTGCGCGTTGATTAATACAAAATTCAGACTTTCTTTTATATATATAGATATATACAGTGTTCGTACGGGTCCTTGAATTTTTAAACTAAGAAATTCTTCAGTACCAGTATTTTCTTATAGAAAATCTCTTCTTAAATAAGGCGATATTTCGTGCGTTTAAACTATACTTTTATTTTTCTGTAAAAAAAAAATACTAATATTTGGCCTTGAAAATAGCGGTCCCCGTACGAACCCTGATATATGAGGACGTGAGTTTCAAAACTCGTCGTATCCAGAAAATCAAATTTTGGGAAATCGTGAAAAAACCCTAGCTGCTTCCATTGGGTTTCATTGTAAACCAAGATTTTACAATGCCACAGATATGCGATAAAACGAGTTTTTTTTTTTTTTTTTTTTTTTTTTTTCAGATTGTAATGTTTATTTAGTGCAGGTTTAGTAGTAGAATAGACTGATGGGGAAAAGGCGAAGTTTTCTTTTATTTTGGATAAGACGAGTTTTAAAACTCCCGTACTCATACAATATATACATATAATTAAAAAAAAGAATAAGTTGTCCACATTGAGAATTGCGATATCAAATGAAATTTCATTTAAGGGGTCTTGTACCTTTTAAACGCGTCGAAAATGAACGAAAAACTTCAAAGTTTGAATTAGTCTACCTTCAAAACTTTTTTATGCATAAACATGAAATTTTGGATATTGATTAAACAGATTGTGCTTTGTAATATACTACCATTAGAAATTTCTTAGCCTTTTACAGAATTTGTGTATTGTTGAAATCAAAACAGCTCTTTTTTTTTTTACTCCAGAAGTCATTGCGCGCATGATATCTTGTGAAAGTATGTATGGATTGATATGAAATTTGGTAAAGATACTAAACAAATATGCGTGTTTAAAATGAACTACTTTTAAGTATTTACAATGGTAATATTTTGAGTTATGACTATTTTTAGCCATTAAAAATACAATTTTTTTTTTTTTTTTTTTTTTTTTTTTTTACAAAAATATTTTTTTAAGTTAATGAAATAATATATTTTTTTTTAGTTAATGAAATAATTTTGACCTAAGAGTAGTTCATTTTAAATACACATATATGTTTAGTATCTTTACCAAATTTCATGACAATCCATACATACTTTCTCAACATATCATGCGCGCAATGACTTATGGAGTAAAAAAAAAGAGCTATTTTGATTTCAACAATACACAAATTCTGTGAAAGGCTAATAAATTTCTAATGACAGCATATTACAAAGCACAATCTGTTTAATAAATATCCAAAATTTCATGTTTATACATAAAAAGGTTTTGAAGATAGACTCGTTCGTTCAATTTCTTCGCGTTTAAAAGGTACAAGACCACTTAACACATTGAGCGCTACGGTGACTGACACTGAAGTGAAAAATTTACAATGTTTTAAGTAATTTTTAGGAAAGTATAATGCTGTAATAAATAAAAGGTAAGCAAATTTTAAATAAATTTTCCGTAATTAATTAAAACAATATTTATATTTTTAGTTTTATATCATATTGTAGAACGTCAGTCATCAGTGAATGGCGTGTTCTAAACGGAAATTTCAGTGTTAGTCACCGGTGACTGACGTGGCGCTTAACGTGTTAAATAAAGTTTATCGCATTTTCAAAAATAATTTCGGTTTCCGAAATATTAACGTGTCACATATGGTGCAATAGTACACGTTAATTATTTAACCCTTTGGACTCCGGCGCCTCTAATACAATTTTTTTTTCGGTCGGCACCTCTGTTTTCAACATAGTTTCCTTCAAGTACACAATTTCAAAAATGCTCCGATAATTAAGTAAACCAAAATTTATTTTTCTTTATTACTGGTGGGAAAAACAAATTTTGCAAGGAAAGATGATGTCGCCGCCGGCGACATCGGAGTGGAAAGGGTGAAGCTCTGAAAACTATTGTGCAAGGTGTCAGAAAGAAATTGAAACGTCCTTTCATTTTTTACCTGCTGGAGATCTTCAGAAATGTAAATTTCAAAAATATTCAACATAATTTCATTATTAAATTGATATGCGATCATGTGTAAGTCGAAGTTCATTAATAGATTAATTGTTTTCAAATTGTTATAAATAAACTTAAAAAAAAAATAACAAATGTTTTATTAGCACTTTCCAACTCGGCTGAAAGGTGTTTATGTCTTCAGTTTGTCTGTCCCTCTGTCCGTCCTCTAACTCTTGTAAATACACTTGGATTTTTCTGTAATTTTAATATGTTATTGTCATTTACCATAGCACGATCCTATTAAAAATGAATGTACCATTTATATTTTATTTACACGGACAGCCAAAAGTATTCCGTTACATTACGCCAATGGAAAAAAAATCGTTTCATTTGCACTTTAATCATGCTGCACCGTGTCAAATACAATGAAATTGATATGTATTTATGAAGTGCACTAACTTATTCATTCTGTGGAATAATGTATGCAAAACATTTATTATTTATTTACTGAGCCATACAGAAGAATCCCATAACATAATGGTTTACGGAGTTGAAATGTCTGCTGCGTATTTTAATAATGTTACATATTTTAAAGATACTGAAATTAATATGCATTTCTAAAGTTTACTACAGCAATATCATAGATGCCAACATCTCTTTATAATTGCGGATTCTGATCTAATACAACCATGTTTTAAACCGGGAAATATATACAAGCAAATGTGTCTTGTTTCTATAAGGTATATTTTAGATATCATTTTGAAATTTTTGGTTAAATAAAATTTCTGGTTTAAACCATCTTCGTCTTGGATCAGACTCCAGAATAATTAAGAGATGTTGGCCTCTATGCAATATGCTTGCTGTGGAATATGTTCATATCATTTATGGTTAATTTACAGGGACAAACAAAAGATTTTAGATACGGCACTGTATCGGAAGTACTGTTGATTAGTGATAATTGCTAGAAATTCGTTTTTAAGTTTAACAAAATTTAGCATATTACGGGGTATGTATAAATGCCACAGATCATATACAGGGCTACACAAAAGGATTCGCAAGCATTGCTGAATATGAAGGGGAATTGCTTATTGGTGGTTTCTAATTATAACTATATTTGGCAAACTAAGATAGTACAATATAGCTAAAATTCTATATAAATGCCCACAAATAACTGGTTTTAAGACCGCTTATGGATGATAATTTCTAAATCTGTGATTTTAGTTGTTTTTAAATTCTGTTTTTTTTTTCTGAATTAACATTTAGTTTAACACATGGCGTTTATAAAATATGTAGATAATATACAGGGATTTTCAAAAATAATTTAAGTATTTTTCCACAACAGAATTGAAGAGCTTTTCCAGCTATGGACTGTAATTGCCAAATTCTGTTTTTCTAATATATTAAGCGTTTTCTAAAAACATACTTGAGTATGTAATTTCCCTTATTAATCAGCGCAATATAATTAAAGTTGGAAAGTTTGTATAATCTGTGCTTGACGTAAGATTTAACTTTCTTGTTTTATAATCGCATCATAGATTGCAGATTCTATTTCAATGAGGCAAATATACACACGCAGCGTTCTGTTCATATTTAAAAATATGCAGATGCGATTTTTCTTATGCATGAATAAAAAAATAAAGTATTTAAAAAAAAAAAAAAAAACTAGTACCAGAATTATACAGATGTAAATTTGTTACACATTAAGAAAGTAAATATCACGTTCGATATCTGCATCATCGTGTTGTACAAAATCAAGGTACATGTTTCATTAGATTGTTGGCGAAACTGTTTAACCCTTTATCTGCTGACGGTACTTATAAGTATCATTTACTTTAAACTCTCATCCCATTCTGCATATTACAAATATTCTAAAGGTCCTTTGCAAAAACACTATTTTAACTCATCTTTATCCGGATATATGGCATCAGTAGTTCTAGGTTTGTTATTTTAGCGATGAAGGAGACTGACCATCTTTGAAACAGTCTATCTGTTTTGTGCCGACATTATGTACAGATTGTCACGCTCGTCTTTTTATTGCTGCAAACACAGTAAAGGATATAAGATAAGAGTTGGATTTTTTTTATGTGTTCATTTTGATCTTAGAATAGATTCTGATTAGTTATCTTAGGTGAACGGTGTATGTATTTGATTTGACAGTTGAATTACTCGGTAGTACTTATAAGTACCGTCAAGCACACTGGGTGTTGGAGAAAAACTTCTTGTTTACTTTTCGTTTGTGTAGTTATCCATCGTTTTCATCTGCTTCAAAATGTAATTACTGAAATGTGGTCTAGTAATAATTTTCCTAGTATTTCTTTTCTATTTCATTATTATTTTTTATAGGAAATTGAAAAAGTTGTGGCATCGGCTCTTTTTTGCTATGCTAGAAATGGCTTATATAAATTCAAATATTGCATATGTGGAGATGCGAGAGAACATGTTGTCGCTGGAATATAATAAAACTAAATGAGTGCTAACAAGATCAAACCTTTAAAAAAAAAAATAGTTTTTTTTAATCCTTTAAGGGGCAAAGCATTTTCAATGCTAAAGTGTTGAAGTAAATGATTGTCACCGGAATTTGCCGAAAAAATTATTAATCAATATAAAAAAAGGATATATTTCACATACTTATTAAATCGAAAATATTTTATCACAATTCAGGTGCCATTTTAAATACCTTGTGGGTTTTCTGATACGATTTTTTAGCCATAGTGTACTGACGGTACCTTAAAGTACCACTTTAATTAAATACCTCTAAGGAATTAAATTTTTCACGAGTGAGTATATTTTTCTTTTTTATCCTTTAATTTTCATTGTAATAACTGTAAAAAAAATTACATGAAAAAAATTACAGTAGATCATAATGCAGTAGATAAAGGGTTAAAAGCGAGCAACGAGCAGTGCTGCCAGTGGGCCACTTATTTTTAAATTCAGATTTCTTAATCGGCACCACTTTTTAGAAATGGTAAAATTCTTCTTATTTTCGCCTTAATTAATATATCATTAAATAAGGCGAGTTTCACTATTTTAAAAAAGTGGTGCAAATCAAGAAATCTGAATTGAAAAAACTAAACCATTGGCATCGAGTGATGGGTATAATCGACTAAATTAGATATCCAAATATTCGTATTCATCCGACTGTTATTAATTATCAAATGATTTTAAATCGTACATCATATATGGTGTTGATGCTTATGAGGGTTTTAATTATTTCATGACTTTCAAACATTTTTCTGTCTTTACTTGCAGCATGACACTTGGGATATCAGTACAGGGTTGCCAGATTGGCCTGCACTTTTTTTTTTTTTTTTAATTTGGACTCACATCAGTAAATTTAAAAAGTATTTTCAGATTAATTTAATGTCAGACTTCTTTTATTATTTAACCCCTTAATTTTCGTTCCCGTGATATTCACGGGCTGTGTCTTTTATTCGGATTGTTTGATTCCCACCAGTTTTATAAAATAATGTATTTGACTTTACTATGGTATCGTTTTACCTGTCATTAAATAAGGTGAATATTTCTTTTTCTAAAAAGTGGCGCCAATAAGCAATTTGAATTTTTAAACCGTAATTTAATACGACCGTTAAGGGGTTAAAGTAAAAAATCTTCGAAGTCGAAATTTCAGGATAAAAATGGTGGCCAAACTGGCAACCCTGTATGAGTAAGTTAGGATTCTAATAAATTTAAAGTGCTGTTTAAATGTTTAACGAAAAAAATAGTTAGAGAGTTTTAAAAGAATCAGAACTGTTAATTGTAAATTTAGGGATAAATATTTCATACAATGTTTTCTGAAGTATGTGTAGGATCAATTTGGAGTTATATAATTATAAAAATATTAATATTTGTCTCAAAAGAAACCGTTGTATATTCTATACTTTCCTTGCACCATCAGTGGCCAAGAGGTTCTGCTCTCGAAGCTGGTAGACGGGAGCTTCTGGGTTCGTATCCAATTGCGTCGGTCGGCCAAATCGTTCGGAGTTTACCGTGGTTTTATTCGAACCTTGGATATCCTTGCGTAAATACGGGTTAGGTTCCCTTAGAAAGGCCCCCTACTGAGTACTCTCCCCTCGGTCCTTTATCCCTCTTTCAGATAATCGGCCGACATAAAAAACAACAACAATATTTTACTTTTTTCAAATATTGGTAAACATACTAAATTACTTGTTTACGATATCTCTTTCCTGTATCGTTATTAAATTAGATTGCTAAAATTAAAAGATGTACAAGAAGAACTATCTTTTCCTTATATTTAACTAAAAATTAATGTTCCGTCGTTTTTAATTTTTAGATTTTTCCAGGCTATATAAATTTTGGCATACGTTATATTCATTAGCTCTTTACAGAGTTTAAAAACCGTTGTACTAGGGGGGTATCGTAAAGTTTCAATTACAGGCGACTATTAGCCCCCGGTATGCTATTTCTTTCTCCCAGCTTATTTTGTGTAGTCTCCAAAAAAAAAAAAAAAAAAAAAGTTACGTTGTATGAGCCAGCTCTAAAACAAAGCAGATGTATCATTGTACGATTAAATACTCTATAGCAATTTTTTAAACTTCTAAGCATCTCGCACATTTTCAATTTTTATATACCGTCGTATTAAGGGGAAAAAAGTTTTTTAAATGCAATTTGTTTGAAAACTGTATCTCTATTTATTTTTGAAATATTAATTTTTTTGTAGTTTTTAGAGCGAATTGCTTAGTATTGGCAAGGGAAGTACTCCATTTTTGTAGAAAGTAAAGGAAAAATAGTTCTAAAATAGTAATTATATATTAGTGTTGTCATTTTCTCATAACAACCGTAAAAAAATGTAATTAAAGTACGTGCTATTTTGAAAAAAATGAAACAAATGATTTCTGTTAAAACATGGAGCTATTATAAAATATATTTAATTTTAAGTATCTATATTAATGTTACAAACAAATGAAGGCCTATGAATCACTAGATAGCCTTTTTTTTTTGTTAAGTTTCTTGAATGACGACATTTTTTGCTGCATTTGTGTATTATTTTGCGATAGTGACGTCCTATGCATGCTTTACTGTAGATGTTTAAGAGTGGATCGTAAATGTGGAATTCTTAGCGGATGCGAATGACGTCATTTTACATAAAATAAAAGCGTGTGCTTTAAGTCTTAAAATTGAAATATGTTTTGCACTATTTATCGAAAAGCAACTGGACTTGATAATATCAATCCTGAACTTATAAAATATGGAGGATACGTCTTGCATCAACGCATCCTAAACCTATTTAACAGATGTTGGATAAGTTGTAAAATACCAATGAATTGGTTGAAGGCAAAAGTGATATCAATCTTCAAGAAAGGAGAGAGAAAAGATTGTGGAAACTACAGAGGGATAAGTTTGTTAAACAGTACCTATAAACTATACAGTGGCATCATTAACAGAAGACATGCTAAGATCTCAGACAGTCTTCTTCAAGAAGAACAAAACGGTTTTAGAATGGGTCGTTCATGTATAGATAGCGTTTTCATCTTAAACCAGATAATAGAAAAACGCAGAGAATTCAAGCTTGAGATACATATTGCATTTATTGATTATGAAAAAGCATCCGCTCGAGTGGATAGAGAGAGACTGCGGAGTATTTTGACAGAGAATGGATGTCCATCACATTGGATACAAGCTGTGAAGAGCTTATATAAAAGAACAAGAAACTTTATTGAGGTCCATAAATCACTCACTGAAGAGATAATTATAAACCAAGTAGTGAAGCAAGGTTGTAGCTTATCACCCACACTCTTCAACATGTATATAGACCACCTAATAAAATCATGGAAACATTTGCTACCCAAGGGTATCAGACTTGACTCTAAAACATCTATCAATACAATTCTATTTGCGGATGATCAAGCAATTTTTCAGGACATGACCGATTGCCAAAAATGCTTCTGAATTACAGACCCAGGAGTTACCGTGACCGAGGTAGACTTACGCTCCGATGGATTGATCAATGGAGCAGGAACAGGCTGATTTAGCCTAACCCATGCTGAAGATGATGACTATTTATATATACATATTAGGGTGGCCACAAGAAATCAATTTTCGAATTTTTTTGGGGGACCACCCAAAAAGTTGCCAATTGGCTAGAAAATGAGATTGACAAAGTTTCAGCTCATTTGGATAATGTTAACCCGTGCCTCATTGAGGTCAAAGTTTGAAAAAAAACGTCATTTTTCGCAAAAAAATGCTGTTTTTACTTCACGAAGTGAATACAATTGAACCCAGAAATATAATGCTGGTCTCATTTCATAAAAAATGTTTTTGCCTTGAAGAACCACACACCATTTTTTTGTAAAAAATTATATATTTAAACATATGCGCATTTTTCAGGATCAGGCTCGATCTGAATCCTAAAAATTGACTTTTTATGAAAATGTGAAAAAATATTGCAACATTTTATTTCATCTGCTTTTCACCTTTCTGTTTTTATTTTGTACATAATAAAAGGTTTAATTAAAAAAATCAAATGTAAATGAAAGAAATCGAAATCTAAACTTAAAGAATTAAAAGAAAAAAGTATAAAAATGAGAATAAATAATGTTCAAATGCGTTTTATTACTAAAGTTGTGTTACAAGAAAGGAAGCAATATAAAAAAAAGAAATTATTATCCCTTACAATTTTCACAGTAAGATGGTAATGGCTGAGATAAGGTCGCTTTTGAAGTGCCTTGAAAAGTTTTTCTACATTCAGATACAACTTTTAGCAGAAACTGTTTTGGTTCTTCGTCTTTTGTTAAGCAGGAATCAAAATTTCAGATTAATTGTATTCCCCTCTTAGCTGGGTCATTGACAACCTTAAAACCATTCACTATTTTTTCTGCTTTCAAATAATGTTTATTTTCACATAATACATTGGGATCGGTATTTAAAAATTGCATATTAATATAAAATCTCTTAAAATTTACAGTTTGAGATGAAACAAAAATACCAACTTCTTTGTTCAATAAATAATCCACTTCGTTAAAATCTTTTGTTGTTCTTACATTCCTATCATCATCATCATTTTCTTCTTCAAATGACTTTCATTTTACAGCTATGCTTATTTTAACTTATTGCCCAAAGTATCATCTAAAAATGACAATGCAACTTGATCCTTATTAAGATACCAAAGGCAGATTACCATTTTAGTGAATGCTTTGTCTGTAACCTATTTATCAATTTTTCTGTTATCAACAAATGATTTTAATAATTGCATGTCTTGATTAGGAGTGGGAGCATTGAACTATGATTTGACAATAAATATTTCTTATGAATAAACAAATGTCTCTAATACCTTCTTTTTCTAAATTTGATAATAACAGTTGAACCCTGAAAAGGTATATTTTGAGAGAATAAATGACCAGTAACATCTATCTAGCATGATGAATAGTACAAAGTGCTCTGAAAAAGGCTTTTGGAGGAAGATGTCATAAAATTTACGCAAAGTTGGATAAATTCTTTATAATCATCCCTGTGCTGTTCATTGTTTAACACGTTCACACCGGCGTGCATCACCGGTGGGTCACCGTTAACTACCCCATCGGGCGGCGTACATCACCGGTGGGTCACGCTTGACTGTCGCATCGGGCGGCGTGCATCACCGGTGGGTCACACTCCATTGTTAAATAGAAGGCGTGCACTACAGGTGGGTCACACTCGATTGTGCCATAGACGGCGTGGACTACAGGTAGGTCACACTTGAATATTCGAAAATTCTGCAGTAAAAACAATTCAATATTATAAACCTTGTACATTCAAGACGGGAAACGAGAATTCTCGCTTTCATTCAAAAGATATAATTGACTAAGGGCGTGGCCTCTGCCTTACAGAAATGCATTTATATCAAGTTGTACATATTTCTTTAGACTGTAAGACATTTTATAATAAATTCGTACATACGCAGTCAATAAAATCATGTCTCTAAGTATGCTTACTCCTTACGAACTTTCAGACATTCACAATCAACTCTGCTTGTTATATTCGAGATCAGTTTAATAAATATGAGAGGGGCGTGTCATTACATACAGTGTCTGAATAAGTGAAAGTACACCGCCGCCAGATGAAGCAAAACATGAATTTGAACGCCGCCTCACAGCGAAAAACATGAATATAGGCGCCGGCGTGAACGTGTTAAATGTTCTGTAAGAAAACTTGAAATTTCTTCTGAAATTAAGTATTTTGTATGTAATATTCCATCTTCAGTAGCATTTTTATACTTAGTCTGAACTAACTTAGACCACCCAATCTGATTTTTTTAAATATCTGGCTGAGGGGCAGTGCCCATTTCAGAATCAAAAACAGCTTTTAGGGTAATTTCTAAATTATGGTGGCGGCATGGTAAATATAGAAAATATTTCCTTTGATAAATGCTATAGCAAAATGCAGGTTCCTCTGAGGTGACCATTTTTTACTGTAGTGGTATCAAAACGCATTGCTGGATTTTACTAAGTTCTTCCTACTCTTCAAGTGCTGAAAATACAGCTTTTGCTTGAATTATTTCGATACTATTTTCAGACTGAGGAACTCCTATTAACTGTTCTTCATCTGCACAACTAGTCAAAACTGCTATCCTCTCTACATTTTCTTTATTAAAAAATGAAGAAGCAGTTTTCCATCCCAGTGAACAACAGTTCCCTCTAAAACAAAATTTTTAAATCTTTTTTTTCTTTTTTTTTCTTTTCTTTTTTTTTTCTTTTTTTTTTTTTTTTTTTTTTAATGAGCTTAATTCTTTGTTTTCGAAATAGTTGTTTGCAGAATCGTATTACAATTCTACTTAAAATTAAAGTCTGCTGTTAACTGGTGGGTGTACTGTAATTCTCCGGTGTTCAGTTTCCCTTGGTAAATATTATAAAATAAAATACGTAAAATTTGACAATTACTTGGCACCTTACTATCGGTAATTTGATGAGTCATGTGGCTAAGTAAAAAAAAAAATCTTGCATTTTTGCCATCATATCAAAAGGGCGGGGGGGGGGGGGGGGTGCTGAAATGAATAAAACTAGATAACGCTAGTAGGTAACAAAAACAACCTAAGAAATATTAATGCCCTGTAATGCCTTGTAATAAGAAGAGAAATTCGGATGTTCCTTTTAAATGCGGTTCAATTGCAATACAAATTGAGGAGCTCTTTCTTTCCAGGTGCAGAACTAGATAACTAATAATTAGCTATAAAAAATAGAAATAGAAATTTAAAGAAATTTAAATTTAAAGAATTAATTTTAAATTTAAAGAATTAATTTTAAAGAAATTTAATTCATGAAATATTTTTAAAGTTACAAAAATTGTTCAATTTCTTTTGCCTTTTAATGCAAATAATACAAAAAAAAGATATCAAAAGTAATAAAAATTATTCATTTGTCATTTTTCACTTGTTTTTCGAAAATGCAGAGTTTGAGGGTATGGTTCATGAGTTGACCTGAAAAATACTAAATGTCATTAAATATAAGTTTTGATGAGAGTGAAAGTTCAAGGGAACAATATTTTCTATGAAATAAAACAAGAATCAGGTTTCTAAGACAAATAGTTTTCAGTTAATGCTAGAAAAACTACAATTTTTCCCCAAAAATCACTATTTTTCATGAATTCAACCTCAATGAGGCACGGGTTAATATTATTCAATTGAGCTGAATCTTTGCCAATCTCATTTTCTAACTAATTGGCAACTTTTAGAGGGGTCCCCCGTAAGAAAATATAAAAATAAATTTTTCCCATATATCTTGTGACCACCCAAATTCTCAAAAAGTAGAATTCCTGTTTTCTAGTTTTTCTATTCAATTCGCCTTACTATTAAAAAAAAAAGAAAAAGAAAAAAAAGAAACAGTACATTTTATAGTATATTTCTCTTGGAAATGTTCTCAAAGCATATGTAAAAGACTTTTGTTTTGAAAAAGTGCTGCGAGGGTAGCGTTAAAAAGTATTCGCCTGTAATTCAAACTTTACTATACCACCTCGTATAAAGCTTGAAAAACTACTTGTTATTTATAGTTGCCATTAACGTGATGGTATTTGTAAGTAAAGAAAAACATAATGATAAAAATACTTCCAATTACCGACCAACTACCCTCCCCTTCCAGAAACAAAAATAAAATGATAATAATAATAATAATAATAATAATGATGAACAATTGGAAAACTCTCTAACGGAAAAACGAAATCACGAATTCCATTGGAAAACTTAAAAATAGGTGGGCTGGAATTATGAATATAATCAGATTCCAGGTAATCCGAGTTTATACCAACCAAACTCACCGTGATAAGCAAAAAACTCGTATAACTCGAATTTACATAAATCATCAATGACAAAACAAAGTTAAATATAAATTCAGGCACAATTTATTATTTATTTTTTTTTTACGAGTAGTTTAGGTACATAACAAGAAAAATAAATTTCACTAATACATATTTTTAAAAAGTTTTATTTTCACCATGTAGTTAAGTTCCTCCCTAATGTGCACCCTGGATTGAAAAGACACGCTTGTGTAAAGTCAGTGGGATGCAAATGTAATTAAGTGCGAGTAATAAGTCAAAATTACGTCCACTACTAATCGTATCACAATATTAAAGTATTTATTTGCTTAAACGACGTTATAAAAACACATTAAAAGTAAATTAAAAAATCTATATTTAAACTAAAATCTAACTCTTTTACTGAGTCGTCATAAGAATTTATAACAGAAAATTACAAATTTGTAATTCTCTTAGATTTCTTAACCCCTTGAGGGGCGGTGGGATATATTTTATCCCACGCACGATTAATGAAGATTTACACCAGAAAAATTTTACGAAATTTTACTTTTCTAACTTTGGTGGAAAAAGACGTAAAAATGCTTTTCCTTATTTTAAAATTAAAATTTTTCTAAATTTCCGGTGGGAATTCAGCATTTCACAAACGCAATTCTTGCCTCTCAAGGGGTTAATTTAATAGATTTATAATTTACTTTTAATGTGTTTTTATAACGTCTTTTAAGCAAATAAATACTTTAATATTAAAAAGCAGAAAAACCAACGTTTAAAATGCACAAATAATACATGAAAAGCAGCAAACAGCTGTTTCGAATCTATTAGCGAGATTCTTCTGCAGTGCAAGATAGGGAAAAAGGAACAGCGTGCAAGAAAAAACAAGGCTGAGCCAGCCTTGCTTTTTCTAGCACGCTGTTCCTTTTTCCCTATCTTGCACTGAAGAAGAATCTCGCTAGTAGATTCGAAACAGCTGTTTGCTGCTTTTCATGTATTATTTGTGCATTTTAAACTTTGGTTTTTCTGCTTTTTAATATTGTTGCACAAAGACTTTATTTGCGATTTTTTATTTAAATACTTTAATATTGTGATATGGTCAATGGGATGGCTGTACACCCGCCCCCTGAATAAGAGGATAAGCGCTGACGCAAAAATGGCAATTATATGACACCTCGAATTTTAATATTAGTGTTTTCTAAAAGTTTTCTTCGACTTATTTAACCCGTCAACGCACGCATTGGAATAAAATCTACCACAATCACATTTTTTCTTTAAAAAAAAAGGATACATTTTTTGAGGATGCTTCTGATCTGCCTTTACCTTTCAAGGTCAAGGTTGAGAAGGGATGGGTGAAGCAATGTCTTTCCTTTGTTCGATAGCAGGGGAGAAATATACCTCTTGGGACTAAAAAATCCCGCGCTTGAAGAAACGTTTCATTTCGATGCACTCATTTCTTATGGGATAACAAATACTAAAATACTTTTAATGAAAAACTAACTTAAAAGCTATTTGTGTATATTCATGAAAGGGTAGTAAATATAATTAAAATCAATTTTGCAAAATAATTCATCTTTTAAGGTGTGAAACAAATCGTTTGCATGTTCTCTAAAAAAAAAAAAAAAAAAAAAAAAAAAAAAAAGAAAGAAAAAGTAAAAACTGCTACAAAATCTGAAAATAAATATGAAAAGCATCATTTTCCCATAAATGAAGTGGAACAGATGTATTTTACAATATAGAGCTGTAAATTTGTTTTTAAAATGCTTTAGCCAAAAATATAGTGGGAGACAAAATGGGGTGATTTTTATCCCACGCATGTAGCAACGTAATAGAAATGGGCGCGAATGCTGACGGGTTAAACTGAAGGGGAGTAAATGCTTTTTTGGGGAAAATACTTTAATTTGAATTCACAGAATCGTACAAACGCTGGAAACTTTTTCGATTAAGAAAATCGCGATTGTTGAAGTATTATTTAAGGGCAGTGGATGGACAGCAGAAAAGCTTGTATATATCCTTGATATTACAAATATACTAAACATTTTGGCGGTGTAAAACATTACTATATATAACATGAAAATCCTAGTGTCTGTGAAACCATTCTCTTTTAGGCTTTCGATAATTATTTCAGACTCGATATAAGATAAGAAGGGTCAAATACATATTTTTTTTGAGTCTCTACTCACTTGGATGCAAAGTGGTATATTCGTTTGTGTTTTCTTCGAGAAAACGATGTGGCCTTCTATCATCATTATCAGTTTTACATAAAATGATCGAACGTTCGTCGTAAAAAAAAGGCAATAGTAGCTTTTTTTTTCCAGTTAACATCCTTAATGCTTTTCCTAAGTTTGTCCATTTTTCAATAAATCCAATATACAAGAGATTAACCACTTAACTGATCAATATTTTTGAAAAAAAAACTTTCAAATAATGCCCATTTTTGTCATGTCTTTTACAGAATTTTTTATCTTTTAGCACCGGCTTCAAAAACAGAAATTTTTGGCTTATAGAATCAGACAAATGTTCAGATTAAATAATACAAAATTTACAGGTGAGAATAATAAACCATGATTGGAATAAGGATGCCCGTACGTGATCCGGGCAAATCATGAATGGCAAAAGCACGTTGCCCGTATAACGTACGGGCAAATCAGGGAAGCGGTTAATATTAGATTTGGAGTTAAAAGAGACTGTGTCATTGGGATTGGGAATAACAAAAGTAGACTTTGATAGACATTTGGAAGTTATAAACAAAATAAACTTCGTTTGAGAGATATTTGTAATTATTAGGTAAGGATATATTCCAATTTTCCAGAGGACAGTTTTTTTCGTTTCTGCCTTTTAGACACAACATTAAAGTCTCGGTTTCTCTATGATACCTGCCTCCTTTATTACCTGGAATTTGAACATTTCTTAAATTTTTGAAAAGCACAGAATAAACGTAATGTAGAATCTAACGAGAATTATTTTTATTAGGCTCCTTTAGAATACAAGATGCTTCTTGGAAAATGCTGCTGACATCAAATTTATCCGTATCTGATAGGAAATATCAATGATTCACTTTAAGGGGACCGGGTAAGCTCTATCTCGGCCATGTTAAAATACACCAACTTCACGTACCTTTTTGTCAGAAATGGTTAAAGATAGAGTCTAGATTTTTTAGAGTAGTTTGAATAACACGCTTTACGTATTTTAACAGACCATTTTCATTCTAAGTGAAACTGAACAATAATTATTAATTATTTATTGACGGACATTTTTAAATTAGCATTTTTGGTAAGATTTCACTGCATAAAACAAATAATTCTCAACTAATCATTAAATCCCTGTTTTAAAGTATGCACTATAACATAATATATGTATTTAGAAAAATCTGAGTTCTTAAGTTTAACAGATATTGAAAAAAAAGGAACACAAACCTGAAAAATCGAAATTTTGGGAAAAAGTCAATTAACCCCTTAACAGTGACATTTGCTTTCTTACAAAAAAATTAAAAATGGGGCTGGACACCACTTTTTCCATACTAAAATATTTACCTTACTTAATCGAAAAATATCTGACAATCAAGGAAGATAAATTTACAGTTATAAATTAGTGGTATCAAAATGCTTTTAATAACGAAGCAAGCAAAGTGTTCTTGCCCGAATCCAGTTCGGGCCACACTGTTAAGGGGTTAAAGCTGTGAAGCAGTGTTGCCAGTGGACTACATTTTTTAAATTCTGATTTTTGATTGGCACCACTTTTAAGAAATAGTAAAATTCCCCTTATTTAATAACATATTAATTAAGGCGAAAACAAGGGGAATTTCACCACTTCAGAAAAGTGGTGCCAGTCAAGAAATCTGAATTTTAAAAAAAAAGTAGCTCACTGCTGTGAAGTGCTCTTAGGAAGAATGAAAAAAACTAACACTTTATATATAGATATAAACATGTGTAATACATCGTTGAAAAGATAAAAGTTTAAACTATTTAATGGTATAAAAAAGTAAAAATCGATATTTTGGTTGAATTTCGCTTACCCGGACCCCTTAATAGATTTGATGTACTCCTTTCAGTACTAGAAAAATGCCGTTGTCGAATCTTTCGATTTATCGCAGATTGTCGTGAAAGCTAAATAATGTTCACTAAAATACGGATCTTTAGAGCCGTCGGTAATGTACTGCAGCCGAAATGCCGAAAAATCCGTCTCATGCGTCTCACAAGAAATACAATTGCTGGATTATTCGATTTATGCTTGTAGCACGTCTTTTTCAATTTACTGGTCTAAGAAGACTTTATTAAAATTATTTTTCAAATCTTATTTAACCCTTTAGCGGACGGTGTCCACAAAAAAGGACACCTAATTTTAATTCCAAAACTGACAAATTGCTCGAAGAATATTTAATTAAAATTTTCCTTTTATAAAGCACGGGAAAATAAGAAAGTTTTTTTTTCTAATAAATTCGTTTGTAAATTCTGGTGTCATCCATCATTTTACAAACAGACTTACTCCGCCCAGGAACGGAGTTTAAGAGAATTTTTAGATAAGTTTTCTGATTGCTGTTTTCGAATTTCTTATGTGGGATTAAACAACAATAGAATTCGTTTCTTTTAGACTTTCGAAAAGTGTAATTTTGCAATATATCAAAAAATAATCGTTCGAATTAACTGTAAACTTACACGCCCATATTTTTGGCAATGCCCACTCTGTTTCACCGGACTGTGAATAAGGAGCATTTGACATATAATCAAAATAGTGAAGCTTCAACTGTAACCAGTTTCGCAATGGCTCATTACCAACCGGAAATCTTTCTCCAGTACATTTGTCAATAAATTTTCTCCTTATTTAAACGCATAATTAAGGAGAATTTCACTCATAATTATGTCCAAAAACAGATATTCATTTTTACTGGTGGAAGTTTACTTCGACAGTACTCAGTTCTTGCGTTTCCGCCATATTGTGACAAACTAAACAACCTCCTGTCAGTGTGAATGAAAGAGATTGTAATACCCGGACTAAGTTCCACCATCAAAGACGAATAGAAATATTTATCATACTTGTGAGGGAAATTGTGCATGAATAAGTTATAAAATAAGGCAAAATTTTCAATTTAAAATTCCGAGGTGGAAATTTGTTCGGCATTAATCAGAAACTGTTGATCCGATGTTATATCAGCCACCATCTTGGGCGGTGCTGAAGGTGGTTTACTTTTTAAAATTTCAGAGTTCTTGTATGGCACCATTTTTTTAAATGGTAAATTTCCACTTGTTTTTACCTCAATTAATATGTCATTAAATAAGGCGAATTTTACCATATCAAGAAAATGGTGCCAAACAAGAAACCTGACTTTAAAAAAAAGTAACCCGCTGGCAACACCGATCTTGTGACAGCCTCCTTAGTTACTTCAATCGCATCTGATAGACTCTAAGTTGCATGTCTTCTTCTACTTATTCATAACGTCGTTGTCTGTTTGTGTAAAATCTATTGTACGTTATTTATCATAGTTTATTTTTTAATAAGAATTTATTACTTTTTTTATAATTATGCTTTTAAATAGAGACATTAATAGAGATAATGTAGACATTAAAAGAGAAGGAATAGACTCACAGGAAATTAAACACAGAATTTGTCAGGGGAAAAAGGCTGTAAAAATATTAAATTCTATTTGGTGGAGTAAAGAGATCTCTAGGAAAAGAAAATATATATACAACTCTATTGTAAAGAGCATATTGTTATATGGAGCAGAAGGATGGAGAATTATGGAGACAGAAAGAAAGAAATTAGCGGCAGTAGAAATGGACGCCCTAAGAAGATCATGCAGGATATAAGAATAGAAAGAGTAAGAAATGACAGAATCAAGGAAATGGTGAAAATAAAGGGAACCATACTAGATGATATTAAAAAAAGCAATTAATCTGGTATGGTCATGTCAAAAGAATGAATAATGAAAGACTACCCAAAATAACATTCAACTATGAAACAAACAAAAAAAGGAAACGGGGAAGACCACGAAAGACCTGGATGAATGATATCTCAAAGGCAATGAGGGATAGAGGTCTGGAAGAGGAATGGACCCTTGACCGGAAGAAATGGAAAAAGACTCTTGAGGATTCTTCGGATGACGGTATCTGACGCCATAAACCGAGTTTATATATATATATGCTTTTAAATAAAACAAATGATTAGAATATGTTAGAGTTCATAGACGCTGTCTTTACGGGAAGGACGGGGAAGCAATTAGGCAAATTTCTACCACTAATTTTAAAATGTTATTTTTGTCTTTATTTTCCACAGAATTTTGTGATTAAATTTCATAAAAGAAACTTTTGAAAAGTAGTGTCGGAAGCCCAGTTGAGTTTACCGAACCGCCCCCTGAATACTAGGCCTGAGCGCTAACACAAATGCGGATTTTTTTATACGTATGTACGATTCGCTTAAATTTAGACACCAGTATTTTATAAAAGATTTCTTTCACTTGTTTAATGTCAGAAAAATAAAACGGAAAATCTTAAAAAAAATATTGGTACCAAAATTCGAGGGACCGTACACACGCTGAAAAAAGAAAAAAAAAGAAGAAAACCGCCTTCACCAGCCGCCATTTTTGTGACTGTGCTCATGCCTAGTATTTAGGGGGCGGTGGTTTACCGTCTCCGTGAAGTCAGCGCCTATGTTCGGATCCTTTCAATACTCTCCCTAAAAACAAAATTTCAAATCGCATTATTTTTTGGAAATATATAAAGTAAATTTTATCATGTGAATTTAACATGAGCATCCAAGATTTTTACTTCATCTTACCCCATTGAAGATTTAACAAAATAATTGAATTCCCTGGCTAATATGATTCAAAAAATTCTAACAAAGTATCAAAAGCGGTTGTTACTGTTTGCAAAATCGAAGTTTGTAAAATTTTTAATGTAGAGTACTCCAATTTCGAAATTTTCATATACAGTGAAACCTCTCTGTGCTACCACCTCCCTGAACGACCATTTTTTAATGGAACGAAATTTATTCCCATAGGCTCAATATTAATTTTACCTCTATTCAGAGACCACCCCAGTTGAACTCCCTCCATGAGCGACGAATTTCTTTGAAGAAAATGAAACAAATTCCTTTTTTTCCTGGTCGCTTGAAGAAGGTTTTGTTACAAAAATAATTCCAGAAAGCGCATTATTCATCCAACTTCTAAACTAAGATTAGAATTTTTATTTATTCCGTAACCTTTAAGTGTTTAAACCCCTTTGTGCTTTTTTAGGCAATGTATTTAACTCTGATGACAAATTAAGGATGACGGTCAATAAACTCCCCTGCCCTATTCTGCCAGGAAACTCTGAAAGAAATAGATAAATTAATGAAATCGCTATAATTTGTTCCCGTCCAGAAAAAAGTTGCATTTTATTTACTGAACTTCGAAAGGAGTTGGACATAAATGTTATAGAAGATAAAATCGTAAAATCAAAGCTAATGTCAATGTTTTCGTTTTTTAAACTCTGCACTAATTAACTTACGTAATTTGATTTTGTTCTGATTCTTAAATTTTCATATTTTATCTTAATGTGAAAAATAAATTTTGTTAACATTAATTGTTACCTTTTTTTCAAAAATTAAAATCTAGATTTAAACATGACCTCGATTAAGAGACCACCTCTCGGAGCGACCAATTTTTTTTCGGAACGTAACGTGGTCGCTTTATGGAGGTTTTACTGTATATTAAAAAAGAAGATAACATTCTCAGTCTTATGACAGTTTTAGTGTTTTATAATAAACAGTCTGCGAATAAATGCAGGTGTATTTTTTATATACTGATTGTCCTTACATGCACGTAGCAATACACTGAATGTTATTGGAAGAATATATGTGAGGTTCATCATTTTCGCAGAACAGTCAGTGGTGACAATTTTAATATTATTTTTTCTACCGAAATTTCTAAGCAAGCAATAATCTACCTGCATGTTTACTTGATTCTTGCAACGAAGATTATGGCTTTAAAACAGTAGAATACAAGTTAGTAAAATAAAAATAGTCACAAGTGGCAATTCTGTTTTCGAGGAAAGCGCGACAAGAAAATCGTTCGCGACTTAATTGAAGTACAGGATAATAAACAAGCATTAGTTATTGTATAATCGATCACAGAACACTTGTGTATTTGTCCTTTGTTATGAAATGATTTAAAATCTTTCTACCGGAAAAAAATAGGTAGAAAATTTAGAAGGAATAATACATGTAACGCTATCCGTTGACTGGCCAAGATTCAGGTTGTCAAGTAATGTAACTGCTCTTGAGGTGGTTATGGAAATATAGAATAGATCTTGCAAATAACTATCATCTTCTTCTTTTCGTTGTCCTTTAGCGGCCGCGCTTATTTTTTCTCAGTTTTAGTAGGTAGTTGGAACGTGGAATATTTCTACGCACATTAATTATGCTATTATAAATGTAAGATATTCCGTAACAGTAATAAGAGACCATACTATAAGAACAAAGCGGTTAACTGGGGACACTTTGGATTCTGCACTATGTAGACCAATAAAGCGCCTGTTTCAATTATCAGAAGTAAATATAATGATATCGTTCTATTTTGTTCTTGTCTTTTTGTCCCAATAAACGGCTGTCATTAATTCGGGATCTATTGTGAATATATATATATATATATATATATGTGTGTGTGTGTGTATATATATCAGTAGCGGAAGACAAAATTTTAATTTCGAAAACATTTATGCGAAAAAAATGCTGAAAAATCTCGCTTGTTGTGAAATATGCTGTTCCAATTTCTCATATTTAGTGAGAACCAAATCATGCAGCTATCGTTGTTTTCCTTTGCTGTCCTACAGATTATCTGCTTGTTATTTTTCCAAGAGCAATAACACATTACTCTTGCAAGGTATTGTATAAAAATAATATCAAAGATCTCGATTATAATAATGCGAAAATCATTTGACCAAGTAATTATCCACAGAATTGTCTGATTAGAGAATCATTGGACACTGAAATGAGATTAAATGAAGTTTACAACGAGGGGGTATCCTATAAAGTGAATCAAAAAGAAAATATTAAGATAAACTTCGAAAAAGCTAAAAATATCATTTCAACTTCTAACCACTACACGTCAATAATCCGTGAATCCATTGAAATTTTACTTAGAAGTGATAATGTTTGTAACGATGTCCTTTCTTATAATATTCCCGCAATTTGGTACAATATCTTAAATATTTCAAAACCTCCTGATAATAAGAATTGATCTTTTCACCCCTCTGCAGAGAAATGGGCTGAACTCCACTTGCGCATGCGTACTAGTTTTGTTTTTGTTTTTAAAATGTATTTCTATTCAGTCAGTCATCTTTTTTCCCTTTGAAAATGAACGCGTGTGTGTTGGAAAGATCTCGGGTTGCACTAAATAATATTTTTATATGTTTTTTATATGTTTGTGTCACCTTTTAAGTAGTTATAAGTATATTACAAAGTTTATTAAAATTAACGTCCACCGTAAACTTCATAGTTTATGTATCAAAGTTCATGATTAAAACAACATTTTAAGACTTGACGGTTCTACAGTTTATTAACATATTGCATATTCTGCAAATCTGACGATTAGTTTCCATACATATAAAATCTTGCTTATCATCCAGTCGCATCTAATGAAAAGCAACAAACCATTTAAAATAAGCTCTATGAAAACACACATAAAAGTACAATAAAAATATAAATAAATACATTCGGCATCTTGTCCAAAACATTATTTTAATGTATAACTTTATTTGAAGAATAGCTAGAATGCTGAATGTGTTAAAAAAATTCAAAGTACCTAATCTTTCAGTAAAAAAAAAGGAACTATATATTTCAGTAAAAGAATTTTAAACTGAAAAAAACTTAGTATATGTTTCAGTAAAACAATTTTAAATAGAAATATATTTTTCTTATTATATTTCTTCTAATAAAAACATTTTAACACTAGAACCGCCGTAGCGGTAATTTTGACAGCAAATAAAAATATTTCCATTCGAACTAGAAATTTCTTTCTAGTTGAGAGCAACTTAACCCCTTTAATTCTCGCTTCCATCAATATCACGGGCTGAGGTGTCGTTAGTTATTTCTCGTGCCCATCATATTTCCGGGCTGGAGATACATTGTTGGAAATTACTTCTGAAACCAGAAAAATTTTATTGGCATTTCGGTGTGTCAAGTCATTGAATAATAACGTTTGGGTTCAAAGCGATATAAGTAAACGTCGTATTTTAAATGGGAGAGGTCTCATCAATGAAGGTCGTACGCCACGTAGCGGACGGGGTTAAACTACAGGAAGATGCCTAACTGTTTCTTACTTCACGCCACTAAAATTGTAAAGTTTTTTTTTCCCATTGATTAATAGCTGAAATGTTTTTAACAAGGTGGAGAAAACTTCGTGGTGTCGGGTGCATATGTACGTTCCTCTCGCTACGCCATTATTTTGCAATAAATGTGCTAAACAAAATTCAGTTACATGAGTGAGTAAAGATTTAGAAAATATGCGCTGATGGTAGATATACTGTTATATATGACGTCACACTAAAGACCGGCGTATGTGGATTATCACCCCGTCCTCAAGATGGCGCAACTGTGTTAATTTACGCCCGATTCCAGTATTAAGTTTGTACGCTTGCTTATATTGCTTTGTTTGGGTTTGGTTTTCGGGTCTGATTGTGCTGTTGGACTTTGGATTGCATGTTTCGA
The DNA here is from genome assembly GCA_963932465.1 of Maratus speciosus. Classification (NCBI taxonomy): domain Eukaryota; kingdom Metazoa; phylum Arthropoda; class Arachnida; order Araneae; family Salticidae; genus Maratus; species Maratus speciosus. Next base: position 285,335,198 of record OZ010789.1, on the reverse strand, counting down.
AACATATCATACTAAAAAAGAAAAATATTAATAATCAAAATTTAATGTATATTATATTATTTCAAATATTATTTGTAAAAATTTGTTTGATGATGATGAATAAAGATCTAAGATGTGAAAAATAAAGGTCTTATTCTCATTAATTTGTATGGTGTAAAACAAACATTAAAACACAGAATTCTCGCATGATGGCTTTACCACAAATGTGAATTTGTTCTATAACATCTTTTTTTTTTTTTTTTTTTTTTTTTTTCGCCTTAGAAAAAAAAAATAATTGCATGTTTTATATAGAAAGCTTATAATTATTCAATTTCTGTAATAAAAAAATAGGTACTTTTATATGGTTTTTCCAAATATTAAGCGAGCGTTAAGGGGTTAACATCCAGTCTATTGGCTGAACACTTTGTAATACTCTAAGCCAGGGCTAGCCAACTATGGCACGCCAGATACCACTAAAATTTTACAGAAAAAGTCGTCTTCCTGAATCGCAGAAATTTGATGATTACATAAGGCAATGATTACTATGAAATTTTAGGGGTGTGGAGCGTGCCACAGTTGGCCACTCCTGCTATAAGCCATTGGGAATTCAAAAAATATAGTTTAAAACTACTTAAGAAGTAAATGATAATGAAATAAAATGGAATCATTTTGATAATTTTAATAAAATTTAAAAGATTAAGAAATAAAAATTAAAGTTGATAAACTTAAGTCAAAGAATAGTCAGTATGTAAAATAGTAAAATTTAAGATAGAAAAATTAAGTTAGAGTATAGCTGTAGTTACAAAAACTACTAAATTTATAGTATAACAGATAAAAAAATAAAGTTAGCACCTGTTCAGAAATGACAGCAAGGAAAGGCAGTAAAAGACAGTAAAGCTGTAAAGGAGGCGGCAAAAACCACATTACAAAAAAAAAAAAAAAAAAAAAAAACCGCTCTAATCAAGACATTATATTTTTTATAATTATAATTATATATATATAATTCATATTAAATTTATTCATATTCATTAATATTTGATAAAGTTAATGATTGACTTCTATTTAAATTTTAGCCTACTCAGGACAATATCATATTAATTTCTTTTCTATCTTAAATGAGGACAAAATGCATAATGAGTGTATTTGTTATACCTAATGCTATGACAGTATGGATCTTAATTTGGTATTTTTTTTTCCTCTAACCTTTTTAATCTTGTTTCATTTTGAACTTAATTGGTGTTCAATGGTTTATTTCTCGGTTTTATATGTGTAGTAGTCCCAAATTCATATTCTTTAGCTAATTTATAGCTAATATGAAGATGAAACCACACATTTCATTTGTGGAACTTAAGGCATTTGGGACCCGATGATTCTGTCTAAGTTCTACAAATTTCCATCATTCTATTTCTGTTATTCAATTTCTGCTGTTTTTTACTATGTTTTTTGGAATCTATGTTAAGTGAGTTGGGGGGGTGGGGGGGAGGGGGACTGTGTTTGTTAATCTCATTTTATTCATAATTTCACAGTTTTTGTTGATGGTCGGTAATGTTTATTTAATGGTTATATCTATGTATGTATATTTGAGTTTTTATAATTTTTAAGTAAATAGACCGAAATCTAAACGTGGTGAACTCAGAATTCACTGTGTGTTCGCGGAGAAATAGGTTAAATAAAAAAGTTAAATAATTTAAAATAAAAATTCTGGTTTAAAATATTTTATGTAACACTTGAGTGAAAATTCTGCCAGTTTTATTGTTAAACAATAAATATACATTTTCCAAAAAATATTTATAAATGTACACATCATCTTAAAAATGAGTATTTTTTGTCATCACACGAAAATTTTTTGAATCAATTTTTAACTCTAATACTTCGTTACATGGTTTCTATTTTATTCCCAAACTTTCATGTATAACGCACACCACATTTTTCAGCTTTTGAAACTTTTTGCATGATTAACGTGAATTTTTGGATTTTTTTTTTATTCAAAAATTTATTCACACCAGAAATTTTAAATCGTAATTTTTAAACTAAATTAATATTTACTTTGATAAATCACTCATCCTCTGATGTTGCGTTCACGCCACTGTCAAAATAGATGCACATAATTAATTTATTTACATGCAAACTACTATTTTTCATTTTAAACATTGGCCTTACTTAAAGACATGAAATTTTGAGATCATATAAAGCGAAAATTATCTTTCAGAGTTCGTGGTGGCAAACGAAGTTGAGCTAAAAAGTTGAAAATTTCAACCTTTTAGTTTTGGCGGTTAATGGGTTAACAAGGCAAAAAAAAATACCTTCATTTATTCATATTAGACACGTTTCATTGCTCCAAAGAACAGTAGTAAATATGATAAAAATATTTTCCAAATAAATAAATAAATAAATAAATTGAAGAGTGGTAAACAAAAATCACGTGAACTCAAGCATAATGAAATTAACTGCAATATTAACAAGTTGGAAATTGCTCATCAAACGTGGCAAATGAAATAAAGTACTATAACAAGTTTTATAAATATTTTTTTACATACTATAACAAGTTTTATAAGTATTTTTTGCACCGCATATTGTACTGAATGAATATTTTAGTGCACTTCATAAGTGCATATCAATTTCATGCTGTTCAAAGGGCTGTAACATCATTAAAATGTTTAAAATTTTTATGATATTGGAAATGAGTCGACAAAATTTTACGACAATTATATATTTAAAATTTCAGACCACTCGGAAGGCTGTACACATCATTAAAATGCACTTGCAATAATTTTTCCCCATTGGCCGTAATGTAACGGAAAACTTTTGACTGCCCCTGTAATTAAACTATACATCTGATTTTCATAAAATCTGAAGTGACTGGTGAAATTTTGCAACAATTATACATTTAAAATTTCAGACCATTCGGTTGGGTAGTAGTCTGCTCTATTATATTCGGACAGACGGACCGAACGACGACTATAGGTGCTATGTATTTACATAATTACGAACGCACCTGAAAAGGGATATTCGTGAACGTGAATTATTTAGTACTATTGTTTCTTTTTTCTGTAGATCATCTCTTCCCAAATTATTATGTATCATTTTTTTCGATCATATTTACTATTGAGAATGTTTCGGTCATATTTACTATTGAGAATGTTTCAATCATATTTACTATTGAGACTGTTGTCGTCAGAGCAATGAAACATACCTAACAGGAATAAATAAAGTTTTTTTTTTTTTTTTTTTTTTGCCTTGTTAAAAGTATTTTATTACTTTAAGTAAATATTAATTTAGTTTGATGTATTCAAATGATTTTTCATATAGTTGTACACTAATTTTTCATTTATTTAATGACAGACGTTTCGTGATTGCATAAAAAAAAAAAAAAATTCTTTTTTTGGAATTTTCGGTACATATTCGGAATTTCTGAATAAAAGAGAATTTCATGAATTGGATGGATATGTGCACTAATGATGAAAAACACCTTTTTAGGAATGGGTGAATTAAAAGCCTATAGGCTCTTAATTAATAATAAAATAGGCTTGATAATAGGCTCTCTCGCTAGTTACGCGGAAAAACTCGAACGTTAATGTTAAACCTATGGGAGAAATCTTTACAGATTTCTCGCTTACATCTTAATATTTTTAAATGATTTTTTTGCATAGGATAAACTGAGGTCGATATCTATTTTTTGGCCTTTTTATTCGATACCGATTTTCGTTACAGTTTTTTTTTTTTTTTTTTTTTTTTTTTTTTTTTTTTTGTGTGTGTGTGTGTGTGAGAGAGGTTTTTTTTTTTCACTTTCAGAACCGGTTTCAACCGGTGTTCCAAAAGAGAAAATATCTGCATATAAATATCTTTAAGCAAAATCGAAAATGTAAAAAAGCAGCACAATAGATATCGGCCTCATGCATCCTAAGCAAAAAAAAAAAAAAAAAAAAAGACCGGAAGCCAGCAGAACAGACAATCACCTCATCGAATTCACGGATGAAATTTTAGGATTGATGAACTCTTGATTTGCATATTGAAACGCAATCAGTCTATCAATCATATCTTGGTGGAAAACGCCGGAAAACCCGATTTTAGCGGCTGACTCGTAGGATTACTATTGTGTTTTCCTGCAACAAAAGGTATGAAAACATGGAGGACTGGGAGCAGGAAAACACAATGGTAAACCTACGATTCAGCCGCTAAAATCGGGTTTTCAGGTGTTTTCCATTAAGATATGACTTGGCACACCGATTGCGTTTTAATATGCAAATCAAGATTTAACTAGTCCTGGAATTTCATCCGTGAACTCGACGAGGTGATTGTCTGTTCTGCCGGCTCTCGGTCTAATTTAAAAATATTGAAATGCGAGCGAGAGATTTAAAAAAAACGCTCCCATAGCGTTAACATTTGGTTGAGCGTTTCTTTCGGTGACTAGTGTAGACTCTCAAGTGTCTACACTAGTCACCGGTAGAAATTTACGAGGCAATGTTAAACCTATGGGAACATGCAATTCACATTTCTTGCTTGCATTTTCATATTTTGAAATGATTTTTTGCTTAGGATAGATGGAATTGATCTCTACTGTATTAGCTTTTACGTTTTTGATTTTGGTTGCAAATAATATGTAGGGGAGGTAGGGGATGAATGGGACATTTTCACAAAAATATTTTTTTTTATATTTTTTTTATTTAAGTTACTATCAATATTATATATCACATTTCATACATTAGGTATTTGCCAACATATATGAACAATATTTATTCTAGATTAAGATTTATTCATAAAAATATTATGAAATCAAAAAAACGTTCCTCCCTGTCCCAATCATCCCCACAGCAGGGATGAATGGGACACTAATAGGGATGGATGGGACACAAAGATTTTCCTCCCTGTATTCAATTTTACCAAATTAAAATTTATAATTATAACCTTATATGAAAATTATATTTGTAATATATGATTTTACAGCACGAATCGATATATATTTTTTTTTCAATAACTTCTTTTATTGCAGTTGTAACTTTTAATGCGGACTTCGGCTATCAACCTGTTATTTTTTTCCACTTATGAGGCATTTTAGATTTGAAATGAAAGTGCAAAATGTCTTTTAAACATAGCATAGCTAATAATTTTCTAACATAACTTATTAATTAATATTAATTAAATGCATCGTTGAAACATGCAGAACGGAAATTATTGTGTCGATCTGAAAATCCTGCCGTGTTGGGAAAATCAATTCGTACCGGAAAATTCTGCCCTATAATTATTAGACGTTAGATATCGGAATCAATGTCTAATAATTAAATGATTGAATTTTCCGGTACAAACTGATTTTCCCAACACGACCCGACTTTTCGATTGACCCAATATGTTAGGGGTGGGGATTTATTTGTGCAACATTTCAAAATTCAATATAATTTCCCCATTTGATCAATACGCATATACTATTTTTACCAATTTTATCTATTTTGATTAAGTTTTAGTACCAATTTTTTGATAATCCATTAATAATTATTACAATATAATAAGTAACACTCAGAAATTTCAAACAATAACAACTCATATAATACTATTTAATACTATTAATTGACGTAAATTATTGATTTATCATCCTATATAATACTATTTAATTAATAAATAAAATTTTCAACATCTCTAGCGAGGAGTGAGAATGTCCCATTCATCCCCATTTGAAATGTCCCAATCATCCCCATGATGCATAATATCCCTTCTCAGCCATTTTACCTCAAAAATTATTTTGTCACAATGGTTACTATTCATTCATTTTAATTATTGATATTGAACCTTAAAATAAATAACTACAACATAGTTTAATTTTTTATATTGTATAAGATATTTCACATCTTCAAATGTAAAAAAAAAAAACTTACTTTTAAGCAGAGATTTCAGAAAATACAACTTTGAAGGAAAATGAAAACAGCAATGTGGTCCTACATTTAGTTCTGAAGCACACTGTGGTAGAGGTATATGGGGTTAGGAAGCAATTTAAAATAAATGTTTATTGCCTGAAATATTGAGAATGTCCCATCCATCCCTTGTCCCATCCATCCCCTAGCTCCCCTATAATGTCACATACGGAAGCTCTTTCGAATGAAAAAGTAGCTTTATCAAAAGAACTGCAACTAAAATCGAACAGGTTCAGACTAACAGCGTTAAAAATCAAATTCAACTGTCCTATTGCAAACAAAAACAGAAATAATATATTAAAAATATACAAAACCAAGCAAAAAATTAGAAAAGAACACTTCCATAGGTTTAACATGAGTTCGAGAATTTCATCGTTTGACTAGTATATTATTCTCTTAACAGACAGCACTAGTCATGCGAAGATACTCGAATGCTAATGTTAAACCTATAAAAATATTATCTTCAAACTTCTCGCTTGCATTTTATGTTTATAAATGATATCTTTGGCTTAGAATAGCTGAGGTTGATCTCTAACCAGGGTAGACCTTAACTTTTCAATTTCCGTTGGAGATTTTTTTAATAAAGATTTTTTCACATTCGGAACCGTTTTCGAGAGTGAAAGCACACTCACTAAATAAAAAGCTGAAACGAAAATACAAAAAGTACCAAAGAGATCGTTAAAAAATTGACCCCAGCCAACCTAAAAAAAAAAAAAAAAAAAAAAAAAAAAATCATCTAAAAATATAAAATGCATCTTCGAAATTGGAAAATAACGCCCCCATAGCTTTCAGACTAGCCTGCGTGTTCTTTGCTTGACTAGTGTAAGCCCAGGGTTTCATGACTCTTAACACTAGAACGGCGGAAAATTTTACTCAAGTTTTATAAAAATATTTCACATCAGAATTTTTACTTAAAACTATTTAACTTATTTATTTAAGTTATTTTTGTTCAGCATATATTAATTTTAAATTATAAAAAGTTTTCTGGTTCGAATCGACATGTATTCGTTTGGCAGGGATCAAAATGACCCCTTGCCGCCGTTCTAGTGTTAAAATTGGAATAAATGAAAAAAAACCCGGCAATTTTCAACATTTAATATCTTAAAATGTATGTGATTTTAAAACACAATTTTTATTCGGATGAAAGATATAAGTATGCTTTTTCCTTTCATGCATTTAAAAAATTACAAGATGCTAAATTAGCATTTACAGGGGGCTCCAAACTGTCAGACATTTGACGAGCAGAAAATTGGTATAACAGTTAACGTGCAGGATTACAAAATAAATATTGTAATTACAACGGAAATTTTGGTGCCTACTTATACTTCAGATCATAATAATTACCCTGAACTTAAATAAATTTGTATTTAAAGCATTTTTATATTTTTAATACAGAGTTCTATTTATCCAATACAAACTTTTCAAATTTTCAACCATATAATCAACTAAAACGATATTTTTTTGAACAATAAAAAGATAATTTTAGGTTCTCTTTATACAGACTAACATGAAGCATATATTTGAAAATTTCATGAAAAAAAAATCAAAAGTTTTTGATTTATCCTGCGCGTTATGCTCAAAAACGTCATTTGGAGAAAAATGACTTCAAAGTTTCAGAAACGCCGCTCCAGCTATTGAGCGGAGATAAATCTAAAACTCATAACTTCTCTTCTAATGGGAATTTCAAGGAAACAATTATATCAAAGTGTTCAGAAAAGATAGCAATTTAACATCTAAAACAATTAAAATTTCAAAAATTTTGAAGCTTTAAGAGTCCTGAGATCCTTTAAGACAGCGAGTTTACCCAACAACATCTTATTTTAGGATTAAGATTTTATCAAGATCAACAATGTTGTAGAAATAAACAGATTGGAAAATAAGAGCAATCTGTATTTGCTATAGTTTGGTTAACGGCGACCGGCATGTACAGTCGTGGAAAAGCAAATTAACACCCCCTAGTAACTCCTCAACAAATTATCGTAGAAGAAAGTTATTGGTACCGAACGATTGTAAATAAAGTCTACTTTTAAATGATGTATATAAAATTTGCTTAGGGGGCTATCTACATATTAAAACCAACCCAAACTTCATTTCTTTTTCAATGGCAATGCCTAATTTTAACAAGCTATTTCAAATCTTCGGTTCACACTATGCCTAGACACCAAATTTCAAGTCATTTGAATGATAAATTTTTGAATTATAAGCATTCAAAATTTAGTGCATATAATGTTAAATTACATTTTCATATTTTTATTAATATCTCCTGAAATTATACTCCTAATGTGCTATTTTTTGTGTAGTAAAAATACTAAAATACCCAAACATAAATACGTTCAATTTGAAATTTTTAGAATTTTATGAACTGAATTATGAATTATGAAATTAATATTCGAAAAAAATATGAATTGCAAACTACAATTTTTTTGATGGATTTAGATTTATTAAGTCCTGCTTTATGAAAATCCAAAATTTCATATTTTTTAAAAATAGTTTCCAAATTATGCTTAAAAAACGGCAAAATGATGGTTTAAGGGACCGTCTATGATAGAAGTGACTAGATATTTTGAAACTTCTTATACTATCCTGTAATCCAGCAATCTTCAATGACTGCTTGCGTGGCGCTTAAGATGCCTTGATCAACAATCGAGTACCGAACTTCAATTTGGATACAGTCCCTAAAAATAGCTCGTTTAAAAACAATTAATTTCTCGGAAACTTATTCTACGAATTATATAAAAAATTGTTTTTAGGCTAATTGAAATGTGTAGAGTTAATTAATGCTGTCAGAATTGTGTACTGCTATTGAAAAAACCAACGTTATGGTTAGTTTTAACCCCTTCACGCTCGAATTAAATTACGGTTAAAAAATTCAAATTGCTTATTGGCACCACTTTTATGAAAAAGAAATATCCACCTTATTTAATGACAGGAAAAATGATACTAAAATATAGCCAATTTCACTATTTTATCAAAAAAAAAGGTGGGAACCAAACAATCTGAGTGAAAGACGCAGCCCGTGAATATGACGGGAGCGAGAATTAAAGGGTTAATATGTAGATGGTCCCCTAAGCAAATTTTATATACATCATTTAAAAGTAGACGTTATTACCAATCGTTTGGTACCAGTAACTTTCTTCTACGGTAATTTTTTGAAGAGTTACTAAGGGGTGTTTACCTTTTATTTTTTCCACGACTGTATAATTGCCCAAAAATTGCTGCTTTTTACATAATATCATGAAAAATCACGGGCTATAATACGCAGGGCTGGCCATTGTCGACTATTTTTATATTCTGTTCTCACCACTATTTTGCAGTATATTTCCTTTCTATATTTTGTAGTGTATTTCCTTTGCAAATGTAGTCAAAGTGTATATAGAATATATTTGTTTTGAAAAAGCAGTGCGAAATTGAATTAAAAAATAGTCGCCTGCGGCAACCCTGAATACAGGAGTATGATATAACCAAAACATGCCTTCTTCAAGCGCCAATTTTTTCATTAATTTGTCTACCAGTATTTTTAAACAAACACTTTTAATTTACCACGAAGATTATAATTTGGAAATAGAAAGTTGTTACCAGTTGTGCTGGATTTTTATTTCTGATATTTACTATTGCTTCAGAATAATAATATTCGGAAATAGTGATAACTTTCTTAACCCTTAATTGCATGGTGATGTAAATTTCCATCACCTTTTTATTTAATTTTTAATACAAAAATTAAGTTCTTACAACCACTATATTTATAAGAAATATTAATTCTCTAAAAATTACAAAAAAATGCTACTAAATAAAGTTAAAAATCTATCTTAAGTTTCTGGTGTCTAATCCTTAATATAAAAATAAAAAACACAATTCTAAAAGAATAATTCATGCATTTAACACCTTGAGGGGTAAGCAATTATGTTTGTGAAATGCTGAATTTTCACCGGAATCTTTAAAAAATTCTATTTCAAAATAAGTAAAAACAATTACACGGCTTTTTTCCACCAAAGTTAGAAAAGTAAAATTTAGTAAAATTTTTCTGGTGTAAAACTTCATTTTTCGTAGGTAATATATAATATATACCGGTGCCTCTCAAGGGGTTAAGGGTTAATAAGAAAACCCACCTAATTGGCAACAAACATACTAAACAGCATCATGAAATAATAGTCTTATGCAGTAAAACATACCGTGCAGATTTTTATGTCCAAGTTGTGATTAACAAGATATTTAAAAAGGAGTAGTCTGTGATAATCCTGAAAAAAAAAATCTTAATAGTGATAAGAAAAAGTTGTTTACTTGTTCCAAAAATTTGTTTATATATATTTAACGCTGGTTTGAGCACAATAAACATAAAAAAATTACACTTAAAGTATCCTTTTAAAAATGTTAGATGCAGTTAACCCTTAACTGATGAGGCGGTGTTTTATGCACCACAGAGAATTTTAAAGGGTCTCGGGACTCTTAAAGCTTTAAAATTTTCGTATTTTTAATTTTTTTAGAAGTTAAAGTTATATTCTTTCTGAACATTGTGATATAATTGTTTCCTCGAAATTCCCATTAGAACAGAAGTTATGGCTTTCAGAATTATACTCGCTCAATAGCTGAAGCGGCCTTTCCAAAACTTTGAAGTAATTTTTCTCCAAATGATGATTTTGGGCATAACGCGCACGATATCTCAAAAACTTCTGATTTTTTTTCATAACATTTTGAAAACGTATGTTTCATGTTAGTCTGTATAAACTGAACCTAAAATTCCCTTTTTATTGTTCAAAAAAATATTTTTTTTAGATGATTATATTGTTGAAATTTTCCAAATTTCGCATTAGCTAAATACAACTTTAAATTAAAAATATAAAAATGCTTTAAATACAAATTTATGTAGGTTCAGGGTAATTATTATAATCTGAAGTATAAGTAGGTACAAAATTTTTCCTTCTAGTTGCAAAATTTATTTTGTAATCTTACGCGTAATCTGTTATGCCGATTTTCTGCTCGTCAAATGTTTGAGAGTTTGGAGCCCACTGTAAATGCTAATTCTGCATCTTGCAATTTTTCAAATATTCGAAATGAAAGAACATAGTTATATCTTTCATTACAATTAAAATTGTGTCTTAAAATGAAATATATTTTAAAAAAAATATATTAAATATTGAAAATGGTCTTTTTTTTTCATTTTCTTCCAATTTTAAGAGTCCTGAGACCCCTTAAATTCTGAAATATTGCAATTTTACATTACCATAGTTGCCAAGTTCCCGATTTTTTAATACCAGTAATTTGATCCAGAAATACTCGTTTTAAACAATCGCACGATTTCAGCAATTAAATAAAGCGAGCATTTTGGTAAGATTTTACTGGTATACACCTACAGTACCTTCTCAGTTGTTTTTGTACAAATAAATAATGCAAAATTCACAGGAAAGTTTCTTCTTTTAATTCGCTAAATATTGTGGAGTGCACATGAAATGAAATTTTGGGGTTATTACACCCGTCCTCATCACTTATGTTATGAAGAAATCACCTCACCACTTAACCCTCTTGCTGCGTAAATATTTCTTCGCAATGAGCGTCTTTTACAGAATTTTTAATCTCTATCACCGGTTCTTTAAAGGAGAAATTTTTGACAATCGTAATCGGGGAAAATGTCCTGATTAAATCAGTCAAAGTTTTCGCTAAAAATTACTGGTTGGAAAAACCAAATAGTATTAGTTTGATGGGAAAATGCATGCCCGAGCGTATCTCGGGCTGCTTAGCAAGAGGGTTAAGGGTTAAGTGAAAAGTGAAAAGTTAGGTTGAGGGTGGTTAAGGGTTAAGTTGAGAGGTTAAGTTGAGTTATGGTTGAGGGTTAAGGGTTAAGTTTACTATTTTTCGGAATATCTGTAAAAAGACTGATATATCCGACGAAGCGGTTTATAAAGGAACTTTATATCGACGATGTTCTGTTTTTAATTTAAAGATGTAAATCGTATTTAAATCTGCTAAAAAAAGAATGTACTTTGTTAAATATAATAAAACAGAGTATTGAATGTAAACAATATAAGGTCATCTACATTTAAAGAAGTAAAAAAGTAAAAGTTACAAATGGAATGAACAACCTTAATTAAGCAATCATTTAACAAACGAAAACAGCTTGCTTGAAAGCTGTTGAAAAATGAAACACAGTTAAGATTGTATTTCGATTTTGCAACTGCTAATAAAGCTGCTGGAAATGGTGATATATTTAAATGTTTAGTCGCCGCAGTTTCTGTTAACAATGCAAGCTAAGCGGCAACGAGAAAAATTAATTGGAAGGGTTATTAGCTTGCATAATTAAAATAAAGAACAAAGATCAGCTGCAAAGGAATTCGTAAAATTGTCAAAAGACAAAAGAATATTCTCGTTAGAATGACAGTTTTCATTTTTTAACTTAGAATTTTGATAAGATGTAATAAAGATGCATTTCTAAGATTTCTTGAAAGCGGTAGTTAGGTGATAGGTTTCATTCTCTGCAGAAGATAATTTTTTTGTTCACCAAAATAATGAAATTTAATGCGTCTGACATGGATGTTTTAATTTTATTTTAACAAGGTTCGCACACTCCTTGGAATTTCCAAGGACTCTGGCACCACTATTAATGATAAGAAAATTTACATTTAATTTTTAAACCAAAGAATTCGCAACCACCACCTTTATTTGCAGATTTTGCAATAATTTTCTGCAGTGAAATACTTTGAAAATACTGTTAAAATTTAGTGGTAAAATTGTGCGAACCCTGTTTTAAGAATTTCAAGCTCCCAAATTTTATTGCTTTCAATTTTCGCACGTGTGTTTGAACGGCAAAAGAATACATGTTTTGAAGATCTTAGAAACATAAAATTTCTCTATATCTCCAAAATAATGAATATTACTCTTACACGACCACGTTTTTAACACGTTAAGCGCCACGTCAGCTACCGGTGGCTGACAGCGAACTTTTCGTTTAAAACGCGTCATTCACCGATGGCTGACGTCTAAAATATGATACAAAACTGAAAAAAATATACATTGTTTTAAATAATTACTGAACAAATATTTAAAATTTACCTACATTTTATTTATTACAGGATTATACTTTCTTAAAAATTACTTTAAACATTGTAAATTTTCAGCTTGTAAATTTTCAACGCTTCAGTGTCAGTCATCGTGTTAACGATACCCAATCTATTTATGTAAAAAAAATGATGGACTTCATAACTCATAATTTTTGAATATGGATTTCTTAATAATTAAAAAAAAAATAAAACTGTACTTTTGTCTGAAAAAATATCAGGTCATCAAGTATAAAGCTTGTGATTACAAAAGGGCCAGATTATCAACGGGGTAAACTTCCACCAGTAAAAAAATAATAGAAATGTTTGTGTTATTCATGACAGTAATTTTTTCTGTATATGGTGTTTATATAAGATGAAAATCTCTATTAAAATTTACTGGTGGAAGATTGCCTTTTTGGTAATCCGTCCCTTTTTTAGTTACAAGTTTCATAATACTAGGCATGAGCGCTGACACAAAAATAGCGGTTAACGAAGATGGATTTTTTTCAGCGTGTGTACGGTCCCTTAAATATTTGTACCAATAATTTTTTTAAGTTTTCTCAACTTTATTTTTGTGAGATTAAACAAGTCAGATAAATCTGTTCTAAAATACTGGTGTCTCCATTTAAGGGACCGTACCTACGTTTAAAAAAATCCGCCTTCAGCAGCCGCCATTTTTGTGTAAGCGATCAGGCCTAGTATTCAGGGGGCGGTGGTTTCATACTTGATGACTTAAAACCTGGAATATGCTTGAGTTCTTTCAAAATGACTGCCACTGGTGACTATTTTTTAATTCTAACTCCAACCACTTTCTGAAAACAAAAATGTTCGACATATTCATTGACAAGAAGGGCAAGAGAAATATACAATAAAATTTATTTATTTTTAAATAGTGAAGCGAACATAATAAAAAAATAGTCGCCAGTCGCAGTAAAAAAAAAAAAAAATAATGAAATCAAGTTGATTTTTATCCGGAATTTAAACAGACTGTTTCCGAACAGCAATTTTTGTCTTAAATGTGCTACAATTTAATAAGTTGATATTTCCGTTAGGAAATAGTGGTATTCAAAATCTAGAACAGAATCATTTCTGTTTATAGCTGCAATTGTGCAACTAATAATGAAAACACTTCTAGCAATTATCTCCATCCATTTGATAAGTAATGATAGAATTTATGTCAGTGGTTCTTAACCCATTTTCATAGCGAATATGTGTGCGCATTTTAGGAATTTTTTTATATAGAAATCCATAATTCACAGCAGAAATTCTTAACAGTAGTCTTGTTTTATCTAGTCGCAGATATTTCACGGTTACATAAAGTAAAAATCCGTATTTCGGAATCTTTGAGTAAAGAAAAGAAGTATCTGGACTGCACTCATATAGGCGCTAATTATAAAATGGATTGATCCCTAACGGTCGTAGTAATTCTTCCAGGCACGGGGAATTTTTTTTTTATATATAAGGCTCAAATTTCACAATGGGACCAGTGTTGCCATTCGGTTGCTTTTATCAAATTCAGATTTCTTGACTGGAACCATATGTTACAAAAGTTAAATTCGCCTTATATAGTGACATGTGAATTAGGGCGAAAACATGGGGAATTTTACCATTTCCAAAAAAGAAATATCAATAAATAAATATAGCCGACTGGAAACACTGAATAGAACTGGAATTTAAGATACAAATTTATTTGCAAATAAGTGTATGCATTTACTAGTGTACATGCGAAACCGAAAATTTTGTTTAAGGGGTGTCAGGACTCTTAAAATTGGAAAAAAAGAGACCGTTTTCAACGTTTAATATCTTAAAACGCATATGATTTTAAAACACAATTTTTATTGGGATGAAAGATATTAATATGTTCTTTCATTTAATTTATTTAAAAGATTGCAAGATGCAGAATTAGTATTTAGATGGCGCTTCAAACTGTCAGACATTTGTCGGGTAGAAAATTGGTATAACAGCTTACACGCAGGATTACAAAATAAATTTTGCAACTAGAATGAAATTTTTTGCTTCTAATTATACTTCATATTACAAGAATTATCCTGAACCTAAATAAATTTGTTTTTAAAGCGTTTCTATATTTTTAATATAAAATTGTATTTAGCTAATACAAAATTTTGAAAATTGCAACAGTATAATCACCTAAAAAAATATTTTTTTGAGCAATAAGAAGGACATTTTAGGTTCAGTTTATGCAGACTAACATGAAGCATATGTTTTCACTATTTCATGAACAAATATTAAGAATTTTTTGAGATATCCTGCGCGTTTTGTCCAAAATGTCATTTGGAGAAAAATGACTTCAAATTTGCGGAAACACAGCTTCAGCTATTGAGCAGGTATAATTCTAAAATACATAACTTCTGTTTTAATGGGAATTTCAAGGAAACAATTACAACAATCTGTTCAGAAAACATAGAGTTTAACATCTAAAAAAAATATTAAAATTTCGAAAACTTTGAAGCTTTAACCCCCTCGCTGCGTAAGTAATTCCTTGCGATGAACGTCTTTTACATAATTTTTAATATTTTATCACCGGTTCTTTAAGGCAGAAATTTTTGACTGTTGTAATCAAGGAATATGCCTTGATTAAATCAGGCAAAGTTTTCGCTAAAAAATAACTGGTGGGAATACCCAAATAGTATTAATTAGACGGAAAAATGCATGGCCGAGCATATCTCGGGTTGCGCAGCGAGAGGGTTAATAGTCCTGAGACCCCTTAAAAATACTGGGGTCAATGTAACATTTATGGATTAAAAATAAATACCACCACTGTTTCAGCATCGACCGCAAAGGTAAAGTTATAGTCCGTCTGTCACAAGAGGTTCAGAGTCTTCCACGATGGTTTTGCTTTCAATGTAAAATTTTTTACTTAAAAAGAACTGAGAGAAATTTTGTCATTGTGAGTAATATAAAAAGAAGAATTCGGAAAAATGTTAAAAAAATACTGTACAATTTGTTTACACATCTCCATTATTTTGTATATTGAACACCTGTTACGGCTAAAGCAAGAATGAAGGGAAAACCTAGGTTTATCCGGTTAAAGTGCGGATTACCCAGGCCTTGCGGATAAAGCCCGAAGAGTTCATAACGCTTCCATCTTTAACAGAGTCTGTTTTCACCACTGGAAAATCGCTGAAACAAATCATGCTGTTTCACCAAGACAACGCGCCCGCACATCGGGCTAACGTTACGCAACAGTTTCTTCGTGAAAACAACTTTGAAGTGATTTCTCATGCTCTCTACTCACCTGACCTGGCTCCTAGTGACTTTTGGCTGTTTCGAACAATGAAAGACACTCTCCGTGCCGCACATTCACCAGCCGTGTTGCTATTGCTTCAGCGATTTTCCAGTGGTCAAAACAGACTCCTAAAGAAGCCTTCGCCGCGGCCATAGGATCATGGCGTCGACTTTGTGAAAAATGTGTACGTCTACAGATAGATAACGTCGAGAAGTAACACTAGTTTCACAGTTTTCGGGTGAGTAGATAGTTAGAAAGAAAATCGGAGGCATTAGAACTTGAATGCACCTCGTACATATCAAAACTAACCCAAACTTTTTTTTTTTTTTTAACAGCAATATCCAAGTAAATAGGCTCTACACCCTTCAATTAGCCTTTTCATGAAATTTGTATGATTAGTTTCAGAGAAATTAATTATTCTAAAATAAGCCTATTATAGGGGCTGTATCCAAATTGAAGTTCGGTACTCGATTGCTGAAATGCTACAGAATGACTATGTCACTTCTATTAATGTATTATTTCTGGCCAGTATGAACATTTCACTCGCTTAATATGTAGATGGCGCCCTAATCAAATTTTATATACATCATTTAAAACTAGACCTTATTTGCAATCATTTGGTACCATTAAATTTCTTCTATTATGATTAGTTGCTGAGTTAGTAGGGGGTGCTTCCTTTTTTTCCGCGACTGTACCTTTAGGATTATTTTTTGTATAGTCTAGAACAGGGATTCCCAAACTTTTAGAGCGAAGTATCACTAAATAGAAGTTCATACTTCCGCGTACCACCAGGTGACAAACTCAAAGCTAATAAGAAAAACCCGTGTAAACGAAATATGTCTAAAACGAAATATTTTTTCAGCCTTTTGTGCTTCCGTCTGAGGAGATTTTACAGATTAATATGATTACATCATTAAATTGGTGCTTATATTGACTTTAATATTTTTTGGATAATATAAAGTGTATAATTTTTGGGTGACAAATAAAGATATATTTAAATATAAAACTACTGCATAGATTTGTTAACACTAGAACGGCGGGAAATTTTACTCAAGTTTTATAAAAATATTTCACATCAGAATTTTTACTTAAAACTATTTAACTTATTTATTTAAGTTATTTTTGAACAGCATATATTAATTTTAAATTATAAAAAAATTTCTGGTTCGAATCGACATGTATTCGTTTGGCAGGGGTCAAAATGACCCCTTGCCGCCTTTCTAGTATTAAACATAGAAGAAAATACACATTTGAAGGCGCCCTGATCGCCAGTATTTAGTTACATGAATACTATGTTTATATCTGTAGTAAAACACCCATAAAAAAGTTTAGTAAGTGAATAACCTACGTAAGAACTTTACATAACTTCCGAAAGTAAACTGCTTATTAATGTGAGATCGAAGTTCGTTCAAATAAGTAATATACGCACATACAATATAGTAATGCATGCAAAACTTCTTTTTTTTTTCGGGGTGTATGAAAAGTCAACACAACATCTACCAAATATTAGTTCCATTTATCTAAAAAGTCTAATCCAAATTACATTCGAAACGCTGTCAAAGCAGTAACAGAGAGCAAACTCCACGGAACTGACGCATCAAGAAAGAGGAGGGAGGGAGGTGGGATTGAGTTGTTTTTTTTATTTCACATACTGAAATTTTTATTTCATTTCACATACCAGTATCAGACTTTCTCGTACCAGTAAACAGAGCTTCAAGTACCAGTACTGGTACGCGTACCATAGTTTGAGAACCCCTGGTCTAGAAATGTTCACATAAATTCTGTTTTAATTTTTTATAGTGCTTATTTTTTTCATCTTTATAAATTACCAGGCATTTTACTAAAAATCTTATACAATACTGCACACATTTCGGAATTATCTATAGTAAAAATTTAGTTAATCCTTCTGGACGAACGTGGCGGATACTTAATTGATAGGGGGTCCAATAGGGGGGTCTTAATAGATAGGGCGTACAGTCCTTATTTTTTCCCCTTCGCACTATTTTTTAAATTCAGGATTTCTCCGTTTTATTATGCCAATTTTTCTATTGGGCAATAGCAGTTATAAAACAAAGCGATTTAAGTAAGCGTCCTATCTTAAATGGGAGAAATAACCGGAAGATTAAAAGCGAGGTCACATCACTCAAGGTTATGCGCCACGTATTGGATGGAGTGTGAACTATAGGTAATTACCCAACTGTTTTCTTACTCACACCACTAAAATTGTAAAGTTTTCTTCATCTGGATTAATAAGTGAAGTACCTTTGACAAGGCGAAGAGAACAAAGCGATACGGGTAAGCGTCCTATCTTAAATGAGAGAAGTAACCGCAAGATTAAAAGCGGGGTCACATCAATCAAGGGCATGCGCCACGCAGCGGATGGAGTGTGAACTACAGGTACTCCATCCGCTGTACCTAAATACTGATACCTAACTGTTTTCTTACTGACGCCACTAAAATTGTAAAGTTTTTTTCACCTTGATTAATAACTGAAGTACCTCTGGTAAGGAGAAGAAAACTTCGTGGTGTCAAGTACATCTGGATGCCCTCTCGCTACGCCATTATTTTGCAATAATGTGGCAAACAAAATTCATTTCCATGAGTGACTAAAGATTTAGAAAATACGCGCTACACTAAAAGCCCGCGTATGTGAATTATCACTCCGTCCACGAGGTGGCGCAACTGTGTTAATTTACACCTGATTCCAGCATTAAGTTTGTTCGCTTACTTATAACGCTTTGGTTATAAAACCTTACAATCCGAGTAAGGGACGAACGTCTCAAATATATTTTAAAGAATGCGTCCTTCGAGTTACAAAATTTACATTGGTCATCTGATTAGTAATAGTCGATGACCAACTAGCATGAATGAGTTTTTCATTGTAACCGGCATAGCTTAATGTTATTAATTTAAATAACTATCGAAATGTCTTCTAAATTTTTGTGGTTTGAAAGCTTTTTTAAAAAGCAATATAAAAAGTAGAATTAAAAAACAGCGACCCTTTACGACAAAATAAACCCTATACAAAAGATTTTAAGAACTATGATGTAATTAAAACGATACTTTCCTATTATCTTTGCATTCATTAGAACTAAAGTTACAGCGATCGCGAGGAATTTTTTTTTAATATATTGCACTTTTCAAACTATCCATTTATCAATTTCTCACATATATTTTTATTGTAAATTCTTGGCTTATGGCAGATATTAAATACATGATATCTGTCGAATCAATTTATTCCTTATGTTTTCTTAAATTAAATTAATTTTGCGGAATAAACTAACACATAATAAATAATAACTACCAGTTGCGCGTGTAGTAACTGAGGAGCCGCTACTTTATTAAATCGAATAAAGAGTTTCTGATTACCATCAGGGCAAACTTCCGCCAGTAGATTTGAATAGAATATTTCGCTTTATTTAAACGCTTTTATTCTTGAAAAGTTTCTTTTACAAATGTAGAAGAAAATATATTTGTTTTTACTGCTGGCAGGGGTTTGGCCAGATATTATAATATTTTTCGCTGGCACTAATAGGAGGTTGTTTAGGTTTTATAAAATGGCGGATACGCAGGGACTGACTACGGCTGGCGTAAACTTCCACCAGTAAAAGTGAATTTCTCTTTTCCCCATAATTTATAACTAGAATTCTGCATTATTAAGGCATTTAAATAGGAAAAAAATTTCAAGTTAAATTTACTGGTAGGAGTTTGTCATTGCTGTAATCAAAACCTGCGAAAAAGGTTACAGTTGAAGCTGCACTATTTTAATCCCTTCTAGGGCGGTGGTTCATTTTTGGACAACCTAATTTTAATTCCTAAATGCCACATTGGCACCAGAATACTGGAATGAAAATTTTCCTGTCATAAAGTACGTGAACAAAAGCTTTTGGATACTTTGGAATAAATTTGTTTTGTAAATTCTGGTATCGTTCACTCATTTTTGTATTTTACAAATAAAAGTACCTTTCCCCTGAAAGGGTTAAGGATATGTCAGTTCTTCTTTATTCATAGTTCCATGGAAAAACTATTGTTTGTTTTAATTAACCCGTTGGGGACGAGCGGCACGTATACGTGCCGCATGAAGCGCTCAAAATCCTTGTTTTTCCTCACCAGTAACATTTTACAGTAAAATTTTACTGGTGAAAAAAAACAAGGATTCTGAGCGCTTCATGCGGCACGTATACGTGCCGCTCGTCCCCAAGGGGTTAAAATGAAGTAAAAATTTTCTGAAATAACTTGTTTAAAAATAGATATGCAACTGTTATACTTTACTGTTTATTTGTGCACTCGGATTGAAAATACCGATCACCAGCAATATTTATACTTTTGACAAAAATGTCTCAAACCTATAACCCGAGGTAATACCTTTCCGGTGACATATTTCAAATCCGCACATCCAAAATTTAATCTTAAGAGATTTAAAAGCTACCGTTACAATACTCGATAAAACACGATTATTTAAAATTAACTTTCAATTTATTCGGACAAATGATTTTCAAGCGTTATATAGTAAAAATATTAACTTAAATATATACATTAAAATTATAAACATATTTAATAGAGTATTTTTTCATTTAATAGAAAATGCATTTGTAAATTAAATAGCGCAAATGATAAAATTTTATACAGCAAAACCTCCATAACGGACACCTCTATTTAACGGACATTATTCAATCCCTAACTCATGTATTACTGTATGTTTTTATTTGTGTATTGCAGACACCTAAGAATAACGAGCGTTCCCAAGCTATTCGCTATTCAGGGGCCTAACTGTACTAGAATGAAAAATAAAGTACAGTTTGTTGAATAGTTCCAAAATATTCCAAAATAAGTTCGAAATACAGTTGGGAAATCACAATACACAAAACTTAGCACTCTATTTCAAAAAATAGATGAAACATTTTAATATCGATTTCGTTTCGCTCAAACAATACACTAATATATGTATTATTTAAAACGTACAAAGATATTCAACATTTTAGAAACCTTATAGGAATATTTAGCCAAAAAAAATGAATTTCAAAGTAAGTGATATATTTATAAGAGAATAATCGAGAAACAAATCTTTGAAAATGTCGATTTTCTGATTTTATTTTAATGATTACTAATGTCTGCATGTTTATGGCCCCCTATAGAACATGGACTTAAGAGGCTAATGAACTCTCCACTGTTTGCGGAGGGTCACAAAAAATTTATTTTTTATCTTTTTCATATAAAATACGTAAATATTTAGCATATATTTTCTGAAATGAATAGGTATGAATAATGCATGGCTGGCAAACCTTCCGATTTAACCCTTTCAGGGGCAAGGTACTTGTATTAATAAAATGTTGAAATAATTTATTGACACCAGTATTTACAAGAGAATTTATTTGTAAACAAGTAAAAGCATATTTTCGCGTACCTAATAAAGATGAAATTTTCATTATAAAATTCCGGTGCCAATGTGTCAATTAAGGATTAAAATTGTCACCGCCCTTCAAGGGGTTAAATATCACAATGCCTGATTAAATAAAACTTATCTCGCTTTATATAACTACAGAAATATTAGTGATAGGTATAATAAGTCATTTTACTATTCGAATGACTTATTCGGGCATGCGCAAAAGCATATCTGCTTACCTTTTTTAAAAAAAATCAATTTCTACCACAAATTTTATATCGAGAAAAAAGAAAAAAAATTAATGTTTGAGACAACTAGAAATAATTGCTTAAAAATGTTGCAAAAAATATCAATTATGATTTAGTTTCATTTTTTTATTAAATTTCTGGTGGTATTTTATTATAAATATTTACGAAGGTTGGAAACTATGCTTTTGCGCGTGTCCGAATGATTCATTCAATAGCATAATTATTCATTTTGCCCATTACTAAGAAATATGAGATTCAATACATCCATGTTGCGAAATTATGGTCCTAAAAACTATGAATGTTTGGCATCTGTGATAAGGATATAGAAATGAAATTCTGGACTTAATGGTAAAATTTGTAATAACCCTTATCGGACGTTAGATTTTTATACGCGATTCGCCACTAAATAGTAACTGTATTCAATGAATCATCGGAAAGCTTTCACAAATGGATTTTTGTATATATTATACAAATGCCGTAATTATCGAATAAAATTCGTATAAAAAGTGCAGTTGCAGAACGTTTTAATCTTGTCACCTGACACGTGCCCGTGCAACCGGTATGACAAAGTACCGATGTCACGTGGTAAGTAACATAGGATCGTTGGGGTTAATTATCATTGTCAACATAGATACATGACGATCATTAATTTCTATAATAGCAGTAGCATTTCATTAAATCTTACCATTAAATAAATCGCAGAATAAATTTATTGCCTTTTCGTAAAGATATACCTACATGATTTTCGCTTAAAAACCAGATTAAGATATATAAATAGACAGCTATATAAAATAGACAGCTATAAAAATGAAAGGTAATTGTAAGTAATGAAATCCAAATGTTATATTCTAATTACAATTTCCGCTTTATGTATCCTTTCAAATAGGCAATTAAAAAATGAAACAGTGTTGTCAATCCATTACTTTTTTTATTATTATTCGAAGTGCAAGATTGGCTCCACTTTTACAAATATCATAATTTACCTCGTTTTCATCCTTTAAAAGCTCTCATTTAACACTAGAAAGTCGGCGAGCGGTCATTTTGACCGCTACCAAATGAATATGATTGGATTTCTAACCAGGAATTTCTTTATAAAACTAGTTTAAAATATACAAAGAATAAAAACTAGTTAAATAAATAAGTTAATAATTTTGAATAAAAATTCTGGTGTCAAATATTTTTATAAAATTTGAGCAAAATTCCCCGTCTTTCTAGTGTTAAATAATGTGAATTTGAATATTTTAAAAATACTTGAGGCAAAAAAAAAAGAATCTGAATTTTTAAACAGTAGGAAACTAACATCTATGGACAGAAATAAGATTACAAGCAGTCCTATTTTTAACCCCAAAACAGGTTTGCCATTAACACCGAACGTTCAAGAAGAGTTTGCTTGTTTCGATTCTAAAAGCTTTTCGTACCACTAATTATAAACTGTAATATTCACTTTCATTAATGCAGAAACACTTTGATTACATAAGACAAATGCTTTAGTACAGAAAAAGTGGTCTAGTGTCCCAATTTTTAATTTATTGTGTCCAAAAAAAAAAAAAAAAAAAAAAAAAAAAGCCCTCTTAATTTACTAAATTTTACTTTTGTAACTTTGGTGGAAAAAAGTCGTAGAATTGCTTTTCCTTATTTTGCTATAAAACTTTTTGAAGATTCTGGTATGAATTCGACATTTCAGCAACGCAATTACTTGCACATAAAAGAGTTAAGGGTTTAAGCAATGGGATTTTTATCAAATTTGAGCAAAAAAAATGTGAATTCTATCCTCTCAAAAACGATTTATACGTGCAAAGCAAAACCATGTGTGATTATAAATTAAAACATATATGCGTATACAAGTAATAGTTTAGAACGGTTCTCTATTAATACTATTGCTATAACCCTTACAAAATTATTGCTAATATTATGTAAAGATCTGTATAAATATTTTATATATTAAAATTCAAATATCCCCGTTATGCCATTTAAATTCCAATAATTTTCTATAATAGTTTAATTTTTCACCAAAAATCATTCAATCCCGGAATAAAAAGTTCTACACGTAATGAAACAGTGTTATCAAAGTTCCTTACTTTACGCGCTAAACTAATATTTTTCGAGAAGTTTATCGAAAGACAACGCAAATAGGAGCCAGGGAGTATCTTATAATGATAAATGTAATTAGAAACGGTAGTTACCCGATACAAGACAACGCAAATATTATAAAGAAAGTATCTTCTAATACTAAACATAATTAGAAAAGTAGCAACTTGACATAAAATAAGTGTGGTTTGTACGCCTTGAGATTTAATAATGTCATACTACAGGAAGTAATTACCTTTTTCCGAATTTTGAGGACTCTTCAAGGTTTTCAGGATTAATAATACATCTTCAAAGAGTTTTCCGCTTTAAAAATAAATTTTAATATTCAAAGAAAGGAAGTAAAGTGAGTTAAAATTAATTCTGCTAGAAGTAATTAGTTTATTGTCGAAATAGATGTCATTTTCAGTGTTTAATAACATTTTACTATAAGGAAGTAAAATAAATTTTTTTCACAAAAGTAAGTTGATAAACCATTTAAGTTTATATTTTGTAAAAGATATTTATCATTCGGACAAAATATTAAAAACATAGATAACATAGTTGTCGTTTTAAGCGTTTAATAATGTTTTACTATAAGAAAGTTAAATAAATACTTTTCACAAAAGTGAGTTGATAAACCGTTTTAAGTTTACATTTTGTAAATAATATTTATCATTCGGACAAAATATTAAAAACATAGATAACATAGTTGTCGTTTTAATTGTTTTAATAATGTTTTACTATAAGGAAGTTAAATAAATACTTTCACAAAAGTGAGTTGATAAACCGTTTTTAGTTTACATTTTAAAAAAGATATTTTTTTATCGGAAAAAATATTAATAACATAGATAACATAAAATAGATAGTTGTAAAAATGCAAGGGGATTTTAAATAATGAAATCCAAATGCCATATATTAATTAAAATTTTCGCTTTCAGTGTATGTATCCTGTCAAATAAGCAGCTAAAAAATGAAATAGTGTTGCCAATATATTACTTTTTTTAATTAGGATTGCAAAATTGGCTCCAGTTTCATAAATAGCATAATTTGCCTCGTTTTTTAAGCCCCCGATAATTAATGCGAATGTGAATATTTTAAAAAACAGGTGGCAACCCGGAAATCTGAATTAAAAAAAGTAGCAAACAAGCATCTATGGTCAGAAATAAGATTACAAGCAGTCCCATTAATTAAGCAACCCATAATGAAATTTTTGTAAAATTAAAGTGAAAAAATTGCGAATTCTATCCTCTCAAATAGAAATTATACGTTACAAAGTAAAACTGTGTTGAATTATAAATTAAAAAATATATGTATATACATTTGATAGTATACAACGTTCTTCAATAATACGATTACCACAACCCTTACAAAATTGTTGTTAATATTGAATAAAGATCTCTATAAATATTTTATTTATTAAAATTCAAAGGCTTCGGTTATGTCATTTAAATCCTAATAATTTTCTTCAGTAGTTTAACTTTTCACCAAAAACCATTCGATATCGGAGTAAAAAGCTCTACGTATAATGAAATATTGTTATAGAAGTTCCTTACTTTGCAAGCTAAGCTAAAATTTTCGGAGAAGTTTATCAGAGAACAATGCAAATACGAGCCAGAGAGTATCTTATAATGATAATATGTAATTAGAAAGCGGTAGTAACTCGATACAAAACAACGCAAATATTATCCAGAAAGTATCTTCTAATACTAAAACGAAATTAGAAAGTAGTAACTTGACATAAAATAAGTGTGGTTTGTGTACCTTGAGACTTAATAATGTCCTTGTTGAGGAAGTAATCACCTTTTTCCGAATTTTGAGCACTCTTGATGCTTTTCAGTATGTTTAATACATCTTCAAAGAGTTTCACGCTTTAAAAATAAATTTTAATATTCAAAGAAACCAGTTAAAATGACTAAAAATTATAATTCTTCTAAAAGTAATTAGTTCATTTTCGAAATAGTTGTCGTTTTCAGTATTTAATAATGTTTTACTATAAGGAAGTTAAATTAATACTTTTCTCTCAAGTAAGTTGGTAAATCGTTTTTAGTTTGCATTTTGAAAAAAAAAAAAAGTTACTACAAAATTTTAATAACACACATAACATAAAACACATAGATGTAAAAATGTAAGGTAATTTTAAATAATTTAATCCAAATGTCATGTTCTAATTAAAACTTTTCTGTGTTTTTAATTAAAACTTTTCTGTGTTTGCAATTAAAACCGCTTTCTGTGTACGTATCCTGTCAAATAAGCGACTAAAAAAATGTTCAGCTATTTTAACTGATCAATAAAATCAAATGTCATATTTTGATGACAATTTCCCTTATTGATGTACACAAAATAGAAAACAGATAGGTTTCAAATAGTTTGAATTTTTTAACTAGTAAATAACATCAAAATATCACATTTTAATAACTTTTTTTTTCACGTATATATGGTGTAAAATGAATATCTGTAAAAATATTTGACTATTTTAGCCCGTGAATGGCAAAGAAATATTTATTATATCACTTAAATTTAATCTCGACATGCTATAATGACCCCGGAATTTTGGGATAAATTTTACTTTTATGACATGCGTAAAGAAAAATTTTTTTGAAATAAATTTGATCATCAATTCCGGTGTCATTCAATCACTTCACTATTTTAACTGTGAAAGTACTTTGCCCATGAAATGGTTAATAAATTAAATCAGAATGTCATATTTTAATTATAACTGGTTGTTTAACCCGTTCTACGCACGAGAGTTCATGAATTTAATTCTAAAACCAAAATTAAAAATGAAATTTTGCCGAATTATCATACTGCTATGACGGCAGACGATAAAACGATATCTTTGGAATAAGGTAATAAATAGAATAAAAAGTTTTGTTGATTTTTTTAAAATGTTTTCTTTATTTTTTCACAAAAGGTAAAAATTAAGGGCAATTAAATAGTCTCTAATTATTTGCATGCGAGGTAAAATAATTATCGTACTACCCGCTACAGCAAACATTTCTTAGTATTGCAGCTTGGTGTAGGTAATATGTATATCTCAGATTGAAGTAAACCATTTAGAACTGGTTAGAACTCGTGCGATTACGGGTTGAACATAAAAAAAGGCAAACATTCGTCAAAAACATAAAATAAAAAAAATCTATTTCAAATTTTCAAATTTTTTGCTTCAATCGTTCGTGGGCCCCCTATCAGTAACCCGTGTGCCAAATTTCGTAGCCCTGCGCCCCTTGTTTCCGAGTCTTTGAGGTTACATAGACATGCACACGGATTTG
This sequence comes from Maratus speciosus, assembly GCA_963932465.1. Taxonomy (NCBI): domain Eukaryota; kingdom Metazoa; phylum Arthropoda; class Arachnida; order Araneae; family Salticidae; genus Maratus; species Maratus speciosus. The sequence continues at coordinate 285,308,074 of OZ010789.1, read as the reverse complement.
AATAGGGTAGATTTCACCTTTTTACATATGTATAAATCAAAATAAATGACTGAAAAATGTCTGACAGTTCGAACTAATCTAAATAAAATTCCGATGTCAGATTTTGACATATTAACTACGTTCCACTGGTCTAATTTCAATTCTCTTTGTCCCGCTCTTTGAAAATTATCACATGCAATGCTAGTATATTTTTAAGAGAAATCTATAACGAAGACATTTTTTTCATTTTGATACGACTGAATACAACAAGTTGGAAATTGCTCGTCAAACGTGGCGAATGGGGTGCGTTCGTACTATAACTAGTTCTATAAATATTTTTTGCATCGCATATTGTACTGAATGTATATTTTAGTGCACTTCATAAGTGCATATCAATTTCATTCTGTTCGAAAGGCTGTAACATTATTAAAATGCAATTGAAATATTTTTTTTCCCATTGGCCGTAATGTAATGGAAAACTTTTGACTGTCCCCATCATTAAACTACAAGTCCGATTTTCATAAAATTTGAATGGCTTGACAAAATTTTACAACAATTATATATTTAAAATTTCAGACCATTCGGAGGACTGTAACATAATTAAAAATCACTTGCAACATTTTTTCCCCATTAGCCGTAATGTACCGGATAACTTTTAACTGTCCCTGTATTTAAACTATACATCCGATTTTCATAAAATTTGAAATAACTTGACAAAATTTTGCAACAATTATATCTTTAAAATTTCAGACCATTCGGAAGGCTGTAACATCACTAAAATGATCTTGCAATAATTTTTTCCCATTGGCCGTAATGTAACGGAAAACTTTTGAATGCCCCTGTAATTGAACTATTCATCCGATTTTCATAAAATTTGATATGACTCGACAAAATCTTGCAACAATTACATATTTAAAATTTCAGACCATTCGGTAGGGTAGTTTTCGCTCTGTTATATGCGGACGGACGGACAGACAGCGGACTGAACGACAACTGTAAGTGCTACGTATTTACATAATTACGAACGCACATAAAAAGAGTCGACTGTCTTGGCCAGTAATAACAAATGTTAATCACAATGTGCCGTTTTGCGCAAGCATGCTTTAAAATAATTAGCTCAAAAAAGTCTGGTGTTCAAAACCTTAAATAAATAAATAAAAAATAAATATTATTAGTTTTATTTTATTTAATATTATTTATAATTTTCTTCTGAAATTCCACTCATTATAAAATAAATATTAGCTGTAAAACTGTCGGAATCCTTTAACTAATAAGCAACAAGTTGGAAATTGCTCGTCAAACGTGGCAAATGAGGTGCGTTCGTACTATAACTAGTTTTATAATTATTTTTTGCACCCCATATTGTACTGAATGTATATTTGTTTGCACTTCAAAAGTGCATAGTCTGTAACATCATTAAAATGCAGTTGAAATAATTTTTACTCATTCCCCGTAATGTAACGGAAAACTTTTGATTGTCCCTGTAATTAAACTACACATCCGATTTTCATAAAATTTTAAATGACTCGCTAAAATATTGCAACAATTGTATATTTAAAATTTCAGACCATTCGGAAGCCTGCAACATCATTAAAATACATTTGCAATAATTTTTCCCATTGGTCGTAATGTAAAGAAAAACTTTTGACTGTCCCTGTAATTAAACTATACATCCGATTTTCATAAAATTTGAAATGGCTCGACAAAATTTTGCAACAATCATATATTTAAAATTTCAGCCCATTCGGTTGGGTAGTTTTTGCTCTGTTACATGCGGACGGACGGACAGACGGACCGACGGACTGAACGACGACTATAGGTGCTACGTATTTATATAATTACGAACGTACCTAAAAACTATCCTATATCAAACAAGACTCTCCATTTAACAATGGAACTATGAATAAAGATGAATTGACATATCCTCAATCTGTTGAAGTTAAAACTGTAACCAGTTTCTCAGTAGTTGATTACCGCAGGGGAAAACACACCAGTAAATTTAAATAGACATTTTCTGTTTATTTAAATGCCTTCTTCAGGTAGATTTTCAGTCATAAATAATAGCAAAATCAGATATTCATTGTTTCTGGAGGAAGTTTACTTCGGCGGTAGTTGGCCTTACGTTTCCACCATATTGCAACAAACTTGACCCACTCCTGTCAATATCAGCGAAAGAGATTACAATCCCGGGCCCAACTTCTATCATAAAACTAGTATGTTGTGGCCATCACAAAACTTTCTTCTATATAAATCACGTCAATTAAATCGTTTAAATAGTACCAATTCATATCACAATATATCTGAATTTGAAGTTTGGTGAAAATTCGTGCATTAGTTCTTGTATAGACCTATAGCGGAAATTCTGAAAAATGTAGTATAGCAGCGCCACCTGTTGAGCGATTTACACCAAAACATAAACAGCACTAATTGATATCAAGGTATACCTGAATCTGAAGTTTGATGAAAATTCATGCATTAGTTATTGAGATACAGCTGTGGCGGAAATTCTGAAAAATGCAGCATAGCAGCGCCACCTGTTGAGCAATTTGCACCAAAACATAAACAGCACCAATTCATATCATGGTATACCTGAATCTGAAGTTTGTTGAAAATCCAAGCATTAGTTCTTGAGATAGAGCTATTGCGGAAATTGCAAAAAATGCCCAATAGCAGCACCACCTGTTGAGCGATTTACACCAAAATATATAAAATGTCTATTCATGTCAAGGACTAACTGAATCTGAAGTTTCATGAAAATCCGTGCATTAGTTCTTGAGATAGAGCCATTTCGGAAATCGTAAAAAAGCAGCATAGCAGCGCCACCTGTTGAGCGATTTGCACCAAAATCTCTAAATTGTCTATTCATGTCAAGGACTAACTGAATCTGAAGTTTCATGAAAATCCGTGCATTAGTTCTTGAGATAGAGCCATTGCGGAAATCGTGAAAAAGGCAGCATAGCAGCGCCACCTGTTGAGCGATTTGCACCAAAAACTAATCAGCATCAATTTGTATCAGGGACTAACTGAATATGAATTTTTGTTAAATTCCGTGCATTAGTTCTTGAGATAGAGCGCCCACAAAATTTGTGTCACATACACACAGACAGACAGACAGACTCACAGAGTCACAGACAGACATTTTGTAAAAACATGTTTTTTGGAATCTCTGACCTCTAAAACGTGTAAATCCGTCGAAAACCGGAATTCGAAAATTTTCATGAATCCAATACTTTCTTCTTGTAAAGATAGAAGAAAGTAAAAAGATTAGGAATTTCTATCGTATTTCTGAGAGAAATTTGGCATAAATGAGACATTTCAATAAAGCGAAACTTTCTATTCGAATTGACTGCTGGAAGTTAGCGCCGGCGGTAGCCAGAAACTGTTGATCAAATGTATAAAAAAAAAAAAAAAAAAAAAAAAAAAAAGAAAAAAGTCGCTATCTTAAGTTATTTTACTCGCAACTGGCATACACTACTACTATACGAGTATGCGTCCTCCGCTTTATTCATAACTCAATTCTTTTAACTCCATAAATGGCTAAACAATATCTGGTTATTTTAAGGGGACAATGGACGTAAATTTTTTTTTCATCTTAGAAATATAAAATTTTGCGTATACATACATTATTTCATCATAAGTATATTAAACACCTTAAAAGAAATTTCCAATCATATTTTAATTTTAAGATTTAAAAAAATTAAATAATCCGGAATAGAAAGTTTCGCTTTATTGAAATGTCTCATTTATGCCAAATTTCTCTCAGAAATACGATAGAAATTCCTAATCTTTTTACTTTCTTCTATCTTTACAAGAAGAAAGTATTGGTTTCAGGAAAATTTTCGAATTCCAGTTTTCGACGGATTTACACGTTTTATGGGTCAGAGATTCCAAAAAACATGTTTTTACAAAATGTCTGTCTGTGAGTCTGTCTGTATGTGACACAAATTTTGTGGGCGCTCTATCTCAAGAACTAGTGCACGTAATTTAATAAAAATTCATATTCAGGTAGTCCCTGATATAGATTGGTGCTGATTAGTTTTTGGAGTAAATCGCCCTGCAGGTGGCGCTGCTATGTAGCATTTTGCAGGATTTCCGCAAAAGCTCTATCTCAAGAACTAATGCACGGATTTTTATAAAACTTCAGATTCCGTTAGTCCTTGACATGAATAGATATTGTTTAAGTTTTAGTGTAAATCGCCCAACAGGTGGCGCTGCTATGCTGCATTTTGCAGGATTTACACTATTTTCGCAGTAGCTCTATCTCAAGAACTAATGCACACATTTTCATCAAACTTCGGATTTAGTTAGTCCTTCATACGAAATGATTCTGACTACGTGTTGGTGTAAATCGCCCTATAGGTGGCGCTGATGTTCTGTATTTTGAACTATTTCCTATGTAGCTCTATCTCAAGAACTAATGCACGAATTTTCATCCAACTTCATATTCAGTTAGACGTTCACATAAGTTGGTGATAGTTAGGTTCTGGTGTAAATAACCCAATAGGTGGCGCTGCTATGCTGCATTTTGCTGGATTTACACGATTTCAGTGACAGTCATACCTCGAGAACTAATGCACGGACTTTCATATTTTTAGAATTCTCATGATGAACACAAATTGCCATTTAATTTGGCACTGAGATAGTGAATTTTGAAGTATTGACATGTATGAGATAGAAGAAAGTTTTGTGATGGCCACAACATACTAGTTTAGATATGTCCTTGCTTTTGCATTTTAATCACTTAAAATTCTATCACAAACAAATCTAAGCATCGATTTTTTAATATCTTGTACAGTTAATTTTTTTGATTTTTTTCTGAATTTCATGTCGATTTTCATCAAAGTTTTGCCTTTTAATACGTTAAAAATCGAATTTAATTACCTTAATGAAGTCGAAAAACAAAATACATGCATAGTTTCTTTGTAAACAGTATCAGTATTCTTCTTTATTAATTTCATGAATTTTGATTAAAAAAATTACGACACCCGGATAATTTCAAAAATCTAAAAAAGTTGAAAAATCAGTTTTGAGAAAAGCTGAATGAAAGTATGTTAAAAGGCCAAAAAATAGTTATTTTACAAAATTCAAACGCTTGTAACTTTACGAAATATAATCACATCTACATACGGTTTGTGGCAAATGGCTCAAAACAAACTGGAGAACAATTATATGCACAAACTTCATTTTCTATTTTGAGGACGATTTTTGCTCACCTAAAGGTCCACGGTTCCATTAAGGAGACCAGACAAGCTGTATCTCCGCCATGTTAAATTCATCTACTTTATGTACCTTTTTCTCAGAAACGGTGATAGATAGTGGTAGATTTTTTATGGTGGTTAGAATAACATGTTTTACATACTTTAACACAGGGGTTTGATGATTTGCTGATAATTATTTATTTTAGGCAGTGAAAATGCTAACTTACAAATGATTTTCAATACAAAATTAATAATAATTTTTCAGTTTCACTTAGAAAATGGCCTGGTTAAGTATGTGAAACATGTAATCCTAACTACCATAAAAAATCTAGATCTCTACCTATCACGGTTTCTGAGAAAAAGGTACATAAAGTAGACGAATTTAACATGGCGGAGATAGAGCCAGTGTTGCCAGATTGGGGACTTTTATCATTTAGATTATTTGACTGTTACTATTTTTTTAAATAGTATAATTCGCCTTATTTTTCAGAATTTTTAATCTATTTTTAAATAGGCCGAATAATTCTATTTCAAAAAAGCGGAGACAATCAACAATCTGGGGACAAAAAGACCCCAATCTGGCAACATTGGCTAGAGCTTACCTGGTCCCCTTAATTAAGACAATTTTGTATTACGTACCAGACTTTTTTAAAAGTAATTTACGCCTCATATACTTGTAACCAAAGAGATGACTGTTTCCATGAGCCTCGTAGTTGCGAAGCAACTCCACGCCTTGTCGATGAGTACAGGTATAGTAGATAACATCGTGAAGAAAGAGGTGATAAAAACCTAGATCCCAGCATCTCTTAATTATTCCGGGGTCTGATCCAAAACAAACATGTTTTAAACCGGAAAATATATAGAAGGAATCGTATCTTGTTTCTATAAAGTACATTTTAGATATCATTTTGAAATTTTTGATGAAATAAAATTTCCGGTTGAAAACATGTTAATCTCGGAACAGACTCAGGGCTAATTAAGAGGTGTTGGCATCTATGATAAAAGTATATTTGTAGTGTAAAATTTGCGATTACTTAAAATAAGGAAACATAATTAAATAGATAACAAACAGCATAGAGTGGAAAGTGTCGGCAACTCTGCTCAATGCCCACAACCATACGAATGCCGTTAGCAGACAATCCTTGGTCTTTAACACGTTGACTGCCAACTACGAGTACACTCGTGGCTCTAATATTCGTGGCATGAATTTATTACTTACTTTCTCACCATTATTTTAGAATTAAAAAATTGCCTTATTTATTGGCAGAAATTTCGCTGTATTAGTAAAGCGAAATTTACCTTTCTGAATTTGTGGTGGCAAACGACTTTCAAGAAGAAATTTGAAATTTCTTACTTTATAGCTTTGGCAGCGAACACTAGAAAAGGAGAAATTTTACTCAAGTTTTATATAAAAAAAAAAAAAAAAAATTGTGCACCGGAATTTTTATTTAAAACTGTTTAATTAATTTATTTAACTTATTTTTTCTTTGTGTCTTTTAAACTTGTTTCATAGAGAAATTTCTTGTACAAACCGAAATATATTAATTTGGTGCTGGCCAAAACGCCCTCACCGTCATTCTAGTGTCAAAAAGACCGTCTTCACTGCAGAAAACTCGAGCATTGCACACACCTGGAGAAATGGAAACAAAATGACTAGAAAAGCCTGGAAAAGTCTATTTAACCCCTTGAGGGGCGCAGTTTGCAGTCTGCAAACGGTTAATTTTAACCACTTCGGGACTTGAGCTTTTTACGAAATTTTTAATCTTTTGTCACCGTTTTTTAAAAACAGAAATTTGTGTCTTCTTGAAACGAGAAAATGCGCTGATTAAATAAGGCAAATTTTAGAGTAAAATTTTACTGGTGAGAAAAAACAAGGATTCTGAGCGCTTCATGCGGCACGTATACGTGCCGCTCGTCCCCAAGGGGTTAATGCCCAAAATTGCAATTGGCACCAGTAATTTTTTTGTACAAGTTCGATCTCATAATAAGCGTGAATAAAAGCTTTTGGTTATTTATAAATAAATTTGTTCGTATACTGCGCTGTGAGTTATTTGAATAGATTCGGAGCAGAAAAGTCTTGTCCCTGAAAGGATTAAGCGGATATCCGCGCAAGCGACCAACTGTGCGATAGGGAGTCTGTTTGCATGCAGTGAAATTTACTCTATAGAAATAATGGTATTAAAAAAAGAGTAAATAAAAATTAAGCGCTTGTATGCAACCATAACTCTAAACTACTACACTTTTTTTTAATCTTTCAAACATATTTTAAACCAAAAAAAAAAAAAAAAAAGAGCAAAATTAGTGCTTTGTTTATTTAATGAAACGCAGTGCGCATTTTATTTATTTATTAGGTCAAATGTATTTAATTGACTTAAAATGCTTACAACCATGAGAACCCAATAAAAAATAAAATAAAATATCACATTTTAATCATAGTTTTTCTTCTACATATACACACGATGTAAAAAAAAAAAATTCTGTACATATCCGGTTGCTTTAATTTTCAGTTGCAAAAATAAAATGCGATTCTTTCTTATATATAAAGTATTTTTTCTTTAAACTTTCAGACTGCTATTTGTCTGTTCTGAAATTGTGGACGCTGTTATTGATTTTAAAAGTATTTCTAAGTTTCATCTTTAATTCTAGGGTTTAGGAAATGCTACTGTTGTTTGATGTACTTAAATATTTTTATAAATAAAATTCCTGAAAAGAAAATTATAAATTATAAAAATAAAACTTTGTCTCCTTTTATCTAATTACTTCTAATACGTTTTTTAGCAAAGAAAAGACAATTTTTAATAACCCATCTGTAAAAACTAGTTTCAAAAGAATTTCTAGTCCTTACAAAAATATTTTCTATACTTTTAGGCATACTTAGAGATAATATAAAATCAGGGATCGTATGTCAAATATGTCAGGAAGTAACTAAAACCAGGGTTGCTGGTTTGGACTCTTTTATTATTATTATTATTCAGAAAATGCGAAATAATACCGGATACTCCAAAAGAAGAGTTTATACGAAATGTCTGTCGTTAAATAAAGAATACAATACAATTCGGAATTTCCGGTATGATTACGGAATTTCTGATTAAATAAAGAATCCAAACCGGAAAAATCTGATTGAAACTATCATCTGATATTTCATTTACGCTTACTGCTTTTTCCCCACAAAATAGTTGGCTATATGTCTCAGAACACTATACACGCCGCTGAATACTAGGCCTGAAAGCTGTCAGAAAAATGGCGCCTGTCGAAGACCGATTTTTTCTGCGAGTGTAGAGTCCTTTGAATTTTGCTACCAAAAATTTTTAAAAGTTTTTACCTCTTTATTTGCCAGAGATTAACCCTTTATCTACTAACGGTACTAATAAGTACCACTCGCTTTAAACATTCATAGCATAGTGAATATTACTAATATTCTAATGGTACTTTGCAAAAACACTCTTTTAACTCCACTTTGTCCGGATACATCGCAGCAGTAGTTCTAGGTTTGTTATCTTAGCGAGAAAGAAGGGTGTCTTTGACACAGTCAATGTGTTTTGTGTCGACATTTTGTACAGATTGTCACGCTCGTCTTTTTACAGCTGTAAACACAGCAAAGCATCTAAGATAAGTGTTGGATTTTTTTATGTGTTCATTATGATCTTAGAATACAGTTTAACTAGCTATTTTAGGTGAACGGTGTATGTATTTGATATGACAGTTGGATTACTCGTTGGTACTTATAAGTACCGCCAGTACACAGGGTGTTGGAGAAAAACTTCTTCTTTACTTTTCGTCTGTGTAGTTATCCATCGTTTTCATCTGCTTTAAAATGTAATTACTAAAATGTAGGGTAATATTGATTTCTCCGGTATTTCTTTTCTATTTCATTATTAATTTTTTTATAGGAAATCGAAATAGTTGTGGCAGCGGCTCTTTTTCTATGCTAGAAATGGCATATGTAAATTCATACATTGCATATGTGGAGATGCGACAGAACATGTTTTCCCTGAATTATAGGCGTCGCATAAATAAAGGACTGCTAACCAGATCGAAACCTAAAAAAAAAAATGTTTTTTAACCCTTTCAGAGGCAATGCATTTTCAATTCTAAAGTGCTGAAATAAATGACTGGCACCGGAATTTGCCGAAACATCTATTTGCAAAAACGAAAAAGCCTATGTTTCACATACTTATTAAATCGAAAATATTTTCTGGTGCCATTTGAAATTCCGTATGGGTTTACTGTTACGGTATTTTAGCCATAGTGTACTGACGGTACTTTAAAGTACCACTGTAAGTAATTAAAATTCTCACGGGTGAGTATTTTTTATGTTTATCCTTTAATTTTCATTGTAGTAATTGAAAATAAAAATACATGAAAAAATTTGCAGTAGATCATAATGCAGTAGATAAAGGGTTAAACTAGTCAAATAAATCTTTTATAAAATACTGGTATCTAAATTTAGGGGATCTTACATACGTTTAAAATAAGCCACCTTCGGCAGCCAAAATTTTTGTGTCAGCGCTCAGGCCTAGTATTCAGGGGGCGATGGTCATTTATAAAACTGTCGTTAACACCTTGGGGACGAGCGGCACGTATACGTGCCGCATGAAGCGCTCAGAATCCATGTTTTTACTCACCAGTAAAATTTTACTGTAAAATTTGCCTTATTTAATCAGCGCATTTTCTCGATTCATGAAGATACAAATTTCTTTTTTTAAAAAACGGTGACAAAAGATTAAAAAATTCGTAAAAGGCTCCCGTCCCGAAGGGGTTAAGAAATTCTAAATTCTCCCAGAAAACTTGAATAGTTATTTTTAATTAAACAAATGATAGATATTTCGTGAAAAAAAACGAAAATTAGTATAAAAAAGTTTCTGGCGTGAGCTCGAAATTTCTTAATAAAGACTTTGCCAGATTTGGCAACATTATTTGCAGCCTGCGTAGCGTTAAGAAGCAAACATCATTTTAAACCACGTTTAATGGTTTAAATTTTGCTTGCAATCTAGAACTAGAGTGCTGTGAACATCTGAAAGTTTTCTTTTATGTTATTCTTGTATAAACGTATGTTTAACACGTTGAAGCCGCCGCCAATATAAATATTTTTCGCTGTGATACGGAGCTCGAATTCATATTTCTCTTCATCTGGAGGCACGTTTGGATTGCTTATTCAGACACTGTATGTAATGACACGCCCCACTCATATTTATTGAATTAAACTCGAGTATAACAAGCAGAGTTCATTGTGAATGTCTGAAAGTTCGTAAGGAATAGGCAAATTACTTAGAATCATGATTTTATTGACTGCATATGTAGGAATTTAATATAAAATGTCTTAAAATCTAAAGAAATATGGACAACATGATATTAATGCATTACTGTAAGGTAGAAGCCATGCCCTTAGTCAATGATAGCTTTTGAATGAAAACGACAATTCTCGTTTCCCGTCGTGAATGTATTAAATTTATAAAAATGAATTGTTTTTGCTACTGCATTTTCGAATATTCAAGTGTGACCACCTGTGGTGCACGCCGTCTGTAGCATAGTCAAGTGAGACCCACCTGTAGTACACACCTTCAATGCAACAGTCGAATGTGACCCACCCTTGATGCACGCCACCTGATGCGACAGTCAAGCGTGACCCACCGGTGATGCACGCCGCCTGATGCAACAGTCAAGTGTGACCCACTGGTGATGCACGCCGGCGTGAACGTGTTAAATACTGCAGATGTGTTATTTTAAATACTTAGCTGCCAAACTTCTGTATTTTTTTTAATCAAATTAAACCAACAATTTTATTAAATAAAGTAACCACACAGGAAGCAATAACGTTGCGTTAATTGCTTTCCCAGTTTAAATTATGCTTATTTGACTTGGAAAATATAAATCCGAAAGGTTCCGGTATTATTTCATCATTTTTAACAGACTTCAAAAAGCAGGCCTGGCACATGGAACTATTAATAAAAATTAACTGACGTACCCCATAGCTGCAACCTTCCACTAATTTTCCATAACATCTGAATTAATTGGACCCAGGTTAACCGCATTTCGCTCCAGAAAATTTATTTCATGAACGCTGATTTATTTAATTCCAGGTTTCTACGTGGAACATATTTAATTTCATTTCTTAAAAAAATTTCTGTTTCGAAATACATTAAACCAGGGTCAAATTAACGCAATTATTACGGAGGATTAGTGTGAGGTTTGCACCTATGCGTATCCTTAACCCTTAAATGCGCGATTTTTATTTTGTTTCGAAAAATATATATATGACTCTCTGAAAGGTTTATTACACAGTAAAAATCATGGGAAAAATCACAGATACATTTTTCATATAATACGTCAATCTTTTCTTCTATTGCACATCTCCAATACAAGTGGAAACTACCGTCGTGTGAATGTTTTACTCTAAAATATTGCAGATTAGTAAATATTTTAAGAAGTACGTCTCCAAATACCTTATTTTATATAATTATTTATTTTATAAAACTTAACCTTTAACCCTTTAATTCCCATGATAGAATACGTTCTAGAAATTACGTAGTTCAGAGAATCCGATTTTACACCAGAAAGTTTCGATGGTTAATTTAGCTTTATTTAAATACGGAATGTCTATTATTAATTAAAGCAGATATTGCTATTTTAATTTTCTGGTGAAAATTAGGTATATACGAATAAAAAAAAATCTATTAAATTCAAAACACTGTTGTTTGCATATATGCATAGCTGCGCACTAAAGGATTAAAATTGTGAAGCTTCAACTGTAACCGATTTCGCAAGGGTTGATTACCGCCGGGGAAAACTTCCACCAGTAAATTTAAATAGACATTTACTGCTTATTTAAATGCCTTATTCAGGGAGATTTTCAGTCATAAATAATTGCAAAATCAGATATTCATTGTTTCTGGAGGAAGTTTACTTCGGTGGTAGTCAGCCCTTGCGTTTCCGCCATACTTCGACAACCTTCTATCAGTGTCAGTGAAAGAGATATTGTAATCTGGGGGGGGGGCAACTTCCACTAGTAAAAAATAATAGAAATTTTCACCCTATTGCTGAGAGAAATATTCCATGAGCAAGGCACTTAAATAAGAGGAATTTTTTTTATTCAAATTTACTGGTGGGAGTTTGCCCGGCACTAATCAGAATCTATTCATCCGATTTAAAAGAACCACCCTCATCTTATGACACCCTCTTCAGTTATTTCACTCGCAACTGGTAGACAAACACTATATGTTTCCTCCCCTTTATTCATAACCCCATTCATTGGCGAATACTTTTAAAATATAAATTTTCTAGTATATTTTTCTTGCGCATGCTGTTAAAGTACATGTGGAAGATTTTTGTGGTAAGAAAGTGGTGCGAAATAGAATTAAAAAAATGTCGCTAATGGCATCCCTATAAAAGGAGGAGGTTATCGATTCGACGCTTATGTATTTTTTTATTGTTTATTTATGTTCACCTATTGCTCCGAACTACGTGGCCAACTCATTTATTTATTTATTTGTTAATTGAAAGAAGAAACTTTCGAATTGGTCTCATTTAAATTTTATCAAAATTGTTGCGGCACTTTTTTAAAAATTCAACAAAAAACAATAAAATAAACATTTTGCCTCGTTCTGTTACAAAGCTGCTTGCAAATCTTTGTGTTAGCTGTCTGCGAAGTGACCATCGCTGCCCTAAAATCCGATGTACAACGGAACTACGAAAGCTCAACATTATTTATTGGTTTAATATAAAATGACGTAATTAGCGTATTGAAGTTAGTTTTTTTCCCGGTGAAACGTTTATATTATTTATATGTCAATATTACGACCTAAGCTTTTTGCTGCTGTCTTAGAAAATATTTTCAAGATGCTGGATTGGGAAAACAAAGGAATTAGAATAAATGGAGAATATTTAAGTTATCTCCGATTCGCTGACGACATTTTAATTTTCAGTAACAGTCCTGAAGAATTGGAAAAATATGCTAAAAGTTTTGGCAGAAGCTAGCATTAATGTGGGATTAAAAATTAACTTGTAAAAGACTAAGGTGATGTTCAATTCATTTGCATCAAAAAAGAAAATCGTCTACAACAACACTGAAATTAAAGAAGTGCAAAGTTATGTGTACTTTGGGCACGAAATATCATCGGATAATAGTATCATGAATGAAATCAATAGAAGAATAAGAAATGTATTGAGTGCTTTTGGGAAGAACAATATTATTCTGAAGAGTAACATGCCCCTTTGTTTGAAAATAAAGGTTTATAACCAATGTGTTTTGCCTGTGCTAGCTTATGGAGCAGAAACTTGGACGCTAACAAAACGGATGGTACAAAGATTACAAACAACACAGAGAAGTATGGAAAGATGTATGCTAGGTATAACTAGAACAGACAGAAAAAAGAATAACCTGGATAAGAATTCAGACGAAAGTTTTTGACATCATTGAAAGAATTAAACGGCTAAAATGGAAATGGACTGGGCACATTCCAAGAAGACAAGACAATAGATGGAGCACAAACACCCTACAGTGGTATCCCAGAGATATTAACGGCCAAGAAAACGACCTCAAGTAAGATGGAGTGATGAAATCAGAAAAGTAGCCGGTGTAAATTGGATGACTAAAGCACTAGACAGGAAACATTGGAAAAATCTAGGGGAGGCCTACATCCAGCAGTGGATTGAAAACGGTTGATGATGATGATTACGACAGGTATGTTAATACAGTGAAACATTCATTTAGAGGAATCTCATGTTACACTTAAGGGGACATGGGACCTTAAAAACCTTAAAAATCATTTCTTATTTTTTGTAAATTTCACTTTAAATATTAATCAAGGATACATTATATGCATTATGGCATGCATTTATCACAAAAAAAAATTATTTTTGAGAAAAAAATGGAATTTTAAGCGTCGTCTTAGAAATCTTCGAAATGCCCCCTGCGCGTTCCATATCAATGAAAATCCCCAATATCTTTTATAAAAGTGTGGTTTATATATATATAAATAAAACTGCCCATCGAATTTCATATATTTGAATATAAAGGAAAAAGAAAAAAATTCAAAATTGTTTGAAAATTTTCGGAAAAAATTTCAATTTTTTTTTTTTTTTTTTTTTTTTCTTTTAACCTTTATATTCAAATGTATAAAATTCGATGCACAGTTCTATTTATGTATATAAACTAAACTTTCATAAAAAATATTGGGGATTTTCATTTATATGGAATGCGCGGATTTCGAAGATTTCTAAAACGACGGGTAAAATTCCATTTTTTTCTCAAAATTACATTTTTTTGTGATAAATGCATATAATGAACCCTCGAGTAACATTTAAAGTGAAATAAAAAAAATTCAAAAATTTTGAAATTTTTTCGAAAAAATTTCAAAACATTTTGAATTCAAATATTTAAAATTCGATGCACAGTTTTATTTATATATATAAACCACACTTTTTAAAAAAATATTGGGGATTTTCATTGATATGGAATGCGCAGGGGGCATTTTGAAGATTTGTAAAATTCCATTTTTTTCTCAAAAAAAAAAAATGTGATAAAAAAAGCATGTCATAATCCATAATGTACCCTTGAATAATATTTAAAGTGAAATTTATAAATAATAAAAAAAAATTATTTTTAAGGTTTTTAAGGTCCCTTGTCCCCTTAAACACTTCGTTATGAAGGAAATTATTTAAATAGAAGTTAACTCAAATTCATGAAATTTCTATAATAAAATACACATGCATAAAAGGAAGAATACACATGAAATCGAAATATTGGATATATGTCTTTTAACCCCTTGAGGGGCGGTGGTACTTCTATGAAACCACTTAATTTTAATTTCCAAATGCTATGCTGCACCAGAAAATTAGTAAAAAAAATTTCGGCTTATTATATATGAGAAATACAGCATTTTCTTATTTATCAATAATTTTTTTTCAAATTCCGGTGTCAATCAATAATTTCAACACTTGAGCAATAAACTGTTTGGACTCTGAAAGGTTTAAGGGGACCGGGTAAGCGAAATTCAACCAAAAAATAGATTTTTACTTTTTTATATCATTAAATAGTTTAAACTTTTATCTTTTCAACGGCGTATTACACATGTTTATATATATAAAAAAAAATGTTGGATTTTTTCATTCTTCCTAAGAGCGCTTCACAACAGTGGGCTACTTTTTAAAAATTCAGATTTCTTGACTGGCACCACTTTTCTGAAGTGGTAAAATTCCTGTTGTTTTCGCCTTAATTAATATGTTATTAAATAAGGGAAATTTTACTATTTCAAAAACGTGGTGTCAATCAAGAAATCACAATTTTAAAAAAGTAGGCCACTGGCAACACTGCTTCACAGCTTTAATTGACTTTTTCCCAAAACTTCAATTTTTCAGGTTTGTGTTCCTTATTTTCAGTATCTATTAAACTTAAGAACTCAGATTTTTCTAAATATTTATATTATGTTATAGTGCATACTTTAACACATGGATTTAATTATTAGTAGAGAATTATTTGTTCTAGGCAGTGAAATCTTACCAAAAAAAATGCTAATTTAAAAATGTCTTTCAATAAATAATTAATAACTAAGGTTCAGTTTCACTTAGAAAGAAAATAGTCTGTTAAAATACGTAAAGCATGTTATTCAAACTACTCTAAAAAATCTAGACCTCTATCTTCAAGCATTTCTGAGAAAAAGGTACATAAAGTTGGGATATTTTAACATGGCCGAGATAGAGCTTACCCGGTCCCCTTAATTCGGGCAGTAACTTTTTTTGTGCAAGATAAACATAGGAGAAAAATTTAATTCGAAGGATGTCTAAACAAAACACATAATAAAGAGAGGTAAACAAAAACTGAAGCGTAGTGTAACTTTTCTCTTTTTTTATAAGTATTCCATTTCCGTTATCTTTAAAAAGTTTGTAATATTACTTCGTATAGCTTTCTTATAAACAATACATTGTTCAGAAAAATTTTCGCACTTTTGTAAGTACCCGAACAATTCATTTGAGACTTTATCCTGAAACTGGAATCCCGTTTTTATTGTATCGAAGGCTTTTAATAACATTTCTTCTTTTGAATGAATGTGATTAAATAAATAAATAATTTCTTATTCATACAATCCGCTGAAATAAATCTATACACCCATCGCATCAGCCGCTAGAATGTTGTACACGCATGAAAGTGGAATAAACCTCGTTATATAGAATATATTTTCCGTAATATGGAGATTAATTTGAATGTTAATGGTGTTCAAAGTCAACGTCAGCATAAAATTTCGTTAAGTAGAAAACTTCTTTAAGTAGGGACTTCGTTAAAGGGGAGTTCGACTGTATTATGGTAAGTGTTTGTGCTCGAATTTTCGAAATCTCCATTATAATCCCTATCCATTTATACTCTGTCATATTCTTATGGTGATTTTCCTGTAGAACTAGTTTCAAAATGGTTAAAAACGAATTAATACTATGGATTTATGAATTAAGAGGAATTGACATATCTTCAAAATGGTGAAGTTTCAACTGTAACCAGTTTCACAGTGTCTCATTACCGTCGGAGCAAATGCCCATCAGAAAATTTGTACAGAAATGTACACCTTAATTAAACCCCTTATTAACACTTTGCGATCCAAGCCGCTGCCATCGAATAACTCAAGGCCAGAGGACACGAGTTGAGACGTCATCACTAATCGACCGACTTCTTGCTAGTGTTGGAATTCACACCGGAAAATTCTGAGTACAAATTTTCTTTTATATTATTTCTAGAATATCTGTCATCTTATAAAACAATAATAACTATTTAAACTTACTGGTGAGAATTCGAAATCCCTAAATAAAAATTCAGCCAGACGCGGAATGCCACAGTGCTGCCGCATCTGGCTGATTTTTTATTGGGGGTATTTCAAATTCTCACCAGTAAATTTAAATAGTTATTATTGTTTTATAGATGATAGATATTCCATAAATAATGTAAATGAAAATTGCTATTCTAAATTTTTCGGTGTGAATTCCGACATTAGTGAGAAGTTATTCGATTAGTGATGACGTCACAACTCGTGTCTTCTGGCCTTGAGTATTTCGATGGCAGCGTCCAAGCCCGAGCCTGAATCGAGATCATTTTTCTTTGCAAAATTTTCTTTTAGCACCAGTAATGAAGCAAAATAAAATTTTGGAAATCGTGTAATTGAAGGAAACTTCTTTTTAAAAAAGTGGTACCAATCGAAAAAAAAATTGTGTACGAGTCACCAGACTGCAAAGGGTTAATGCAGCGTTTCAGTCATAAGAACGTTCGAAAGCAGTTATTTATTTTTACTTGTTGAAGTTTACTTCTGAGGTAGTCAGACCCTGAGTTTCCGTCATATTGTGACAACCTAAACAACTTCCTGTCATTGTCTGAGAAAGGATAATTGCTGGATATGCGTTTTCAGTTGCGGTGCACGTTTTAAAATGTAACTCTATTTTGCATATTACTTCGAGTGAATAAATTCTATAGATCATATACAGGGATTCACAAACGATCTCAAGTACATTTCCGTTTGTTGACTGAAATTGCTAAATAGGGATTTTCAACTGTGCTATGCGTTTAATTGAACTAACTCTTAGCATGCTTTTTAGCATAACTACAATTCTATAGAACATATCAGGGCTACATAAAAAAATCGGATATATTTTCGACAGTTGATATTAATCTTAGAAATTGGAAATTCATTCCCGTTATGCATTTTCTAAATCGTTCATTTAGTCTTCATTTTTCACCTCAATAAACTGTAACGTTTTGTTATAGTATTCTGAGTGTGTTTGGAAATGTTTCATAGTCTATGCTGTAGGCATGATTTTTCGTTCTTGTTTTTGTGTGTGACGGGGGTTATTCTTTCCTGTTTTTATAAAATGACTATATATTCACTTACTAAATGTGTACGGAATAAAAAAAAAATCCTTTCTAAAAAAAAGCAAGTAATATAAAATTTTATTTTTAAAGTCAATTCCTACTTAGGTCATCAAAGAAAAATTTAATATAATCTCTTCAGCTAATATCAGTTTTTATTGCATTAAAATATCTGAGTTTGTTGATTTTCTATAAGCAAGTAGGAAGTCTATGGGAATTTGGAGAAATATTAGAGATATAGCCAAGTTGGCGTCACTTTTGGCAATATATCGCCCAGTTGGCGACAAACTTGGCAGTATTTGGTGACAGAACAGGGTCCCCCCCTGGTAACCCCCTTATAGATATAAAGATGTATTAAGTGCCTCAATAACCAATGGCCGCCATTTTGTCTCCCATGTAATACTAAAATTAATTAATTAAAATTTAATTAATGAATTAATATTTGAAAAAACTGTATTAACATCAATTGTCATCCAGTACAAGTTTAAAAAAATTTATTTCAACTTGATAGGATGCATATTAAGTATTTTATTAACGATTGAAAATTTGAACAAGATATATAAATAAATAAATAAATAAATTTAGGGAGAGTGTGAACTAATAGTAGGAACTGAAAAACATTCTTTTACGTATGTTTTATTAGAAACTATCTAAAGTACCCGGCGTTGCCCGGATTTTAAGAACGTTTGTTTTGAAAAACAATTTCAAAATTTAACATACAACATAAAAAACAGTCGAAGTGTTGCACACATAAATCAAATGAAAACCCAATATAAAAATGTATAAATTTATATAACAGACGCAAAATAATGCAGCTATAAATGAACTTATTTCCATTCATCATTGGAGCAATAATGTTAAAATATGCTATTATTTCCATAATCGAGTTTTTATCATGCTTGAATAGATTTTTTCACACTTATATGACGTTATGTATTCACCACGTCCTTTATATTTCCTATATGATGTAATATTCCATTTTTTTTATTCGTTAAATTAATTAAATAATTATAATTTTTTACATGGAAATCATAAAACAGAAAAATTATGACGCAACATTCACTTTTGTTTTTAATTCGTCAAACTATTTATTTTAATTTAATTTTTCACGCGGGCATCTTGCAGTAGAAAAAGTTATGATGTAATATTCCATTTTTTAAAATTCGTTAAACCATTTATTTCATTTTTTCACGTGGACATCTTGCAACAGCAAAAGTAATTGTTGTGGTAAGAATTTTATCCTGGATTTTTAATTGTTGGCAACAGGTATAACGAAAAACATTTTAATTTGATTGGAAATTGCTGTTAAATTTGTGGTTTTTTATTAATTAAAAATTAACTATAAGTTATTTCAATTCCGGATTATTTTAGTTGCCTCGGCCGTGTTTTAATACACATTTACGTAACATTTCACAGCTCTGGCCTCCAAACTATGGATTTGTATAGCATTATAGACAGACATACAAATTTTCATTTTTATATATTAGGTAACGAGCGACATTTTTAACTAAACAGAAATTTGGGAATGGATTTTACGCATAAAAAAACCCCATAAAAATCACGTGTGTCAGATTGTTAAAATCCACTTTATTTTAAAATATTTTAAAGGATCTTGTATCTTTTAAACGTGGCGAAATTTAACCAAAAAATTCAAAGTTTGAATTAGTCTAGCTTCAAAACCATTTTATGTATAAACATGAAATTTTGGATGTTTATTAAACAGATTATGCTTTGTAATATGCTGTCATTAGAAATTTATTAGCCTTTTACAGAATTTGAGTATTGTTGAAATCAAAATAGATCTTTTTTTTACTCCCTAAGTCATTGAGCGCATGATATCTTGAGAAAGTATGTATGGATTGCCATAAAATTTGGTAAAGATACTAAACAAATATGTGTGTTTAAAATGATCTACTCTTAGGCCAAAATTATTTCATTAACTACATAAAAAATATTTTTGCAAAATTAAATCAAAATTTTACATTTTTATTGAATAAAAATAGTCATAATTAAAAATATTGCCATTGTAAATACTTAAAAGTAGATCATTTTAAACACACATATTTGTTTAGTATCTTTATCAAATTTCATGACAATCCATACGTACTTTCTCAAGATATCATGCACACAATGACTTATGGAGTAAAAAAAAAAGAGCTATTTTGATTTCAACAATACTCAAATTCTGTAAAAGGCTGATAAATTTCTAATGGTAGCGTACTACAAAGCACAATCTGTTTAATCAATATTCAAAATCTTATGTTTATACATAAAAAGGTTTTGAAGATAGACTAATTCAAACTTTGAACTTTTTCGTTAATTTTCGTCGCGTTTAAAAGGTACAAGACCCCTTAATATTAACCGAATAATATTTGAAGAAAATAGTGAATTTAAAAAATAACATCCTTTAAAACATGCTTTTATGAATAAATAAAATAAATGCAACTTAGAGGCACATAAAACAACTAACGTATTCCACTGGACAGATATTATCTTCGTTCTATTATTTCCATTATCGATTTAAGTCATTAAACGTCTGATATTCAAAAACACTAAGACATTGAAAAGGAGTGTTTCCGTAAATGCGATGAATTTAATTTGGTGATTGATTATACTATTAGGAGGTATATGTACTTGTTCTGGTTTAACAACGATGACATTAGGCATTTACGGAAGTTAATTACGGAAATGTTTAAAACAAGGGCTGTTTTGAAAATACAGGGGACCAGTCATGGAAATTTACTATTTACACTGTCACAATGAAGGGCTCCATACGGGCATGCTCCGAAACATCTGAAAAAAATTATAGAATGTTCTACTGATGAGGATGGATATATTTATACTAAAAAAAAAAAAAAATCGGCGGTAACTCGATAGAGCGTCCGTAAAAAAAAATAATGAAATTTTCGATATTTGGAGATTTATCACCGGTTGGCGATCGATCTTTTAATATTAACAGGAATAATATTTGATGAAAATAATGAATTTAAAAAATAACATCCTATGCTTACATGAATAAATGAAATAAATGCAACTTACAGGCACACACAACAACTAACGTATTCCACTGGGCAGATACTATCTTCGTTCTATTATTTCCATTATCGATTCAAGTCATTAAATAGGTCTGATATTCAAAAACACCAAGACATTGAAAAGGAGTGTTTCTGTAAATGTGATTAATTATACTATTAGAAGGTATATGTACTGATTCTGGCTTATCAACGATGACATTAGGCATTTACGGAAGTTAATTTTGGAAATGTTTAAAACAAGGTCTGTTTTGAAAATACAGGGAGACAGTCATGGAAATTTGCTATTTACACTGTCACAAGGAAGGTCTCCGGGCATACTCCAAAAAATCTGAAAAAAATTATAGAATGTTCTACTGATGAGGATAGATATATTTATCAAAAAAAAAAAAAAAAATCGACGGAAACTCGACAGAGCGTCCGTAAACAAATAATGAAAATTTGGATATTTGGCGATTTATCACCAGTTGGCGATGGAATAAAATTAAATAATTTTTTTTTTTATGTCAAATACTCTTTAAGATAAAAATGTTTCATATTGAACTTGTTTAAATAAATTTAATGTAAATAACTTCCGGGTTCGCACAGTTTTACCACTAAATTTTAACAGTATTTTCAAATTATTTCACTGCAGAAAATTATTGCAAAATCTGTAAATAAAGGTGGTGGTTGCGAATTCTTTGGTTTAAAAATTAAATGTAAATTTTCTTAGCATTAATAGTGGTGCCAGAGTCCTTGGAAATTCCAAGGAGTGTGCGAACCTTGTAACTTTAATTTTGCCGGTTTTAGTTTGATATTACTATAGTTTTGTCATATATATATGTATATATATATATTTATAATTAAAGTTAACTATCAAATTTTATGAATTAAAACAAAACTTAAATTAATTAAAATTGTTTCAATCTCAAAATTAAGCCCCATTGAGCACTGTCGATTCAATTTTGCTGCTATGGAAGCAACGGCTTCTTTGATTTTGAAATGAATAACTGCAGTATTCTTCATCTAGCCTTTATTTTGGAATACGCTTAAATACATGAAAATGTTTTTAAAATAATAAAATTAAATAACAAGCAACATAAATATGTAATCCAAAAAAAATGAATTTATTAAACTCTCTCATTGTTTAAGTTTTCAGGTGCATTAAAATCGTTTGGACTAGGTAGCTATTTGCCGAGTGGCGCACTACTGTACCTCCTCTGATCCTGCGATATTTCTATTAGCAGACAGACGCTTGTTTATGTTATTCCTGTCATAATTTATTTAAAAAAAAACATCACTTTTTAGCGCTTTTCAGGGAATACTGAAATATAGGTAATTATTGTCTCATGAGTTTTATTTTTTTAGCTATTTAACCTTTTATCTACTGACGGTACTTATAAGTACCACTCATTTTAAACTTTCATCCCATAGTGAATACTACTAATATTCTAATAGTACTTTGCATAAACATTCTTTTAACCCTTTCAGGAACAAAGCAATTCCATTGCTAAAGTGTTGAAATTAATGAATGACACCAGAATTTGAAAACGAATTCATTTGCAAATGTAAAAAAAGGATATGAATATGAAAAATTCTTCTTTGAAAATTTCCGGTACGAAATCGAAATTTTTGAATTTAAAAAATTCCGTTTCTATTTCTTTTAATGTATTTCCTGTGTTTGACAGATTTGCCAGTTTTGCGGGTTTTTTAATGCAAACATATCGATTTCATACCGGAGATATCTATGTGTAATCATGGAATGTCTGTCTTAAATAACGAACAGAATAATATAGGAATTTTCTGGTATGAATGAGAAATTTTGCAAATAAAAAAGGGCCAAATTAGTCCCCTGCTGTTTGTACCTCAACGCGTCACTTGCGACCAGACATTCCTATCCGATAAATGATTGTTACAGTATCCTGTGTCAACCCATAAACTTTGTACCATGAATTTAGAATCACCCTGTATACATGTACAAATTCACCAGTTTTAGCTTCTTTTTAACACTTTCCAACATAGTTGAAAAGTGTTTATGACTTCGGTTTGTCTTTCTGTCTGTCCACACTCTAACTCACGTAAATACACTCCGATGGTCTTTCAATTAATATATGTTAATGGTGTTTAACATGGCGTGTTCGGTATTGAACATGAAGTGTGTTGCATGAATAGTAGATCTACAGGTCACTCAAAAATATCCCCTAACATTATGGTCAATAGGAAAAATCGCTTGCAGTGTATTTTAATGACATTAAACTATTGGAAATGTATTGAAATTTTGATATAAACCACTGAACTTTATTACAAGATGAATAAAATAGGGCATTCATAGCTTTTATAGTTCATTTGCAGGGACACATAAAATAAATCCATTACACTACTGTCTTTGAACCATTGATCTGGAAGTGCATTTTCAATTTCGATATGATATTTTAAATGTAACTAATTTTTTGCATATCACAATATATATTCCAAACGGAAAAGTAAAATATTTATTTGCTTAAAAGACGTTACTAAAAACACATTAAAAATAAATCAAAAACCTATACTGACATGTTTCAACTCCTTCACTGAGTCGTCATTAGAATGTATAACTGAAATTACAAATACAATGCATATGAAAAATGGATAAAAAAATCATCAAATTGTGATATGATTATTAGTGGACGTAACTAAGGTTTATTACTCGTACTTACTTACATTTGTTATGCATTTTATTTGTAATTTCTGTTATACATTCTGGTGGCGACTCAGTGAAGGAGTTGAAACATGTCAATCGAGGCTAACGAGAAAGACAGTCTACCGCGGTGGGTCCGATTCTTCTTTTTTACAGACCGCTTGAGTCACGCGATGCTCTTTTCGCACACCTTCATTGGTGCATTCGAGCATCACGTGACTCCAGCGGTCTGTAAATAAAGAAGAGTCGGACCCACCGCGGTAGCTTGCCTTTCTCGTTAGCCTCGATGTCAATATAGGTTTTTAATTTACTTTTAACCCCTTAACGTTCGAATTAAATTACGGTTGAAAATTTTAAATTGCTTATTGGCACCACTTTTATGAAAAAGAAATATTCATCTTATTTAAAGCCAGTTAAAACGATACTAAAATATAGCCAATTTCACTATTTTATAAAACTGGTGGGAATCAAACAATTTGAGTAAAAGACACAGCACGTGAATATGATGGGAGCGAGAATTAAGGGGTTAATGTGCTTTTAGTAACGTCTTTTAACCCCTTAACCTACGATTTACGTCTCAACAGCCTGGGCCCAAAACGAAAACAGGATCGCGCATCATTCGAGCCATTCCACATTTTGGTAAATCCATAGCTACCCCTAAAATTTAACAGAGATTTTCGCCTTGTTTAATCATGGAATTTCGACAATTAAATAAAATAATATTTACTCTGAAATTTTAGTGGTAAGAAGAATTTACATTTGGCCCGATCATCGTACGCGGGCTATGCCCGTAATATTTACGTTTGGACCGACCATCGTACGCCGGCTCTGCCCGTCTTTGTAGGTTACGGGGTTAAGCAAATAAATATTTTACTTTTCCTTTTGGAATATATATTGTGATATGGTTATTAGTGGACGTAACTAAGGTTGTTACTCATACTTATTTACAGTTGTAGTTTTCTGCATATTACTCGATTTGTATAAATTTTATAACTCGTGTACAGCGCTCAAGAATTTACGCATTATTAGCCGAAATTGCTGAAGGAGAAATTTCAACTGCGGTATGTATTTATTAATTGAACTAAATTTTTGAATGTATGTAGTTTATACGAACAAATCTATGTATGATAAGCAGGCTGATAAAAGAATTCGGATAATTATCTGACTGTAGATGAGTTCGACGGAAATTGACTTTCCAAATGGTTCAATTATACACCACATTTTAAATTATTAAATGTTGAAATTTTGTTATATTATTCTGAATAGGTTGGGAAGTGCTTCATAATCTATGTTTGATGCATGACTTTTCATTATTGTTTGTATGTATCCATTGTTTATCCTTTCCTGTTTCTATGATTTTGGTTACTTTATGTAGCCACAAAAATGAATTATTTTTAACCCCTTGAGGGGCGGTGGGATATATTTTATCCCACCTACGATAAATAAGGATTTACACCAGAAAAAGTTTATGAAATTTTACTTTTTCTAACTTTGGTGGAAAAAAAAGGGTCGTAAAATTCCTTTTCCTTATTTTGAAATAATTTTTTTCTAAATTTCCGGTGGGAATTCAGCATTACATAAACGCAATTGCTTGCTCCTCAAGGGGTTAACAAAACAATATTTTGCATACGTGTTGTTACAAATAACAATGTTTTCATCTGAACAAAATTTTAAGTAGGAATTTTGTGTATTTTTTTTTTTTTTTTTTTTTTTTTTTTTTTAAAGACCAGTATAAAATCAAATTTGACAAATCGAGAAATCTATCTTTAATTAAAAATCTATTAATAT
The DNA here is from genome assembly GCA_963932465.1 of Maratus speciosus. NCBI lineage: Eukaryota > Metazoa > Arthropoda > Arachnida > Araneae > Salticidae > Maratus > Maratus speciosus. The sequence goes on along the minus strand of OZ010789.1, from coordinate 285,282,580 downwards.
TAGCAGGGAATAATGAAATAAAAAATAGCGCCAATCGAACCATCTTTTTATGAATAAATAAAATAACTCCCTAAGAAACTTGTAAAATAAGTAATCTATTCTACTCGGCATAGTATCTCCGTTCTATTATTTCCATTATCGATTCAAATCGTTAAATAGATCTTATATTCAAAAACACCATGGCACTGAAAAGGAGTGTTTCTGTAAGTCTGGTTAATTTATTTTTGTGATTAATTATAGTGTTAGAAGGTAAATGTACTTACTCTCGTCTAACAACGCTGGTATTAGGATTCACGGAAGCTCATTTTGGAAATGTTAATTACAAGGACTGTTTTATAAAAATAGAAAACAATAATTTAAATGTATTATTTAAAAATTGAATAATATTAGCCCGAATAATGTTAGCAGGGAATAATGAAATAAAAAATAGCGCCAATCGAACCATCTTTTTATGAATAAATAAAATAACTCCATGAGAAACTTCTAAAATAAGAAATCTGTTCTACTCGGCATAGTATCTCCGTTCTGTTATATCCATTATCGATTCAAATCGTTAAATAGATCTTATATTTAAAAACAGCATGCCACTGAAAATGAGTGTTTGTGTAAGTCTGGTTAATTTATTTCGGTGATTGATTACAGTATAAGAAGGTAAATGTACTTACTCTCGTCTAACAACGCTGGTATTAGGATTCACGGAAGCTCATTTTGGAAATGTTAATTACAAGGACTGTTTTGTAAAAATAGAAAACAATAATTAAAATGTATTATTTAAAAGTATAACAATATTAGCCCGAATAATGTTAGCAGGGAATAATGAAATAAAAATTAGCGCCAATCGAAACATCTCTTTATGAATAAATAAAATAACTCCCTAAGAACTTCTAAAACAAGAAATATATTCTACTCGGCATAGTATCTCCGTTCTGTTATATCCATTATCGATTCAAATCGTTAAATAGATCTTATATTTAAAAACACTATGCCACTAAAAAGGAGTGTTTCTGTAAGTCTGGTTAATTTATTTCGGTGATTGATTATAGTATTCGAAGATAAATGTACTTACTCTCGTCTAATAACGCTGTTATTAGGATTCAAGAAAGCTCATTTTGGAAATGCTTATTACAAGGACTGTTTTGTAAAAATAGAAAACAATAATTGAAATGTATTATTTAAAAATCTAATAATATTAGCCCGAATAATGTTAGCAGGGAATAATGAAATAAAAATTAGCGACAATCGAAACATATTTTAATGAATAAATAAAATAACTCTCTAAGAAACTTGTAAAATAAGTAATCTATCCTACTCGGCTTTCCATTACCGATTCAAATCGTTAAATAAATCTTATATTCAAAAACACCATGGCACTGAAAAGGAGTGTTTCTGTAAGTCGGGTTAGTTTATTTTGATGATTGATTATAGATGGTAAATGTACTTACACTTGTCTAACAACGATGGTATTCGGATTCACGGAATCTCAATTTGGAAATGTTAATTACAAGAGCTGTTTTGTAAAAAACAGAAGACAATAATTAAAATGGATTATTTAGTTACAGAAACTTTTTATAAGTATCATCTTTGAGATGACATGCAATAGTTGCATCGTATAGTCTACATTTCACTACAAACAGGCAGAAAAAGACATTAAAATTAATTTTTTTAGCTTTCTGAAATCTTTTTTACCTGACAGGCCTCAAAGCCTGAGAGCTAATGTGCCCGCAGAATCTGTGTGCATTTATGTACGTCACGTGATAAATCTTGATGGTAATATCCGATTTGCTTAAAATTTTGGATATAGGTTCATTCTGATAAGGCGCTTCCCTGATTAGTTTTAGTGGTTTATTGGTTAAATATAAACGGGGAAACGGGGCTAATCCCCTCCCTTAATACTGATAAATGGGTTTTTCATGCAGAATTTTCCGCTTTGCTTGAAATTTTGTTTATCGTTTTATTCTGTTAAGGCGCTTCCCTGATTAGATTTGGAGGTTTATTGCTTAAGTATGAAGGAAGGAAACGGGACTAATCTCCCGCCTCATTTAGATAAATGAGTTTTTCATGCAGAATTATCCGATTTCTTCAAATTTGGAAAACCGATTAAGGAGATAGCCGATTAACCGGGATAAGGGGCTTTCCTGATTAGATTTGAAGGTTCATTTGTTAAGTATAAAGGGGGAAATGGGGGTGCTAATAGCCCCCTTAATTTAGCTAATTTTTTTTTCTCGATTTCTTTATTTTTCGAGGGACATTATTCTTTGAAAAAAGTGTATAATATAAAATTTGTGTGAATATCCTCTGAGCTCAATGCCATCAGTTTAACTGGGAACTTTTTTTATTATTATTCTTTCATATAGTATGCAATAGTCTCACTGCTCAGGACACATTTCAAAGTTAGAGGCGAAATGCTGTCAGATACATAGATATATCAGATTAGGATTAGCTCATATTTATTTTCATATTTATGCCTTTTTCATATTTCTGTTTTATGGAGTTGATAAAGTAGTCATTTTGAAAAATTTGTTTTTATTGAAACACAGTAAACCGAAGGCAGGCAAAGTAACAATCTGGAAGTGAATTGCAAACTATTTATCCCCAAGGTTTATCCCCAAGGTTTCGCTTAATTACAGCGACAGGGCCATCGCTGGCTTTTTTTAAATATTTTATTGGCACCTCTATTTTTAAAACGTAAATTTTATGTTTTAGATATTGTAAAGGTGCATGTGAAATATTTTTATCTTGAGAAAATGGTGCGAGATATTAAAAAATAGTCGCTTGTCGCAACCCTGCAATGAAATTTACCACAAACACAGAATTTAATATGAGAGCAACCGTCTAAAAATTAGTCCTGCGCGCAGACACAAAAATGGCGACTGTCCTAGTCGTTTTCTTCTTCTTTTTTTTTTTTTCTTTTTTTTTTTTTTTGCTTTTGTATGTACAGTTGTGGGGAAAAAAATAAACATCCTTACTAACTCCTCAACAAATTATCGTAGAAGAAAATTACTGGTACCGAACGATTGGAAATGAAGTCTATTTTAAAATGATGTATATAAAATTTGCTTAGGGGGGCATCTACATATTAAAACGAACCCAAACTTCATTTTTTTTTTCAATGACAATACACAATTTTAACAAGATATTTCAAATCTTTGGTTCAAACTATGCCTAGACACAAAATTTCTAGTCATTTAAATGATAAGTTTTTGAATTACGAACATTCAAAATTTAGTGCTTCTAATGTTAAATTGCGTTTTCATATATTCATTGAATTTTCCTAAAATTATATTCCTAATGTGCAATTTTCTTGTGCAGCAATAATACTAAAATACCCAAACATAAATACGTTGAATTTGCAATTTTTATAATTTTACCATATGAATTATGAATTATGAAATTAATATTTGAAAAAATTATTAATTGCAACCTACAATTTTTTTGATGGATTTAGATTAATTAAGTCCTGCTTTATGGAAATCCAAAATTTCACATTTTTCTACCAAGTAGTTTTCAAAATATGCTTAATAAATGGCAAATGGATGGTTTAAAGGGACGGTCTATGATAGAAGCGATTAGCTATTTTGAAAATTCCTATGCTATCCTGTAATCTAGCAGTCTTTAATGACTGCTTGAGTGGGCTTTAGATGTCTTGATCAAGAAGGGACCTTCTTGATCAAGGCATCTAAAGCCCCATGAAAAAAAAAGTTATGGTTCATTTTAATATGTAGATGGCCCCCTAAGCAAATTTTAAATACATCCTTTAAAAGTAGACTTTATTACCAATCGTGTGGTACCAGTAACTTTCTTCTACGATATTTTTTTCAGATTTAGTAAGGGGCGTTTACTTTTTTTTTCACGACTGTACCCTGAATCTACATGCCAGTACTTTCTAAAAGTTTTCTTGATTTTTTTTATCTCATAAAAACAGTGGGAAGAACTTTTAGAAATTATTGGTATTCAAATTCGTGGGACCGTACAAATGCTGAAAATAATTCGCCTACTACAGTCGCAATTATTGTGTTAGCGCGCAGGCCGAGTATTCAGCGGGTGGTGAAGAGGGAAGCAATGGCGTGACCCGATTTTTGAAATTCTATCTGTAGCTCGGTTAATTAAATTTTAAAGTTTTAATGAAAACTCTATTAACGAATAAAATCATAAGTTGAAACGCAATTTTTCACCACGATTCTACATAAAATATATAATGTGAACTCTAAAAATGTCCACAGTTTTAATTAACAAGCGACTAAAGTAATGAAAAAGATGTTACAAGTTTAAAATATACATTTTATTTAAAACTTATTAGTACTTTCAAGCTTTCCAAGCTCATCATCAGAGAATATTTTAATAACTAATTATTGTTTATTTATACAAATACGTCACTTTGATTTGAAAATGAGAGAGCCAATAATTACTAGAACTACTGCTATTCCTACTTTCAGCTCTAGTAATTATTGGCTCTTTCATTTTCAAAACAATGTGACGTATTTGTATAAATATACCATAATTAGTTATTAAAATATTCTCTGATTATGAGCTTGGAAAGCTTGAAAGTACTAAGAAGTTTTAAATAAAATATATATTTTAAACTTGTAACATCTTTTTCATTACTTTAGTCGCCTTTTAAGTAAAACTGCGGACTTTTTAAAGTTCACATAATATATTTTACTCTATGAGCGATTTCGATAAAAAAATTCGCGGACGAAATTTCAAGATCCATAGATCTTCTAAAAACCGTTTTTGAACTTAACTTTAATAAAACAAATTGTAATAGAAGAATCGGCGATGTAGTAGAAATAATATACGCGCCTGCTCTTAAAACTTTTCTTCAGATTATATATGTTTTAGCGATTAGTCGTAGAATTAAAAAAAAAAAATAATAATAATATTTTTTTTCTGCCATAAAATCTGGCGGCAAATTATGTCAGAACTATAAGTATCCCGTAATAAACTCTTTATGGATTAAAATAATAATAATAAAACTAGCATTTTTTTCAATCCAACTAATTGTTAAAAATATATCATACGAATTGCATTTTTCCAACTGAGCGAAAAATTACCCAACCCGGGATACGAACCCAGAACCTTGACTTGAATTTCCATTTCTCTACCTATTTAGCTACTTGGGTCAACAACCGACGGCATATCTCGCTCAGATAACCTTCTTGGCAAAAGCTTCAGGTCTGGCATGCCGGTAGCGCAACACAAACATGTCTGACACTGACAACTATTTTTTAATTCTATCTCGAAAGAGTTTCTCGAAACAACAACAACAACAACAACAAAAAAAAACATCATACAATTTGACACCATGCGCAAGAGAAATATAATAGATTTTTTAAAAACAAATTGTTGTACAAATGGAAAATAAAAATATTCATCAGTGGCAGACCTGGAATATAATGCAGGTAACGGAACTCCATTAAAACAGGAGAACACAGACATATTGTTATCTTTTCCGAACATATGAATTGAATTTGTGTCTACATAGCAGACCAGATGCTATTACCAATAAAGTTATCCGAGCGAGATATACCCTGATTGTCTGCTCAGGTAGCTCAATCGGTAGAGTATTGACAAATTTAAGTCAATGTTCGGGGTTCGAATCCGGTTTGGGCAGTTTTCTCCCAGTTTCCAAACATATGAATTGAATTTGTGTCTACATGGCAGACCAGATGCTATTAGCAATAAAGTTATCCGAGCGAGATATACCCTGATTGTCTGCTCTGGTAGCTCAATCAGTAGAGTATTGAAAAATATAAGTCAATGTTCAGAATTCGAATCCCGGTCTGTGCAGTTTTCTCACAGTTTCCAAACATATGAATTGAATTTGTGTCTACATGGCTGACCAGATGCTATTACCAATAAAGTTATCCGAGCGAGGTATACCCTGATTGACTGCTCAGGTAGCTCCATCGGTAGAGTACTGACAAATTTAAGTCAATGTTCAGAATTCGATTCCCTGTTTGGGCAGTTTTGTCCCAGTTTCCGAACATATGAATTGAATTTGTGTCTACATGGCTGACCAGATGCTATTACCAATAAAATTATCCGAGCGAGGTATACCCTGATTGACTGCTCAGGTAGCTCCATCGGTAGAGTACTGACAAATTTAAGTCAATGTTCAGAATTCGATTCCCTGTTTGGGCAGTTTTGTCCCAGTTTCCGAACATATGAATTGAATTTGTGTCTACATGGCTGACCAGATGCTATTACCAATAAAGTTATCCGAGCGAGGTATACCCTGATTGACTGCTCAGGTAGCTCCATCGGTAGAATACTGACAAATTTAAGTCAATGTTCAGAATTCGAATCCCTGTTTGGGCAGTTTAGTCCCAGTTTCCGAACATATGAATTGAATTTGTGTCTACTTGGCTGACCAGATGCTATTACCAATAAAGTTATCCGAGCGAGGTATACCCTGATTGACTGCTCAGGTAGCTCCATCGGTAGAGTACTGACAAATTTAAGTCAATGTTCAGAATTCGATTCCCTGTTTGGGCAGTTTTGTCCCAGTTTCCGAACATATGAATTGAATTTGTGTCTACATGGCAGACCAGATGCTATTGCCAATAAAGTTATCCGAGCGCGATATGCCCCTGATTGTCTGCTCAGGTAGCTCAATCGGTAGAGTATTGACAAATTTAAGTCGATGCCCAGGGTTCGAATCCCGGTTTGGGCAGTTTTGTCCCAGTTTCCGAACATATGAATTGAATTTGTGTCTACATGGCTGACCAGATGCTATTACCAATAAAGTTATCCGAGCGAGGTATACCCTGATTGACTGCTCAGGTAGCTCCATCGGTAGAGTACTGACAAATTTAAGTCAATGTTCAGAATTCGAATCCCTGTTTGGGCAGTTTAGTCCCAGTTTCCGAACATATGAATTGAATTTGTGTCTACTTGGCTGACCAGATGCTATTACCAATAAAGTTATCCGAGCGAGGTATACCCTGATTGACTGCTCAGGTAGCTCCATCGGTAGAGTACTGACAAATTTAAGTCAATGTTCAGAATTCGATTCCCTGTTTGGGCAGTTTTGTCCCAGTTTCCGAACATATGAATTGAATTTGTGTCTACATGGCAGACCAGATGCTATTGCCAATAAAGTTATCCGAGCGCGATATGCCCCTGATTGTCTGCTCAGGTAGCTCAATCGGTAGAGTATTGACAAATTTAAGTCGATGCCCAGGGTTCGAATCCCGGTTTGGGCAGTTTTGTCCCAGTTTCCGAACATATGAATTGAATTTGTGTCTACATGGCTGACCAGATGCTATTACCAATAAAGTTATCCGAGCGAGGTATACCCTGATTGACTGCTCAGGTAGCTCCATCGGTAGAGTACTGACAAATTTAAGTCAATGTTCAGAATTCGAATCCCGGTTTGGGCAGTTTTGTCCCAGTTTCCGAACATATGAATTGAATTTGTGTCTACATGGCTGACCAGATGCTATTACCAATAAAGTTATCCGAGCGAGGTATACCCTGATTGACTGCTCAGGTAGCTCCATCGGTAGAGTACTGACAAATTTAAGTCAATGTTCAGAATTCGAATCCCTGTTTGGGCAGTTTAGTCCCAGTTTCCGAACATATGAATTGAATTTGTGTCTACTTGGCTGACCAGATGCTATTACCAATAAAGTTATCCGAGCGCGATATGCCCCTGATTGTCTGCTCAGGTAGCTCAATCGGTAGAGTATTGACAAATTTAAGTCGATGCCCAGGGTTCGAATCCCGGTTTGGGCAGTTTTCTCCCAGTTTCCGAACATATGAATTGAATTTGTGTCTACATGGCTGACCAGATGCTATTACCAATAACGTTATCCGAGCGAGGTATACCCTGATTGACTGCTCAGGTAGCTCCATCGGTAGAGTACTGACAAATTTAAGTCAATGTTCAGAATTCGATTCCCGGTTTGGGCAGTTTTGTCCCAGTTTCCGAACATATGAATTGAATTTGTGTCTACATGGCAGACCAGATGCTATTGCCAATAAAGTTATCCGAGCGAGATATGCCCCTGATTGTCTGCTCAGGTAGCTCAATCGGTAGAGTATTAACAAATTTAAGTCAATGTCCAGGGTTGAAATCCCGGGTTGGGCAGTTTTCTCCCAGTTAAAAAATAATTAAATTCCTACAACAATAAATCTTTTTGAATTTCAGTTGCCTAAACCGTCCGACAAAATCATGAGTACTATTTCTTTTCTACGGCATTTTCTTGTGAATTTTGTATTATCTTAAGAACTGGTTTTATCTTCGATGCAACCCTGAATTTAATAGGCCGGTGCTAATCTACTGTACTTCAGTAACGAATCTTTGATTCCATCTAGATTATTACACGCATGGAGATACGTTTACTTAAATTTAATTGATTTGTCCTTGTGCAAGGTAACAAGTTTTTGTCGTATTTTGTATGTTTATCAAATTGAAATTACTTCACTTTTTCTGTTTGTAGATGTGCCAGATTATGATTTTGAAGATGGGCCAGACGAATGCCCGCGTGACAGAACAGAAGCAATTGCCCATGGACGTAACTGTCTACGCAAATGTAAAAATGACCAAGATTGCATTAGTACAAGAAAACGTTGCCTTTGTGATGGTTTATGCGGTTGGAGTTGCATCAGACCAGGTAAGAACGTTATTATCAATAAAGAAACAAGTAGTAAATCATGTTTTTTTTTTGTAATATGAAACTATTACATTAAAAAATAATCCTTCTTTAAAATATTTTTGAACGCATCGTTTATCCGGAATTTCATCTTCTTGGTAGTTACCTGAAAAAAGGTAATTACTATCATTAAAACGCATAATTTAGTGATATCTTATTTCAACAGGAGGGACAAAAAATATTTATGTTCATATCGACCAGCGGTGGTCGAAGGCCGGTGTTCTACACCCTTAAAAGCAGTATTGCGAGGTATCCCGTGTAAATTAATCGCAGATAATTCTGCCATTAGATAAGTGGAGAAAATCACTTTAAAATGCCAGAGCATGTGGGGTTCCAATTAACGCGGGACACCTGGTAACACTATTTAAAATCCACCGCTAATTAGTGAAGGGCAGATTAAAGGATTTCACTATTCGCATAAAATCATTTGGGCATGCAAAAAAGAACAGATACCAGCCTTTTTTTTTAAATTCAATTTCTACCAGAAATTTTGTACTAAAAAGGAACTTTCTTATTTTAATTAGAATTAATTAAGGAACCCCATAAAAATACAAATTTTCTTTTATCTGCGAAATTTCTGAAGAAATTTGATTAAAAACTTGGGAAGGCTGTCAGCAATTATGCCTTTGCTGCTTTTCTTTTTACAAAATTTCAGCTGGTAATTGATAAAAACACATACAAAGGATGGAAATTATGTTTGCCCGAATGATTCATTAGAATAGTAAAATAATTCATTCTGTCCGTCGCTACCGCTAACTGATTAGTCGACCTTATACCACTGAAACAGTGTTGCCAGTGGGCTACATTTTTATAGGTATTGATTAAAACATTTGATTAGATTAAAACGTTTAACTGTTGAATGCAGGAGTTATTTATGTGTGTATGTGTGTTTTAATATATATTGTAGTATGTGTGTTTTATTATACATTTTTATAATTCAAATTTCTTGATTGGAACCACTTTTTTGGAATGGTTAAATTCTCTTTATTTAATGACATATTAATTAAGCAGGAAAACAAGCGGAATTTTACGATTTCAAAAAAGTGGTGCGAATCAAGAAATCTGAATTTTAAAAAAGTAGCCCACTGTCAACACCGTACTGAAGTCCTTTTAGACCCCATTTTATATATTTGTTTCCAAATATTTCATGTTTAAAAACAGAAAAAATAATAAGTAAAAGTTTATAAATAAAATGGAATAGTTAACGTACCCGTTTACGCCCAATAACATTGAATTTATACTTCAAATCAGTGTATTGTACTAAGAACAATCACCAAAATTAAAAATCGCACTAAGAGCGTTAAATAACTCTTCTCAGCTGCGATAGTTTTAAAAATTGAGTTGAGTTATAAATATTGCACAAATTCCCTATAAATTCAGATTTAATTAATTAATTTTAATTGGTAAAATTCTGTTAAAATTTATTAAATGATTCTGTAAATCTTCTAATGTAGTTTAAAAAATTCACGAAAAGTGCTTTAGAAGTTAATATTTTCATAATTTGAGACACAAAGGATTAAATCAAATATATGAAAATGACTTCTACGTATTACATATTAGTTTAAATTTGAAAGATCATTATGTCGTTATAGCAGAAAATACTAAATAAAGACATACTTAAATAGATATTAAATGAAAACTTAATCATTTTGAAATATAAATTTTATGCGGGAGATATTTCTTGTTTTCAGAAAACTATGACAAAAGATATACTATTTTAGAAAAAGAAAAAGTTGAAAATATCACAGTTCTTTAGTAAATAACATTGAGCAAAACAAAAGGAAAACTCGCTTCCTTTATTCAGGAGATCAGAAGATGTACAACTTTCGTTTTCCTTTGATATATTCTTAAGAAAAGTCCATGACAAGAGAAGAAAGGAAGAAAGGGAAATAATAAAGTTGTTGCTACTTGAAATTTTTTCCTATTTAATATTGTAAAATGTTTTGTTCCTTTATTCTAAATTGTCTCTAAACCTCAAAAGGAATCTGGGTTATCGACGAAACACAGAGAGAACAATGAAGCAAACATCGGTGTAATTTAAATCTTCAAAAGACGTTTAAATCTGCGACTTGACAATAGGTTTCTCGAAAGACTAATTAAAAAAAAAAAAAGGCTGACGATGGTTGGTCGCGATATTTGTTTTGTAAATATACTCATTAAACGTTTAACCCCATGCCTACCAGCATATGTAAATGAAGATTACATATAAAATCCGTTTTTCGAGCTATTTAGATTTAAAATATCAAGCAGTAGTTTTCAGAAAAATGAGGTACAGTAGAGCGCCGATTTTACGAACAAGTCGGGACAGACACTAATCGGGTATTCGATTTCGCATGCTAAATCTGAAGGACAAAAATGAGAGAAACTGGGTATTTGAATAATTGGAAATTCGGTTTTTTTTTTTTTTTTTTTAAGAGAGAGAAATAGGCTGTTTGGATAATTGGAAGTTCGGTTAATTGGAGTTCCGATAATCAGCGCTTTACTCTATCTTTATTCATATCAGAAAGAAGAGATACAGGTATCGATATTTAAATCGATTTATATATCAATACCTAAATCTATACCTATAGAAATATAATGACAATGTCATACGGAACAAAATCCGGGTTAGTTGATTCATTCGAATCACTGTCCGAATTCATTTTGATGAGCCAACCTAAAAAAAAGAGCGAAAAAATAAGAAACAAATAAGACATAAATAAGAGAAAAATGCGAGAGAAACTACGACAGAAAAACGTGTTATTTGAGAACGACGAGAAATGCGAGAAAAGCGCATTCTCTTCCGTATGGTGGCGCCATATCTGCTGCGGAGGGAAAATTAATAACTTTCCAACATTTCTCGTAAATAACATATCTTCCATCATTTCTCGGAATATATGTTTGTGTGTATTAACGGTTGTGTATTAACGATAGAATAATGGCAACGATAATGGCAACGATAGAATAATGAATGGACATGGATCTTTCTATACGTTGATCCACTGGTACGGAAGAGATTAATACCCATGATTTCCGAATGTAAATTCTGACCGAAAAAATCTGAACGATGGGTGTAACATTTATCCTAATACAAAGATAAGCAAAAACAACAAATCATGCGTCTAGCATAGATCATGAAGAACTTTCCAACACATTTAGAATGTTGCAACAAAACTTCACAGTAGTTAATCCCTTGAACGGCGGTGGTCCATTTTTGTACCACTTAATTTTAATTCCTAAATGCCACATTACCAATTTTGGAATGAAAATTTTGTTTTTATTAAGTACGTAAGCAAACGTACGTAAGTAGTCATTTATTAAGTATAAATCTTAACAATTTTACTTTTGCACCTATTTCCTTCTAACATACTATAAATTTTTATCAGTGGTTTGCTACCAGAGTAGCCAGATTGTTGATTGTCATCGCTTTTTTGAAACAGAAATATTCGGCCTATTTAAAAATAGATTAAAAATTCCGAAAAGTATGGCGAAATATTCTATTTTAAATCTATTTTTAATCTATTTTAAAGAAGTGATGTCAGTCAATTAATCTGAATTTAAAAAGTCCCCAATCTGGCAACACTGTTTTCTACGGATCTTTTGTGGCTTTTTGACTCTGCTTTAGAATCGAGCTCATGATTGTGCTTGTATAGTAACTGTGATTTGTCTCACATCGGCGACTTTCTCTTCTTCTTTATGGTCTTCTTTTTTTTTTTTTTTTTTTTTTTTTTTTTTTTGAAGATAGTTTTCCTCTTATAAATGTTTATGAGCATTTTCTTTTAACATTGAACTTATATGAACATTATTGATCATTGAACTTTAATGAACATTTTCACCCCATTACTTTGAAGAATGAACTACAGTTTTGACTTTTGCTGTCCATTCAAGACACCAGACTATAGTTATTTATTTTTATATTTTTATTATGATGATGAAAGCAACATCATTTGTTTTATAACATTATTAAATTTTACTGATGTAAGAACGTCAGACTATGTGCTTTTTTTCTACTGGTTGTTCTGGGTGCGTTCCGATGTCCGGCAACGGTGTTTGTAGTGGAGATTTTTAACCGGAGCATTATATCCTATGCCATTTTTAGGGTTTCATTCATCTGACGAAACTCTATTAGTCTCGCTCCTCTGTCTGTCTGTCTGTCACAGAGACCGTTCTCAGAAACTATATATGTTGGAGACTTGAAATTTTGCAGCTGATATATATTTATAGCTGAACACCTCACATCAAACGACAAATCATAAAATTTTGAAAAAGTCATATTTAGCCCTCTGGGCTCTAACATTTGTATTGTAATCTTTTTGTTCTAAATGAGCCCCTAATTAAGTTGAAGACTTGAAATTTTGTGTACTTATAGCTGTACACCTCACATCGAACGACAAATCACAAAATTTTGAAAAAGTCTTATATTTACCCTTCTGGGCTCTAACTTGTGTATTTTAAGCTTTTTCTTTTTTTCTAACTGAACCCCTAATTAAGTTGAAGACTTGAAATTTTGCATACTTATAGCTGAAAACCTCACATCAAACGACAAATTATAAAATTTTGAAAAAGTCTTATATTTACCCCCCTGGGCCCTAACTTGTGCATTTTAAGTTTTTTTCCCTAACTGAGTCCCTAATTAAGTTTAAGACTTGAAATTTCGCATACATATAGCAGAACACTTGCGATCACACGAAAAATCATAAGATTTTCAAAAAGTCGTATATTATTTACTTCTCCGGGCTCTAACTTATGTATTTTAAGCAATTTTTCTAATCTCCCCCCATTGCACCCGTTGGGTACTTTTCTAACTTTTACACCACTTTGACCACTCTGTGATATTATGCACATAGCCTTACATATTTCATTTCCACTTTTTACCGCCAGGGAGCGCCTACCTATCTCGGGTGCTATGGGCCCGATCCCCTCCACTAATATATCTACGGATAGGTTGTAAAATGGAGTATCGTTCGGATAGAGGTTTGTGTGGAATAGAGTGTGCCACCTGGTTGCGAAATGTTGAACTAACCGATTTTGCAAAAGTATAAATTGTTTTGAAAGGAATATTAAACGAAACCCTGTGTGCGATATGTGATCACAATTACCCACTTGTTTAGTTGGTGCTCCGGTTCGGGTGATCAAGTACGTAAACAAAAGCTTTTATTTATTACTAGGGGGCTCTGACCCCTGCAAGCTACGCTCGCCAACCCCCGTTCAGACACCGCAGAATCTAAAAACACGCTAATCTGATCGGTTTTAAAAATATTAGAGAAGATTGAATTATACTGAAAAATCCTGTGCAGATCTCCCTGTAAAAGGGTTTCCATTCAATTTCCTTTGATTTCAAAAATTTAAAGCCGAATCAGTTGCTGTTAAGACATCCAGTGGTTGTTTTCGTGTTTGATTAAAGAGGATCAGTTAAATATTTGAAAAGAAGCTAAAAAATATGAATTAAGTGTACAGAGTCTTTGTCTCCCGGTATTTTAAAACAATTTCTATAACAATAGCCTAAGTCATGTGACTATCATCAACAGTTCCAGGCGGACCACTTCATTTTTTATATTCCAGGTGCCATTTTGGTACTTTAATGTTAGCCAGGCACAGGCGATAAGTCGCCAAATATTATTCTATCGCCATCATTTCATCTATACTATAATAGTTCAAGTCATCAACTGCCATAAACAAATACGGCTGATCCCTTCTCCGTTCATATGAAATTTTGGCCGGATATCATATACGGCCCCATATTGGCGCGATTTTTTTCCGACGCTAATTTGGGGAAAAGATCAACAGCATAAACAACAACATCCGGCTTATCAAATCAAGCAAAATAACGATACTATGGCGCCAGTTAAGTACCCGTTGCGTATATGACATTGGCGTCAGAAAAAAATAGCGCCAATATGGGACCGTATGTGGCATCTGTGCCGAAAGTTTTCCATTTCGATTTTAAAAAATCAATTTTTTTTTCGAATAATACTACATAAAAGCATTGTCGCAAAGAATTCTTGGTACGGTTACGCTAGCCGGGTGCAAATCTCGCCAATAACTATTTTTCAACTCGCCAGTTAGCATTTTTTTTTATTTTTCGAGTGGTAAATTATAACATTGCTTTGAAGTTGGAATTAAATGTCATCGTTTGTTACACCATTTATATTTGGCCAGATGTCATATACGCACCCGCTTTGGCGAGATTTTTTTTACGAAAATTTGGCGAAATCCTCGTTTTCGAATACCAGTTACATATGTATTTTTGGTACTACTTAGTTATCCCGTCGACCAAAAATCTATCACCAAACTATAAGATTAAATGCCAATAATGATTGATAAATGCCACATTCACTTGACTTTAAGCAAGTTACACGTCTTTCCGTCATCAAATGATTTTTATTTCGACGATTTATTTGTATATTTATTAATGTTATACTATTTTCTTTGTTCTTTCGTTATTTAAAATAAAAATTATGTCAAGTTGTATAATTTGGCGAGTGGTTTGGCGATTTATATAATTTGGCGAAATGGGTCGATGGAATAAGTAGTACCGTATTTTTTAATTATTTCCTATTATTTTTTATTTTTAAAGGAAAATAACCAAAAAAATAATTAACTATAGAACAAAACTATTTATGTAATTTAAAAAAAGGAAATAAAGTAAACAAACACTTATTATTAAATAAACAACAATAGCCGGTTTACCATGTCAATCAAAATAATGCCATTTTGGCGCAAATTAGATACCCCGGTGCGTATGTGACATCTGTGCCTAGTATTTTTCTTTCATTTCGTTTAAAAAAAAATAAAGATGTCAAAGCCATTTATTTTAAGTGTTTCTGTTTGTATTAAATAAAATGATAATGAAATACAAATTGAATTATGAATAAAAGTAACATGATACATTTCTTAGCATGCATTTAAGGGAGGCCAAACTTCTCGCCGAATTAGTTTAAAATAGTAACCTTTTCTAAAATCGGAAAAAAATATCTGTTATGATTAAAATTTGAGTTGCCATCATTAGAAAAATGTATATAAAATTAGAAAAAATTAATATTTCGAAAACTAATTCGAATTTAAAAATTCTAATACCAGTTTTGAAATCTGCGGATCAATATTGATTTTTGGTGTTAATTTCATCGCAAAGTATTCCATATTTTAGGAGAAATCGCCGTGGAACATAATCAGTTGTTTAATCAGTCGATTCAAAGAATTGTTACATTTCAGCCGTTTCATATATTTGTTTCATAAATTCGTTTCATTAGGATTTTATATATATAGGGTAGATATAATAAACCGGTTTTTAAATTCTGGTGTCATTCAATCATTTCAGAAATTTGCGAATAGAAGTTCTTTACCCCAGAAAGGGTTAAGATGAAAGATGATGTCTAAATGAACAAGTTCAGCTCTGTGTGGAGGTCTGATCAAGGGCTAAAGCTCTGTGTAAATAAAAAATTTGGAAAGCGCATAACGCATTCGAAAATCAACTGTGTGTAATTATCACCATTATTCTGATATTCTCATGCATACAGTTAATTCAGTTAAACGCATAGCACAGTGTGAAATTCCCATTCAACAATTTCCATCAATAAATGAAGAGAACTTTTGTGCAGCTCTGTATATGATTTTATACACGCCAAGTAATATGCAAAAAAATAGTTAAATTTAAAAACGTATACCACAATTGAAAACGCAATTATTGTTGCATAGACTACTGTAACCGTATTCTTTTGTGTGTCTCTATAAATGAATGGTAGAATTTTATGCACACCATATTCAACATTAAGCCCCTTAGCAGCATACTTCAGTGATAAATAAATTTCCATATGTTTAAAATAGTGTAATATCATTAAAACGCATAGCAGAGTATTTTTCCCAAAACACCATAATATAAGGGAATATTTTGGGTGCTCCTGTAAGCGAACTGTAAACGCTACACATTTCATATTCATTATCGTACATGCCAAAGTAATCCCCAATAAAATGACTACATTTCATAGCAATCTAACTATATTTACGCGAGTTAGAGCACAGAGAGTTAAACCGAATAGATAACCACATTTATCTATGTTGGAATCTGTTAAAATGTAACATTTTAATTCGAATATATAAGAGTAACATTTAGTTCTTTATAATTGTATGTGGCTTAGTTCGTTGAAAGGTGTCATCTAAATATTAAAAATTGCACAGACTTTCATTTTTCGATTGATGGTTTGACATTTGTTTTATTAGTATTGTATTAATAAATATTCGCAGAAATGTAGAAATATAAAGTTAATATAAGGCTGTTCTACAAGCTACTTTTCTGTACGTTCACGAAACAATTTTTCTTTCTAAAGACTTTAAATTAGCCAAAGATTTTTTCAGTAATAAAGAAGAAGAACAGAGTATTTTGTTTCTTATATGAGTAAAGAATCTTTGAGAAAACAACAACAATGTAATAGTTTGGGCGGCGGAAACACAAACCATAATCTCATCGAGTTCATGGCTGAAATTCCAGTATTAGATTGAACTCAATTAGCATATTAAAATGGAATTGGTTTGCCAAGTCATATCTTGGTGAAAACCACTTGTGCAGTCCCAATTTTATTGGTTGATTGAAAGGTCCTGGTTGAGTTTCCCAATGAAATTCCTGCATCAGATAGCATACTAGCATGGAAAGAGATAAAAGGTTGCAGAAGTTTCATTAGAAAATTCATTGGGGATCTACTGATCAGGCACTAAAACTAGGTCTGCAAGTGGTTTCCATGAAAGTATGATTTGGCGAACCAGTTCCATTTTAATATGCTAATTGAGTTCTCTCTAATCCTGGAATTTCAGCCGTGAACTCGATGAGGTGATGGTTTGTGCAAGGAGATCGATCTACTAGATTTTAACACTAGAATTACCGGAAATTTCAGTCAAGTTTTATAAAAATATTTCACACCATAATTTTGATATAAAACAGTTTAACAATATCCTTTAACGTCTGTCTTCTTTGTATCTTTTAACCCTCCGTCTACCAGACGGGTCCATTGGACCCGACAGGTACATACAAAATATTCATTCAAACCAGAAACTTCTTTAAAATAAACTAAGTATATAAACCAGACAAAAATAAGGTAAATAAATAAGTTAAATAGTTTTAAATAAAAATTCTGGTGTAGAACGTTTTATTAAAACTTGAATAAAATTCCCGGTAGATCTAGGGTTAAACTTATTTCATTATCAAATTTCTGGTTTGAAACGAAACATATTCATGTGGTAGCTGTCAAAATGACTGCTCACGGTAGTTTTAGTGTTAAGCCAGTTATCAAGATAAGACAAAGATGGAATGGTTGTTGAAATTTATGCATGTCAGACACGTGAGCCGCGGCTAGTGTTGCCAGGTGTCCCGCAAAAATCGGGCCTCCAAATGCTCCGGACACCAGTATTTTAAAGTAATTTTCTTCGACTTATCTAATTGCAGAATTATCTGCGGTTAAACATGGAGAAATAAACTGTAAGAATTTAGTGGTGTCCAGAGCATTTGGAGAACTGATTTACACGGGAAACCTGACAACATACACTCGCATCCCACATTCAAGGCTGCCACAGGCAACTATTTTTTAACTCGATTTCGCACCAATTTTTCAAAACAGGAATCTTTTGCGTACGTTTTGACAACATTTGCAAGAAAAACATGCTAATAAATGTTTTTTTTAAAAAAACGGTGGTGCGAACAGAAAATAAAATAGTTGCCGGTGGCAGCCCTGCACATTAGGTCTGTAGAGATTTTACCTGAGGCCCACATGGCCTTTGGCGTTTTACCTATATTTATTTCACTTATTTAGAGCAGGGGTTTCAAACTGTGGCCTGCCGGATACCAGTAAATTTTTAAAGAACTAGTTGACTTCTTGATTAGATGCCGATGATTCGATGATTAGATAATGCCATGAAAACTATAAAATTTTCTGGTATCCGGCAAGCCACAGTTTTACACTTCTGGTTTAGAGGCACAAGCTAAATATATATTTTAAAGGACCCAAGTGCACCATCCGCGGTCTTAAAGAGGGAAAACATAAAAAAGCACATACATACAGATAGATAGAACTTACTTAGCTTTAAATTTCAGCTTCTAGATATTATGTGTTCATGTTAACCAATCAGAATTTAGCAAACCGCGTGATACTAATTATGAAAATTTTAAGATTTGTGAAACATATTATTTTTCTTCTAAATGTTTATGTCTTTTATGTGTAGACTAATAGCTTATTTTACTTCTCTCTTCGATTTGACATTGAAATTGCAACTCATATTCTGTATTTATTAAAGGCAAAGATAAGCAATGCAAAATGACTCGTTTAGAAAGAGGCTGATTAATATTAAATCGTTATTATATTTGATTATTGCCGATTTTTCTTCAGCGAATATATCATGTTTCACGAATACAGGAACGTTTAAATACAATTATAAGAGAATATCGACATGCGAGAAGTAAAACAGGATTGGTTTAGCATGGAACTATTAATAAAGATGAACTGACATATTCTTAAAATAGTGAAGCTTCACTACTGGATGTAACCGCTTTCGCAAGCGATGATTACCTCCGGTGGAAACTTCCACCAGTAAATTTAAATAGAAAAATTTTTCTCTATTTAAAAAACTTATTAATACAAATTTTCAGTCATAAATAATGGCAGAAATAGATTTTCATCTTTACTGGTGGAAGTTTACTTTTCCGGTAGTCAGGTTCTGCGTTTCCTTCATATTGTGGAAACCGGTGAAACAAACTAACTGTTTTACCAGACAAACTGACACCAGCGAGAACAAATACAATTTTTATCATATTTGTGATAAAATATTTCCATTAATAAGGCGCTTAAATAAGGCAAAATTTTCTATTTAATTTTACTGGTGGAGCGTTTGCTCCGTCGGTATTCAGAAACTGTAGATCCGATAAAAAAAAAAAAAAAAGCAGCCGCCATATTGTGACAACCTCCTCAGTTACTTCACTCGCAATTCATATACATTACACTTTATGTCTCCTCCGTTTTATTCATAACTCCATTTGGTTGAGAGCCTTTTCGACAAGCTTAGACGACGCACAGTGGCGAAATGTCACAAAACGCTGTCTGAAACACGGAAATAAAAATAAAACATGATGATAATCTGAAGCTTAATGACCTTCATTGTTCTAAATAATGCACGTAAAAATATTTTTTTTTTTGAATAATGCTTAGTGTTTTATGATGAACCGTTTATTTTTTTTTTTTAATATACATCAATAACTTTTAATTGTAGGTATTAACGAATATTGGAACAGCAAAATACACTACAGAGTGAGCAAGTTCAATTTTCCTTGCACATCTTTATGAAAAAGTTTTGAAAACTGAACACTCGAATAAATACATACATTTGAATACACTCGAATAAATAAATGGCAGAAGCAGTTTGTTAAACAACTTTTACAGAATGATTAATTTTAATTGCTACTTTTTATTTAGAGAAAAACTATGCTTTATTATTTAATTATTTTACTCAATAAATGGAAGAGACAACGTCTGAAGTTTTCACTGGGATTCATAAAATGGCACTACACGGCACCCACGAACTCTACAGTTCATAAAGAACACAGCATTAGTTAATAAGCAAAGAAACTTTTCGTTGTGACAAGTAGTTTGTTTTATATGAAGAAGCATTAAAGTAAAAAAAAAGTTTTAGGGATTTGTCCAATATTTTCGGAAATATGAATCCTGTCATTAACTCGGAAACAATATTTGAATATTGTAGCTGTAGAAGTAATACTGTTTACAAGTAAACTGTGACATGTTCTGTAACGTAAGCTGCCAGAGTTAAAAAACAAGTAGTTGCCAATTACTACGATATTTGGCCACCTGTATTTCTGAAAAATATTACTTCGACTTATTTGATATAACGTGCATATGCATAATATACCCAGAGCGTTTTAAAAATATGACACTTCTGTCTTAATTCGAAGCATGGAATTGGGAATAAACAGGAACTGGCATATCTTCAAAATGGTGAAGATGCAACTGTAACCAGTTTCGCAGGAGCTGTTTGAAAGAGGGAAAAACTTCCACCAGAAAATTTTAATAGAAATTTTCTTCTTATTTAAACATCTTATTCATGGAGATCTTCAATCATAATTAAGGCAAAAAAGGTATTCATTTTTACTACTGCATTTCCGCCATATTAAGAGAACCTCAACAATCTCCTGTCAGTGAAAGAGATTATAATCCGGAGGCCAACTTCCACCAGTAAAAACGAATAGACATTTTTACCATATTTGTGAGAGAATTTTTGCATGAATAAGGTGCTTTTATCAGTTGAAATCTTCTGTTCAAATTTACCGGTGGATGTTTACTCCAGTGGTAATCAGAAACTATTGATGCGATGTAAAAAAGTTTGTCATCTTTACCTTCTCGGTTACTTCACTTGCAACTGATACTACATGTGTCATCCCCTTTATTCAAAGATTCATTATTTGAAGATTCTTTATAAAAGCGTTGTGGCCATATTTAATTTTTTCAGATTGCTTAGTTGCTGCCAATTTTGAAATTGTTATATTCCCCTCAATTAATGACGGATTGCTTTAGGAGATTGTTTCTCTTTCAAAAAAAGTGGTAGCAGTCAAAATAAGAAAAGATAGCCCGCCAAATTAACAACACTGGTTTACAATAAAATCATAACCAATGTGTCACTAGGAATGGTTCAGCGATTATTTTCAAGAGGACCGTAATCTGTACACGTGCAACATATAAAAACTTCCACAAGTAATTTACTATAGAGATCATCTTTCTATTTATTTGCATCTAAATTACGTTATCATCAAAATAAGTATAAAGAACGTGTTTGTATCCTTTTTCGTTTACAAATAGTAATAAAAAGATTATTTAAATTAAAAACGAGGCAATTCATCACTTTTAGTGAGTTTATTTATTTATTTATTTATTTATTTTTTATTTTATTTTATTTTATTTTATATTATTTGGGGGGGGGGGGGGGGAGTTACACAACTATTTGGGAAAAAAACTCAAAAGTTGAAATATTATTCTCTTAAATATCCTTTTATTGATTTCCGTTGCAGTTTCATTGTTAAATATAGCAAATTCCTATGTATTTATTTACGTAGATATGTTATCTCAAATGATTGATTAGTTGTGGATACATCTAAGTTTTGTTTATTATTTTTTATATAGTTTTAATATTATTATTTTTTATATTTATTTATTTTATTTATTTTACTCTTTGATTATGGACAAATATATTCAACCCGATAGCAAGATTCCCAATGGTAGTCTATAATTTGTTTTATTCGTACCAATAAAAAACTAGTCGGATGTACCAATCCCAAAACTTTCATCTATCTCATACATGTTAACACTTTAAAATTCGCTACCAAAGTGCCAAGATTAAAAGACAATCTAGGCCCATCATGAGGGTTCTAAAGGTTCAAGTTCGTTGAATTGTGTGCATAATATATATATATACACTGGTGTTCAAAATTAAGGAACAGTCACAAAATGCTAATTTTTAAGTAAGCGAATACTCAAAAGGAAATAATATAATTCAAATAACTACTATCCCTACAGCGCAGCTAGTCCATATAGCATCTCATTCATGCCACACATGGTCACAAGTGTCACAGTCACTACCATGAAAAAAAATAGGAAATTCCACACATCTCATTATAAGTCTCAAACGATCACTATATGTCACTCCACTGAGACGTCAATGTGACTGTTGCTTTGTGACGAGTCACCAGGTGACTTTACAATGTAGTTACATTATGATTCTCATGTGACTGTCATTTTTAAGCTCAATTTCAAAATCATCATGAACGTTGCATTATGATAAGTCACCAAATAATATCACATTATAGTCACATGGTGACTTTTCACAAAAGAGCACAATGTTGACTTCACAGTAGTATCTCTGACACTTGAAAGTCATCATGTGACTTTAATGTGACATTATTTGGTAACTTATCACAATGCAGCGTTCACTATGACTTTGAAATTGAGCCTACAGATCACAGTCACATGATAGTCACAGTGTAACTACATTGTAAAGTCACATGCTGACTCGTCAGAAAGCAGCAGTCACGGTGACGTCTCAGTGAAGTCACATATAGTGATCATTTGAGACTCATAATGAGATGTATGGAATTTCCTTTTTTTTGCTTCACCGTAGTGACTGTGACTCTTGTGACCATGTGTGACATGAATGAGATGTTATATGTACTAGCTGTGCGATAGAGATAGTAATTATTCGAGTTACATTATTTTCTTTTGGGAATTCGCGTATTTGAAAATTGGCATTTTGTGATTGGTCCTTAATTTTGGACACCAGTGTATATATAAGCATCGCATTTTTAAACAAATCATTGAATTTCGGCACCCAAACACATAGATGTCTGAAACTAAAATTCTCAACCCAAAGACCACAAAAGCGACATCTACCGGGCAGTATACACCTAAGCCTAATAAGGATCTAATTTTGTGAAACTGTAACAGAATACGAAGTAAGTTAAATCCCTTGCATTTCTTTTGGAGATATAGCTATCGCAAAAATCGTAAAAAAATGCAGCATAGCAGCACCACATGTTACATAATTTAGACGAAAACCTAATGAGCACCAACATATGTCTAGGTCTAACACAATATGAAGTTTAATGAAATTCCGTGGATTAGTTCTTGAGATATGACTATCGCTAAAATCTTGTAAATCCCGAAAAATGCAGCATAGTAGTGCAATGGAGTTATGAATAAAGAGGAGGAGACATACAATGTACTGTCTACCAGTTGCGAAGGAAGTAACTGAGGAGGTTGCCACAAGATGGCGCCTGTTTTATACACATTGTACGCGGGCAACTTTTCGAAAATGAGCACTAAATTTACGTTCACAAATGCCACTGTAAATTAAAACCTGCTCACAACCAATAAGAAGCAAGCATGCTTGGGTTACACCTAGGGATTACAATCCCGAGACTAATTTCCAATCCCGGGATTTCGGGATTGCTTAGATTCATTCCCGGGATTAGGAAAATTAGAATTTCTGTAATATCATCAGTTTTTACAATAGCTAAATATCATAATACTATAGAAAAGACAAAGCAAAATTACAGCCTAATTTACATATGAAAATATACCAAATTTAAAAAAAAATAACTTCAATTAATTATCAATACTTATAGGTAAATTAGAACATTTGAAAATTAAAAGAAATACGCTGTTGATGTTTGAAAATGCAACAAAAATCATGAAATGTGTATGCTTCATCTTCTAGATAATTTCTTTTATTTCCTGTTAAACAAGTTTTTGAATAGTTTAATATTTACAATATTAAAAACTAATTAATATCACGAATTAAATTATGAATTATTCTCATACCCACGTAATTAAAGTTTATAATTCTAGGATATTGCAAATGCAAGGTTTTCCCTAACATGAAGATTTTTTTCTTGAAATAAAAGAACTTAGCACACACACACATAGAATAAAATAATACATAGATGTATAGTTTAAATTTCTAAATAGCAATAGCTGTTAAAATTCGAAAACGTTGCATAATATAAAAAAATATTACGTACCTCGTGAAAAAAAAAAAGATTATTTTGAATAGTTCACTGCTTCCTAACTAATCGGTATTCCTTTGAAAATATGTTCTAAGAAATATGACGGCATCTAAAGTTTCATCTCCAAGTCCCAGTTGTAACATTGTCTGTTTTTAGGGAAATGTCATATTCGTTTAAGCACTCTGTTAGCATTTCAATGCACATCTTTGCTGTAAAAGATCCATATATTCGTATAAGGCCTAAATTCCTGAATTTGCTCAAATTTAAATTTCTTGAATGGGCATTAATATTCATAAATCGCTTGCTTGCAGTAAATGTCCATTCCTCAAAAGTCAAACTAAATTTTTTTCCTGAATTTTTAAAAGTTTGTATTTCACTTGTAATTAACTCTTTTATTATAGTTCACTACACGATTTCGAATTGATACTGCAAATTTTGGCAAATCATTATAGCCTTTAGCTATCTAGAAGTTTCTTAAATCAGTTGAAGTTAAATGAAAAACAGTTTTTAGCTGTCATTCGCAATAAAATTAAACCCAGTGATTCCTTATCAATACTAAAATAATCTTCTATTTTCCGATTTTTAGAAAGCAATGCATGTTCTATGCAATCTTGACGTGTGGAAGGAAGAGATGATGTATTAAATTCTTTATAAACTTTAGTATCATGTTTCGCCGATAAATTTGCATGCAACCCTTAGTTAATGCACCTAACGTTTTAAGCACTTTGGCTACATCTTTTACGTTTAGCGATTTTTTCATCTTTTGACCCTAAATAGCAGTGCCATACTGAAGATGTATCATTATCTTTCCTATGAGCTACAAAATCCTTTTCATTAGACATTTTTAAAGCAAAATAAGTATAAACGCCCGAAAAGCAAAGAAGTTAGCACATAATAATGACTATGAAACTCAATTCGACGCTTATCAGTAAACTCTAATTCGAAATTTTGTAATTCCCAGTTGCTGAAACGACCGGCTTTCTAAACGCGGCGAAATCGAAATAAACAAATGATTTCATTGTTCCCGAGCGGGTTACATCTGTTTGAAAGTCAAAAGGTTTTCATGTTGAACGATTTAATCGCTCTGAAATATGTATATTTTTTCAAGGATATATAAATTTCATAAAAATTAGTTCTTTTTCTTTCCAAAAGAGAAAGTCTATAAACATTTTTTTTTTTATTTCAGCTGAATATTGTTCCATTTTTTAAAAAAAGGGCAATCCCGAAAATCCCGGGATTTTTTGGATTAAAAATGATGCGGGATCCCGGGATTGTAATCCCTAGTTACACCTTCTTTTTTCGTCCGTACAAAATTTCCGGTACCAGTAATAATTTCTGTCCCCAACCCACAAAAACGTACAAGTACGTGTCCCGCATACAATGTGTTGATATCGTACCAGCAGTTTCTGATTACCGCCTGGACAAACTTCCCACCAGTAACTTTGAATAGAAATTTCCTCTTATTTAACCTTCTCACCGCAGCGAACTGATATATCCGTTCACTAAGCTGTAGGTTTCACTGCAGTAGAAGCATTTTTTAAATTAACCCCCTTACTGACAATCCCGTGTTAATACGTTCACTAAGCTTCAGGTTTCACTGCCAATACAAGCAATATTTAAAGTAATATAATTCTATTGATTTAATGTATTTTTAATAAATTGAACAATGATTAATACTTTCAAGGATTGCATTCATATTCAATATTGTTTTTTTTTTTGTTGTTTTTTTTTATAAAATATTCAAAGAATCATTTTTTTTTTAGCATTTAAAACAAAATGCAGAGAAAACAACATTACAATTTTGCCCTTTTCCAAGACAGTCGGAGGGTTAATATAATACTACAAATATAATGCAGTTTTAAAATATTTTGTTATGTATAATACTGTCAAGGCTTATATTCCAATACGTAATTAAATTATTTATGTCATGTTATAAAAGTAATCTTTTTCGGACTTTTTAAAACATTACAGCGAAAACAACATTACAATTCTGCCCTTTTGCTCGGCGGTCAGGGGGTTAAGCGCCTTATTCATGGAAATATTTACTTACAAATATGGTAAAATTTCCTGTTTGTTTTTACTGGTTTCAGTCTGCCCCGGTATTATAATCTTTTTCACTGAAACTGACAAGATGTTGTCAAGGTTGTTACAACATGGCGGAAACGCAGGGCCTGAATACAGCCAAAGTATAATTACACAAGTAAAATTGATTATCTGCTTCTGCCATTATTTATGACTGAAATTTTGGATTTAATAAGGTGTTTAAGTAAGAAGAAAATTTATAATTAAATTTACTGGTGGAAGTTTCATCCGGCGGTAATCAACCCCCGCGAAAACGGTTACAGTTGAAGCTTCACTATTTTAACTCATTAAAGCCGGTTGGCAATAAAACTTGCCACGTAAGCCGAACAAAACTTTTAAATTTGGATACCAATATTTTAGTTTGGAAATTTTCACATTATCTAATCTCAAATTTTGAGCGATTAAATAATTCAAAATTACAATGTGGAAAAAAAATGGTGTCGAAGAAATAAAAGATGTGTAAAAGAAGTTCGTCCTTATTGGGTTAAGGACATGTCAGTTCATTTTTTTATTAGTTCCATGAGTAGCGCCACGTGTTGGACGATTTCCTAAAGAATCAGCACCAGTTAATATCAAGTCTTACTGAATCTAAGTTTTATTAACCCATTAAGCGCCGCTATATTAAGCACGTTAAATAAATAAAGTTTATTTATATATTTTATATATATAAGATGCCCCTATGATAAAGCAGTTGAAATTTTTTTAATAACTATAACCGTTTAGAATGTATAACATGTTCCCGTAGCGGGAGCGTTGGCGTCTAATGGGGGTTGAACCTTCCTCTGAACTGTAAAGAAACGCGCGTTATTTTCTCCTGCCATAATGTAATTGAGATTAGAAAATTTAATAAAACTTCATTTTTAGGCATGATGCAAACAAATAAACAAACATATAAACAATTACTAAAAATATATGGATTAAAAATTTAATATTAATATTCATAAATCACTTTCATTTAAATTTTTTTACGAATATTCAAAATATTTGAAATGTAACGTCACTCTTTCTTTTTTATTATTTCCCTACACATTGTCTATGCAACTTGAAAGGAATAACTCAGATATAACATTATGTTGTAATAAACACTACACGCACGTATGTATAAATTTGTTTTACACCTAGATTTCTGGCATATACTTATATTAGAATATAGTTGTTTTCATCGACACGTAACTGATATATATATAACTCTATATATTCCTAAATGATGTTTTGAATTTTCTTTATTACCTGTTTCAAATAAAGTAGTTGTTTCACAAATGAAAATTGAGACATCTCTTATTTCAATATAATAAATGCTTTTCACGTTACTATTACCAAGCATCGATTTTCAAATTATTTAAAAAATATATATATATATTATCTCTTTAATAAGAGGCCTGCATATATTTAAAAATCGATCTACAACAGTATCACCGTTAGTACAATTAATAATAACATGAAACAATTTAGAATTTTCGTAATCCTTCTTTTTCTTTTTTTATATTGAATATGAATCTACCTATGGATTTAAGTTTCAAAAGTAGCTGCCAACTACTACTGTATTATATCTTAATTTATGGTCAAATTTACTGTTACAAGAAATTACCAAAATTCTTTTTTAATGTTTTAGTAATAACTTACTTCCATGCAAAACTCAATCTTTTATTTTTGCATCTTGCATTTTAATTGTAATTTAAAGATTTTTTTTTTCTTCTGCGGATGAACATCATAAAGGTAAATTTTAAGGGTTTTTTTGTTCACAATGGTTCTGTTTTTCCGTATAATATTACGAATCCACATTCAAGCGAACTGACATACACTGCTTTTCATAATTGGTTGGTTGGTTGGTTGGTTGGTTGGTTGATTTGTGACGGCCGATTATCTACACTAGGGATATGGACCCGAGGGGGAGTGGCCTTC
Organism: Maratus speciosus; assembly: GCA_963932465.1. Taxonomy (NCBI): domain Eukaryota; kingdom Metazoa; phylum Arthropoda; class Arachnida; order Araneae; family Salticidae; genus Maratus; species Maratus speciosus. Next base: position 285,254,416 of record OZ010789.1, on the reverse strand, counting down.
GTGGGGGTCTTTCTAAGGGAACCTAACCCGTATTAACGCATGGAAATCCATGGCTCGAAGAAAACCACGAAAACTCCGAACGATTAGGCCGACGGGCGCGATTGGGATCGAACCCAGCACTTCCCGTCTACCAGTTTCGAGAGCAGAACCTCTCAGCAACTGGTGGGGCACTGCTTTTCATGAAAAATCAATATAAATGTTCCTCTCTTTATGGAAGCGCGCTTGCAGACAGTGGGATGGGAATGTAACCACAAGCCGCCAACGCTCCCGTTGTGGGAACATACGAAAGAAACCTTTCTAATATTGCTTTAAATTAATATATTTATTTCGTATTAGGAATTTATTATTACATGATCTGTTGGCTTTAAATATTCACTGCACTTGTAAAAACTAAAGAATTTACTTTTTTCTTTTTACTAATTTTACTTTAGGAAGTCTAAAAACCAAAAATTCTCTTTTTTTAAAAATCTGCAAAAAATAGTAAATATATATATATCATTCTGAAAAAATATGTATACTACACACCATAATATTAACTTTTCGGCACAAAATGTATTTTTTAAATAATTCAAAAATATGTTGAGGGGAAAAATAACAAATTGTTGTTCCCGCAACGGGAGCGTTGGCGTTTAATGGGTATATCTGTGTATTAGTTCTTGAAAAAGAGTGCGCACAAAGTTTTGTAACATACAGACAGGCATTTTCTAAAAACAGCCAAATCGTGTTCAGCACCTTCTAAAATGTATAAATCCGTTGAAAACCGGAGGTCAAAACTTTTCACGAATCCAATATTTTCTTCTTGTAAAGGTAGAAGAAAGTAAAAATTTAACTATCTTCGCTCTTCACTTATAGAGCAATTTTAAGAAAAATCAATCGTAAAGAAATTTTTTTGGAAATAGTCGTATAGATCAGTGAAATATTATACGCAGCGGTCCATTATCAAAGTGTTAAAAGAACATAAACTACCAAATTCTGTTAGCATATAAAAAATGCATTAATGTCGCAGTTCGTAACGTAATGAGTTTTAATTTACAATGTCGATGTTACGTTTTATAAATTTGAGGCGTGTTTCTTAAAAAAATGTATGGAACTGGACATTTTACAAACCATTAACAGAAAAACTTCACTAACCGGCTTCAAATATCTTTATTTAATAGATTTATGTGACTGGTGTGAATTCACGTCATTTTGATATGTGTTTTAACTGGATTCACAGCAGGAACTTTTGCATTTCTAAAAAATATACTCAATATCCGCAGGTATACAAATAGTGTACTACGCATAACCTTCAGTCAGACACAGTATCATTATAAGATGCATTCATTTGTAATATAAATACGAATACAGAAATATTTTTTCTTAAATAACACAAGCCTGCGATGTTTGGGATTTTTAACTTTTGATAATTGATTTTTATGCATTTTTCAGCTCTGAATTCGAAAATGACCTTCATTTTTAATCTTTTAACCATCACGTCAGGATTTTTCACAAATCGAAATTTCCAAGTTAACACTAGAACCGCCGGAAATTTTACTCAAGTGTTATAAAAATATTTTACACTAGAATTTTTATTAAAAACTATCTAACTTATTTACTTATTTCTCCGCAGTACATATTTAACTTATTTTAGAAAGAAATGTCTGGTTCGAATCGAAGTATTTTTATTTGGTACCAGTCAAAATGACCGGTACGGCGGTTCTAGTGTTAAAAATTAAAAAAAAATAGCGAAATTCTAATACTGTGAAATAGATATGATGGTTGTATTTTTCAACTTTTGATAATTGATTTTTATGTATTTTTTTGCGCTAAATTCACAAATAATCTTCATTGTTAACCATCACTTAAGGATTTTTCGCAAATCGTAAAATTCAACCTTAAAAAATAGCGAAAATCTAATACTATAAAATAGATGTAAAACTTTTTTTTATAATGATTTATAAATTTTTTTGGCTTATAATGGGTACTCTTATAGCTATACAGTTCAGGAATCTGATGAGGGGCAGGCGATTCATTGACCCTGTGAATATATGTAGCATTCCGTTTTAAAGACGTTTACGGAACTATCTTATACGTAACTTCCACACGTGGAATAAAACAGCAAGGTTTTAAATAACACAATGTTTTACATGTTTAGCTGTAAAAAATGTACAGTATAAGCCAAAAGTTAAACAAATTTATTACGGAAAAAAAGCTTAACGACTATTTTATAGTATCAGATTTTCGCAATGTTTCGACTTTTGAAAAGTTTAAAAATTTGTGATTTCTGAAAATTTCCGATGTGATGGTAATCAGGCTTTTTCCCTATCAGAAAATGAAATATCCCATTTCTCTTTCCCCTTCATATGTTTTTCCCCTATAAGGAAATGGAACATACCTTTTCGCTTTCTCCTAGGGGAAAAGCCTGATCAATTACTGCCTTTTTGTAACTTTTGTCATTTTTTTTCTCCTGAAAATAGCATGAGATCCCATTTCTTTTTCTTTTCAATGTTTTTGTACACATTTTCAACTACTACCTGATATATTTTGTTTTATTCAACTGTGATGCTTTTTTTTAGATAGGACTAATTCAAAAGTCGCAGATTTTGAAACTTTTGAATACTTAACAGATTATATCTGCTAACAGTATCGATATCCCGGTAAAGATCCATATTACTTTGCTTGTCCTAATAATAAACTTTCGTATTCTATAAGAAAAATTTTGGGGTACTTTTGCTTAAATAATATAATGAGTACAAAAACGTAATTTTGATTGTAATTTGTGGCAACATAACAATGAAAATTAACAATGCCCCATGGCACCAAGTAAATTTTACTAAACAGGTAGTGTTATACTAACAGTTTATGACAAAAGAATTTTGGGATATTGTTGCTTTCCAGAGATATAGCAATACAAACATACTGGCATTTCAATTTTCAAAAAAAATGGGATTCATGATCTTGAACTTTACATTTTCTACAGGAAAGAGGACATTTTTTTCAGGGCTTCAAAATTGCACGTTATTTATTAAACTTCAAGATAAAATCAAGCAAATAAAAAAAATACAACTGTCGCACTTTGTCTGATTTTCAAAATAATGGTTCTTAACATTTCCAGAAAAAAAAAGGTCCTATTGTAAAGCAGGTTTCGTACGGGTACTTTAATTTCCTGACTAAGAAATTCTTCTATACCAGTATTTTCTTATCTTATAGAAAATATATCCTTAAATAAGGCGAAATTCCCGCTTTTAAACTAGATTTATTTTTCTATAAATAAATTCTGATATTCGGTTTTGGTCTTGAAAATAACGGTACCGGTACGAACCCTGTAATCTTAGATGCAAACTATTACAAACGCGTTTATATTCTTCCTTAGTTAAATATTATTTAGCAATATTTCAAAATGAAACTGGCCTTTTTTTCTTCTGTACTTAACTGAATTTTAGAAACCACTCTTATTATCAAAAATCTTATTTTCATTCGAATGTGTGATTGTGATTTTTTTTCTAACCATCAGAAAATATGCTACTTGTCTGATGTTGTTAAATAAGCTATAAAACGAGATGAAATGCAAACATGTTTCTAATTGGAGAATAAAAAAAATAAATATATAAGTGAAATTCAACTTAAAATGTTAAATTTTAAATAATTGCATCAGATATTTTAAGTCCCTTTACTTGTATTTTTTCCCCAAAAATGGAAAAACACTCATAAAATAGTTAATGAGATAATTAAACGAAATTGCTTCTAAAAATCTGTTTACAATTTGAGTTACATGTATATATACAAATATAAAAATATTACTTTTTCAGCAATTCAATGATAATTTTAGCAGGTTTTACCACATCTCTCATCTTTATGAACTTTTTCCAATTCAGAAAATTTGATAATTAGCTTTAGTAATCAGTTTTTGACAAAATTTTTAAGAGAGATATTTTTTTATTGTCATTATTCCTATTTATTTATTGGAATTGGTAAAAAAAATATTCATATACCTTAACACTAGAAACGCCGGAAATTTCACCCAAGTTTTATAAAAAAAATTACACCAGAATTTTATTTAAGCATTTGTGTCTTATCTGTTCAACTTATTTTTGTGTGAAATATGTATTGAACTCTTTTTCAAAGAAGTTTCTTATACAAAACGAGTTATATATACTTAGTAGCAGTAAAATTGACTTAATTTGGCGCTTCTAGAGCTGAATAGAAATAACTTGCACCCAGTTGGGGTTTTTTTGACCCAATTACAAAATGTTTTAAATTACTAGTTATTCAAAATTGGTTATAATTGTGTTTACACATTGTTTAACATGCTGAATTTCAATATGTAACTAACGTGTTACCTACTTCCATTGAAATTTTAAAGGCTATAATTGACTTTTAAATGAAACTGATTCTTTATGTTATTGCCAAATTAACCAGAAACATTTATAAAGAACCTTTTCCATCAAAAATGTGCCTTCTAAATTTTTTTATAACCCTTTAACTACGGTTTGAGACAGTGTTGCCTGATAGGCTACTTTTTTTATTCAGAGTCTTGATTGGCACCACTTTTTTGAAATCGTAAAATGCCACTTAATGAAATATTAATTAAGGCGAAAACAAAGTGAAATTTAATGTTTCAAAAAAGTGGTGCCAATCAAGACTCTGAATAAAAAAAGTAGCCTATCAGGCAACACTGGTTTGGGATATACATGTCCCAGTGGATTATGTTTTATTACATTTGTATCACTTTTTGAAAATTATTCTCTGCCACATACTTATACTAATATCTATATATTTTCAAGAGTGATCTTCACAAATAAAAAAATTTCTAAATTGTGGTACTGTTGAACATAATAATAATAGCATCGAATTGTGGCCTAAGTTAATTAATAAGAATTAGATTTAATAAACAAGAATTAACGTTCGAACCCTTGTTCAACATTTAAATGACATTATATTAAACTCTTAATAGAGAAAATACATTTTCATTTCCTTACTATTTAAATATGACTATAATAAATGCAATAATTAATTTTTTTAAGTTATTTATTTTTTATAATGCTCTTTTTTTGCAGCTTTGATCATGGCATTGTTCATTTGCCAACCTTATTCAATGTAATGGGAATAAATTTTGATTTAAAAATTTAAAACATAACTTTCCTCTAATTTGTTGTTTACATGTCAAGCTGAAACATACTGCAGGATGAAATTTAATTAAAAGTTACTTTTAAAATACGAATACTTACAGTATCTATTACTCGATCACTAGTTTTAGTTTTGTAATCTTTAATTATTGGCCCAAATTAATTGTTAAAACTAAAAGTGTTTTTTATATAAAGATTTTAAGAGTAATATGTCAGAAGTAAGTATATTTAATCATTAAATCTTAATATAATTTCAGAAACATGAAGGAAGTATTTCACATTTCTGTGCTAAAATTTATAACATGAAAGCCGTCAAAATTTAAAAATACGAAAACTTTATAAAATTATATGTTATTTGTAAGAAGAGAATTTTATAAATTAATGTTTACTGTCAAATGCTTCTATTATTGATAATAAAGACATTGTTATATGGTAACAAAGTAAAATGGTCTTCATTGGCGACAAAAATGTTATAAATGAATTTTTGTTCAAAACCTCTGGGGAAAATCAATATGGTAGTCGCACTTAAAAGAATCATACTTTTCCAAATCTTTATCAGAATATGAAAGAAAATGTAAAAAAAAATGTAATGAGAGATTTATTTGAATATTTTAAAAACTGCGTTATATTTGTACCAATTTTTGAAAATTATTATCTGCCACACACTTATACTAGGGTATATATGGGTGAATATCACAAAATATGAGATTTTGAAAACAAAAATTTTGAAAATTTAAATCTTTTCACGGATACTGATTTTTTTTTAAATGTTGGTTGAACAGCTGATATAAAGGAATTTATATGTAAAATTGTTAAAATTTGAAGGGCTTAAGCTCATTGTTATGTAATTATAATTATGTGTCCTTTTCTTGGCAAATGCATGCCAGGATAATGATAATTTCATTCTAAAACCTTTTTCACATTCTTTTTTTTTTTTTTTTTTAGATTTAACATTTTAATTTTGTTTAAAGGAACATGTTTCCTCTATAGTACCTCAAATTCAGTGTAATGTTCAGGTCTATTTGTAATTTATAGAAGCCAGGAAAATGACATAATAAAAGTCTACTCAATTTTTACAAAACTTTTAAACACATTATTTTCAGCGAAATATCTAAAAGACCTTGCTGGTAGCAATGATTTTACTACTTCTGACTTGAACTATGTCAGGAACAAGAAGAATGACTCTGCAGCGCCATCTTTATGCCTCATAGAAAACTCAAATGAGTAGGCCAATATGATATTCATTTTCAGTGGCAATCATATTTTAATTATGGAAAATTATTTGTAAAATGCAGAACTTGTTACCTTCCACATATATGCGTTATATAAGGTATAATTATTAATTAGAAATTAAAAAAACTAGAAAAAGATATTTGCACATGGTAACAAAAAGCCTTTTACTTTGCACACATTACAGTGTAACATGCCAGGAAAATGACAATCTAAAATTTTAAGTCTTTTAATTGCTTTATTTTTGTGTTATTATGAATATAATACATAGCTGCCAACTTGTACGGATTTTTCCTACCACTAAAATTTAATAGAAAATTTTAGCTAATTGAATCACCGAATATCAAGCAGTTTTACCGTTTTGATAAGTCAAAAATTTCTGTTAAATTTTAGTGGTAAGAAAAATCCGTACAAGTTGGCAGCTGTGATAATATATCTTGAAAATACTTCTAGGAATATTTTTATTAGAATGTAAAAAAGAAAATTACATTATATAACATTAAATAGAAATTTTATTGTGCGGAGTGCAATTTGCGTATTTTGTTATATTAACCCATATTTTCAAGAGTCATCTACCACAAATAAAAGTTTTTGTAAATTATGGTACTATTGAACATAATAATAGGTTTCATTTGTGCCATAGTGCAATTAATAAGAATTAGGGTTATTTTTTATTTTTTACATTTTTATTTATAACGCGTTTCTGTTGAAAGACGACGATCGAATAAGATATAGTCATTTTAAAATAATTTTTGTTTAATAATTTTTTATATGTTCTTAAAAATATTTTAATGATTTTAATATGTTAAAAATCATTAAACAGCTATATTTTTTTCCACTTCTGTAACATTTTTAATGTTACATAGTAGCTTATTTAATTATCGTTTGATAACTTTAATTGATTTTTGAAATTCAAAGAGATAAAAACTAATTTAAAAACTAATTTAAAATTGAATTTAAATAATTATGTATATTCACTAACAATGTATACATATATTTTATATTTTAAGTGCAAATTACATTTCAAAATGACAAAAATTAAAATCACAATTATTTCACTGGCATGCTCTTATTATCGATAATAAAGACACTGTGAAATAGTAGCAAAGTATCATTATCTTAAATGAAGACAAAAATGTTGCAAATTAATTTCTATTCAAAACCTCTTGAGAAACTGAATATGTTGTTTGCACTTAAAAGAATCATACTTTTCTAAATCTTTCTCATAATATGAAAAAAAAAAATCTAAGAAAAATGTTATGAGCTATTTACATATTTGGATACTTTAAAAACTGCGTTAATGCATTTCAGTTAAAGTACGGCGATTGAATGAGATATATTTATTTAAAAATATCTTTTGTTATTTTTGTTTAATAATTATTCATATGTACTTAATAATATTTTATTGCTTTTAATATGTTAAAAATCATTAAACAGCAATAACTTTTTTTCACATCTGTGGCATCTTAAATGTTACGTGGTAACTTGATTAATTATTTTTTGATAATTGTAATTGATTTTTGGACTTCCAATTAGATGAAAATTAATTTAAATATAAATTTAAATAATTATGTTTATTCAATCAGAGTCGGTACAAATAAGAATGTCTTATAAAATTGTATTTTATTCGAAAGAAAACATTTTATCAACTAATTTTTACTGTCAAATGCTTTTATTATTGATAATAAAGAAACTACGAAGTAGAAGCAACGAAAAATGGTCTTAATTGGCGACAAAAATGCTATAAATGAATTTATATTCAAAACCTCTTCAGAATATTAATATGGTAGTTGGACTTAACCCATTAACTGTTGCATTAAATTACGGTTTAAATATTCAGATTGCTTATTGCCACCACTTTTTTGAAAAAGAAAATATTAACATTATTTAAAGTCAGGTAAAATGAGACTAGAATAAAGCCAATAACACTATTTTATAAAAGTGGTGGGAATCAAACAATCTAAATACAACACACAGCCCCTGAAATCACGGGAGCGAGAATTAAGGGGTTAAAAGAATCATATATTTCTAAATCTTTCTCATAATGTGGGAAAAAAATCTAAGAAACATGTAACGAAATCCGTATTTGGATATTTTACAAACTGCGTTAATGCATTTGTGTTAAAGTGCGACGATTGAATGAAATATATTAATTTTAAAATACACTGGTATCAAAAATTAAGGACCAGTCACAAAATGCTATTTTTTTAAGTAAGCGAATACTCAAAAGGAAATAATATAATACAAGTACTTACTATCTCTACTGCACAGCTAGTCCATATAGCATCTCATTCATGTCACACATGGTCACAAGTGTCACGGTCACTACGGTGAAACAAAAAATAGGAAATTCCACACGTCTCGTTATGAGTCTCAAATGATCACTATATATGTGACACCACTGAGACGCCTCTGTGACTGCTGTTTTGTGACGAGTCACTATGTAACTTTACAATGTAGTTACATTGTGACTTTCATGTGACTGTCATTTTTAGATTCAATTTCAAAGTCATCATGAACATTGCATTATGATAAGTCACAAAATAATATCACATTATAGTCACATGGTGTCTTTTCACAAAAGAGCACAATGGTGACTTCACAGTAGTCTCTCTGTCACCTGAAAGTCATCACGTGACTTTAATGTGACATTATTTGGTAACTTATCACAATGCAGCGTTCACGATGACTTTGAAATTGAGTCTACAGATGACAGTCACATGAGAGTCACAATGTAACTACATTGTAAAGTCACATAAAGACTCGTTGCAAAGCAGCAGTCACAGTGACGTCTCAGTGGAGTCACATATAGTGACCATTTGAGACTCGTAATGAGATGTATGGAATTTCCTTTTTTTTTTTTGCTTCACCGTAGTGACTGTGACACTTGTGACCATGTGTGACATGAATGAGATGTTATATGGACTAGCTGTGCTTTAGAGATAGTAATTATTCGAATTATATTATTTCCTTTTGAGTATTCGCGTACTTGAAAAGTAGCATTTCGTGATTGGTCCTTAATTTTGGACTCCAGTGTACTTTTATGTTTAACAATCATTTATATATACTTAATAATATTTTAATGTTTGAAATATATTAAAAATCATTAAATAGCAGTAACTTTTTTTCACATTTGTATAATTTTCAATCTTAGATAGTAACTTGTTTAAACATTGTTTGATAATTGTAATTGATTTTTGGACTTCCAATTAGATGAAAATTCAATATAAATTTAAATAATTATGTTTATTCATTAAGAATCGGTACGAATACTTCATATTTTAATTTCCGCGTAAAAATTTAATAAAATGAAAGCCATCAAAATTTAATTAAAAATAAGAAAGTCTTATAAAATTGTATTTTATTCCAAAGAAAACATCTTATCAATTAATTTTAATGTCAGATTCTTTTATTATCGATAATAAAGAGAATGTGAAATAGTAGCAAATAAAAATGGTCTTAATTGGAGACAAAAATATTATAAATGAATTTCTATTCAAAACCTCTTGAGAAAATGAATATTGTAGGTGCACTTAAAAGTGTCACACTTTTCTAAGTCTTTCTCAGAATATGAAAAAAAAATTGTAAGAAAAATGTAATGAGATACTTATTTGGATATTTTAAAAACTGCGTTAATGCATTTTTGTTAAACTACGGCGATTGTATAAGATAGAAAAAAAAAATTATTTTACAATTATTTTTATGTACTTAATAATATTTTAATGATTTTAATATGTTAAAAATTATGAAACAGCAGTAATTTTTTTTTCACATTTGTATAATTTTCATTGTTAGATAGTAATGTGTTTAAACATTTTCTAATTGGACCATACCTATTCAAAACCTCTTAAGAAAATAGGTACAACATATTTCTCATATCGTTCCTTTCTAAATCATTTCTAAATGTTATTTAAAAAGAAGAAGTAGAAGAATCTTAAAATATATATATATATAGTATTTAGTTTTTATAACCAAACAAATATATAATATTTAGCTTTTAAAGGCTGTGTGTCGTAATTGTAAAAAATTGTCTTTCTAATTGAAGGGGGAAATGCTCAGATTTTTATACATATGCTAAATCAGTGTATCCCTGGAAATAAAAATACATGAAGTTTTAAAATGGACATGACATTTAAAAAAAAAACTTTAAAGCAATGTTAAGAACCTTCCCAATAGTTTCGGCTAAAACCACTTGGCAATTCTCAAGGGATTACAAGAATGAACTGTCAGAGCCCGAATTCCAACCAGATCAAAATGGTGAGAGTGCTTCACTGGTAGCAAAGGACTTTTTAATACATAAACTGATGCAATGGAATTCAAATCTGTGTTTGGTTGAGGGGAGGATACGATAAACGAGTCTGTTCTTGAACTTGAAAAAATTAGGAGTCAAGCCCGTATGCTTACATGATGCAAGAACCAGAGTTCGGGATCTTTCTGTCCAGTCTAAGCCTTGCCAGTTTAAAATCCTTGAAATATGTTAAAAAGTCCATGATTATTACAGCAACGATAAGTTACTGGTATTTAAAATCTTTAAAAGTGGATTTTACACCCGTGAGCCTGTTCTTAAAAATCATACGTTTTTAGATCACTTTGTAAAACATTTTTAGATTTAATAAAATCATAAGACGAAACGGAAATAGATTTTGATCATGCAAAAATCATATTCCCAACATCCAATTATTACGCATCTACTATAAGAGAATCCATAGAAATCCTGTGTAAAAACAATCAAGTAAGTAACGACGCCCTATCATACAATATCCCCAGTTTATGGTTCAATATCCTGAAAATAAATCTTGAAAACCTCAGCAAAGTGATGTATTAAAATTTAAAGTACGGAAGTTAAATACAGTAGAAACTCTTTTATCCGAAACTCTTTAAACCGAAACTCTCGTTTAACCGAAATCCATTTTGAAAGCCTTTTTTTTTTTTAACTATGACATTCCTTGTGTTCAAAATCTCTTTTGAAAGCTTTTTATATTTTTATTTTTTAAACTATCTTATTCCTTGTCTGCAAGCGGTCCTTTCCGAACTACGAGTACATACAAATATTTTCGATCCCCTTTCTAAGAATTCCTTTTAATTTAACTTGAGCTCCCCTAAGCTGCGGAGTGAAACGAAGAAAACGAAAAAAATTAGCAATTCTGAAGCTTTTGAATGTTTTGCAAAAGGTTTGGCATGGCTGGAAAAGCAGAAAGACTGTGATACTGATGAACTAATAATACTAAAAAACTTCGTGATAGAGCTTCAAAGCAAAGGCAATCGAAACTGTGACAAACAAAACATTGTTTCAAACTCGTGTGAAAAGTACTTAATTTTCAAAATTAAAATTAAAGTAATGTATTATTGTTTCCATTTTGCTATTGCTTTATTTTTATTAAGCACTTGTTACGATAATAACAAAATAGCGCATACATTTCTCCTTAATCTTAAGATTGAAGCATTCTCGATTATCCGAAAATTTCAATTTTCCGAAAGAAGGTCGGTCCCAATTACTTCGGATAATCGAGGTTCTACTGTGTTTTCTTCTATCCATGGAAAGTGATGTATGAGAAACAAAATGGTGCCATAAAATAAATGGAGCTGCAATTAATAATAATAATATATATTTCCTCTAATTAAATTGAATCCAAGAAACCGCTACTGCTACTTCTACTTTCATACTCTAGTGATCTAGGATCTCTCATGTTCAAAACAAAGTGACGTATTTGTATAAATAAACAACATTTAGTTATTAAGATATTATCTGATGATGAGCTTGGAAGGCTTGAAAGTACTAAGACGTTTTAAATAAAATGTATATTTTAAACTTGTAACATCTTTTTCATTACTTTAGTCGCCTTTTAAGTAAGATTGTGGGCTTTTTAATGTTCGGATTATATATTTTACGTTTTCAGATCATTTTGTATTTTTTCTATTTATAAAACGCTATCTGGTGAAATTTACATAATTACAAAATTAGTTTTCTACTTGGAGTGAAAGATGTTATAAGTGAAATTCTAATCAAAACGTCTTGAGAAAATAAAAGGACAGATGTTTATAAAAAGTCATATTTTCAAATTTTTCAGTGAATTTGAAAAAGATGATCATAGAACAAATTAATACTTTGTATATTATCACTAATAATGGCACTGTAAATTAATTGCAAGAAATTGTTTTGTTTTTAATTAGTGAGATAAATGTTATGAGTGAATTTCTAATCAATAACTATAGAGAAATCGTATAAAACAGATGCTCGTAAATCTCATATGTTTCCACATCTTTTGCTAAAAAAAAAAAAAAAAAAAAAAAAAAAAAAGTGAGAAAATTTGTATTTTAACTTTGACTATTGCCGCTGATATTCACTAAAAGACACTCTAGCAAAAGCTAGGTTGAAAAAAAAATTGAAACCGGACAAATTTAAAAGAGAAATTGCACAAATTAAAGACACCGAAAAGCGGGACAATAGCTGCAACTTGTACGGATTTTTCATACCACTAAAATTTTCTAGTACATTTTAGCTAATTGAAACACCGAAATTCAAGCAAATTTAACGTTTAAATAATTCAAAATTTTCTATTAAATTTTAGCGGTAAGAAAAATCCGTACAGTACAAGGTGGCAACTATGGGGACGGTAATGTCGGGGGCGATGAAGCTACCGAGTGACTCCTACTGCTTCTAGCTTATTATTAGTCTCTGTCGGCGGTTGAAAGTAGGCAGGTGGGTCAACCGCCGCGGCGAGCGGCCCCTATTCGTCCGCAGCCCTTTATTCTTCTACTTATTCCGACTCTTTTGCGGAAGCAAGGTCCATAGGTCCCCAGCCACGTCCCGAGTAAAAGAAACTCTAGCTAAAGCCAGGTTGAAAAAAAAATAAAAAATTGAAACCGGACACTGAGCGGACACGAATATACTCTTGTGGTTGTAATTAGGTATCATTAAGAGCGCGTTATGAATTCTTAGTTCCATCCAGAGCCTGGTTACCGTTGGGGTAATTTTCGAACGCTATTTTTAAATAGCGATTGCTGCAGAATTTCTGTCATAAACAAGCAGTGGTGGAAAATTGGCGCAGAGGAGGAGCCTATTGAAACCACTAATATTTTATAGTATGCTTCACCTTAATAAAAACGCAGAAATTCTGTCATTAAATATACCGAAAAATAGTACTCAAATTTAGTGGTGTCAATAGGCTCCTCCTCTGCGCCAATTTTCCACCACTGACAAGGCGAATATTAGTATTCGGATATATTGATATAAATGTTTCCCTTGTGGTAATCAGATTCTGGTTCAGCCTATGTAATTTCTCTTTAATAAAATGTTGATATGATTTAGCGGGGAAAATGTATATTTTTATTATATATTTTGGCAAAGTTGTTAAATCGTAACGAATTTCATATTAAATCCCTGTATTGTGTTTACCGATACAGACATTTGAAAAACATAATCAATCACTGTGAAAAAAATTTTCATCAACTGATCCAACTGATAACCTAATACACAATAACCAAGTGCGTAAACAATAACAAGGTGCGCATTCGAGGTGCCTAGAACCACTATCTATACTAATAAAAGATAGTTTTTCTTTGCCTGTCTCTCTCTGTGAGTTTGTGTGTGCAATGGCTAACGAAATCTACGGAACGTACGAGGCTGAAATTTATTATTAAAGACACTGTGAACAGTGATGGAACAGTGTAGCACTAGCGAATCAATGGACACCGCAAAATTTTATAGTATTCTTCGTCACAGTTTAGGACATAATATTTTAGACTTTGCAAGGCGAAGAATATTATTAAAATTTAGTGATGACAATCGCGAAACTGCTGCGCCACTGTTCCACCACTAAATGAACTAAATTGCAAACAAACAATGCACTTGTAACTGGAAAGAAAAATGTTATGCATGAATTTAAATTCTAAACCTTTTGAGAATATAAATGTAACAGATGCTCTTAAAGCAAATTCATACGGGCGTCTACTTTTGAATCCCACAATTTTACAAGCACAAATTTTGCCTTATTTAATTGCAAGCTTCTGCAATTTAAAAGAAGAAGATTTTTTTTAAATACTGGCATCCAAAACTAAGCACCATATCAACCCCATTAAACAAGTAACAGTTTTACCCGAACGTCGCTCGGGCAAAAAAGAGTTTGCTTGCTTCATTACTAAAAGCTTTTGGATACTACTAATTTTTAACTGTAATCTTCACTTTATTAATTGACAGACATTTTTCGAATACATAAGATAAATATTTTGTACGAAAAATTTGGTGTTGTGTCCCTATTTTTAGCTTGGAACAATCAATAAAGAGGATTTGACATATCCTCAAAATGGTGACGATGCAACTGAAACCGGATTCGCACGGGCTGATTATCGCCTAGATAAATTTCCACCAGTAAATTTGAATAGAAATTGTCTTCTTATTTAAAGTGCTTATTTATGCAAAATTTCAGCAATGAATAAGGCAGAGTTATCTATTCGTTTTTACTGCTGGAAGTTCTCTACAGCGGTATATTCGCTACTTCGCTATATACTTCCGTTATATTGTGACAACCTAAATAATCCTCCTATCAACGTTAGTGCATTTGATTGCCACCAGGAAAATCTTCCACCAGTAAATTTGAATAAATATTTTTGACTTATTTAAATACATTATTTATTGAAATTTTATGTCATAAATAAGCAAAAAATGCCCATTCGTGTTTATTGGTGGATGATTTCCGCGGAGTTAATCCGACTACATCGTCTAAAAAAAATAGTGTTGAAAGCTGAGGTTCAAATTATAAAAAATTGAATCCCTTAAATGTGCAACGATGCTGAAATCTAAAAAGTCGATTGCAGAGACGTCAGCTTGATATTTTAAAATTTCAATGTAAACCCCATATTATTACAGCGTCAAGACTATAGACTACAGCGCCTAGAAGATACAGTGTGGAAAACGGCTACAAAATAGTGCTAAAAAATTGAATCCCATAAATCTACAACGATGCTGAATAACAATATGTCGATCGTAGCGGCATCGTAGTGATTTAAAAACGATAGTCATTCTAAAAGAGACTCTTTAACCTATTTCACGTCATTCCTTAACTAAATTAGCTTATAATAGACCAAAATATCTTATATTTATAGTTTCCGACATTTAACATTCTATAATTTTTGAAAACACAGTGTTTATATTGAAAAGAGTTACGAGATGGCGCTCGTATCAGCATATTGCCGCTGAGCATTGTTGGAGATTTATGGGATACAAGTTTTTAGCACTTTTTAAAGCATTATAGGAAAAGCCGTTTTCCACACTGTATCTTCTAGGCGCTGTACTATAGACGAGAAATGATCTTGCAGTTTTAGAAAATATCCTGAAGATGTCGCTGCAATCGACACAATTTTAGTATCCTTTTTCAATTTAGGAATTTAATATTTGAGCAATCTTTAAGTATTACATTTTTTGGGGGGGGGAGGGGGGTTAGCCGATTCCCACACTATTTTTTCCAGACTCTATAATCCGGCCTTGATCTGATGTAAACAAACAACAGCAGCCATCGTGTGACTAACTCCTCAGTTATTTTACTCTCATCCGATAGACGTTACACTATCTGTCTTTTCCGCTTTATTAATAGCATCCTTATTTTTAGTATATTGTGCCCAAAACAAGTGAAATTGTTAAGGATTTAAATCAGATGTTTCTAAATCTATAGCATAATTTGAGAAAAAAAATGTGAACAAAAATTAATAAGATATTTGCTATCTTAGTTCATTTTTGCTACATAACGATGATCGAAAGAGATATATTAATGTTGAAAACATTATTCTTTTTTTCAGTTTAATAAGTAATTAAGAATCCTAATAGCAGTTTAATGATTTTCACAAGTTTAATATAATTAAATAAGGTTATTACCCTCAGGTGATTTGAATATCACTTTTTTTTTTGTAAATTAATAGTTATCATGGTTAAACACAGAATTTCTTCATTGAATAAAGCAAACGTTATTTTACGAAAACTCATGTATTAAGATCTCCTGAAGTGAACGTACCCTGTTAAACCGCTTTTTCTTTTATATAGCTAGTATTTTTTACTTGAAGTTGTCTGTTTATTAATTTTAATTGTAAACTTAGTCTCATTTAATCGCAAATTTTTGTCATTGAAAAGCAAATATTTTTATTCGGAAACAGTGGTATTCAAAATTGGGAAAGCTTGACAGCAATGGACTTACATTAACTTAGGTTTCTTAAACGACTCCTAGTAGCAGGGCTTCCAATAGCGACTTTCATTCTGTCATTTTCCCTTTTCTTTTCTTTCTTCCACCCCTTTTTTTTCTTTTGATATTTTGACCAACAATATTTACAAAAAATAATTGTTATGTTATATTTCTGTTGATCTCCGAGGTAGATTATTATTGATGAAAAAAAAAAATTATTTTATCTGTTATGTTTTTCTTACATTTTCTCTTTTAGTTTTATTTTTTAATTTACTTGTTTCATTTTATTATTTGATTCATTTTTTTATTTTCATTTTTTGTTTCTGTTTATTTCCTTTAATCTTTTGTTTTCTGTTAATTTATTTTTATAATTTTTGACAACACTTTCCTCTCTTGCATGTGCTGCTCTGTGATTGGGGTTTACCTTTCAGCAAGCGCCACCTATGCATTCGTTGTAAGCTTTCCTCTCTGCCCTAACTGCTCATGTGTGTCCTTGTCCCCTTAGGGAAACGTGTTTACTTTGGCTGATGATGGGGCTATTAAAATTTCCAACCCGAAATGCGTCCTGTGTGTTCTTCTGTTTTAAACTGAACAATGCTAAGTTTTATTATTTAATTGTAGATTATTATTGTTTAAAATTAAAAAACTAAATCAATGCACAAAGTTTCAAAACTAAAAAACTAAATCAAAGTACAAAGTTTCAAAACTAAATGCAATCGCCAGACTAAAGGTGCTAGTCACCACAATTTTATACCATTTGAAAGACTCTTTATTCATTGTGTGACGATGTAATAGGGATCCTTTTATTCGTTGGAGCTCTGATGCTTAATTAATTAATAGTCCTTCTTTAATTAATTAACTATCACAAAAAATCCTCAAGGTAATCGACAAAACTAAAATTGCAGAGCTGCCATGTTCTACGCCTTTTTCTCCCCATTATTTTTAAAAAAATAAATTCTTCTTATTTAATCATCGAAAACATAAGTTTAAATAAGACAATTTTTTCATATCAAAAATAGTGGTAGGACAAAAGCGTAAGTGTTGGCAGCTATGGAAGTGGTTTTTTGTCGTTTTAGGTGTAAAATGTCAAATATAAATGTATTAAATTTTAGTTAAATACTAATCCAGCTCAAGAATTTTGAACGAAATATTTTCATTTCTCAGTCAAATAACAATAATAATGATAAATAAAATCAAGCAGAATATCTGATAAAATGGTATTTTATTCCATAAAAATCCTTTATTGATTGTTTTTAGAATCAAGCACTTTCTTTTATTATCTCGCTAAAAACACTATGAATTAATTGCAAACAAAAATTATCTTTTTAATTGGAGATAAATGTTTTATTATTAATCTTCTGTTCAAAACGTCTTTAATAAATAAATACAACAGATTTTCTTAATTCAAATTTTTCTAAATATTTAGCAGAACTTGAGAAAAAAAAGTGAAAATCTCGTAAAAATTGAATGATATACAATTTTAATTAATTTTTCAACTACTTTTCAGGAGTGAAATTACGCTTGAAATTATTAAATATTAAAGACGTGAATTATCACTTTGCTAACAATCAAAGTGTAAATTTAATTTCACTGCTGAAAAGTAGTTGAAAAAAAAAATTAAAATTGTATATTCACCGATGCTGGGTTCATTCGCGTCTCATGTTACGCCGCAAGATTGTCTGTGCATGAAGGCTTTTCCATCTAATAGCTACTGTAGCAGTCTTATCGAATTATGGGAGTGAGAGATGCCAAGCTGGGCATCGTCCTTGTGGCTTAATGATAGAGCACTGGAGCGCTATTCCAGGGGTCCGGGTTCGATTTCCGGTTTGGACATTTTTCACTCTGTTGGTTTACGCTTTGTTAGCAAAGTGCTAATTCACGTTTTTAATATTGAATGATATATTTATTTTGCTATTTTAAGAACTATGTTAATATATTATCGTTAAAAAACGATGATGAATGAGCTATGCTCATTCTAAAGTATTATCTTTTTTGGAGTAATAATCACTTAACCCCTTGGGGACGTGCGACACGTATACGTGCCGGAAATAGGCCTAAGGATCCTCGTTTATCCTCACCAGTAAAATTTTACTGTAAAATTTGCCTTATTTAATCCGAGCATTTTCTCGATTTCAATAGGCACAAACTTCTGTTTTTTAAAACCGGTAGCAAAGTAATAAACACTTCGTAAAAGGCTCCCGTCGCGAAGGGGTTAAAAGCAATTAACGGCATTTTACTAATTATCGTGTATTAAAGGTAATGAAGCATTTTTTTTTTTAAGTCCGTAATATTTTTAGCGCAAATTGTCAGTTTATTAATTTTAATGCCTTTGTAAAGTTCCAAATCTTTAAATCCTAACTTAAATAAATAATTATTAACCTAAGTAGGAGAAACGCGCTATAAAATATAATACATAAGATGTATATGTTAAAAACATATAAACTTGCTTAATGGTACACATAGAAAAAAACTTTTATATGAACTTGTACGATAATCCTAAAGGCGACTGCAGAAACAGTTCGAAGCTTTGATGTTATGCTTGATCATTAATTTTATTTGTACAAATTCATATAAACGTTCTAGTTTATGTATGTCATTGAGCAAATTTATGTGTTTTTAACGCATAAATTTTATTTATAAATAATTTTGTTTATTCATAAGCAAAATCTTTATAAACATTTTATTTACCTCAAATTATATAACATTGTAAATTAATTTTGTAAATAAATATTTATTTGGCAAATCTTTTAAATGTTTATCTCTTAAGCATATAAAACAAACTTTATAATTTTTAATATTTCAAGACAAAAATCATAAACTGTCAAAATTTTCATGCTGTAGGCAATTGGATTGATTAAACGTACCTCAACTATTTTGCGGAAATCGATTACATATGTTGCAAATTGATCACGTGCGGAACACATGTTCATAACACATACAGGATACATATACAAAGAGTGATATTGTTCCCGATAGTGGGCACATTGAGGATATTTAATTTGAGTTTCTCATTAAAATAAACTAGGTTTTTCTTACATGTAGTTGTTTTATTAGTAAATGTGCGTATGTTTTGTAATGCCGCACTTCTGCATGCAATTAGTTTCGCACTGAAATTGACGAAGAGATAAAATGTGTACATTTCAAGGTTTCTAATATAGTCATTTTTAGATGTAACACAACATTTTATACTAGATGAAGGATACACTAGAACTTCGTAATAGATATTTTCCCTTATTTTGTACCTTTTACCATAGATAAGCTAACTCCGTACGAGATTAATTTAAAAGTTATTTATATGATTGATATAATTTAAATAATGAAGTAATTGAGGTACGTGTATCCAATCCAATTTTCTACAACATAAAATTTTTAATTTATGAATTTTGTTTTGAAATATTAAAAATCATAATGTTTATTTTTTGGTTTAATAGAAAAATATTTAGGAGTTATTCTAAATCGATATTTGTTTAAAAAAATATTTACAATGTACTTTAATTTCGGAAAATTAAAATGTTTATATAGATTTGCTTATGAATAAATATAATTATTCATACTTATATCCAGGGCCTGATTACCAACGGGGCACACTTACACCAAGAAATTTTAAAAGAAATGTTAGCCTTATCTAAACGCCGTATTGATGTAAAATTTCTGCCATGAATGAGGCAAAATTTTCTGTTTCTTTTTACTGGTAGGAATCTGCTCCGTTGGTAATCAGGCGCTGCTTATATCACGAGGGGTCACTTCCAGGTATCTTACCGTGTAGTGCATACTCGTTTTATTATACATAGCCACTTTTCGATCATGCCTGTATCAAACGTGTTCTGCCAGTTCTTTACATTGGTATCAAGAACATGAAGAGACGCTCAAAGACACCTATTTCGGTAGCTGTAAATGAAAAAAAAATGTTGTTTGAAAAAGATGTAGGAATTTTATTATGGTGTGTTATTCCCTCGAACAGCTAAA
The DNA here is from genome assembly GCA_963932465.1 of Maratus speciosus. Taxonomy (NCBI): domain Eukaryota; kingdom Metazoa; phylum Arthropoda; class Arachnida; order Araneae; family Salticidae; genus Maratus; species Maratus speciosus. The sequence continues at coordinate 285,233,946 of OZ010789.1, read as the reverse complement.
ATTGTTCCGCACCTGTTACCCATAAATGCAATGTGGTTGCCGATGAGACTTTGAGGAATTCTGTCAATAAGTGCAACCTCCAATTCTCCGACAGTCAACACAGGCATTTGTCTCACTTCAATGCGTTATCCGGCGCTGTTACACATGTCGTCGATTGGGTATAAGTCTGGAGCGCATGCTAGTCACTATAAATGCTGTTTTGTTTTCGTTTCAAGCATGTTTCTGCAGAAATTGAGCTGTATGAAGTCTGAAAATATCACGCATTAAAATAAAGCAATCGCCAATGGGTTCAGCGTATGATATGATCGACCTGCGTATCTTGTATTGATACATTTAACCCCTTAACGGTCGCATTAAATAACGGTTTAAAAATTCAAATTGATTATTCGCAACACTTTTTGAAAAAGAAATATTCACCTTACTTAATGAGAGGTAAAATGATACCATAATAAAGCCAATTACACGATTTTATAAAACTGGTGGGAATCAAACAATCTGAATAAAAGACACAGCCCGTGAATATCACGGAAGCGAGAATTAAAGGGTTAAATTATCCAAGTGCCATTTTGTATAATATGTGGGCCTGCAGATACACCTGTGCTGATTACACTCCACACCCCCAATCCACCTCGTAGGTATCATGATCCTTCATGTACGAATGTGCGATTATTTTGAGAGCCCCCCCTTCTTTCCATACCGGAACAGATTGGGTGTCACACTCCAGTCTGGATCGGCTCTCGTCAGTGAAAAGCAATTGCCTCCAATGACTTTGCGCCTAGTATCGAAGTTCAAAAATCTTAAACCTTCGGAATGTACGGCGGCGCCTTAAGGTCAAAAGAATACACATCATTAACCTACCTGGATAGATTTCACCCGATGATGCAGTCGGCCTATTCGGTTGGTTGATTTTCGACGGCCGATTATCTACACTAGGGATATAGGCCCGAGGGTGGAGTGCCCTTCGTGTGGGTATTTCTAAGGGAACCTAACACGTATTTACGTATGGAAATCCATGGCTCGAAGAAAACCACGAAAACTCCGAACGATTAGGCCGACGGGCGAGACCTATTCGGACTGTTTGCACTGACACCCACCGTCCTGTTATCAAAAGAAACTGTTTTGGAGGATAAAACTGAGCGTGTTCTGCTCCGAAAAGCTGTTAACATCATATAGCGGTCAATAGTTGCTGATGTATACGGACTAGACCTTTTAACATCTCGGGGACGAGCGACACGTATACGTGCCGCATGAAACGCTCAGAATCCTTGTTTTTTCTCACCAGTAAAATTTTACTGTAAAATTTGCCTTATTTAATCAGCGCATTTTCTCGATTCAAGAAGACACAAATTTCTGTTTTTAAAAAACGATGACAAAAGCTTAAAAATTTTGTAAAAAGCTCCCGTCGCGAAGGCGTTAATTCCACATTCCTGACATGGCACTTCTTCCCATCCAACAGATTCTGATACACTTTTTTGTGTTTATCTGGATTAAAGTTTCCTGTTAAACTGGCATTCCATTAATTCCGGTAACGTTGTAGCGACATTTTAAAATCGTCTGTACTGGAAAAATCTCATACCCTTCTCGTTCGTTTTTTTTTTTAAATTCAAAATTCCGATTCACAGAAAGTATTTTTTTTTTATTGCTAAAAATTAATATATGTTCTAGCCTCAATTCGCAAATGCAAAATATTTTCGTCAGACTATAGGTTTTTGCTTGATCTACTGGTGCTTGTGCATGTAATGTCCCATACACTGATCTCTATTTTTTCCAGCAATGCGCCCAAGTTTTAAATAAAAAGAATTAGTCTGGTACTATATTTATCAAATACTATAACTGGATAAATCAGAACTATCATCTGGTAACTGAAACACATTGAGTTTACTGATCTCGGACTCACTATCTAAATTCATCATAACAGATATTTTGTCTTTCTGGAATAACTAACGAAATCCGACTTTACTAAAAATACAAACAACAAAAGTAGGACCTAAAAATAAAATAGTAGGACTTAAATATAACGTAGTAGGGCTATAATTGAACCATTTCTTAACAATATTCAGAAATACTAAAAATACCGAAAACAATCGCTGAAAATAACGCGAAATCACTTTCAAAGATACAATTATTCTCTTCCTTGCGCAGCATGGGACATCGACCATTAGCCCCTTGGGGACGAGCGACACGTATACGTGCCGGAAATAGGCCTAAGGATCCTCGTTTATCCTCACCAGTAAAATTTTACTGTAAAATTTGCGTTATTTAATCCGAGCATTTTCCCGATTTGAAAAGGAACAAACCTCTGTTTTTTAAAACCGGTAGCAAAGTAATAAACATTTCGTAAAAGGCTCCCGTCGCGAAGGGGTTAGAGCATAAAAAAGTTATAACACGTTGACTGCCACGCTACGAGTATACTCGTAACTTTAATATTCGTGGCTTTAATTTATTACTTTCTCACCATTATTTTAACCCCTTGAGGGGCAAGCAATTACGTTTATGAAACGCTCAATTCCCACCGGAATCTTTGGAAAATTCTATTTCAAAATAAGTAAAAGCAATTATACGGCTTTTTTCCACCAAAGTTAGAAAAGTAAAACTTTATTAATCGTAGGTGGTATATAATATATACCAGTGCCCCTCAAAGGGTTAAAAAAATGCCTTATTCATTGGCAGAAATTTCGCTCTATTAGTAAAGCGAAATTTACCTTTCAGAATTTGTGGTGGCAAACGACTATCGAGAAGAAATTTGAAAATTCTTACTTTTTGCGGCAGTGAACGTGTTAAATGTATGACATGTGGGGCCGATTAAGAAGGAATTTAGTAATTGTGTTTTACGAATAAGATAGTGAAAGAAACTACTGTGAATTCACAATTTCACAACATATATTTCTTTCTCTTATTTGACAGTATGAATGTTTATCCAGTACATATGAAGTTATCCTTTACCGCTTTCTGCTGCACTATAGCCAATGTTGTGTCGTTTCACGAAATTTATAAGTAGACTGATTTACATAATTCCGCTAAATCATATGTTCTTCTGTTTTTTAGTTGTGTGCTAAAATTATCAATAAATGAAAATGTGATTAATAGGAATATGACAAAAAAATTGATAGCTTTAGAAAAAACTATTTAAAATATTTATATTAAAGTTTGAGAGCATACCTGTTTAGCAGCCAAGTGCAGCGATTTGTTGTCATCACTATTTTCGAATAGTAATCTTTGCATTGTTTAATTGTAGATTCCTGCGATTAAATTAAGCGAAGATTATTATTCATAAATAGTGATTACAAAAAACTCAGTAGTTGATAGGTATGCATATCTGCAGCTACAACATTGAAAAATTACAAAAAAATGTTTTTGTGTAGTGTAAAAATTTGGGGTAAATTTGATAATTCCCATTTCTTTTATATTCTTTATCATATATATATGTACTTAATTCTTTCACTTTATTCTTTTCCGTCCATTTGTGGCCAATTACGTTGAAATTTTAAAATTATCAAAATTTGTACATGCTATAAAAAACATTTTCCCTTAAAAGCATCATTATTTTTAAAGTAAAAAAACAATACAAACGTTTTAAATATTAGTAATATGTGAAATGACCACACACTAAATGTTTAAACATGTGTTTTATGAAAAATAAAGAAAATTTATTGATAACAATTTCTAATTAAAAAAAAACTAAAATAAATAAAAACTAAATAATCAAACTAAAATAATAAATAATAAAAATACCTGTTCTCGGTGAGTTTTTTTTAATTCTTTCTTGATCTATTCGTTTATATTTTCTTTCTTTTCTTTACTTTTTTGGCCATTTACCATCAAATCAAAATTATGAATAAAATGGAGATGCGATTAACAACATTATTTCTAAAAAGCATCGTTATGTCTGGAGAATTAAAAAGGCTATTAAAACTATTTTGGTAAGGTATCTGCTGCTATGAACATTGAACTTTTTTAAAGAAATGTTTTTAAATAACATATAATATATATATATTCGGTTAAAATTTACCGGTAATTACGGTACATATACGATTGATTGAAATATATGACACATATGTTGCGAAACAAGGTTTTAAAAAAAGCAAAGTAAAATACAAAAAGAACTATACAAAACAAAATAAATCACTTGCGTTTACTCACAATATAGAATCCCAAATAAAAACGGATCTGAAATCTATCAATCATGATAGAAAGTTTGAAATTTACTCTCGATACATTAATCAATTTTTGTCGGAAATACAAAGAAAAAAAATTGTTCAGAAAAAAAATAGTTCGTAAACTTGTAATTTCAGATAAGATTAAATTTTGATATATGTTTTATATATATTTTAGTTTTTATAAAGAAAAAAACTGAGTTCTCCGTATGGGAACCCAGGGACCGAAGAGGTTAAACTTATTTCATAAAGAATTTTCTGTTTTAAACCAACATATATTCATTTGGTACGGACCAAAATGGCCCTTCATCGTCATTTTAATGTTAAAAGATTATTCTTATAAAAACACATAAGGGGTCTTAGGACTCATTTTGGAAAAAATAAAGAGAAAAGACCATTTTCAACATTTAATATTTTAAAATGTATGTGATTGTAAAACACGATTTTTATTGGGATGAAAGATATTAGTATATATTCATTCATTTCATGTATTTAAAAAATTGCAAGATGCATAATTAGTATTTATATGGGGCTCAAAATTGTCAGACATTTGTCGAGCAGAAAAGTGGTATAACAGCTTACGCGCAGTATTACAAAATAAATTTTACAACTAGAATGAATTTTTTAAGCCTAATTATACTTCAGATTGTAATAATTACCATGAACTTAAATAAATTTGCATTTAAAGCGTTTTTATTAGTCCAAGAGCTGTTAAACATTTTAGGGAAGGTATTTGAGACACCCTGAAAATTTGTGCAACACTTCTTTTGTAATGCCTGAATACAAAATCGAATGTCTGGCTGAAGGATCGTGGCCCAAAACCTGTGCCAGACAAAAAATGGCACTTGACATGTGTCTGGCACAGTTTTTGTGCCGACTAAAGTGTCTGTCATTTTCAAAATATTTTTTTATAAGCATAAATATTATTGTGTCTCAATCTCAGCGTGCCTCAAATACCTTTTTTGGGTAGTCAAAAAATGGCACTTGACACGTGTCTGGCACAGGTTTTGGGCCGACTAAAGTGTCTGTCATTTTCAAAATATATTTTTCTAAGTATAAATATTATTCTGTTTCAATCTCAGTGTGCCTCAAATACTTTTTTTGGGTAGTGTCAAAAAATGGCACTTGACACGTGTCTGGCGCAGGTTTTGGGCCACGATCCTTCAGCCAGACATTCGATTTTGTATTCAGGCATTACAAAAGAAGTGCTGCACAAATTTTCAGGGTGCCTCAAATACCTACTCAAAAATGTTCAACAGCTCTCCTACTATATATTTTTAATAGAAAGTTTTATTTAGCTAATGCAAAATTTAGAAAATTTCAGCAGTATAATCATCTAAAAAATCTTTTTTGAAGAATAAAAATAAAATTTTAGGTTCGGTCTTTACAGACTAACATGAAACACATAGCTGCTTACATCTTACACTTTTTTGTACCACAAACATTTAATAGAAATGATTGCCTTATTTAATCGGCAGATTACTACGATTTAAGAAGGTAAAATTTACTAGTAAATATTTGTAGTAAAAAAAAGAGTAAGTTATTGACAGCTATGGAAACACATATTTACAAAATTTCATGAAATAATATTCAGAAGTTTTTGAGATATCTTGCGCGTTATGCCCAAAAACGTCATTTGGCGAAAATTGACTTGAAAATTTCGGAAAACGCTACTTCAGCTGTTGAGCGGGTATAATTGTAAGAGCCATAACTTCTGTCCTAATGAGAATTTCAAGGAAACTATTATATCAAAATGTTCAGAAAAGATAGGACTTTAACATCTGAAAAAAAAAAAATTCGAAAATTTTGTAGCTTTAAAGTCCTGAGAGCCCTTAAAGATTTTCAGATTTTAGATATTTCTGAATTCTTAATTCATTACTTTCAGGCTGTTACTCGAATTTGTATTTTTATTTGTTTTTCCATGATTGTAATGGATTGGATTCTAATATAAACTCACTTTAACTTTTTTTTTAAGATGAATGAAACAGATCATCACAGTGCATCAAAATCAATCAATCATCCAAAATTTCCAATATGTTAACCATTTGACGTCAACTGTCGGCAAATAGCCGCCCAAACATTATATACATTATTCTAATTTTAAATTCTGTTGCACCACTATATTTTAAAAGTACATTTTTTCTTAAATTTCTCTTGAACATGTGAAAGTGCAAGGAAAAACGTCCCTAAGAAAAGTGGCACCAACCGAATAAATTCGTGTGAGAGTTTCCCGTGCTGGAGCAGTACTTTGATCTCAAAGAGTTATCAAAATCCCATAATATTGTGCATCTGTACTTTAAATTACAACTCCTACCAAAACTTGGAAACGCAAGCTGTTCTTTTTCTCCTTTCGACAGTAAACAGGAAGAATGAAAATCCCGTTGTCTTTGTTTGAATTTTTCAATGAAATTTGAACATTTTTCCCGTTTAAGCACACTCACGGCCACCTTCAGCGGCAGACGAGAAAACCCATGTTTGATTCTCCGGCCTCAGAACGGAGTTCATGACGTCCGATCACGTGATTTCCCCCCGAAAGTGATTAGGCAGTGTGATATATTATATCCCACCTAATTTTAATCAAGATTAGTACCAGAAACTTTTAATTAAATTTCACTTTTATAACTTTTGTGGGGAAAAAAAAAATAAAAAAATTACTTTTCCTTTTTTGAAATAATTTTTTTCGAAAATTCCGGTGTGAATTCCGCATTACAGAAACAAAGTTACTTGTCCCTGAAAGGGTAAACGCCGACGAAATCGGCAGAGAAGGCTCTTGTTAGTTTCACCCCTGGCGATAGCGGCTTTTTCTTCCACGATTGCGTGATCTGACGTAATGAACTTCGTCGTATGTCCCCCCCCCCAAAAAAAAGCTTTTCAGACCGGTACTAAAGTTCGCCGTAGCATAGACTTCTGAATTCTATGGCTATGCTTTGACTCAAAAGTGGTGGCTGTCGCAGATGGATTTTTCAAGCGTTTGTACGATCAAATAAATTTCCACACTGGCCTTAGGCGTTTATCCTGGCCCATAGCTGATCCTCAGGGTGGGCGCCTACCCTATCCTTGCATTTTGATACGAATAGTTTGTAAAAGCATTTTTCGCCATTTTTAATCACAAAAAAGAAGGTGAAAAATACTTCTAGAAAATACTGATTTTCAAATTCAAGTGACAGTACAAAGGAGGAAAAAGCCCATTAACTACAGCTGTCAGTTTTGAGCCAGCTGGTATATCTAGTATTCAGGGGGCTATGGGTTGAGGCTGTACAGCAACAGCGTACAGGTTAATATATTAACTTAATATTTAAAAAAAAACAACTGCATGGAAATTTTAAAAGCCATTTTATGTGTATGTCGCTTAAGTAATATTAACCTCTTTAGTACGTCACGAACAAAGCGCAAAAAATAAGGCTCGTTTGTTTTACTTTTGAATAACGCTATTTCCAAATTGTAAACTTCACTTATTTAATCGCAGAATTTATGTCTCTATGAAAGCCTAGCAACAATATTTGGAATTAATTGAACTCTACTTCAGGAACAATAAGTATAATGCGTATTTTTAATGTATTGTACGTAAGCGTAGTCAAAGGATTAATGTTTATTATCATACATCCTTAACTTTTGATATTTGGAAGTTTGAGGTTTGTATTTTTGTTGTAGGTTGAGAGGGTTGTTTACATTCAAAGACATCAACATAGCTGCCAAATCTTAGGCTTTTTTATGACACAAAATTTTTATATTAAATTTTATCTTTTTAAACCGCCGTATACTGCCTGTTGAATAAGGCAAAAATTGTTATTAAATTTTTGTGTTACAAAAAAGTGGTAAAGTTTGACGCTATGCATCAAACTGAGCATTTATACGTAATATAATGCGAAAAGTATTCTTTTTGTTAACCCTGAAATGCATAATGATGCATATCTGCATCACTTTTTATTTAACTCATAGCAACCACTATATTTATATAGAAATATTAATTCTGTGAAAAGTACAAATATATTACTACATAAATTTAAAAATATACCTTAAATTTTCTGGTGTTTAATATATAATATAAGAATAAAAAATAGAATTCTAAAATAGTAATTGCATTTAATAGTCCAGTCAAATTGTCAAAAATAGATGCAAATATTCTGCTAGAAGATTTTATGTTTTTAAACTGTTTATGGGGATGCTAATAACAGGAATTAATTGTTTCCCAACAAAATATCTCGAGGCTAAACTTTGTGGAGCCAAAAAACCACGAAATTTTCGGACTGTTTTCAGTTTTTTGCCTATAACTCGAAAATTATAAAATTTTTGTGTACCATACTCAACTACAAAAAGAAAGAGCATTAAATTCTCTACAAATTTCATTGTAATAGTCTTTTTCTAAATCCATTATTAAGCGCGCTACAGCTTCCTGAAAATGATACTTTTTTTCTAACTTTGTGAAAAAATCGCAAATACCAACATTTGACACCATTTTTATTTCTTTTATCCTCTTTAATGTAACTTTTTATATTACAAGTATTTGCATGATAGTAATAATGATTAATTACAATGGTAAAACCGTAAAAAATTGACAACATTGTAATTTTTTTTTGTATTTACAACTTAAGGTGAGAACAATAATAGTAGGTATTATGAATGTAGGTAGCATGAATGTAAGTAAAAAAATACTTACAGTAACATCTTTAATGGATTTAGTAACGTCTGGAGCGCTTGCGGGTTGATGAGTTTGGTTCGTCAACCTCAGCTTGAGAAGCAAAGGAGCAGGCTGCATGATCTTCAACAGCTTTGAACTGCTTTGAGCTTGTTGCGACATCATCATCCTGGCTGCGAAAGTCATCGACGTTGCTGGTTTGGTCGATGGTTTCCCAGGTATCAGCTTCATAATCCTCTTCTTCTGCATAAATAATATCATCCACATTTTCACAATTGACCCCGTTACAGTTTTTGCAAATTGCCGAGCATTTGAGTCCTGATTTTTGGCAAGAGCATGCCTTGGTGCACCCTTTTTTACACCTACATGAGACAACAAAACATGCAGCAAGGATTCAGGTGCTGGGTTTTGGTACATTTGAACTGGCTGAAAAAGACCGTCAGACCTGCGAACCCACCCCCATTCTTCAGGGGGCATGTTGTTTCCTAGCCAAGCTTGTACCTGATGATAACATCTTAGGAAATGATGCTGCGCAGCCTCTTGCGTCGGTGGCAGCCTTGCAAGATGAACTTTGCTTTTTGTGGCTGATTTAGCAAATAACTGGAACCTCAAACTGTTCAATGTCTGCGTGGTATCTACGCATCCACTGTATAGTGCAATAAGGAATTTTTCTCCAGCCTTGATGATTTCTTGACGGGTAGACTCTGGTTTATTAAAAATACATGATACTTCCTCAAGCTGCTTATGTTTTTTTAAAGTGTTACAAAACTTTGACTTTCCTTGCCCAAAAAGAGCAGATGTTGTATCGCATCCACTGATTGCATGAGTGAAAAGAACATTGTTGTGATTGTATTTGTAAGAATTGGTTGAAAACCACTTTGTTTCGATGCTTCCTCTTCCTGGTTTTTGGAAAAACAGATTTTTGTGTTGATATCCCAAGCTTGTCACGATCGCGAGAATATCAATATCCTCTCCGACAATTACGATACTTTCAAAGGCTTTGGCTCTTGAAATGGCTAAGGTAACAATCATGACATCAGCGTCTTCTTCTGCCTGGTCAACTTGAATTCTGTTATTTTGAAGCTCTGTTTTATGCAGTGAAATGAAGCGGTTCTTGTTTCTGTCATTGGCTGGAAATTTGTCTTGAGGCACTGTGCTTAACATTTCTGCTGCAACTATGACTTCAGTAGAAGTGTGCATTCTAGATCGACGTGCTCTTTCTGCACTTTTCGTTCCATTCTGTTCTCCCTCAGATGGATATCCATCGAACACAACTGCGACCTGTGATCCAAAATTTTTCTGAATGTAAGAAATATAACTTTTAACAATAAATTTGAAGGAAACATTTCGAGGCCAAGTTGCTTTGTGAAGAAGGTACCCTCCGTCAACAACAAAAAACTTATCTTTTCCGATAAGATCCAGATTGTCTAATGGGATAAAAGCACTGTAAAATGAAGATTTTGTGCCCTTTCTCATCCCTTCGTCGGAGAATAAAGATATCGGATAGGGAGCAAGTTCATAAGTTAGTAGATTCTGCACGTCTTCATCACTCTGCTTCATTAAACAAAACCCTTTGGAATAGAGTCAATGGATGGACAGAAGTAATTGTAACGTTTCCTAATCTTAAACTACTGACAACAGAAGCTAAAGGTACTACCTTATCCTTTTTCTTGAATTTCACACTCTTGAAATTTTCGCCAACAATTCTTCTGACTCCTGCCTGTCCTACTTCTCCAACCAAATAGCAGTTAACGTTAGTCTTTCCAACAATTCCACTACTGATGGACATTATGTAATCATTTTTGGGGAAAGGATGATGCACTAGCAACCAATCTCGCAGCTTTTTTGAATCATTACTGTCTCTATCAATGCGGGAACTTCTGGCATCCACATGCTGTTCAGAAACTTCAAAGCCTGCTTCACAGTATGTCTCTATATCATCGCATATGTTTTGCATATGAATCATTCCCAGAGTCCATCTTGCTAACACGCTGTCTGTCATTTCTCGTCCATGCGTTAATCCTCCAGTGTTCTTCATAGTTTTCATTAATGTTTGTTCAATCGCCTTATCAGTCCAAGTCCCAGACCAATTCTTATCTGATCGCCGTATGGTGAAATAGCCTTCAGCTGTGAACTTTCGGTATTCGGAAGGATCCTGTGTTTCTTCCAGCTTCAGCATGTCTTGCAAGTACAGATGTTCACACTTGGCATATAAGAAATGTCCCGCAGCATGGAAGTAGGGAAGCATTTTTTGCACAGTTCTCAGGTGGAGGTCCCAGTTTCCTGTTCGTTCCGCTTCGATAAACTGTTTAATGACTGTGACCATCTTTAGATATACAATCCATAACTTCGCTGTGGGGCCTTTATTCTCTAGTAAAGTTACAGCTTTTCCATATTTTTTTACAGCTTCTTGAACGTAATAAATGGTGTCCTGGTGTGTCGATTGATCCCTGCATGTTATCATGTCTTCCATAGCAGCTCGTGCGTCTTCTGTCAGTTGAGTGTGATCCCACACTAGGCCAGACAAAACAAGATGAGATAACAGGTGTGCTCGTATAGCCCTATCATATGCATGGCCAGACATTATTTTGTCTACACTATTCTCAGCATAAATTGTGCTGAACAAATCTTTCAGGCCGCTTCCAGCCATGATAAAACCAACTGATCCCATGAAAGACATGAGGAGATGAAAACCTCCAAGCCTCTCTGTCACGTTATTTAATTCTGGCTGTTCATTCGCTATTATGTCTCTTGCTTTCAAATAGAGAGGTTGATCATATGTCACAAACAGGAATGTAGTGGAGGGTATACGGGGGTATACGCCGTATACCCTCTGGATTTTTTTAAGGAACACCGCATACCCTCTGTTTCTCAAGAAAGCTATTGTATATATACACTAGGGTATACCCTCTGCGTTGAGCGTATATCCTCTGCTTAGAACGTATACCCTCTGTTTTTTTACGACTACACCACTGGTCACAAAGCATGTCTTCTGGTTGAATTGTCGACATTTTTCAGCAGCGACCAATAGCGAGGTAAAAACGGTATCATAATGTGAAGGAAGGGCGTTAATAAATGGGAGGTACTTTATTTTAGAGCGTTTATACTCTCTGTTGGATGTAACTTGCTTCATGAAACCGTTCCACCCGGGAACGTTTTCAATTTTTGACCATTTCCCATATAGCCATACTATGTCTGTCGTTGAGGGGACGATTTCATTATTAATGGGAGAAAGTTCTTCCAAATCTTCAATTTTTATATTCTGTAAGCCCCTCATATCTGTTCTGTGAAATGTCTGTAGATCAATTTTTTCAGCTTGACTGACTATTTCAGCTGTAGGGTGATGTTTCACTTTTTGAATTCTTTTCTCGGGATGCAAGGCGTCGTGAGGAGTAACACACATTATACCTCCCATGGCATGGAATGTACCAGTCCCATCCAGAGTGTTGACATTAAAGTCCGCATTGTCAAAAATAAATTGGCAGAATGCATCATCTCGTTCTTTTGTTTTCTGAGGCTTCAGAATGGTAGACAGTTCAAGAAGGGAAGCATCTTCATAGGACCCTGCAAAGCCAAAAGCGGACATAACTTGGAGCAAATGCTTTGAACCAAACTTTCTGTACAAATATGCGCTGATGTCATGATTGAAGAAAAGAATGACCTTGGTCGAACTGCACTTATTAGGGCATGTGAAAGAGCAACGCACTTTTTTTTCCATTTCTTAATTGAACCACGTTTGTGTTTAAAAATTATGGTTTCAAAAAGCAATTTTACAGATTCAGGAATAACGGTCTCAGCGTCAGACAGAAAGTTATCAGATGGGGGGTATTGCGTAACATCATACATTTGTGACCTTATATCTTCCACAATTATGTCACAGGCTGTTTTCACAATACGGAGTCGTTCCTGCTGAGGATCTAAATTCCTGTTCGAATACCAGTGATCAGTGAGTATTTTGTGTCCAACATTTTTGAAACAGAGTACTGTTTTCTTTTTTTTGTTTTCAAAAATTAGCACAGCATCCCCATATTTATGAATTATACGGGCCTTGACAGTCCGAGAATCAGGAAGTTCCAATGACTGTGGTATTTGATTCATCATCTCATCTAAAGAGAACTGGCATTCCTCAAATTTTGCTTCAATATAAGTAAATATAGTTTCCATAGCTTCGTCAACGGATGTTGCAGGTCGACGCCCTCTTTTCTCTCCACCTGTTACAGATTGATCATTGATATAGTTTTATGCGACAAAAACTATGATACCATGCATCTGCAGCTACCAAGTCAGGTTCGTGTTGAATACGTTCAATTACTTTCTGGGACCATTCATCCCCACGTTTTTCTGCAGCTTTCAGAAATGTAATTTTCGCTTCTAACTTCATTACTTTATGAATAAAATTTCTTTTTGCGTAGGGCTTTTTTGATTGTTTTTCGTTGAAGTCATCGGGATTACCTTCTCCACATAAGAAGCAATTATCTGGAAACTTGAAAGAAGTGCTCGATCGGAGGTACAAATTAGTCTGTGTAGAATCTTCTTCACCCCGACGAACATATGCTGCTATCATTCTCTCATTCACATATTTTTTTCGGCAATCCTCATGTACTCTAACTTCCTTGCAACTTTTCAGAAAACGTTGATGAGTATTAGTCTGACGTTGAACGCTACATTCAAAGAGCTTGGCAAGTCCTTTCTGGGTCACAATGCGTGTATCACGATTTGAAGCCGTTTGGCTAACGAAACACAATTTTGGATCGGGTTCGCTCATTTTTCACTACTGCACGAGAAGCAGACGCGCAATAAACTGAATAGTAAGATACCAGACCAGTGTAGAGAGGGAAGGGTGAGTCTTTAAGAAAGAACACCTGCGTCGGAAAGTCACGTGACCGCTATCTCCCAAGTGCATTCCTATTATTATCCCCTTCCACCACCCCCCCCCCCCTCCCTTCGTAACTGTCTTTCTGCTAGGGTTGCCGGATATCGTCCTTCTGCTAAGGTTGCCAGATTTATCTCAGAAAAAACGAAGATTTTGATTGACACTAGTTTGTTTTTATTTTATTGCACTATCGTTCTTTTTCGTACCATGCTAAACTATATTGAATGCGCCAGTAATGTTTTCGTTAACGAATTTCTTTAAAAAGTGGTTATTATTAATTAATCGATCTAATCATTATTCTCTAACTGCATTTGTATTGCATTATTCTGTTAACATTTTAAAACTAATTTTGCAGTCTTATCCAATTATGAATGAAAAAGTAATTGAATTGTAAGAATAAAGATAAATCAGACCATCCTGCAATTTAATAATTAGGAAAATTTTAGCAATTGACACCCTACAAAAATAAATATTTGTATTTAACCTTGTAATCATCGCGCCCGATACAATCACGGACAAATTGCCCGTGAATGTATCAGGCTCAACGTTTAATGGTTAAGCATAAAAGGTGATAATAAATCAAACAAAATATCTAAACTTATGATACAGTTAGACTAAATAAAAAATTTTATAATGTAGATATTTATCTATAATAAGGTAGAGTTCACTTGATCTATTTCAACAGCAAATGCGCACTTAATATTACACAACTCACCCAAGATTTTTGTATTACTGATCTAAAACAAGCCGTTTTTACATTTGATGCGCATATCCATAACTTATTTTTGGCAAAAGGTGAAATTTTAAAGTAAACTGAAAAAGAATATTTTTTAAACTATCAAAAGTGGGATGGGGTAGAAAAATGGAAGAAAACGTTGTGCGGACACATTTAAACGTACACCTAATACCTAAAAAGCGCTATAGACCTAAAAAATACTAAAAACGTATAACGTACGAGAAAAACGTACTATCTGGCAACCCTACCTTCTGCCTAACCTTCTTGAAAATTTGCCTTCTTACTTATTCATCAATAGGTGCATTTCATTTCCACAGTTAGTGATGAAAAGAAATTTTTTTTAGGGATGGGAGGCGAAAAATAGGTCACTTTCTATGAAGTTGAAAAAAATGTGCTATTTTCAAAAAGTTGTAGCGCGCTTAATAATGGGTTTAGAAAAACGTTTTTAATATGAAATTTGTAGAGAATTTAATTTTCTTTCTTTTTGTAATTAAGTATGGTACACAAACATTTTATAATGTTCGAGTTATAGGAAAAAAACTGAAAAAAGTCCGAAAATTTCGTGGTTTTTTGGCTCCACAAAGTTTAGCCTCGAGATATTTTGTTGGGAAACAATTAATTCCTGTTATTAGCATCCCCATAAACACTTTAAAAACATAAAATCTTCTGGCAGAATTTTTGCATCTATCGGCCCAATTTTCTGACAATTTCACTGGACTATTAAGATTGTTTTACAAAATAAAAATTATATAAAATAATATATTTAGATTCATACTTATTAAAATATTTACTAATTTACAATATCTTAGTTTTTACTTGTACTGCGGATGTGCAACATAAGAAAAGGTTGACGTATTATACAAAAAATGTATCTCTGATTCTTTTCATTACTTTTTCTGTATAATAAACCTTTCTGAGAATCATATATAATTTTTTCGAAACGAAATAAAAAATCATGCATTTAAGGCTTTAAGTAGTAATAAAATTCCATGTAATAAATAGCAACACGCTTAACCTTTAAACTTTTTTCATAACTTTTATTCTCAAAATACTTATCAAGATAACAATTTTAACGCTGAAAGTTAAACAGAAGAATGTTGTCAAATTTCTCACTTTTAATTTGTCTTCGGAACACATGACAGTTATTCATTTCCTGCTGTTTAATGAAAATGAATTAGACAGTGGTGACAATAACCATTAATAAAGTAGATGTCATTCAAAGTTAGACAGACAGTTCGCCCGGAAAAACAGCAGTTTCATAGGAGGCTCATTAGACAACGGCAGAAGTGTTGAGAGTAAACAAAATAAATGATGAAATAAATTACTCTAGTAATGGCGAAAAAAAAACAATCTAACTAGGTACGATAAATTGTGCGTATGGGCGGTGAAAAGGAATCTTTTGCCAGAATATTATGAGTCATAACTTTACAAATATAAAAAAAAAGTAATTTTTTTACGTATTGGTTATCATTTTATTCAATTGATTAGAGATTTTCAGAATATGAACGCGGGTCACCAAATTACCATTAATTTAGTTCAGTAAAACATCTATATTTAATAACAGAAGCTGTTGTGATAAAATTAGGCGAGGGTTACATTTCGAAATTTGTTATTGCTAATGAATTTCAGGCAAAAGTTTGAATACCTCAACTATAGCTATTAATTAGGTGCTATTAAAACATATTTTTTATGCAATATCTTAACCAATTGTATAAATCTGGTGAATTGAAAGACATTATTTTGAAAATACTTTATTTATCATAGATATATATGTATCTATCATATTTATATGAGACCATTCGCAGTACCCCTAACGATGAAAAACGAACTTTTTTCTCAAACTCGTGTAGATATTAGAATAATGTCAATTAGATTGTTTTTAAGCGTTATCTATTTACTAGGAAATAGTACTCCTTTTGCAGACATAAACGCCTGTAAATACTTTTAATTAAGAATAATAAAGATTCTGTTAAACCTTTATTCCCCGACAGTACTTTGAAGTACCATTAAAATAACTTGTTATAAAATTTGTTTAGAATGAGTTATAGATACTTTAATTTATCTTGTTCCAACCCAGCAAGCACAGAACTAACAGATTGGCACAAAAAATATATCTTTCGTCAAGTACTAGAGGTGTTATTTCGATAGCAGCGAATCGTAACCTAAAAGTATCGATTCTGTCCTTTCATTCGATATCTTTGGCGATACTTTGATGGGTTATCGAAGTTGCGCCAGATATATGGCACAGCGACGGAAATCGGCGATATAGGTGATACGTGTTTGATACAACTACGTACGAATTCCGAGATTACTGCCATATAAATGTTAATATAAGGGCACAAATTTGGCATTATTGGTAATCATTATATATCCATTGGTAATCATTTTGAACTGTATTTTTGATGAACATATGACAATATAGATCTTGTGCCAATTTAATGATGTTTTATATGCATGTCGGCGAATACTTTTAATCGATTTAATTATATATTTTGTAGTGTAGAAACTATTTTAACCCTTTCAGGGACAAAGCTCTTCCATTGCTAAAATGTTGAAATTAATGACACCGGAATTCCCAAACAAACTTATTAAATTTTTTTAATCAAAATTCTGGTACCATTTGGGAATTAAAATTAAGTTGTTTCACAAATGTACCACCGACCTTGAAAGAGTTAAAAAAATTATAAGTATTCGCATGCACATTTCTGCAGTTTACGAATCATAAATTGTTTCAAGATTTTCTAAAGCTTCAATTTTCTACTGTAAAATTAGTTTTGTTGTTTTATTGTGGATACTTAGGACTGAAGGATTTCCCCCCCCCCCCAGCCCAGATCTTGCAGTTACTAAATTCATCCAACACGAACACGCCGATCGAACGTCAACACAGACACAGAGCCGCCAGCCGCCATTGAAATTTCAGATCGTGGTTCCGTCGTTGCCACACTCCTTTATGGTAAAGTTATACACGAGTAACATGGTACATGGCATAAAAGTGATAGCGGCGAAGTCATTGGCAGTGACGCGACAGAAAATCATCATATTGCTGGTGTCAAAGGAATAGCGTAGAGACAATACATGAGTGGCATGTTAAAGAATTATCATATGTTGGATAGTTCATGGATAACAGTATTTAATGCTTTTCCAGGGCCACGGTTTTTCTATTGGCTGTCATGTATTCTATTGGCACCACATATACGATATAACTTTAAATTGCCATTAAAAACATATCGCAGTGTTACATGAAAATTGATGTACTTGACAAGCATGATAATTTTGACACCCGTTAGTGACTTTTCTGACAAATCTGTGTTTGCTGGGAAAAGAATTATTGGTTTCACAATATAAAAATATTTTTTAAGGGATTATATTTTTTTTCATTTGCATGTTTTCACGTTCTTGACGTTGATCGATTGTGGGGGGAAAGTTTCAGTTCGGAAATACTTCTATATTTTTATAGTAAGAGCACTAGCCGCCCTTGGCGACCAGTTTGGTTTCCTTTAAATCTATGCTAAGCATTGTATCATGTTCCTTTTAATCATAATTTAATTTACTTGCCAAATCGGAAGATTCTGATACAAAAAAAACGAACTCGGTATTTTTATGTTAGCCGAGTGCAGGTGATTAATCGCCAGATATTGTACCCGTCGTATTTTTTCTTATTTCATTAATTTCATTTAAAATACTATAATACTTTCACTCATTTTATTTAAAATACATAACTTTAATTTACAACTGAAATGATTAAAATTTATGACTCTCATTTCTCTTATTTCTTAAAAAAAAGGGGGAAAGAATGAAAATAAAATAAATTAAAGTAATAAATAATACTATAAACTATAGCATTTAATTTCAACATCAAAGGTTTGTTTTAATTTACCTCGCGAAAAATTGTTTATGACAGTCGCATGCGATGGACTATTATTATAATACTCATGATATGATGGCGATGGAACAATATTTGGCGATTTATCATCTGCTCCCGGTTACATTAAATTACCAAATTGGCTGTTTGGCATATAAAAAGTGAAGCGGTCAATAGAAAGTTGAAATTTTATTGCACAATTCACCTTGATTTTTAATAAACATATATAAGATACGCAAAATGTAAATACATTGCTTACAGGTGTCAAGTATGATAAAATCCTTTAAAAACATTAAAGTCATTTAAAAATTCATAACGTTTTCGACCGACACTTACTCAGTCATCCTCAGTGAAAAACTAACAGCTGTTCTGTCTCCGCGTCTCTAGCCTTGTCCGGAACAGACCATTTCATTTCAAGGGCGGATTGGAAAATAAGGGGGGGGGGGGGGACAGAAAAGCTATTCTTTTATCGAAAAGTACAGGTTTATTAACTATGTATTAATTCTTTCCAGACTTCCTTCTTGATTGTAAGCGTTATATATCGAGAAGTGAAATAACTGAATTTCAAATTTTGGTGATACAGTTTTTTATTGTGTAAAGTTTGAATTCTAGATGTCAGTGTGAATCTGCAAAATTGCTGAAAAGATACGGTGACGGAAGGAAACGCGTAATTGTATGACATACCAACGAAAGACATTGTTGATCGAAAAAGTTTGAAAGGAAAAAACTAAAATATTATATTTTGATCACAGCGAAGGAAGTCCTCATCGAATAGTTCCTGCATCTGGAGATGGTTCCTGCCTGTTTCATTCTCAGGGTTCGTACGCACAAGAAATTTTTAAAAAATGTAGACATTTTAGTACCAGGATTTTTTAAAAGTATTATTTGCCATATTTAATGCAAAACATTCCTAACTTCAGATATATCGTCCACTACGTTTCGAAATTTCTGGTATTAAAAGATATATATATTTTTAATTCCTTATGCGTACGAACCCTGCATTTTATATCTTCTTTGCTGTGCTAGATAATATAGCCTAGTCATATGGTACCAGATGTACTATAGTTGAGTGGCTGCGCACTGTGAATAGCTGCGAGTATACACTTGTGATGAGCATGGAAATGTTTTCCCTAACACTGAACTGTAATTGAAACTTATGCTAAATATTACTGCTTTTGGATTGGTCTCGAAGCTCATGGTAGCCGCAAACTGTATCCGTGTATGTTGGAGGTCTATCAAAATGGCCTTCAGGGGATCATTTGGTGATAATTCTCAAACTGTAGTGAAACGTCTACTTTTCTCTCGTAGTTTCTTAGGAGGTCACTATGACGTTCTACTTCCTCTTCTTAACACTTCGCAAGAATCTATTATTTTTTCCAAATTAATACCTATCACAGAGTGAAATCAGCTGCAGAAAAAAAAGTTGGAAGACCTATTGAGGTCAAAAGGGGGAGTCCTAAAAGTTCCCAGAAATCACTTTCTCAACAGCTCCAAGAAGCTAGAGCTCTCTATCGTCAAAAACATCTTCGAAAACAAAAACACACAACAAAACGTTATGGCGATTCACACCCTGAAATGGGAAGACGTAGCTCGCTACAGTTATTTCAGAGGTGCCAAGTTCGCACTAATCTTCCGTAATGCGTGGATTAATTTAACCCAGTTTAACAATGTTTCGAACCAGAAAAATTATTTGATGAATCTTTATTTATTTAATTCCAGTTTTCTACGTGGAACTTTTTTAATTTCATCTCTGAAAACAAATTCTGGTTCGAAATGTATTAAACCAGGGTAAACCCACATATTACGGAGGATTAGTGGCAACTTGGCACCTATGGTTATTTGCATCCAGAAGGCCATCGGGAAGTAGTCGCGCGCTGTACTGTTTTACACACTGGCATGAATGTCTGAACTCTCTGATGAAAAAGGTTTGGAGGAAAGCTACAGTTTAAAATAAACATTTTAGAAAACGTTACGAGAGCTGTAACTAAAAAAGTGGGAGATAGACTGGAAGCAGGAAAATTTATAGAATGAACAACAGAAATTAGCTTTGGAGTACTTTGATACAACAGCTGATAAATTGAAAAATAAAGAAATATAGTTACTAGAAAATTTGAATGAATGCATTCCAAACAGTAGGACACATGGAAAATTAGAAGAATTTCTATGAAGAGAAGAACATCGAGGCACTCAGGAGCCATTTTATGCACGTGAACCTTATAAATACTATAAAGCTAAAGATAGAGTAATTCAAATCGACTGTACAGGGAAATCTTTCTTTGGCTTTCTCTTTACAAAAAGAATTAAAATACCATCAAAAACATCTCAAGTAAAAAATAAGCCAAGTCCCGTAACTCTTTGACCGTAAAAAGTTCTGAGATCATGTGTAGAGCCAAGTTTAGCTTTTTTATTAACTCTGACATTTTAATTCTCAAATTACTCATAATCTCTACACCTTTAGTTAATGATTATTTTGTGACTTTCCCGAGTAAATTAGGCACAAATTTCAGTTTTGAAAAACCGGTGATAAAAGATTAAAAATTCTGCAAAAGACTCTCGTCGCGAAGGCGGTAAAAGATTCTTTTGTTTTTATTTTGAAGCAGTAAACAAAAAAGAGTAGTAAAATATTTGCTTTATACGATAAAAATATGTCTGCCATTAAATAGAGCAAAGATTCCAGGCTAAAATTAGTGTTGTCTTAAAGTTATTAGTAACGAAACAGCCAAATTCTTCTTCCATATACTTTATATGTGTGAAACTGTTAAGTGGTCAAATTGAAAAAATGTGAAGAAACAGAGGTAAAAAAAACTATAAGAAATAATTTTGAAATTATTAAACGGTGTAAGAATCAAAACCCTGAAGAAAAATTAAAATTGTTTAAAAAATTAGTGACAATTGTAGGCCAGAGAACAGGCATTTAGTGGCATTAGAGAACAGGCAAGTGGATTAAGAATCAAAACCTCAGAAAGCTTTTTATAAATGCTCAGATAACAATGAGAATTTTTCTTATTTTGCCTTTTTCACATACAAAACATTAAAAACGTTTTTCTATAATGAAATGAAATAAAAAATATTTGAAACCAAGCATGAGCCAATAAAAATCGGAAAATGTAGCTGTGCATCCTGTTGAAAGCTTATCACACTATCAATTTTCTTTATTAAATTGATAGTGTTGGATTCGATGAGAAATTCGTAAAAGTTAAAGAGCGCCGTTTCATTTCCATATAAATTAAATAAACAGTTTATTACATTTCTGTAAGCTAATTGGGATGTTTAATGATATGTTATGAAAATAAATATTTTTCTAAAGGAGAGCAATATTAAAAATATTTGTAAAAGAATTTAACCCTTTCGGGACATGGGTGCATATATGCACCCTCAAAAAGTGCTTACAACGCTTGAGTTTGATACCAGTAAAAATTAAAAGTAGAATTGATTTTATCTAATTACGACATTTTCGTGATTTTTAAAGTTAAGTCAAATAATTACCAAAAAGTGGTGCCAAACGAATAAAATTCTTGTAAAAGATGCCGGTCCTCAACGGGTTAAGTACAGTCTATTCCGAGGTAAACGCCGCGGCTCAGATAACTGTTACCTACTAGAATTTTTTAAATTAAAATTTGACTTATTTATGCTGAGCATTTATTTCACTTCGTTTTTTAAATAAAATTTCCGGTTGGAAACAGATTTGACTTAGCCGCGACTCATAAGCCGAAAATTGCGGTACTTAATTGATCGAACAGCTCAGTTTCTTGACTGTGGTGTGAAAATATTAACGATTTCTTTCCTGTCTATTTTCATATCCGCACTATAACTTTTATAATGAACTTCAACCGAATCTACTTTTGAAATTGTTGAAAAAACAAAATTTAACGCTAGTCGTTGCTAAGCCTCTGTAATTGTAGCACATCTATGAAGTGAAAAAAAAAATGAAAACTTTATCATCTACGGTAATTATAGTTATCTATTCCACCATTTATAATAACTTTTTAAAGGTTTAAAAAAATTATGTTTTTTTCAGACTATTATTCAGATGGGCTTTTCTCTCCAAAAGCAATTACTGAAACACTTTCATCTTTATTTGAGTTTTCACAGACAAATAATGCATATTTGAAAAGCTTAATTGTCTCTATTTCTAGTTCAAAAATACTGACAGTTAGTCAGTGTTTAATTTTAGCCGTTATACTTTTAGTAATCAGCGTGTTAAATGTATGCTGCTGATATTTTTTTCAAACGCAGAACTACCTATTTAGCTAACTAAATAAAAGCTAATTAAAATATACATAAAGCACAAATAATTGTGCAAAAATTACTTTTAGGTGCATAAATATACTATAAAGATATTTAAAATACAAATTTAAAATATCTCAAAATACATCAGAAAAATCTACAGGGTACTCTGTATATATAACACACCAGGGGTTGAGATATTTTAAATTTGTATTTTAAATATCTTTATATTATTTTTATGCTCATAAAAGTAATTTTTGTACCATTATTTGTGCTTTATGTGTATTTTAATTATTTAACTCAGGGTGAATATAGCTCTAGAATTTTAATTTTCATTTATTTAAATACAAGATTTATAAACTAAGTAATAGTTAACAACATTGAAAATGTGGAATGCATTAAAACAATCATGTGCGATAACTCCTCTAACAATTCTTGCAGAAGTAAATATGCAGAAATTTAAGTTAAGTTTTGATGTTATTGGAAGCCCAGCGGCGGGCGTAGTGGTCAGCACGTCTAAAGGCCACGCTGCAGGTGTAGAGTTCGATGCCCGGCTGGGCAAAGTGCAATCAGCCTTTCATCACTTCGGGATCGATAAAATGAGTTCCAAGCTATCTAGGGAATAGTGTTGCCAGGTGTCCCGCGTAAATCGAGGATTTAAATGCTCTGGCCATCAGTATTTTAACCTTTTATCTACTGACGGTACTTATAAGTATCACTTTAAACTTCCATCCCATAGTAAATATTTCTAATATTCTAATGGTAATTCGCAAAAACACTCTTTTAACTCCATTTATACGGATAACATGGCAGCAGTAGTTCTAGGTTTGTTACTTTAACGAGCAATGAGGCTATCTTTGAAACAGTCGATGTGTTTTGTGATGACATTTTGTACAGATTGTCACGCGCGTCTTTTCATTGTTGCAAACACCGTAAAGGATATAAGATAAGTGTTGGATTTTTTTTAATCTGTTCATTATGATCTTAGAATACAATTTGACTAGCTGTTTTAGGTGAACGGTGTATGTTTTGATTTAACACTAGAACGGCGGAGAGGGGTCATTTTGACCCTTGGCAAATGAATACATGTCGATTCGAACCAGAAAACGTTTTATGATATAACCTTAATGTAACATGAACATAAATATCTTAAATAAATAACTTAAATTGTTTTAAGTAAAAATTCTGATGTGAAATATTTTTTATAAAACTTGAGTAAAATTTCCCGCCGATCTAGTGTTAACAGTTGAATTACTCGGTGGTACTTATAAGTATCGTCAGTACACTGGGTGTTGGAGAAAAACTTCTTGTTTACTTTTCGTCTGTATAGTTATCTATCGTTTTCATTTGCTTTAAAATGTATTTACTAAAATGTAGTGTAGTAATAATTTTCCTAGTATTTCTTTTCTGTTTCATTATTATTTTTTATAGGAAATCGGAAAAGTTGTGGCACCGGATTTTTTTTGCTATGCTAGAAATGGCACATGTCAATCCATATATTGCATATGTGGAGATACGAGAGAACATGTTATCAGTGGAATACAGATGTCGTATAAATAAAGGACTGCTAGCAAAATCGAAACCTTAAAAAAGTATATTTTTTAACCCTTTCAGGGTCAAAGCAATTTTAATGCTAATGTGTTGAAATAAATGATTGGCACCGGAATATGCGTTAAAATTTATTTATAAATTAAAAAAAAGTATATATTTCGCATACTTGCTAAATCGAAAATATCTTTCCACAGTTCTGGTGCCATATGAAATACCTTGAGGGTTTTCTATTACGATATTTTAGTCATTGTGTACTGATGGTACTTTAAAGTACTACTTTAATTAATTACATCTAAGGAATTAAATTTTTCACGGATGAGTATTTTTTTTAAATGTTTATCCTTTAACTTTCATTGTAGTAACTGAAAAAAAAAAATTACCTGAAAAAAATTGCAGTAGATAAAGGGTTAAGATATTTTCTTCGATTTATCTGATGCAGAATTATAGGCAATTAAAGATGGCGAAATAAACTGTAAAAAGACAGTGGTGGCCAGAGCATTTGGAACTGGGATTTACGCGGGACGCTTGGCAATCCTAATAGGGAACTAAACACCGAGGATCCCCCGTTAGGCTGAACACCTGACTGGGATATATGCTGTATAGCACCTCGGGGCCCATGTACAATAAAACAGATATGAGTAATGTGGGCCCTGATCCTTTATAGGTCGTATAGCCACAGTTTTAGATTCAGTTTTTTTTTTTATGCTATTGTTGAAATAGAATGATAATTTACCCAGTGGACTGAAAAGTAACACAGAGTATACACGAGTAAGATTCGAAAGTATTCCATTATTAATGTGTAACGCAAAACACATTTTATCTTTCCTTCTTGAAAAGCCACCAAAAAGATTTTCGCACACACTGCCGGAAATCCACGTGTCCGCTCTGTATATACAGGGTGCATAGGAAAGTCCATTTAACATGAAAATACTTGCGAACGGAGAGAGCTACAGCTATGAAAGTGAGGTAACGGTATAATAAAGCAACTACGCCCGACCTAATGCAAACGACAGCAGAGCCCCTAGCGGCGAAATTTGGAAGATAGCCATTGCAAATCGAAAACTAAAAGACATAGAGCAAAATTTCCAATTAGAAAGTTTTAGAGCATCATTTAATTAGACCGAAACGGCATTTGGTTTACTCGGATAAGATAAACCGGCGCCTGTATACCCAAAAATGTCTGAAATCGATGAGAGACGATTCTACTTTGCATATTCGTATTTCGGAAATGTAGCAGTGCGCAATTGTAGATTGTGACGTTCTACTGTACTATAAGGTCTGTAAAAAATTAATTTCCAAAGCATTTAAAATTTTAGTTTAACCTTTTCAGGGGCAGAAGAATTCTGTTCGTAAAGTGATGAATTAATTGACTGACACCAGGACATTCAAACAAATCTCTTAGAAAATAAAATCCCGCTAATTTGCACTTTCATTACAAAAGCAAAATTTTATTAAAATATTCTTGGTGCCATTTGTCAGCTTTGGAATTAAAATTAGGTGGCTAGACCGTCTAGCTACCGCTCTTGGAAGGGTTAAATCTATGTCGTCATATTGAAGAGTCTTGTAATAGACGTTCCATACTGAGAAATGTGCATGCAGAATTACTCTCAAGAATACAAACGTGTATCGTGAGCAATGGCGAACTTTTCGAACATACTGAATATTAACTTTTCATCACTGTGAGACAGTTTGTCTTTTTTGTTTTGTTTTTTTATGTGTGATGTTATCAAAATGTATTGAGATAAGTACTTATTTATACAATAAATTGCGCGTATTTCTTCATACTTCTGGCTATTCCATTCAAACGTTTACACAATGGAGTGCATCGATTTCGTTCATTTTTTGGGTAAACAGGCTAATGTTTATCTTATCCATGTAAACCAAATGTCGTTTAGTACTAATTAATTGATGCTCTAAAACTTTCTAACTGGAAATTTTGCTCTATCTCTTTTCGTTTTCTATTTGCAATGGCTATCTTCCAAATTTCGCCACTAGGGGCGCTGCTGTGGTTTGCATTAAATCGGGCGTAGTCGCTTTACTATATCGTTACATCACTTGCACAGCAATAGCTCTCTCCGTTCGCAAGAATTTTCAGGTTAACGGGACTTTCCTATGCACCATATATATACTGGGTATGCCAGGATTATTGGGACAAACTGTAAGGGGAGATAGGAGACATCACAATGATTCAGTTTTGTATACCAATCCATGGTCGGAAACGTCATGGGAAAGAAGTATGACAGATACAAGAAACGAAGACACATAAGACTGAAATCACCTGAAAGAATTTATTGGTCGAAGATATTACATGTGCTATGGTATATGATATGTCATAAAAATGTGAATGTATGTCATAAAAATGAAAATGTCATAAAAAATGTTCAAAGTTGCCACCATTGCTAGGGATGCATACATTATACATGGAACTATTAATAAAGAGGAACTGATAGATTCTTAAAATATTGAAGCTTCAACTGTAACCGCTTTCGCACAGGCTGATTTCATCCGGTGAAATCTTCCACCAGTAAATTTTTTATGGAAATTTTCTCGGTATTTAAAGGCCCTTCTAATGCATGATTTCTGTCATAAATAATGGCATAAACATATTTTCCATTTTACTGGTGTGAGTTTACTCTTGCGGTAGTCAGTGTCTTCGTTTCCGCCATTTTGTGACGACCGGTGATACAAACTTACTGTTTTACCAGCCAAACTGACATCAATAAAAACAAATAGAAGTTCTTATGATATTTGTGAGAAAATATTATCATGAATAAGACGCTTAAATAAGGAAAAATTTTCTATTCAATTTTACCGGTTGGAGATTTGCCCGGCGTTATTTAGAAACTGTAGATTCGATTTAGAAAAATCAGCCGCTATCTTGTGACAACCTGCTCAGTTACTTCCGTCGCAACTGGTAGACAGTACACTATATGTCTTCGCCTCTTTATTTATAACTACATTGCATTACACCGTCGGACCATGGATAAGTTGAGTCGCTCGAACACACCTGTACTTTGTTTGACATCCATAGCAGCAGAGACGAGTCTTGCAACTAGATCCATATCGGAATCCACAGGCGTTGGGTACAGAGCACTTTTTAGTGCAACCCAAAGAAAGAAATCTATGTTGCTTAAATCAGGAGAGCTTGGTGGCTAAGAGCGTGGGTCTTGTCAACAACACCACCTAACGGTGAACAAGACCGTTTCCGACTATGGGTTGTTATTGAAATCTGAATCCTTGTGATGCCCCCTACGACTCCTTAAATATTGTCCCAATGATCCTAGGACACCTTGTATATATAGTCCAAGCTAAGATGTTACAAACTTCGAGGGGAGATAGAGTTCACCTAGACGACTGGGAATCACATAAGAATGCCGTGTTGGAAACGCCTTCCTGACCCAGTAAGGGCATTGACAGTGTTGCCAATGGGCTGCTTTTTTTTGAGTTCAGATTTCTTGATTGGCACTACTTTTCTGAAATGATAAAATTCCCCTTCTTTTCGCCTTAAATAATATGTCATAGAATAAGGCGAATTTTATTATGTATATACAGGACACTCTGTATATACATAGCTACCATCTTGTACGGATTTTTCTTACCACTAAAATTTAATAGTAAATTTTACCTAAAACAATTGCCATAATTTAATGATTTCTAACTATGAAATACGACAAGAATTTCAGAAAATTAAATTTTAATGGTAACAAAAAACCGTACATGTTGGCGGCCATGTATATATAATGAGGTATGTAAATTATATGTTAAATTAATTTTCTGATTTATCCCATATAAAATTTAATTTAATTAAATATTTTTACACTTTGCGGCCCATTCCCGAGTCTGCCTCGGGATAATTTTTCTTTCGCCACCAGAAAAAGGAAAATAAAATTTGCCTTTATTGAATTAGAGCATTTTTGAAATTGTGTAATTGAAGGTAACATCTTTTAAGAAAGTGGTACCAATCGAATAAATTCGTATAAGAGTTACCAGACCGCAAAGGGTTAACCCTCATTTGTGTTTTTCGATTATTAAATAGCTATATTATTTAAGATTAAAATTTTTATCTAATCATCCATTTACATGTTGTTTACGATTACACTAATAAATATTTATAATATCACAACAATCAGTTTGCTTTTATTAATTTCATTGTATAATATTCATTTATGATTCCAAAATCGATAATATTTGAAAAACTTTGCCAGTTTTAACAAAACAGTTTTATCTTCTATCAAATTTGTTTATAGATTGCAGCCCAGAAATTATACAAGGTGTCAGCTTTGCGAGTTTTACTTATTATCAAATTTGTGCATAGATGGCAGCACTGACAATACACAAGGAATCAATTATTTTTAAACATTAAGAAACTCAAGAACCGTTAACCCCATCGGGACGGGAGCCTTTTACGAAATTTTTAATCTTTTCTCACCGTTTTATAAAAACAGAAATATGTGCCTTCTTGAATCGAGAAAATGCGCTGATTAAATAAGGTAAATTTTGCAGTAAAATTTTACTGGTGAGAATAAACAAGGATTCTGAGCGCTTCATGCGGCACGTATACGTGTCGCTCGTCCCCAATGGATTAAAGATAAATGGTTCAAATTTGGAACATATATTTTACAATTGTTTTGCTTTAATTTTGATTCAGCAAACTTCAAACAAATATTTACTTTTGAAAATATAATTTTTTTTTTTATTTTTTAAAGTTGCGTCATTTTTTTTCAAATTTTTACTTTAAATATTTTCACATTTAATTTAATTTATTTTTAAAATGCTGAATCTAAATTAAAATTTATATAATCCACTCAAAAATTGTTAGTTAAATTATGATTTAAATTTTCTGTTTATAATAATTAGGTAATTCAATATTAATTAATGGCTTTTTAGGTGCGTTCGTAATTATATAAATACGTAGCACCTATAGTCGTCGTTCAGTCCGTCCGTCTGTCCATCCGTCTGTCCGTCCGTCTGTCCGTCTGTCCGTCCGTCTGTCCGCATGTAACAGAGCAAAAACTACCCAACCGAATGGTCTGAAATTTCAAATATATGATTGTTGCAAAATTTTGTCGAGCCATTTCAAATTTTATGAAAATCGGATGTATAGTTTAATTACAGGGACAGTCAAATTTTTTCTTTACATTACGGCCAAAGGGAAAAATTATTGCTAGTGCATTTTAATGATATTACAGCCTTCCGAATGATCTGAAATTTTAAAGATATAACTGTTGCAAAATTTTGTCGAACCCTTTCAAATTTTAGGAAAATCGGATGTATAGTTTAATTACAGGGACAGTCAAAAGTTTTTCCTTACATTACGGACAATGGGAAAAATTATTGCAAGTGCATTTTAATGATATTAGAGCCTTCCGAATGATCTAAAATTTTAAAGATATAACTGTTGCAAAATTTTGTCGAACCCTTTCAAATTTTAGGAAAATCGGATGTATAGTTTAATTACAGGGACAGTCAAAAGTTTTTCTTTACATTACGGCCAATGGGAAAAATTATTGCAAGTGCATTTTAATGATATGAGAGCCTTCCGAATGATCTGAAATTTTAAAGATATAATTGTTGCAAAATTTTGTTGAGCTATTTCAAATTTTAGGAAAATCGGATGTATAGTTTAATTACAGGGACAGTCAAAAGTGTTCCGTTACATTACGGGGAATGGGAAAAAAAATATTGGAAGTGCATTTTAATGATGTATCAGACTATGCGCTTTATGAAGTGCAAAAAATTATACATTCAGTACAATATGGGGTGCAAAAAATAATTATAAAACTAGTTATAGTACGAACGCACCTCATTTGCCACGTTTGACGAGCAATTTCCAACTTGTTTCATTCCATTGTGTTTGTTTTAGTTTCTCTTTTGATTTTTTTTTCTCACAATTGATCGGGCAATTGGAAAAAGCACTTCATGCTTTCCCATGCTTTTCCAACAGAAATCAGTTGTCACCAGAAGCAAAAAGTTTCGCCAACCCTGTTGTAAACCAATTGTATCAAATTACCTCAGGGTATTAAATGTTTTTAAACATAAAATATTTTCCTCAATAAACTGTTTTTTAAAGTATTTATTTTATCCCCGCAGCACATTTATTTAATTAGTTTTACGTTTTTTTAATTTTAGTTTCCTTATCTTTTACTGTTATTAGTTTTGCGTTAAAACAAACGATGTACTACTAAGTGATGAAAATATTTGAAAATCAACACATACTTCCAATATCATTCTTGAATGAAAAACAGTAAAGTACTGCAAATTAACCTCCCACAAACGACAAGCATGTTTACTCTTCTGTAATTGTCTTCGAACATTATTTCTTTCAAAACTTAATTCTCTTTTAGAAAATATTTGTTTTCGTGTTTAACTTCCTGATTATTACAACAAGAAAAAACACAGGAGAACTTAGGAATAGAAGAAAACATTACATAAGCAATATGTTTATCTTTTACACTTTTTTCCTGCATTTTTCGGATTCCTACAGAAAAAAAAAGAGAAATTATTACATCAAATAAAAAGAAAAAAAAATGATGAAAGAAATAAGTAGAATTCTGTGTAATAGTTATTTATTAAATCTCATGTTATCATAAAGAAATGTTCAATGCAAAAATTAATTACTTTTACTGTTAATAAATATTGGATTGACTTCTTTTTTTTGCACTTTCAAACATTTGTCAGAGGCTAATTATATTTAGAAAAAGTTTTTAACGTTAATATCAGTAATTTATATGTGCACTCTTCTAAACGTTTCTAAATAAATCATACATATTTGTATAAAAATGTTAATAATAAATATTTCATTATGTTTTCTGTTTAGCCCTCCAAAAAGTAAGACTTCTTAACTCTTCTATGCATAGTGTACCTCAGGAGTTGCATAATCTTTTTTTGCTATTTTGCCCTTTCGATTGGTTTTTGGTGAACTATTATGTGTTAACTACGTGTGATAACATGCATTTAACCCCTTGAAGGGCTGTGGGATATATTTTATCCCACCTACGATTAATGAAGATTTACACCAGAAAAAAATTATGAAATTTTATTTTTTCAATTTTGGTGGTAAAAAGTAGTAAAATTGCTTTTCTTTATTTTGAAATAATTTTTTTCTAAATTTCCGGTGGGAATTCAGCATTACACAAACGCAATTGCTTGCCCCTCAAGGGGTTAAGGTCGTGAAATCTGTTTTTGTTCTGATTTGTAACCATGGAGAAGAGGTTATAACATCCTTTGTCAATACTCTTTGCAATGTGCACGACTAGCGTTTTTTCTATCTTTATGAGGTAGTCATAGGTACCAACCTCAAACTGATTTTCCATAATACACGAGTTAATTTGACCCTGGTTTAATACTTTTCGAACCAGATTTTTTTAAAAGAAATGAAATTAAGTACGTCCCGTCTATAAATCTTGAATTAATAATAAATAAAGATCATGAAATAAATATTCTGGTTCGAAAGTGGTTAACCTGGGTCAAATTAATCCAGATATTACGGAAGATTAGTGCAAGATTGGCAGCTATGGGTAGTAATTATTAATTCAAAAACTATTAAAAGCAATATAAAAATTATTATATCGTTGAATAGTTGTTATTGTGCAATGTAAACGCTTTAGAATAAGGATATAAATTAAAATTATTTCTTGAGCAATTTCTGTTATGATTTGTGCAATTTTTGTCATTGAAATTTTAACAATGATCCTAGGAAACCTTGTATATATATAGTCCAAGATAAGATATTACAAACTTCGAGGAGAGATAGAGTTCACCTAGACGACTGGGAATCACATAAGAATACCGGGTTGGAAACGCCTTCCTGACCCAGTAAGGACAGTAACAGTGTGTCCAGTGGCAGTGACAAAATGTCACTCCAATGTAATCAGGAGTGACATTTTGGTATTATGTCCAACAGGAACACAAATGTACTTTTTTCACTATTTTTATAAAGGAAACTGAAATAAAAATTAGTTTATTTCTTAAATATAACTTCTACGTGAATGTTATTTATTCCTTTTTTATTTTTAATCCTTATAAAAAATTTCAAATCAAATTTCATTTTGATTCATGATTGTTTTTCCTTCTTGGAACGTCGTCGACATATAAAATACATTGAAAGTAAACATTTCGTGTTCGGATGTAAAAAGGTTCACCGTTCCAGACCCACCGTATCAAATTACCTCAGGGTATTGAATGTTTTTAAACATACAATATTTTCCTCAATAAATTGTTTTCTAAAGTATATTTATATATCCACATCACATTTATTTCACTGACTTTACGTTTCTCTAATTCTAGTTTTCTTACCTTTTACTGTCATTAGTTTTACGTTAAAACAAACGATGTACTAAGTGATAGAAATGTTTGAAAATGAACACATTCTTGCAATATTACTCTTCAATGAAAAACAGCAAAGTACTTCAAATTAATTTCCCACAAAAGACAAGCATGTTTACTCTCCTGTAATTGTTTTTGAACATTATTTCTTTCAAAACTTAATTCTCTTTTAGAAAATATTTGTTTTCGTATTTGACTTCCTGATTAATACAACAAGAAAAAAACTAGGAAAACGTAGGAATAGAAGAAACATTACATAAACAATATGTTTATCTTTTAGACTTCTTTTCTGCATTTTTCGGATTCCTACAGAGAAAAAAGGAAATTGATACATCAAATAAAATAATAATAAAAATGATGAAAGAGATAAATATAATTCATTGTAAAAGTTATTTATTAAATCTGATGTTATACAATAAGAAATGTTTAATATAAAAGTTAATTACTTTTACTGCTAATAAATATTGGGTTGATTTCTTTTTTTCTTTACTTTGAAACATTTGATAGAGGCTAATTATAATTAGTAAAATTTTTTGACGTTAATATCAGTAATTTATCTATGTACACTAATAAACGTTTCTAAATAAATCATATATGTGTATAAAAATGTGCATAAACAATATTTCATTGTTTTTTTCTTTTTTGGCCTCCAAAAGTAAGACAAATTAACCCTTAAATGCAGAGTATAACTCAGTAGATACATGATCTTTTTTTGCCATTTGGCGCTTTCTAATGGTCAATTGGTGATCTATTATGTGTTACCTACATGTGATAACATGTATTTAAGGTCGGGAAAACTGCTTTTCTTCTGATTTTTTATCACGGGGAGGTATAACGTATTTTTACTGCTCGACTGGCGTTTTTTCTTTATCTTTCTAAGATAGTAATTATTATATCCGCAAACTATTAAAAGCATTATAAAAATTATGATATCGCTGAATAATTGTTATTGTGAAGTGTAAACACTTTAAACTAAGTATATAATTTAAAATTATCAGTTTTAGGCGCGTTTGTAGTTATATAAATAGGTAGCACCTATAGTCGTCGTCTGGTCCGACCGTCTGTCAGCATATACCTGCACAAAAACTACCCAAACCAAGGGTTTGAAACTTAATATATATAATCGTCGCAGAATTTTGTCGAGTCATTTTAGACAGTGGGCGAGTTTTTCGCGTCAAAATGTCTAGCAC
Organism: Maratus speciosus; assembly: GCA_963932465.1. NCBI lineage: Eukaryota > Metazoa > Arthropoda > Arachnida > Araneae > Salticidae > Maratus > Maratus speciosus. Next base: position 285,200,392 of record OZ010789.1, on the reverse strand, counting down.
TATTTTAGAGTAGTAAACCTCACTTTATTAGATGAAAGACGTTCCATGGTTAAATAAAACGGAGATTACTAACCCCCCCCCCCCTAAAAAAAAGCAACTAATTGTAGCTATTTTTAATCAAAATATTTCACAATCTGGCAACGATGCCTTGCGTTAGTGCTGACATAACATCATAAAGTGTTGTTTCTGTATGTGGTCAGATCTAACTCATTTTAAAATTTTCGCTTCAAGGCATTGTGGATGCAAGAATAACGAATCGGAAAGCTACAAAGAACAAATCTTTAGTCGGTAAAAAGTAAATGTTTTACGTTGGCCAACTCAACTTTAAAACATGCTAATTCCCCCTGTTTTAAAAAGTCTGCGGAAGATTGATTTAATATTAATTGACAAGTGGTGATCTTCTGTTATGTAGTCTAAAATATATAAGTATTTTTGCTAGAAAGATTAGTGATCTAACAGGAATTTCAATTGTTGAACAGGTACTGAACAGGTAATCAGCATTGAGGGGTTTCCTAGCTGATGACAGCTTAACACCCAGACTAGGAAATTGAAATGTCTTATGTTTTAATGAGCCATTGGGAAAAAGTTAAACTGTAGCAAAGCTACTAGAAGAGTAATAGAAGTTAACAAGAGAAAAAAATAAATATAAAAAAAAAGGAATAAAATTGAATTTTAAAGTATAAACTTAAGATGAAAGAAAGTTAACGAAAAATCTTAAAAAATACAAGAATCTTAAAATAAGTAAAATCAAACTGTAGTTGTATAACTACTATAAGGAATTTAGAAAGTTAAAGTTAGGACTGTTCAGAGAAACACTCACCAAGCATGGGCAAGAAAAGCTAGGGTGGCAAAGACCACAACATCCAACCAAAAAGGGACTAATCAGGGCCATACATTTTATTTTTTAAGTTTTACAATTTTTATGGTCTCTATAGTATATAGAGAGGTTTTTTTTATGATAAGAAAAGATATAAAAAGGTAAGAAAAATATAGAAGAGGTAAAATATAGCGTGGTGAACTCAGATGTTACTGAGTGTCCATAATTATGGAAAACCTGGGCCGTTTCCGATGGTGGGGTTCAAAAGCGTCATAATCCGGTAGCTCCGCTACGATTTCATTAGGGAGGTCGAAAATTTTTTCATAAAATTTTTTGGCTAAGTCGTTTATGCGCTTACGTAAGGTAGTAGTTTTTAGGTCTCTTCGGACCGTGGAGTTGCGAAGATAACGAGATGCGTTACAGACAGTACGCAGGTTGGAATTGTGCAAGCGACTAAGGGTGTCCATAGTGGTCTTACATGTGAAGCCCCAGACCGGACTGGCATAGGTTATGATGGGAAGGATGCATGAATTATAGAGAATTAATTTATTGTGGACAGACAAGGTTTTACTGTTAAGGAGAGGTTTTATAAAGGATCCAGCGACTTTACCTCTGATGGAGAAAATGTGCTTTTTCCAAGTTAAGCGGCGGTCCAGAATGACCCCAAGATACTTAGCTTGGTCTGACCAAGGGATAACAGTGTTATTAATAATGATTCTGTTAGGGAAAATTATTTTGCGAGAGAAATATACTGCTGTAGTTTTAGTTTCATTTATGACAACGCGCCAAAGCATACACCAGTTCATGAAGTCATCAATATGAGTCTGTAGGTACCTGTATAGAGTATACGGGTGGTGTGCCGAAGCATAAATACAGGTGTCGACCGCATAAAGAGCGAGGTGAGTGCGCAAGGGCGTGGGATATCGTTAAAGAAAATGTTAAATAAAAATGGGCCCAACACGCGCCCCTGGAGGATGTCCGCTAGGATAAGGAGAATAATAGAAAGAATGTTGTTTATGCGGACTTGAAAAGAGCGGTCGCAAAGGTACGAAAATATTAAATGTATAAGTCTGGGATGAAAACCGAGCTGAATTAGTTTGTAAATGAGGCCCATATGCCAGACCTTGTCAAATGCCTTTGCGACATCAAGAAAGAAGGCAGCTGCGGGAATTTTTGCATTGAGTTTCTCGCTGAGAAACTCAACAACCCTAAGAAGCTGGTGTTGTGTCGAGTGTTTTGGGCGAAAGCCAAACTGCTCGGGCATGAGAATGTTGTGTTGTTGAATGAAATCCTGCAACTGGGAACGAATGACACGTTCCACAACTTTACTGATAGAAGGTAGCAAGGAGATAGGTCTGTAATTAGTGGGGTCTGACAGGTTAGATCCAGGTTTTGGAATAGGAGAGATTATAGAAAGTTTCCAAGGTTTAGGGAAGTAGTTATGTTTTAAGATAGCATTAGTGAGGTCAGTGATATAGATTATGCAATTAGGAGGAAGGTTTCTAAGAGCAGAGTTAGTAATTTTATCGTATCCTGGGGTTTTACGCTTTTTGAGTTTTTTGATAATATTGTGGATAACAATAGGTTGAATTTTAGGGGGGGGGATCTTGAGGGGGGTAGCCAAAAAGTTCCGAACTGTCTCGTTAACATGATCAAGGTTTCAATTGTTAAAACTGATGTCTATTACTTATGAAATATTTGTTTTAGAATTTTCCGGTGGTTTTCTTTAGAATTTTTCATGTTTTGTTTTTTTTAATAAGGTTGTGTTTGAACAAGGTTTTTCTGAACCCCTTGGGGACGAGTGACCCGTATACGTGCCGCATGAAGCGCTCAGAATCCTTGTTTTTCCTCACCAGTTTACTGTAAAATTTGTCTTATTTAATCAGTGCATTTTCTCCATTCAAGAAGACACAAATTTCTGTTTTTAAAAAACGGTGACAAAAGATTAAAAATTTCGTAAAAGGCTCCCGTCGCAAAGGGGTTAAGAAGGTTGGAAAACATTCATTCTGTGCTAAAAAATTACTTTATTTATGTAGCCCGCGGCTTTTATTCACGCTTATTCTAGCCCGCGATGGTGAACGAGTTTGAAATGCCTGCAATAGAAGAATAAAAATTTTAAAACCTTACGCTAATGTTGATTGATTTAAAAGAAAATACTGATTTCGGATTAGATCTCTAAAAAAAGTAATAATAAATAAACATTCCATAAATCACAAGTTTTCTTTTAATAGCGTTCTACTCTCACTAAAAAAAGAAAAAAATCGGTTTCTCTTTCATTCCGATTGATCGAAAGAGCATTAAAATGAATTGAAATGAAAGACATGATTTTTAAGAGGGAAGAAAGTTATTTTTTGTTTCTGTAGGAGAATAAATACAATTAGCAATTTCAGAAAAAATGAGCCCGAGCTTGTCCGAGACGGAAGGCTGGTATAAAAATCGAGCCCGAACCCGTGTCGGGCCGAGACGCGGGCTAAACCCGTCCCATCTCTAGTTCGTACGAATTCGTCGAATTTCGAAACTAGGAAATTCTTCGGTACCAGTATTTTCTTATAGAAAAACTCTACTTAAATAATGCGAAATTTCGCGTTTTTAACCTAGATATATTTTCTATAAAGACTGCTGATATTTCTGAAGGAAAATTCTTTGAAGAGTACGAACCCTGTACACCTTTCAACTATTTAGCACCATTTCTCCGTATACCAGTATAGCCAATTGGGACAACTTTGGCCCAAAAGAGAAAAAAGATTAAATCTGCTACATCACTTGAGTTATCGGCAAAGTTTTGGTCTCAAAAATAAGAGTAGCAACACTAGCGTAAGGTTGAAAGCTCCTTGTAAATCAGAGTTCGTACGGGTCCTTGAATTTCCAGACTAAGAAATTCTTCGTTACCAGTATTTTATTATGGAAAATCTCTGCTTATAGAAGTCGGAATTTCGTCCGTTTAAACTAATTTTTTTTTCTATATGAAAATTCTGATAACTGGCCTTGAAAATAACGGTACCCGTACGAACCCTGTAAATAATTCGCCAAGGTTCCACCGTGGCAGCATGAACCAAAGTTTCGTAAATGTAGGCCAAAGTTACTCGAATTTGGGCCAAAGTTACCCCAATTGACTGTATATATCTTATTGAATCGCTTTCTGTCATTTACTAAAGCGAATATTTTTATTATTAAGTAGTCGCACTCAGAAATCAGAAGGTTCGACAGCTATTGCTATTTCTAATATTTTAGATAAACAAGGGGATAAACCCGAGCTTCCCGGGTTACAGAATATAGGTGAAAACTATCATATATATATACTATTTTTGATGTTAACATCTTTTTTTCTCTTCATTTACTAAAGGCACAGAGATGAATTATTTATATTTCGAAAGATTCTTAAAGCGGCTTTTGACATAGTGTACTTATATATTTTTGAAACACGTTGTTTGATAAAAAGAATTGCAGTTAATCAAAAATTAAAAAAAAAAAAAAAAAAAAAAAAAAAAAAAAAAAAACATTTTAGAAAATAATCTCAAATATTTTGGCGGGAATACCTGGCACGGCTCTACTGTTTTTTATTACCTTTTTTATTATTGGTAACTGTAACATATTTTTTACATTTAACCCTCCTTGTACCAGCTTTTAATATTTTCTGGGGATTCTTATTTTTACATGACTTGAACCAGAAATTTAATTTCTTTATATATGGCATCTTCATAGGGGGCATCTATTCAATTTCATATATTGAGTATAAGTTATTCATTTTTTCTGGTTTGAAATATTAAAAATTTCAAAATAGAAAACACTGGGGTCAAATAAGACCCCAATGATACTAAGGGGGTTTAACGCATGTTTTAGAATGCCCACTAACAATACTTAAAATCAAAGTTATATTAAAAATAGCAATAATGCGTCCAAATAAAGTTTTTTGAAACGTATTAAAAGCGATATTTTCATATTGGCCTAATGTCATGAGTTAACAGCCGAAGAAATCTCCAAAAATCGATATTTACAATCCACCTTTTGATTCCGTTCATTTCAGTTGAAGGAAAAGCAAAATTCGCTTACAAGACTTAAATTTGTGTTTTAATTATTGATTGATGAATGTTTTAATTTCATTATAGAATATGCTGGAATCAAACTATGGGCTATTTATATTAATTTGCGTGCAAACGCATGTAACTTTCGTAATCGTCAGCGCGCGATACAGATAGTAACCGCCGCAGAATTCGCGGAGCGCGGGGTCCCGCGTGTTTGTCGGAGGTCACTACCCACGTTCCTTTTGCCGAGACTCTAGGGTAAGAAAAGAAAAACAAGTAAGAAAAATCGTGTGTTAAGCATAGATTATGAAATACTTTCCAAAACTTCCCGAATGCTTTAACAAAACTTTGTTATTTAGGGAAATAAGGTATATAAGAGAACTAAGTAAACATTTTGGAAAACGCATAAAACATTTGAAAAACTGATTTCAGCAGTTACCGTCCATAGCAAATATGTATTCCAATTCGTTCCAACAGCCCTGTATTTGATCTGTAGCTTAATATATATACTACATAATGGGAAAATTTAGTTTAGCAAGAAAACGCATAACAGGTTGAAATTTCTCTTTCAGAAATTTATGCTAATAGATGGAAACATACTTGTATACTTTTGTACAACCCTGTAGTTAACCTAATATCTTTATTAAGCGCCACTATTTAGCTAAAGTTTAATTCAAAATAAAACACTCTTAAAACTACTGAAATCACATTTCCAGAAATTATCATTAATAGACGGCCATGTATCCAATTATTTGCATGACCCTGTATATCATTTTATCTATGTTCTACAAACATTTCTTAGTGAATTAAACGCAGTTCAGCGTAAAAATGCATAACTTATTTAAAAACCAGGTTTAAGCAATTATACTATGCATAAATATAGTGAAACATAAAAGCAATGCATTTCTAGCAATTATCGGTACTGTACTTCGGATATTATACAGTATCTGAAATCTTTTGTGTGTCCATGTAAATGCTATGCACTTCATATTATACATCCAATAAGTTATAGTAAACCTCAGCGACGTATATCAATTTCATTATACATGAAATAATTTAATATAATTAAAATACGCCTCAAACAATTCCCTCCACCACTATATCACTACGTAACAAAATTCTTTTGTGTGGCCCTGTAAATGAATAATAACTATTCTTTGTACCGCATATTCTACGAAATGGATATTTTACTGCACTTGATAAATGAATATAAATTTTATTATACTTGAAAGCATGTAACATCATTAAAAATCATTTAAAAAAAATTTTCCCCATAGGCCGCAATGTAACGGAAAACTTTTGACTGTCCCTGTAAACGAACTAAACATGCTAGAAACTTTATTTGAAATAGAGAACGTGCTATGGTTAACATTAATAATATCCAAAAATTTCAGGGCAATCCGAGTATATTTACAGGAGTTAGAGCGCGGGCAGACGGCCATACGGACAGACGGGCAGACAAACCGAAGTCATAAACACTTTTCAACTTTGTTGGAAACAAAGTTGAGTTTAGTTATCATTCAAAGTTTAAGTTATCACGAAACATCTGCTATTAAATAAAGTAAAAATCTATTCCGTACAAGATCGCCTTCTTTTATCTTATACACAGCCATTTTTGAAAAATCATTTTCAAACTTTAAACTTTGATAAGAAGTAATTTCTGCCTTATGGAGTTACACTGCGCTAGATATGAATAGTTTTGATATATTCATTTCATAAATCTTTAATAATTTTACTATGTGAAACTCGCACTAAGTACTATGTATTAACACTTAATGCTAGCGACTAACGCAAAAACCATTTTTAATCCAGCTTGGTATAAATTATGTCCCTGTACATTGAGACATTTCTCATCAGCTGTTTTCTCGTCACTTTTTTAAGGAAACCCTGCACCAAGTAAATGTTTCCTTCATTTACGAAATCAGAAAATAAGTCACTGGTTGTCAAAACAAGGCTGTTTTTTTTGTGTGTATGTGTGAGGGAGAGGGATCAAGATTTCTCACTTGAAGTTTTGCAGCAATTTTTGAATTTTATGAGGTAATGTTATGCAGGAGGATACCATCACTTAACATTCCGGTGCGTTTGCGTTGGATGATTTCGCGAAATCTTCTCAAAATGGCACAAGCAGGACAACTTCTCTAAACTTGTGTACATTTCAGTGGTCACTGAATGTACACAAGCTTCTCGGAGCTTTGAGATTAGGAGCTCTCAAAGCTCCGAATGCTTTGAGAGCTCCGAAGCTCTCAAAGCATTCGGAGATGCTTTGACGCATCTCCGAACTTACACTACTTACCCGCACAACCGCTGTAAGATACCTAGCACCATCTGTCTCTACTCTGGTAAAAATATTCACGTCATAATAATTACTTTTCAAATGCTGCTTAACCTTAATGTAACCTTTTTTATCCATCCTCGTTTAAAACGATGCCAAAATATTAAACGATTCCAAAACTATTTTCAAACAGTAAGCAACTTACCATGATTATCACGATAAAAGGTTCATACAATCCTTGGAATTTTGAAAGAAACTCTGGCGGCAATATTTCAAAAAATAACTTTTAGAATTCGTAATTACCTGGTTTTACCGCTGATTTTGTAGTACTTTTCTGCGATTAAATAAGGAAAAATTCTATTAAAAATTTGTGGCTAAATTGTACGCAACCTGCATGACAAAAAGTATAAATATTTTCTATTCATATTAAAAAAAAGTTGTGTAAATGGGAAATATCAAATATTAAAAAAATCTTATTTATATTTTATTAATCTTTGTAGGTTGCAATTTTAATGTTATTTATAGTGACTGGCATTATAATTTTTATAGGTTTTCTTTGATAATTAGTTTTTGAATAATATTTTTTTACTTATGTTTCTATCTCCTAATGATATATTAACCCATTAACCGCCGAACGTATAGGGTTGAGGTTTTCAACTTTATAGCTGAAAGTCGTTTGACACCACATCTTCAGAAAGATAATTTTGTCTTTATTTTATCTTAAAATTCTGTGTCTTTAAGTAAGAATATTTTTTTTATTCAAAAATAATGGTGATTAAGAAAAAAACTAAACACGCACATTTATTTTGACCGTTTCGTCAACGCAACACCAGCGGGTAATGGGTTAACGTATGTGCCTATCCTCAAATCGCTGTTATGCAAAAAATTTCGATTTTTTAAAATTAATTTAAATCAAATTTCAACATTTAGGATTTCAAAAATACCATATTTTTGGTTCATACTTAGATTTGGTTCAATATTTAGAGGCCGAATTATAGCCCAAAATATGAACAGGAAATGAACTTTCTGAAACCGGAAGTGACGGTTTAAAGAGCCACAGAAAGGTAAACAATACATTTTAATACACAAATATATAATATATAATATTTACACAAATATATAAACACCTTCAAATAAGGTGGATTTTAAAGTTGTAAACTTTACGCATAATTTTTTGCGCTAGATCAAAATCTTAATTTGCGTTTTCAGGGAAACAGCGTTTTCATGTTATGTTTTTCATGTGTATGTTAACAAGAAACATCATTTCTTAAAACGCTTTTAAGATATTGAAATAAAATTTTATGACAAGCTTCTGCTCATCCATTGGTATGTTATGAAGCAAAATATAGCATGTAAATTTATATATATAAACTTAAGAGCTATTTTTATTGAAAAATACAGATTTAAAAAATATATTTTGTAAACAAATTTCGGTATATGTTATTAAATTTAAGAGGTGCTGCCAATTTTTTGCTTCATAACACAGGTAAGTGGATTACTAATGTATTGTTTAAAAAAGAAGTAATATATATAAAATAGCTTTCTTTATAGAAAGTTTGGCATAAACACGATTATTTACTAAAATTTCACTAAATATTGCCTAAACTTGAAAAGTTAATTAAAATTCCATCAAAAATTTATATGAATTTATAGTTTTATTCCGTGTTTTAACTAAAAACACTTGTGTTTGATAAAAAATTCATATTTCCAAAAAAAAAAACAAAAAGGGCCCCGAAGGTAGGCACATACCTTAAGTCACCGTTTTAGGAACATAAGAAAAGAGTTCAAATACATAGATATATTTGAAAATCAATACGTACTTCAAAGAAAAATTCCTGTTTCAAGAAAAACGGAAAATACGACTTCTCTCTACATATGAAGGAAAATAATGATTTTGAGGGAATAAATGTTTTTAAAGTTTCTTCTATAACTTGAAGCATTTCCAAACATTTTTTTGTTTCCGTATTTGACTTCCTGATTAAAACAGCTAAAACTTGTAAATGCATGTTCCATTACGTAAAAATTTGTGTTTATGTTTAAAACATTTTCAGTTATTTGTAACAATTTCTTTATTTCTGTTAAGTAATTAACCCTTAAATGCGTGATTTTTTATTTTGTTTCGAAAAAATAACATATGATTTGCTGAAAGGTTTATTACACAGGAAAAATAATGAAAAAAAACTCAGAGATACATTTTTCATATAATACGCATATCTTTTCTTTTGTTTCACATCTGCAATATAAGTAAAAACTACCGTCGTATGGCTATTTTACCCTAAAATATTGCAAATTAGTAAATATTTTAATAAGTATATCTCCAAATACCTTATTTTATACAGTGGGGGACATAATTATAAGACACCTACCTAATTTGACATTACAGTGAAAGAAAAGATTCAGAGCTTAAAAATGCTTTAGCAAATACGACAAAAACATAAATTTATTCTGTTATCACACGTAATTGTTTTACAGAAATCATATTTTCATACAATTTAGTGAAAAAAACTTAAAATCATAATGGACAAAATTATAAGACACCAACTTTTTTTTCCAAATACAGTGGTCAACATAATTAGCAGACACTAATGGTTTAAAAGAAAATCCTCTAATATGGTTACTCAATATTTGGTGGACCCGCCATTGTTTTTTATAACATGAAAGATACGATTCGGCATCGAATCTATCAATTCTAACAAAATATCGCAAGACAATACTTCCCAAGCACATTTTATAGCATTCTTTAGATCTTCGACACATGTAAACTGCCTCCCATTTCGGTAAACCTCACGAGCTAAGATCTCCCACAAGTTTTCGATGGGATTTAAGTTTGGGGAGCGAGAAGGCTACGGAAGAACATTGATACTTTGCTCTGAAAGCCACTTTTTTGTCACGTGTGATGTATGAATCGACGCGTTATCGTGCTGGAAAGTGTAGTTTTCGCCACAAAGAAGTTCACCGTATAGAGCTAGATGATCTTTAACAATATTCTTATACTTTTCGGAATTCATTCTTGAATGCACAAAAACTATATCGCTTTTCCCTTGAGACGAAAAACCAGCCCAAACCATTACTGAACCTCCACTTATTTTGCGGCTTATTTGTACATCAGGAGACTTCCGTAAATCATGCCAATAATAGTGAAACACGTCAGGACCGTCCAAGTTTAAACTTTTTTCACCAGAAAATAACACAGAGTACCATTTGGAGGTCCAGGCCATACTTTGTTTAGCGAAGTTTAAACGGTCCATTTTGTGCCGCCTTAGAAGCGGTGGTTTTTTCTTCAATTTTTTAAATTTCACATAGGAAGCATTAAGCAACACCCTGCGAATGGTTCTCCTTGAACAATTCAGTTTCAAAGCATTTTTAATGCCTGTAGTGGTAATCTTATTCTGTGTAGCGAGCGAAAACACATGGCGTCTCTCTCTCGAGGACAAGCAAAGAGTACGTCCAGATCTTTTAATCACAGATGCATTAATTCCTCTTTTCAAAACATTTGAAATTGCACATCTTGAGCGTTTAATAACTTTTGAAATATTATTAACTGAAGCACCAGTTACATTTAATCTCCAAATTTCGCGAATTTCACTATCTTTTAATTCTGTACCTCGTGGCATGTTTGTAAATGCGTGAAGTCGGTTATTGTCTGCTTTAGTTAACTGCTGACGTCATAACAGCATGCAGAAAATTTGCATATTGCACATTATTTTCGAAAAAAAGCAGGTGTTTTAATTAAAATGTTAGGGTGTCTTATAATTTTGTCCATGGTATTTATAATTTTTTTTATTAAACTCTATAAAAATATCATTTCTGTAAAACAATTACGTGTGATAACAGAATAAATTTATGTTTTTGTCGTATTTGATAAAGCATTTTTAAATTCTGAATCTTTTCTTTCACCGTATGTCAAATTAGGTAGGTGTCTTATAATTATGTCCACCACTGTATAATTATTTATTTTATAAAACTTAAACTTTAACCCTTTAATTCCCATAATAGAATACGTTCTAGAAATTACGTAGTTCAGAGAATTTGACTTTACAGCAGAACCTTTCAATGGTTAATTTCGCTTTATTTAAATTCGGAATGTCTCTTATTAATTAAAGTAGATATTGCTCTTTAATTTTCTGGTGTGAATTAAGTAGTATATACGAATAAAAAAAAATCTGTTAAATTCCAAACACTGTTGTTTGCATATATGCAAAGCTGCGCACTAAAGGGTTAATTATAAATTAATGCATTAATTTGAAAACATTTTTCCGTTAGTCTGCCTCAGGAGATAAGTTGCCAAATATTTTATTGGGGTGTTCGGAAAGTCGTGTCCGTTTGGGGATATCAATTTATACCGGAAAATTCTATCATTTAATTATAAGACATTGATTCCGATATCTAATGTCTAATAATTACCGGGCAGAAATTTCCGGTACGAATTGATTTTAATTTTCTGGTGTGAATTAGGTAATATACGAATAAAAAAATCTATTAAATTCAAAAACCTATTGTTTGCATTTACGCAAATCTGCGCACAAAAGGGTTAAGAACAATAATACACGCCATAACAAAATATCTCAAATTAAAATACCATTGCGAAAATAAAAAGATATAATAAAATTTGCAAACAACCAGACTTAGAAAACAATACATTTTGATGTTTACCTAACACGATTTTTTATTTTACTTTTACGAATCAATATTTTTTATAGTTGATAGCTGAACATCAAATGCTAAGTTCTGTACAGTTTTTGCGTTAGACGGTGAAATTTTCAGCTCTATAATTTTTCCCCTTTATCTTTGCAGGATTAATATAGAAGAGCTTTGGCTTATTCTTATATTCCCTGAACAGTGGGACAATAGAATAAAGTTATTTAGAACGGTGGGTCAAGATTCTCTCTGTTCGTTAATTTTGGCACAAAATAAGTAATTATTTAACCTCCTTATTAATGCAGAATTTCAGTCATAATTATGTCCAAATCAGATGTTCATTTTTACTGGTTGAAATTTACTTCAGAGGTAGCCAGTTCTTGTGTTTCCGCCACATTGTGACAACCCAACGACCTCATGTCAGTGAAAGAGATAATAACATCCGGACTAATATTACGGCGTCCTTTATTACGGACACACCCCGAAAAATGGTTAAACGCATTATTAATAAGACTTTCAGTCATAATTATGTACAAAAACAGATATTCATTTTTATTGGTGGAAGTTTACTTTGATAATAGTCAATTCCGGCGTTTCCGCCATATTTTGACATTCTAAACAAACTTATGTCATTGTCAATGAATAATTCCTGGACTCACTTCCACTATTACAGACGAATAGAAATTTTTACCATATTTCTAAGAGACATTTTGCATAAATAAATCGCTAAAATGGGGCAACATTTTCTATTTAAAATTCCCTGGTGGAAGTTTGCTTCGGCGTTAATAAAAAAAATGTTGATCTGATGTAAAAACAGCCGCCATCTTGTCACAATCATGGAACTATTAACAAAGAGGAAGTGATATATTCTTGAAATAGTGAATCTTCAACTGTAACCGCTTTCGCTGGGGTTGATTACGACCGGGGAAAACATCCGCCAGTAAATTTAAATAGATTTTTTTCGTTATTTAAACGCGCTATTATTGAAAAATTTCAGTCATAAATAATGGAAAAAAATATTCATTTTTACCGGCGGAAGCTTACTCCGGTGGTAATGAGGACCTGCGTTTCCACCCTAGTGTGACAACCTAGACAACGTCCTCTCAGTGCCAGCGAAAATAATTATAATACCTGAGAAAACTGCCACCAGTAAAATAAAATAAAAATTTAACTACATTTATGAGAGAAATGTTTCATAAAAAAAGCACTAAAATAAGGAAAAATTTTGTAATAAAAATTTGCTGGTGGAAGTTTGCTCCGGTTTTAAGCAGAAACTGTTTATCCGATGTTAAAAATCAGCCGCCATCTTGTGACAACATCCTCAGTTACTCCATTCGCGTCTCGTAGATAATACAATATATGTATCTCCTTCTTTATTCATAACTCCATTGTCACAACCTCCTCCGTTTCTGCATTTGCAACAGGTAGAATCTAAACTACATTATAGCGCCTAGAATATATAGTGTGGAAATCGGCTATCCCTGTAATGCTAAAATATTGTATCCCTTAAATGTGCAATGATACTGCTGCAATATGCAGATCGCAGCGACATTTGCAGGGTATTTTCTACAACTGCAAGAAATTGCTAGTCTATGCAATGTAATACTTGTAATACGAAAAACCAGCAGATGTCGCTGCTATCGACACTTGAAATTTTATCAGTATCGTCGCACATTTAAGGGATACAAATTTTTAGCACTGTTTGGATAGCATATTTCCACATTATGTATTCTAGGCGCTGTAACTACATGTCTCCTCCTGTTTATTCATAACTCCGTTATTGGCCATCTGTATGATTTTTTGTATTATTCTTTTTTATGTTTAATTAAATTTAAAATTTTAAATAATAAAAGTATATGTCTCATTTTTGCAGACTTACACTGCAAGGAGCTGTTGCCCCCAGACTATGGAGTGCTCAAGGTGACCGGGGAAGGATTTGGCTCTAAAGCTACCTACAGTTGTGAAAGCGGGTATTGGCTCTCTGGAACAAGAGAAAGAGTATGCCAAGGCGATTCGACGTGGAGCGGAAATAAGCCCGAATGCAAAATAAAAGAAAGCAGTAAGTTCTATTTTGAAATTTGTGATTAAAATTAAAATATAGTATAACCTTGAAAATCCGGCATCGTCGGGACCGAGACTAAACCGGATTTTTGAAAATTCCGGATTTCTGAAAGAATATCAAAAGTATTTCGGATATTCTAATGTTGTTGTTTTTTTTCCCAATGCAGCAAGCGATACAGACATTATCCTTACGCCGAACAGAGATCACGAAAAAGAACAGAAATATATGTAAAAAAGATAACATCAAACACAGGAACAATATAAAGGATAATTAACATGAGAGACACATAAAATCAAGAAGTTAAGATGCGTAAAGAGTCACTGGCCTCCCAGTAACAGGAGTAAATACAGTTCTTCGTGAGCGCTGAACAGTCAGAGAGATGATCAGGAGTCATCTCCATGCCATTGCGGCAGAGGGGGCAGGCAGGACTATCCACTATCTGGAGTCGGAAAAGATGGCATATAAACAATCATGTTCTTTTCGCGAGACGAAAGGCAGCTACGGCACTGCTTCTTGGACAATTGGGGAGGTTATGGATGGTATTGCTCCACAATTTTTCTTTTGTCCGTTCTTTTAGTAGTGTCATATGCATTGTCTAAAATATTTGTTTAACCATTGAGCATTCGGACTTATAGTTAATTAAGTTAGATGGGGCCTGATTAACAGGACAACCTTTTTTTGGCCAATTCATCCGCCTTTTTATTTCCGGGAATACCACAGTGTGAAGGGATCCATTGTAAGACAATCGTCTTATATCCTTTTCGCATACCTCTTAATAAAGATCTACACTGCATCACAGACATAGAGCAAGGGGCTTGAGCGCAGTTGGCAACTTCCAGAATAGCTGCTTGTGAATCTGAGAAAATGACAGCCTGATTGAAAAGCAAACTACGAACATCTAGTTGAACCAGGGCTACTTTGATTGCCTCAACCTCACCATCAAACGCTGTCCCGGCCGCTCCCAAAGAAAGATGATGAGAGAAATGTTTACAATGAATACCTGCTCCTGCCATACCATCCATGTCAAGCTTTGAACCATCAGTATACATGTGTAGACATGTTTCAAGAGGAAAGCGATTGTAAATAGTCTCCATCCTCGCGGAGAACAAAGCTGCAGTACAATCAATTTATTTTGAAACAGGACTCATAAGGTCCATGTGATAGTGTATTTCACTAGCCTCCAAGGGATTTATGGGAGGCAACAAAGGTTCAATCCGGGATGGAATTTCAAGTTCATCCATCTCTTTTAACCCCTTAACCTACAATGACGGGCATAGCCCGCGTACGATGATCGAGCCAAATGTAAATTCTTCTTACCACTAAAACTTCACAGTAAATATAGTTTAATTTAAGCGTCGATATTCCATGACTAAACAAGACGAAAATCTCTATTAAATTTTAGTGGTAGCCATGGATTTGCCAAACCGTAGGTTAAATCGTAGGTTAAGGGGTTAATACAGCTTGAAGAAAGCCACTTTGAGTTTTCAGACTGCGTGGTCCAGATTTGATCCACATATCACCATGAGGTAGGCGAATTAATTTCTGGTACAGATTCAAAGCTGATTTCCTTATTTCATATTGCATAGAGATTTCATTAGTATGCAATAGAAGTGCGTCAATTCGTATGGACTTGACAGCACCGGTGATAAGACGGAGTGAATTGTTTGTAGTCTTTCCAGTCTATCAACACCACCGACAGATAAAGTAATAACAGGGGCGTTACAATAAGTCATAACAGGTTATATAAAGGTCTTATAGGTAGCAAGTAGAGTTGTGGTAGCACAACCCCATCTAACTCCTGCAAGGCGTTTAAACAGTATCATACGCTTCTCAGCCTGTTGCTTGATGCTTAATGCATGCATATTCTTAATGCTTAATGCATGCATATTCTTAATGCTTAATGATGTTTAATGATGCATATTCTTAATGGTGCCTTTAGTCATAATTCAATTCATAACCAAGTGATAATTATGTCAGGAAAAGAAAAAAATAAATATTAAAAAAACCCTACTTTAATTAATTTTTCTATCGTACAAAAAAAAAAAAAAAATCCAAGAAGCAGTGAAGTCAAAAAATCTAATAAGCAGTGACGTCATTTCTCCTCATGTAATCTCCGAAACATCGATGCCAATTTTATTTACTTAATTTTTTTATTTTTGGCCGTTCTTTAATAAGTTTTTATTTTATTTTACGCATGTGAAGAATATCTATTTCAGAAAGACAGTCTTGTATCTCTAAATAAGATATTATTTCCCTAGTCAAATTTATGCACTTTTCCATTGAAACCTTTTCTTCTGCCGGTTCCCAGTCCTAGTCCTCTGAGCTGCGACTGGCGTTATCTGTTGTTCCATTTTTCTCAGCTTCAGCGTTCTCGTTCTCCGCTAACTGTTCATTGTTCTTAATACGTAAACAAATGCTATTTTCCTTTTTGTCGTAAGTTAGAAGTGTAAAAAAAGGAGGGAGAGATGACTTTCATGCCGGATTTCCGAAGTTGTGGGATTTCTGAATGCTGGATTTTTGAAGTCACACCGTACAAGACGAAATGTCAAAATATTACCACTAAACAAATATGTGTATGCTGTATTGTCACTTTTTTTAATCAGAAAACTGCCTCTATTTCGAATTAGTAATCTTAATATAAGCAGAGATTAAATAAGGTTATTATTACTATTCGGAAATCGTGTAAATACGCTGGCCTCCAAAAGTTAAGGGACAGTTTTCGACTGTACACGGTTTGTCGATTATCTACTGAAATTCTTCACCAATTGTTTGTATTTTTTCTCATGGTAAACAGATAGACTCAAACCTTTATGGGTTAGTATATTAGTCGAAGGAACTTCCGATTTCCGCATTTTTAGAGTCCGGTATTTCTCTTCTTGAGCGTTTTACATTTCCTAAAATGTTATTGTTTCTGGATTTCAAATCCGTTGGATGCATCATTAGATCTAGTGTATAGTTAGTTTTTCAATTTTCATTCAAACGATTCTAGATATCTGAAATCAGGGTAAATTCGTCTGTCTCTAGATGACTTGATCGGGATGATTTTATATCGAAGCATAAGAATCTCATTATTTCACGAAATTTGTCTCTGTACACTGTAATATTACGAAGTCATGGCATCTTATCCATACTTACAATAATTTTAAAATAAAACCAATATCAGGAATCCTTCTAAATATCTCTTATAATTTTCCATTGCATTCGACCCCCTTTTTACACCGAGTATATGTGTCGTTAATTCTGAGAAAAAGCATCGCTCTTTCGCCATTTATGCGAAAAACCAAGTAGCGGGTCAAATTGACCCGCTTCGCGGTTCTAGGTATAAACGGTTATATTTGCAAATTTATTTATGTTATGCATTTTCAAACTTGTTGACTTGTGGCTTACCTTAAAATATTAAAAGTCAGAAAAGGAAATATTTTTTCAAAAATTTTTTTTGACGCAGTGACAAATTAAACCTCGATTTGGGTTAAATTGACCCGCTCCGCGGTTCTAGTGTTAAGGAATATTACTTAATTGCTTTTATAGTCTCCTCATTAACTAACGTATTGACGGCAACGTACGTGGTTTCCAGAGCTGCGGCATCTGGGTGATTTTTTATTTACGAATACCGAATTCTCACCAGTTAATAGTTTTTTTTTGCTTTATAAAATGATAGATATCCAGTAAAGGAAAATTGCTATTCAAAATTTTCTGGTGTGAATTGAATGTGTCTGAATAAAATATCTGGCAAATGTGGCAATACTGATGGTATCTGGAAGCCGTTCACTGTGTCGATGACGTACTCAAGGAGCTAAGCTGTTATTATCAAAAAGAAGAAATACATAAATGCAAAAATATATATAATGCATGGAACTATTAATAAAGAGGAACTGACATATCTTTAAAACAGTGAAGCTTCAACTGTAACCGCTATCGCAGGAGTTGTTTACCGCCGGTGGAAACTTCCACCAATAGATTTATATAGAAATTTTCAACTTATTTAAACGCCTTATTATTACAAAATTTCAATCATAAATAATGGTAGAAACAGATTTTCCTCTTTACTGGTAGGAGTTGAGTTTCGTGGTATTTATGCCCTGCGTTTCCGCCATATTGTGACAACCAGGCAAGCAAACTGACAGTTTTACAAGGCATACTGACACAAGTAAAAACAAATAGAAATTTGTACGACATTTTTTAGAAAAATTTCCATGAAGAAGACGCTTAATTAAGATGAAATTTTCTGTTCAATTTTACTGGTAGGATGTTTGCCCTGTCAGTAATCAGAAACTGAAGATCCGATTTAAAAAAAGCAGCCGCCATCTTGTGACAACCTCCTCAGTTACTTCACTCGCAACTGGTAGACAGTACACTATATGTCTCCTCCTCTTTATTCATAACTCCATTATATAATGCGGCCATGATCGCAAAAAGTTCTTGATTTCTCTATCAGAATGTTCCAATTTGGCGAAGGATTAAGGAAAATTAAATTAAGAATGAAAATAACTTGTTTCAATGCTTAGCATATATTTAAGGGAGACCAAACTGGTCTCAAGTGCTGTCTAGTCGAAAATAACTATTATAACATTGGAATAATAAAATCAAAATTATTCTTTCGAATAATTTCTATACTGAATTTTTTAATGACATTGCTGTCTTCGTTATGCCTACATTATTTGAATGTTAGACGACTGTTATTATTTTATATTTCTATTCGTTATCTTGCAGAACTCCAACCGATCCATTTATTTTCTTGTTTTATCATGAAGCCAGTCTTTTAACTGATATCTTTTACACTTCTATTCTTAAAGTTTTTCCTATTGATCTGTTTAAACAGTTTCTTTTTATCGCACTCTTTTATCTATATGTTTAATAACAATATTTTTTAGTTTTTTTCTTCTTTATATCTTTGTAACTGTACCATATACTAACCGAAACTAAGATTCGTCTTTTTTTCCACACGGAAACCATATTTCCAAACGAAATACGCCATAGCATCATGAACTATATACCTTGCAATATTTTTCGACATAGACGCCACCGACATTGAGACATTTGTCGAAGCATGCAATCAGTTTGAAGAAACCACTCTGGTAAAACTCCGCATCTCTGCGATGAAAGGAATTGTCGCACAGCCTGCTCGTTCTCCACACTTAGGTCAGCCCTTCGACGAATGAGACCAGGGCTCTTGAGTGAAGGTGTTTTTCTCTTGGACGGCAACGCAAAAGCACACAATAGCAAGGCTCACACAAGATCAGATTCCTCGCTTCGGATGGGAGAGATATAGCCTTTAATTACACTCTTTTATCTATTTTGTTTAAAAATACTATTTTTTAGTTATACTTTTCGTCTTTATATGTTTGTAATTGTACCATATACTAACCAAAACTGAGTTCCATCATTTGTTTTCACACGGAAACTATATTGCCAAAAGAAATACACCATGGCATCATGAACTATATTCCTTGCACTATTTTTTGACATAGACGCCACCGACATTGAGACATTTATTGTAGCGTGCAATCCGTTTGATGAAACCACTCTGGTAAAACTCGGCATCCCTGCGATGAAAGGAAATGTCGCAGAGCCTGCTCATTCACCAAACTCAGGCCCGCCATTCGACGAAAGAGACCAGGGCTCTCGAGTGAAGGTGTTTTTCTCTTGGACAACAACGCAAAACCACACAATAGCAAAGCTCACACAATATCAGATTCGTCGCTTAAGATGGGAGAGATTGAATCACCTAGCCTTCAGCCCGATTTTCCTCCATCAGACTTTCACCTGTTCCCTGCATTAAAAGCCGCATATCTCGGTACGTCCCTTCCAAAACAATGCTGAGGTAAAGCAGGCTCTGCGAAAATTCCTTGCATCGCAGGACACCGATTTTTACGAGTGCTTTATTCAAACTGATTGCCCTCTACGACAACTGTCTCAGTATCGATGGCGTCTATGTCGAAAAATAGTACAATGCGTATAGTTCATGATGCCATGGTGTATTTTGTTTTATCAATGCATTTTCCGTGTAAAAAAAAAGACGAAACTTAGTTTCGGAACGTCCCTCGTACATTCCCTTATGACTGTTACTTATTTAATCTGGTTAGCTCGAGAAACCAGTTTTCCCTTTTTAACAAACATTACTATTATTGTTATTATTATTGTCATTGTTCTAGTTGTTCAGCTATTTTTATATTTTTCGCATCACTATTCTATAAATTAATTTCATAGTATATTTATCTTGTACATGTTGTCAAAACGTATGTGAAAGATTTTTGTTTGAAAATAGTGGTGTGACACAGAATAGAAAAATAATCGCTTGTGGCATGCTTACAATGTGGCCATAATTAAACTGACGGTACTCAGAGTATTCTATAACGCGATCTAATTGCGAGAATGGCGCCAAGGAAGATTAAACGAGACGGGGGTCAAAGGATTCCGCGAAAAAAAAAATTTGTTCGAAAAATCACCACCAGGGGAATATGTGGCGATGTGCATTCGAAAAAGAGAGTTTCAAAAAAGAAGAATCAATACTGAAATAAAATTACCGTTTATTTAGCACATCCAACTCAGGTTCGATATGACCGCCGTTTTTGTAGACCACTTATTGCATTCTGTGCACACCATTTACAACAGCAGAGAATAACATGTCTGCACGAATCTCCCGTACAGTTCGCGATATGTTATCCTTCAACGTAGCCAGGTCCTGGACACCTCCGTGATAGACCTTGGACTTTAGGTAACCCCGTAGCAAAAAGTCGCAGGGTGTAAGATCAGGCGACCGAGGTGGCCATGCAGTTGGAAAATAGCGGCAAATGACTCTTTCTGTTGTAGCAGCTGCTGTACCCCCAAAGAAACATGTGGAGGGGTTCCATTTTGCATGAAAATGATTTTCTCCAGACACTGTCTTTGCTGAAGTGCAGAAATAATAAAGTTGTTTAGCATTTGGCGATATTTGGCTCCGGTAACAGAACAAGTTACATGTCTTGTCGGAGTAATGTTCTCATAGAAGAATGGACCTATGATCATGTCTGTGAAACCCCACCAAACAGTTATCTTTGGTTAATGCAAAGGAATTTCTTTGAATGCTCTTGGTGTCTTGTTATCCCAAATTCGGCAGTTCTGGGTATTTACAGTTCCATTCAGGCAAAAGTGGGCCTCGTCTCCTCATAAGATTTTCATGGGCCAAGCATCATCCAACTCCATTCTGGCAAGAAAAGTGAGAGCAAAAGTCAATCGCTTATCATGGTCGGTGTGACGTAACTCTTGTACACGGCTGATCTTGTAGGGTAGAAGTACATAATCTTTCGTAGGATTTTCATACCGTACAATAAGGCATATCCAGATTCCGAGCTATCCCACGAGAGCTGGAAGTGATAGCAATATTGTCTGGTGCTATGTCGACAATCGCCTTTGCCACCTATTCGATTGTATCCTGTAATACGAGTTTTCGTCCTGCCTGACTGAACATTTAGAGAACCTGTTTTCTCAAACTTCTCAACCATTGCTTTTAAACCATTAACTGACAAAGGACCGTTACCTTTACGCATTTTTTTGTGGTTTATAAAAGCACGAAGAGCGGCTGGCGCATTGCACTGGTTGAGGTAAAAGAGTTTGACTAGTAGAGCTCGCTCGACTAAAGAAGGAGACATTATGAAAGATTACTTTCAATGAAATTGCTTCTAACAATAGCACATTACCTTTTAAAGCCGGACAAGCTGGCACTGGGCCAAAAGATATAACGTGAAATTTGAATAAAGAACTTCTTTTTCTACTGTTGCTTTCTTTGGGGCTCTGTAAGTGAAATTGCAGATAAAGAAACTTTAGCAGTGTTTATGCAATTTTTTGCTTTTTATAAACTGTTACCATTTTGAGCTTGGATTAAATTGCTAAATTCGTTAAATAAACGGTAATTTTATTTCAGTATTGATTCTTTATTTTTTTAAACTCTCTTTTTCGAATACACAGTGCCACATATTCCCCTGGCGGTGATTTTTGGAACTATTTTTTTTTCGTAGAATCCTTCGTCCCCCGTCTTGTTTAATCTTCCTACAAAATTTGGCGCCATTCTCGCAATTAGATCGCGCTACAGAACACTCTGAGTACCGTCAGTTTAATTATGGCCACCTTTTTAACCATTTGGAAAAATGGTTATTGTTCTCGTCAGGGTAGGAAATCAAAAGCATATCTGAAGGTTTTTATTGGTTTAATCATCATTTTATTCGTATTCTGATTGGTCTATACAGTAATCTGTATTTCCCTTTACTTTCAACAGAGATGGACAACAGAGTGTTGCCACTATGACAAAAAAGTAATAAAAACTAAAAAAAAATTAATAACACAGAAACAAATTGAGATACAGCTTTCAAACAAATTGCATTTAAAAGTACATTTTTATTTCTATACGACGGTGTAAAAAGTAATATTGTGGGATGTTTAAAAGTTTAAGAATGAAATTTCATTTAAAATGGGCCATCAGATTTCTTGGACGATGGAAAAGCCTTTTCCCGAGCAGCCAATGAAAATGCTTGGCTAATACATAAGTTTCAGGTGGATAATACGTACGAGTCGCAGGCGATTTCTGTCGCTTGGAATTTTTACGTGTAATAACACTATAAATGTTTAATTCATGGCGTACGTAATGTAGGATCAACTCCGTGCGATTTTTTATGTCTTAAATTTTAGTCTTTGAAAAAATCATTTTCCAAATGGTCGTTGTAATTTGTTAAATTGCTTTTTTATATATTATTGTTGCATTTTCATTTCAACGACTACATGCTCGACCTCTTAACTCTTTCTTTCTTTCTTTTCTTTTTTTTTTCACAAAATAAATTAAAAATAAGGACCCGACACTACTTTTTTAACAAAATATTTGGCTTTTTACATTTGAAAAAAGGTATGACATTTAAGGGGTGTCAGGACTCGTAAAATTGGAAAAAATGAAAAAAAAAAGACAAATTTCAGCAAGTAATATCTAATAATGTATATGATTTAAAAACACAATTTTTACTTGGATTAAAAGATATAAGTATGTTCTTTTATTTAATGTATATAAAAAATTGCAAGAAAGAAATTAGTATTTATAGGAGGCTGCAAACTGTCAGGCATTTGCCGAGCAGAAAATTGGTATAACAGATTACGCGCAGGATTGCAAAATAAATTTTGCAACTAGGATGAAATTTTTTGTGCCTAATTATACTTCAGTTTATAATAATTACTCTGAAGCTAAATAAGTTTGTATTTAAAGCATTTTTATATTTTTAATACAAAGTTGTATTTAGCTAAAACAAAATTTGGAAAATTTCAGCAGTATAATTACCTAAAAAAATATTCATTTGAACAATGAAAATGAAATTTTAGGTTCAGTTTACACAGACGTACATAAAACATTTGTTTTGAAAATTTTAAGAAAAAAAATATTCAGAAGTTTTTGAGTTATCCTGCGCGTTATGTCCAAAAACGTCATTTGGAGAAAAATAAATGCAAAGTTTCGGAAACGCCGCTTCAGCTATTGAGCATGTACAATTCTGAAAGCCATAACTTCTAAACTTCTATTCTAATAGAAATTTCAAGGAAACAATTCTACCAAAATGTTCAGAAAAGATAGAAGTTTAGCATCTAAAAAATATATACAGGGTGTTCCGTTAAAGGGGTCCAATATTAATAGGGGTAATAGAGGAGATCACATGGAGCATAAATCAGTATATAAACCCTGGTCGGATCTCAATAGTTTTCAAGTTACAGCAAATAGAATGAAAATTCGGAAAATTGTAAAAGAACCCTCATTGCTAAACTATCGATAATGCTACATAAAAACGAAGCACATATTTAGAAAGAGCAGAAAAAAACTTACAAAATGACATCAATTGTATTAAAATAGCAATATTTATTGACGAGTTACAAGCCCTGAAACAGTGAAAAAAGTACGAAATCCAATATACATAAAATAGTTAATCGTTAATTCCAAAAAGACAACTCTAGCTACAACAAGGAAAATGAAGTAAAATTTGGTCCATTCCGAAAACTTTCGAAAAAGCTTACAATGAACCATATCGGTTTAATTGTGTGAGAGAAATTAATCAGTTTCTTAGTTACAACTCCGCTTTCTTTGACACTAGCAAAGGTTAAACTCCGCCCATCACGATTGGAAACACCGCCTTTTTAATTACTCTCAACTATACATTTTCGATCATGCTTCTTCTGAGATGCAACATTTTTAATTATTCAAGAGTTGAATGAACCAAAATAACTTTACAATAATAGTCTACATTTTAATGTGGTCTTTTATTGATATAAAGCTTAAGTTAAATTCTTTAAAATTAAACTGGTGGTGAAAATTCGGAAATAATTAAAAATATTGCGATTTGTAACTATGCAAGAAGTTTCAGTACATGTTTTATATGGACAATTATTGTATGTATATGTGCATCATAATTTATGATAGGAAATAATAATAACAAATAGCATAATAATTTTATTAATTATAAATTTAAAAAAGACACTAAATTTTAAATTAATTCATACAAACTTTGTAATTTACAATTTGAGTACACCACAGTCTGTGACTTACAAAATACTGTGCCAAAAAGTGTTGAAAATAAAAGAAAAATGACAAATAAAGAATTACATTCCACGTACTTTATGACATATGTGAAGCATAGTCTTCTGGCCTGCGCTGCACAGTTCAATGTCGGAAGGCAGACGAACGGACATTATTATAATAGGTGTTCGAAGTTGCGCCCAATAACAGAATCGCACAGCCAACAGCGACGTCGTAAAGTTTGGCGAACACGCCGAAAAACTCCGACGGAGTTGGGAATGTCTCCTGCAGCGATAACGATTCGCGCTAGTAAATCCTCCGGTGTATCCACAGGCGTTTCATACACCAGCGATTGAAGGTGTCCCCAAACCAAAAAGTCTAACGGATTGCGGTCTGAAGAGCGTGCAGGCCAAGCAACAGGTCCACTGCGTCCAATCCATTTCCCAGGATATATGTTGAATTGAGGTGATTGCGAACACCTATGAAAAAATGTGCCGGTGCGCCATCGTGCATATTGTGGCGCAATGTTGCTGGCACATTTTGCAGTAACTGCGGTAAGATATCCCGTAGGAAAACCAAGTACGTACTGCCATTGAGTACATCTGGGAGTAAATATGGTCCTATGAGATAATCGCCGAGGACACCTGCCCATATGTTCACACTGAACTTTTGTTGTGCGTTCGACGGGAAAACAGTGTGCGGATTTGTATATGACCATGTGTGCATATTGTGCGTGTTTACCACGCCCTCTCTCGTAAATGTTGCTTCATCAGTAAATAAAATATTTTCCAGAAATTGTGGATTATTTTCTGTTACATTAAGCAACCAGCGTACGAATTCTGTCCGCTGAGCACAATCTGTTACTGATAACAGTTGTACCCGCTGCACATGAAAGGGGTGCATGTTTTCTGCACGCAGAACACGCCACACACTTTGGTGAGAAACACCGACTTCAGACGCAGCAGCTCGTGTACTCGTGGAGGGGTTATCTTTAAAAATATTCCGTACATCTTCTTCCATTGCAGGTGTTCGTACATGTCGAGGTTTCCCTGCATCAATGCTTGCTGTATTAAACGATCCAGTCTCCCGTAATCGTCTATCGATTTTTATGAAGAGTTTCGAACTTGGGCAACGTTTCCTTGGAAATTGCTCACGGTACATGCGCTGTGCTAGACATGCATTTCCATGAGCTTGCCCGTACATCAGATGCATGTCCGCATATTCTTCGTTAGAGTATTCCGGCATAATTATTATACATCAACTTACTACAATCCCACTTACAACAGCCTCCCTTTAACATAACGCCCACTGATGACTGCTGTTTTATTACACTTTTCTTCCTATACACATAGAAAATTTGCATAAAAAGTACTTCTTCTTCATCATCCTGAAAGTTCATGGAGGAAACGCAGCAGTCACGGAGTTTCCTTTAAGACAAGGCGAGAGCTGCACAATATGTCATTCACTTGACCAGACTCAATAATGAAAGGGTATTGATAGAGGTTGATCAGAAATGTATAATTGAAAGATATTAAAACGGGGTGTTTACAATCGTCATGGGCGGAGTTTCGCCCTTTCCGAGCGTGCAACAGTACAGAGTTGTAACTAGGGAACTGCTTGATTTCTCCCATACAATTAAACTGATATGGTTTATTGTCAGCTTCTTCGAAAGCTTTCGGAATGGACCAAATTTTATAACATTTTCCTTGATGTAGGTAGAGTTGCATTTTTGGAATTAACGATTAACTATTTTGCTAAATATTTGATTTTGTATTTTTTCACTGTTTCAGAGCTTGTAACTCGCCATTAATTCTCAATATTCTAAAACAACTTATGTCATTTCGTAGGATTTTTTCTGCTCTTTCTAAATATGTGCTTCGTTTTTATGTAGCATTATCGATAGTTTAGCAATGAGGGTTTTTTTACAAATTTCCGATTTTTCATTCTATTTGCTGTAATTTGAAAATTATTGAGATCCGGCCAGGCATTATATACTGATTTATGCTCCGTGTGATCTCCTCTATTACCCCTATTAATATTGGACCCCTTTAACGGAACACCCTGTATATATTCGAAAATTTTGAAATGTTAAGATTCTTGAAACCTCTTAACCCTTTGAGGGGAAATTAATTTTGTTTCTGTAATGTCGAACTCACACCGGAATCTTGAATAAATTTCAATGCAAAATAAGAAAATATAATTCAACTACTTTTTTCGACCAATGTTTGAAAAGTAAAATTTAATATATTTTTTATGGTTCAAATCTTCACTAATTGTAGGTGGTATAAAATATATCCTCCTCAAGGGACTAACAAACCAAAGATTACAGTTAAAAAAATACAAGATGCAAAATTTGTATTTATAGGGGGCTCCAAACTGCCAGGCATTTGTCGAGCAGAAAATTGATATAACAGCTAATGCGCAGGATTTCATAATAAATTTTGCAAATACAGAATGAAATTTTTTTGTCTAATTATACTTCAGTTTATAATAATTACCTAAATCAATTTGTATTTAACCTCTTAATTCTCGCTCCCGTCATATTCACGGGTTGTGTCTTTTACTCAGATTGTTTGATTGCCATCAGTTTTATAAAATAGTGTAATTGGCTTTATATTAGTATCGTTTTACCTGTTATTAAATAAGGTGAATATTTCTTTTTCAAAAAAGTGGTGCCAATAAGCAATTTGAATTTTTAAAACGTTATTTGATTAGAGCGTTAAGGGGTTAAAGCATTTTTGTGTTTTTAATACTAAGTTGTATTTAGCTAGTGCAAAATTTTGAAATTATCAACAGTATAATCACATAAAAAAAAATATTTTTTGAACAATAAAAATGAAATTTTAGGTTCAGTTTATACAGACTAACGTGAAACATTTGTTTTGAAAATTTCATCAAAAAAATTTAGACATTTTGAGATATCCTGCGCGTTATGCCCAAAATCGACATTTGGAGAAAAATAACTTCAAAGTTTCTTAAACGCCGCTTCAGCTATTGAGCATGTACAATTCTAAAAGCCATAACTTCTATTCTAATAGAAATTTCAAAGAAACAATTATATCAAAATGTTCAGAAAAGATAGAAGTTTAACATCTAAAAAAATTAAAATTTCTAAATAAGTGGTAGCCAAAAGCTTTTAGTATCGAAGGTAGCAAACTCTTTTTGCCCGAGCGGCACTTGGGAAAAACAGTTAACCCATTAACCGCCAAAATTTTAAGTAAAAAATTTCAATTTTCTCGTTGAAAGTCGTTTGCCACCACAAAGTTAGAAAAAAAAATTCGCTTTATTAAGATAGCAATTTTTCTGTCAATAAATAAGGCAATATTTTAAATGCAAAAATATTGATGGCAAAGTAATAAATTTAAGCATAAGCAATTATTTTTACTGTTGTGTAAAC
This sequence comes from Maratus speciosus, assembly GCA_963932465.1. Classification (NCBI taxonomy): domain Eukaryota; kingdom Metazoa; phylum Arthropoda; class Arachnida; order Araneae; family Salticidae; genus Maratus; species Maratus speciosus. Next base: position 285,172,668 of record OZ010789.1, on the reverse strand, counting down.
GCAACATGAGCGGGTAATGGCTTAAGAGGTTAAAGCGCTAAGAGCTGTTTAAATTGTATGCGGCTTCATGCCTCAAATGTCGCTATTAGTGTATTAACCCGTAACTGGAGACATGAATTTTCTTACGCGTTCAGAGATATAATGTTATTTTCCTTTTTTGTCTTTTGTAAACACCATTGGAATTTATTTTAGAACGCAATATATTCTGGAAATAATGTAATGATAAAAGAACTACTTGTCGGTACTGAGGAATGATTTTATTCAAGGACAAAAAAACACCTAATAATCAGAGCCAAAGAACAACGCGGAGACATTCTGACTCCCGCCTCCAGTTACGTGTTAAAATTAAAAGCATTCCTACAATTATAGATTTCCAAATGTTGTTATTTCTTTGTAGCGATGTGCGGATCTCCTCCTCCAGTTCCTCATACTAGAAACTCAGCTCCTTTGGACAAAGAGGATTTTCCTCTAGACTCCGTAGTTCAATACAATTGTTTTCCAGGCTATGATCCAAAAGGATTTAACAGAGCTATGTGCCTGCAGTACAATGGATCAGCACAGTGGTTCGGACCTGACCTCACATGCATACGTAAGCTCCTTTTCATTAATTTAACTTTTAGGAATGAACCATATGAAAATATACAATATACACAAATCCAACACTGTCTCTTCAGTCTTAAAAAGTGTAATGTAGCACTTCTAGTGCAGTTTTGACAGTGGATTACTTTTTTAAATTCGGATTTCTTGATTGGCACCACTTTTCTGAAAGGATAAATTTCATCTTATTTAATGACATTTACTGTGGCGAAAGTTGTGAAATTTTACCATTTCAGAAAAGTGGTGCCAATCAAGTTATCTGAATTTTAAAAAAAGTAGCCCACTGGCAAAATTGTTCTAGTGTACTGCAACTAATATAATGTACGGGTCTCTTTAAAGAGCAGTGCCATCAGTAGGCTACTTTTTTTCAGAATTTTTGATTGGCACCAGTTTTTGAAAAATTAAAGTTCGCATTAGTTCCCCTTAGAATTAGGGCGAAAACAAGGGGAATTTTACCATTTCAAAAATGTGGTGCCAATCAAGAAATCTGAATAAAAATAAGTAGCCCTGTAGCAACACTGTTAAAGAGACGAAATCTAAAATTTGTTAACCACATCATGCCCATTTTCGTTCTAGATTTCTTTTGAAATTATCTTTAATTTTGGAAAAAAGAAAATAGAGTATGATGCCGTATATATATCTAAATGCTGTTATAAAATATTTTGATATAAACAGGTTTTTTACAAAAGCAGTCGTAAGATCGCCAGTGGCGATCAAATTATTTAATGTGGTGCGCTTGTTTTTTGGTGGTCAGAAATTAACCTAAGAAATGTGCATAAATTAAATTTTTTTCGTCTCCGTCGACCTTATTTATGCGCGGTAAATAGCGATCGTCTTCTACTCTCGAAACTTTAATGGACGAATCAAGTTTAAAACTCATTTTTCATCTCATTTACAGATGGCATGCAGGCATGAGAGCGTTTCGACCCAAATGACCGATTGTTACCACTAAATTTTAATAGCATTCTTTGCTTTATCAAATCTCAGAAATTCTGTCATTAAATAATGCTTGAAATACTATTAAAATTTAGTGGTAGTAATCGGCCATTTGGGTCCGAGCGCTCTCATCCTTGGGCATGTCAGGCTATTAAAATGTGGGGGGAGGGGATAGGGAAGGGTATCAAGAAAGCAGGTTTGCCAGTTTGGCCTCCACTTTTATTTCGAAATTTCACATTCATACCAGAAATTCTGAAAGAAGAATCTGTACTTTGTGTAATCACAAAATTTCTGACATTAAATAAAGCAAAAACTTCCATTGTTAATTTCTGGCACGAACTCGCATTTTCGGAATAAAAATGGTTGCCAAACTGGCAACCCTGCAATAAAGCAGTAAGAAATAGTGCCAATTCAGACTTTGTACAGTGTTGCCAGTGAGCTATTTTTTAAAATTCAGATTTCTTGATTGGCACCACATTTTTGAAATGGTAAAATTTCCCGCGTTTTCGCCCTAATTCACATGTCATTAAAAGGCGAACTTTGCTTTTTCAAAAAACTGGTGCCAATTAAAAAATCTGAATTTATAATAAGTAGCCCACTCGCAACACTGACTCAGTGGTTTCTAAAATTGGATACAATAATAAAAAAATCTTTAGTTTTTTTTATAAATTTCAATTTTCATAAGTTTCATTAAAAAACTGAGTACATATTATCTTTCTAAATTATGTACTATTCTAAATTAGGAAACTAATAATTCTAAACCATGCTTGTTATTGATTTTTCTGAATTAATTTATGAAAAAGTTTTGCGTTATTGAAAATCATTGACGAGGTAGGGAGGAATACTTTTTTGCTGCCGACTATAATTTTTTCTGGCTACGCAACTTTTATCTAATTTTTAAAGCCCCGGGTATAAGTAAATTTAATAGACACATCTTTATATCATATATTAAAAATTTATATTTTTAGTGTATATTCAGTTTTAAAAAATACCATCTATGAGGCTACAGTTTTATCATTAATTCTAAAATGTTGTTAAAGAGTTTAATTTACAAGCAGACATAAAACAAACTTAATTAAAGGAATGAGTCTTATGCTATTCAAATTAGTAGGTCGATGAATAAATAAGTTACACATCCTCGGACAAATGTCAGAATTACTTTTCATTACTTTTCCATGTTTGCTTCATCATGATTTATTCATGTAGCATTATGTAATACTAATGATTTATTCAACATCCATGAATTTATATTCATTAAATTAACCAACGGATTATAAATAGTATTGCACACTCATTCAATGTTAATAAATGTTATAATATGGCACGTTTAACAAAACAGAAAATGCCCCAATAAATTACGGTAAAACTAATGTTTGTTCTTAAATATTTAATTATTAAAGTGAGTAATTTAATTAGACTTGGTTATAATTTTTCGACAAAATATTATATATTCTTTAATATATTTATTAAAATTATTAATTAATTTATGTAAAATTAACAAGTGACTGGGAATAAACTGTCAACCATAATCTCATATTTCTCGTCGATAAGTATTAATGACATTTCTGATCTTGTTTTATATAAATAAATGTGATTTATACATAAGCGGCATTATTTATACCACATAGAAAATACCTGCAACGATTGTTTACTGAATAAAAGTCTACCTATATAGTTCAAAATCTAAAGTAAATTATAAAGATCGCCATCTAATTCAACCTTCTATCACTGCTAGTATTACCAAGTGCCCCACGTAAATCAGTGTACCAAATGCTCTAGACCAGGGGTGTCCAACTGCGGCCCGCCGGATACCACTAAAATTTTACAGTTACCTTTGCCTTATCTAATCGTCAAATTTCTGCGATTCAACTTGTCGCAGTGTTGCCAGATTGGGGATTTTGTCCCCATTTTGGGGAATTTTGAACCTCTAGGGCAGGGGTGTCAAACTGTGGCCCGCCGAATACCACTAAAATTTTATAGAAATCATTGCCTTATCTAATCATCGAATCTCCGCGATCCAAGAAGTCGACTTTTTCTGTAAAATTTTAGTGGTATCCGGCGGGCCACAGTTTGACACCCCTGCTCTAGGGGAAATTTTTGGTTACTACGAAAAATTTCAGGGAAAAACTTGGGGATTTTTTTATTACTATTTCCCGTAAAGATGTCTTTTAGTCTTGTAGAAAAACTGGATCTGTCTCGAATTAAATTTTATTTTGTACAACGAAAGTACAACCCAGAAATCGGAAATATCAATCATTATTCTCTTGGATGTGGTTGTGGTCGTTATTTACTACATTACAGTTTACATGTATTTGTATTACAGATGCATCAGACTCTAAAGTCTTAAGCAGCTTAAACCTGCACGTGACTAAATCTGCAGGACTTATACGAAAAATTCTTTCGCCGTAATTAATTTTTTTTAATTTAAATATGTGGAATGCAGAAATTTTTCTCTTATGATATACAAAACACATCGATTGATACAGCGAAAATACTTTGCATTATGATTATGTACTTCAGTATAGGGATGACAAAAAAATTAAAACTGCGTGTTCATTGATTCATTGAAATCCCAACTGATAAGAGATTGTCTAAAGATATGGAGCTAATGTAACAATAGTCCAACATTGTTAGACAATATTTTTTAAAACAAACGTAAAATAACTTGCCACTGCTAAATATATATCTCATTCTCTTAATGTAGCTACAGAATTCAGCCCAGTTTAAAAGTTTGTTTTTTGTAAATGGGGAATTTTTTTCAAAAAAAAGGCTTGATTTGGAAAATGTTTGAGCTTAAATTACTTAAATATTTTTTATAGTGGTAAATTGAAAATTTAAAAAACCATTTATGAGTAAAAACTGAGTTGGGGACTGTTGCAAAAAAAAAAAAAAAAAAAACAACACTGATTTGGGGAAATTTTCAGAAATTTTGGGGAAATTGACTTTTGACTATCTGGCAACACTGACTTGTCGACTATTTCTGTAAAATTTTAGTGGTATCCGGCGGGCCACAGTTGGACACCCCTGCTCTAGACACCGCTAATTTCTTACAGTTTGTTTCGCAATCTTTAATCGCAGATAATTCTGCCATTAGGTAAGAAGAAGATATGAGGGGCATTCAACTGAAACCCGGTCAGAGCGTGTAACTTTGCATTAGACATAAGGGAGGCACCACGTAACTGCGTGTATGACGGCACCATCTATTGGTAGAGAGACTGACACATGCGCAACGTTTCATGTTGCATAGCGACAGTGTGGTTGCACGCCGAAGAGAAGGTAGTAACACAAGTTATCGCCCACTCCTGAACATGCAGGCGAGTAAGCATGCACAACGAAGAGTGATTCGATTTTTAGCAGCGTAGGGAGTTGGAGGCAGTGAAGTGTATCGACGGATGAAAGCTGTGTACGGTGAGTACAGTGTAAGTCGTTGAACTGTTGTGTAATGGCGCAAAAGATTCCTTGACGGGCGCGAGTTACTGGAAGACGATGCTCGTACTGGACAGGCTCATCGTGTCATCACACTGGAAATGCTTGCGGAAGTGAAACGGCCAGGTATGTTGTCCAATAGCGTTATTTTCCTGCATGATAATGCCCGCCCACACTCGGCCAATGCAGTGAGGACGGCATTTCAGCAGTTTAGGTTGGAAACGCTGCAACCCAGCGTACAGTCCAGACCTTTTACCGTGTGACTTTGATGTTTTTGGACCTCTAAAACAAGCTATTCGCGAACATCGATTCACAACGGACAACGAAGTGTGTGACTAGGTCCAGGCCTGGATCGGACAGCAATTTACTAGCTTCTTCAAAGATGGAATCGACCGGCTAGTGTCGCAATTGATAAATGTGCCAACAGTTTTGGCGACTATTTTTGAGTTTGTGCACTTTGTATAACTACAATTGTGTGTGTTAATAAAATCGTTACTTTACAGTAGTGACCGGGTTTCATTTGAATGTCCCTTATAATTAGCTTAAGCTACTTGTGTCCAGTTCATTTAGAGCCCTAATTCACGCAGGAAACCTACCAACAGTAGTCGCCGCCCTGCGCGCCTACCGCGCGGGCACAAAAATGGAGACCGTCCTAAGAGGATTTTTTTAGCGTTTTCACCATCCCTTGAAATTTAACACCTGTATTTTCTCAAAGGGCACTTCGTCTTATTTAATCTCCGAAATAGAAATCGAAAAATACGTTTAGAAAATATTGGTATTTAAGCCGGAGAAACGCTGAAAATACCTACTTACGACAGCCGCCAATTTTGTGTATTTGCGTAGGCTTAGTATTATGAGGGTGTGAATATTGCTTCTGTGTATATGACGCAATATTGCAAATATAGATATCATTTGTTGATCATTATTGCTATTATCACATTTTGTAACATATTTGTCTTAATATTTCGGGCGAAAGTACAATATACGAGGGCTGTTTTTTTTTACCTCCGATGAGCCGTAAAATAAAGACTAGTGTAAATAATAAAATTCTTTTATAATCTGGAGTCAAGTACAATCAATGATAATTTTCAACATAGTCGCAATGAAGATTGAATCATTTGTCATATTGATGGGCGAGGGGGGGGGGGGGGGTGGAATATCCTCCTGTACCCAAGCAAAACATAATGCATATATTTTTTTAATATGAGTTTTATTCAACAAATAGGCATCAAAAATGCTGTTTTTGAAGAAATTCATAAATTTCGATTTTTTAATTTTGTTATTACAGCCCAACCATCTAAATGGATGTTCAGGCCATAACTCGCTTTAAAATAATTTAAAAAATGCTAAAAGTATGGTAAAGAATATAATTTGTTATAAAGAACATAAGGCAAGTATTAACATCCGCTATTAAAATGCGAAAAAAAAAATAGTTTAACAAATTAAAATAGCATAAAAACGAAACTTACCAGCACAGCATAGAATTTCAACTTGACTCAATTATTACGCCATTTCGTAAACAAAATAGTTACCGTTGCCGAAATCCAAAAGCTGAATGTTGATTTTGATTCATACATTACCATGCCAAACTAGTTTTAGATTGCTACAATGAAATTTAACGCGATAGAAGGAGAAAGCAAAACATCCATTTAAATGGATGTCAGGTCTCAGGAGGATATACTTTTCACAGAACGTTGCCGTCAACGTAATGAGGTAGGTCTCCAAGGAGTCTTCAAAAGTGTTGTTGGAATGAAAGTGGAATGGAGTACCGTCATCCCGTACCTAGCTTTAGATCTAAAAAAAGGTGACAATCACTCGGTTCCAGCCAAATTGAATTACCAACATCTTCTTTTACAAATTCGATGGGATGTGTTCGGTTTATCGGAATATCCTCCTGGACCCAAGCAAAACATAATGCATATATTTTTTTAATATGACTTTTTTTCAACAAATAGGCATCAAAAATGCTGTTTTTGAAGAAATTCATAAATTTCGATTTTTTAATTTTGTTATTACAGCCCAACCATCTAAATGGATGTTCAGGCCATAACTCGCTTTAAAATAATTTAAAAAATGCTAAAAGTATGGGAAAGAATATAATTTGTTATAAAGAACATAAGGCAAGTATTAACATCCGCTATTAAAATGCAAAAAAAAAATAGTTTAACAAATTAAAATAGCATAAAAACGAAACTTACCAGCACAGCATAGAATTTCAACTTGACTCAATTATTACGCCATTTCGTAAACAAAATAGTTACCGTTGCCGAAATCCAAAAGCTGAATGTTGATTTTGATTCATACATTACCATGCCAAACTAGTTTTAGATTGCTACAATGAAATTTAACGCGATAGAAGGAGAAAGCAAAACATCCATTTAAATGGATGTCAGGTCTCAGGAGGATATACTTTTCACAGAACGTTGCCGTCAACGTAATGAGGTAGGTCTCCAAGGAGTCTTCAAAAGTGTTGTTGGAATGAAAGTGGAATGGAGTACCGTCATCCCGTACCTAGCTTTAGATCTAAAAAAAGGTGACAATCACTCGGTTCCAGCCAAATTGAATTACCAACATCTTCTTTTACAAATTCGATGGGATGTGTTCGGTTTATTAAAGAAGCTTTTGGGTCATGAGAAAGGATGGAACCGAGTGATTGTCCCCTTTTTCGAGATCTGAAGACAGATCTCGCACAACAGCACTCTATTCCACTTCCATTCCAACAAAAATCTTCAAGACGCCTTAGAGACTTACCTCATTACGTTCTGTAAAGAAGGTATCCCCCACTTCCCCTACCAGTGTGACAAATGACTCAATCTTCATTGCGACTATGTCGAAAAGTAGCTTTGGTTGTACTTAACACCAAGTTATAAAAGAGTTTTATTATTCACCCTAGTCTTTGCTTTACGGCCCATTGGAGGTTGGAAAAAAAGCAGCCCTCGTACGAAGGCATACCTGCTAACTTCTACGATTTTTTGGCACCAGTATTAAGGAAAAGTTATTTTTGTCTTATAAGATGAAATCCTTGTATAAATAAGTAGAAGATTACTTTTCGTAGTTAGTAGTGAAAAAAAAAAAAAAAAAAAAAAAAAAGTAGCAATTGGCAGCTATAATATATGTAGAAATATGTAAGTTGTCACTTCTTTCGTGGAAAATTTTATATGTCTTTGATTCCTCGGCTGTTTTTATACTTCTATATTCTCCCTGTTATACACTTTTTTGAAGACGATCTGTTAGATAAATTATGTTTCTTTATTATTTATTTCGAAATACTGATTGATCATACAGTCCATTTACTTCCTATGTATTTTGCAACGATAAGCAATTATAAGCTTGAAGTGAAAAGAATATGAGTAGAGATGAAATATGTTAGCCGAAAAACTAAGTGGAGCAATTTATTCCTCTGTCTGTCTGGACGGATAATTTTCTTCATCTCTAGATACTATGTGCAATTTTACTAAGCATTGCAAGACTGATAGCAGTAAATGCAAAAAAGGGAGGGAGGATTGTACTTTGTGCCAATATATTAACACATTATCCGCTGATGTTGCGTTGACGCAACAGTCAAAATAATTGCCCATGCAATCACATTGGCACCACTATTTTAGAATTTAAAAAAATGTCTTATTTATTAGCAGAAATTTTGCAGTTTTAGTAAAGCGAAATTTAACTTACTGAATTTGTGGTGGAAAACGACTTTCAATAAAAAATTTGAAAATTTCTACTTTATAGTTTTGGCGGTTAATGGGTTAAGTAAGAATTAAACAACGTTTAAAAAGCACAAATGTAAGAATATGAAACGTGCATATACAGTTTCTAAAGCTCAACCATGAGTGCAAAAATTAAAAAAATAATAATAATAATAATAATGATTAAAACATGGCGAGCCAAAGAGGCACATCTCACAGCTTGACGGGAAGCTGTAAAATACACCTCTTTGTCTCGCTATGTTTTAATCTTTAATTTTTTTGAATTACGCACTGATGATGGAGATTTAGAAGCCCTAAAACAGCTGTATGCACGTTCATATTCTTACATTTGTGCTTTTTAAACGTTCTTTCATTCTTTTTTACGCAGTAAATGCATTTTGGAACGTTTTAAGAAGTCATTTAAAATACAATTTCCAAGACCGTTAGTTTGTGTTCCAGTTCGTTTGGACGGTATTTTTCATAATGAATAACATCTTTAGATTATCCTCCCAGAACTGGCAATGTTTCATCATGCGATAATGTGCTACTCCAATTCAAAATGTTAGTATAATGAAAAATAGGACACAAAGTGATTCGAGCCTAACATTTATTTCCGTAGAAATCAATGCTTGAGAATTTTGATGTGTAAAATCACATTCTACATGTTTTGTAATATAAAACAATGTATTGTAGCGGAAAGTTCTTTATAATGATTTAAAAAAAAATAGAATAATTGTCACAGCGGTTCAAAAATTTATGTTAACGCAGAACAAAATAGTATTATTCATTTAATTTAAAACTTTTGTGAATAGATAATATTTAGTGTCAAGTCTCTTGCAGTGGTGGAAAATTGGCGCAGAGGAGGAGCCTATTGAAACCACTAATATTTTATAGTATGCTTCACCTTAAGAAAAACGCAGAAATTCTGTCATTAAATATACCGAAAAATAGTACTCAAATTTAGTGGTGTCAATAGGCTCCTCCTCTGCGCCAATTTTCCACCACTGCTCTTGGCCTTAATAACGTCACATATACGAACAGGCATACTATCCATTTATGCTTGGCAGTCATCTTTGCTAATATTTCTCCAAATGGATTTTAAACTTTTCACGAGTTCATTTTTGTCCTTTGGAGCTACATCCTGCAGGGGTTTATTCATTGAACCTCCGATATTCTCCTCGGAGTTTAAATCGGGAGAATTTCTAGGGCAAAGAAGTAAATTTATTTATTTTTTAAGCCAAGCAGTCGTGCGTTTTGACATGTGGCAATATGTCGAATCTTGTTAGAAGATAAAGTCATTTTCAAATAGATGTTCCGATAATGGAAGCATAAAGTGTTCAAGCACTTCAATGCATACTTCGGAATTTACATTTCTTGCCAAGAAGCTCAGATATTCTAAGCCCTCAGCACTCATACACCCCCAAATCATGACAGAAATATTAACCTCTTGAGGGTCGGTGGGAGATATTTTATCCGACCTACAATTGATGAAAATTTGTACCAGAAAAAAATTATTAAATTTTACTTTTCTAACTTTGATGGAAAAAAGGCGTAAAATTGCCCTTCCTTATTTTGCAGTAATTTTTTTTTAAGATTCCGGTGTGAATTCGGCATTACAGAAACACAATTAGCTGCCCCTCAAAGGGTTAAAATTCACTTTTCGTTTTAGGCACTCTCTGTTAAATACTTCTTGCTTGCAAAACCAAGCACAGATACCTGATGATCGGACAAAACTCAAAACATAGATTCATCGCTGTAAAGTACGTTATTCCAGTCCTGAAATTTCTATTGCAATCTGGCACTTTTTTATTTATAAGCAAGGAACACGTGATTGAAAATCAAATTCGTGGACTTGCCACAATGTGGTAGAAGTTGAGACATCCACACCTTTTTCTCGCTAGTATCTACTTATGAATCTCAGCTCCTAAAGCGGTTTTTCTTTCCGATACACTTTAGCATTATGTCTTGTCTTGGTGTGGTTATTCGTTTACCAACGCTATTTGCACGATTATTCTTTAAATTTTGATTTTCCGAATAATATGAAAAAACTTTAATTTGCTTAACTTAAATTTGCTTAACTTTAATTGTAGTTTTCTTAAACTTGAAGGTTCACAGCAAACATGAGAACAATTCATTTTCTGGCAATAATCTGTTGAGAAAGTCCCTCGTTGCGTAGAGTCGCAATTGCAGACTTTGTAGAGTCCGATATTTCTTTAATCCGGCCCATTTAAACCTCCCAACTAACTAAATCTGATAGTAAAACAGGACTTTATAAGCTCACTATGTCGACATATGCGTCATTTTTGCAAAATTTATCATCACCGTTGACGAATTAAAAAATTTTACAAATATTCTGATATTTTGAAACGCCTGGAATATTTTAATTTTTTGAATAAATTCATTATTTTTTTATAAAATTTCTAAGAATTCTTTACAGAAGTGTAAACAATATATCGTACTGTACATCAGCTTTTGATGAACACTTTATAACTTTTTGTTCATCCCAGTGATTTATTCTTTCGGATATCATGCATTTTATATGACAATACAATGCCTTTTTGGTTATTCTAATATTTTAAATTGGAGTAATAATTATAGAAGTATGTTAAACCGAAAGTTTACAGAAAGCATTATCAAATTATTAATACAGTTAACCGTCTCGATCACGAATTATCTGTATTAACCAGTGGTCGTACACTTAAGGGATTTTTTTCAGGACAAATACCGCTATTTGTTTATAGAAAAATAAATCTAGCTTAAACGCGTGAAATTTTGGCTTATTTAAGAAGAGATTTTTCCATAAGAAAATACTGGTACCGAAGAATTTCCCGGTCGTGAAATTCCAGCACAAGTACGATCCCTGGTATTAACTCATTAACGCCGGTTGGCAGGAAAACTTATCATTTAAGCACTACGAAACATTTACATTTGAAAACCAGAATTTTAGTAAGGACATTTTCATATTCTCTTATCTCAAACTTGGCTACATTAAATGAGTTAAAATTACAATGTGGAAAAAACTGATGTGAGCTAGTATCTAGGTATTAAAAGAAGTATAAATAATAGTCGTTGTTAATGGGTTAATAAAATAATATATATATATATATATATATATATCTAATTAACATTCTGTGTAGTAATATACTTAAAATGTTTTCGCAACTGTGCAGAAGAAAAATTGTTTAGCCTGATACTACTGATTCTTTTATTCCTCGACGAAACTTCCAAGTACCATAAACGGAAGCTTGTTATAAAATGCATTTAACATGGTGCTTGGCATTAATGTAATTTAAGATGAGTTATAGATATTTTACTTTTCTATTTTTCAAAAGAATTTTTTATTCTTCCCTGTAAAAATATCATATGAGCAGGGCTGCCACAGGTGGTTATTTTTATATTCTGTTCGCACCATTGTCTTAAAAATATACATTTTGTAGTACATTTCTATTGCAAATGTTCCCATAGTGTACGTAAAAAAATTATTGTTTTGGAAAAGTCGTGTGAAATAGAATTAAAAAACGGTCACCCGCAGCAGCCCTATATGGGGCTTTCTTCAGCAATACCTTCTCAGTTAACCCTTTGATTACGGTGTTGGGACACATGTCGTCCCAGAGACCTTACTTTATTCTATCCGCACCACTTTTCGAAAATTATTTCATGCTACCAGAATAATTTCAACAGAAGTTTACTGCTAAAAAATGTCTTTGAAGTTGTGCTACAGGTGAATATAAAAATAGTAGCCAGTCCTAGATCTTAACACTAGAACGCCCAGAAATTATACTCAATTTTCCCAAAAATATTTCACACCAGAATTTTTATTTAATATTATTTGACTGATTTATTTAACGTTAATCTACGATTTAAAAATTTAACTTAATTTGCGAAAGAATTTCTGGTTCCAGTTGACATTTAATCATATGGTCGGAGTCGAATCGACTCCTTTAGTGTTCTAGTGTTAATCTAAAGGTTAACATGTCTTAACTTATTCTATTCACTTCTTAATCATAATACTCCATCCTCGCGAAATACTTAGGAATAATGGGGATTTTGGTTCACTTTGTATACGACATGACAATTATTAATATCTACATTCTAAACAAATGCATTATCTGAAATGATAGTAAAATTGTTATAAAGTTTTGGAACTGCGAACCAGCTGATAATTCAATAATTAATTTTAATCAGATGCCATATACAGGGAGCTGTTTCGCGTTTAAATTATGAGCATAAATGAAAGTTCTTCGAGCAGTGGTATATCAATATAATTTAGGACAAGCTATAGATACTTAAACAATTATAAAAATTTTATTAGTAAAAATAATATTTAATTATACGTGTAATATATTATTAAATTATAAAAACAATAAAATTATAAAAATTACATTACAAAAAGTCCATATGGTAAATAAATATAATTACATTAGTATATTATATAATTGTTTGTAATAAAATTACGATATAAAAATTAAATGAATGAAATCTGAAATAATATTATATGTGTAATAAATTATTAAATTATAAAAACTAAAACATAATAAAAATACACTGTAAAAATTAAATATGGTTATAACATATAATTAAATTACAATATTGTATAAGGTTATAAGGTATTTTATAAAATGTATTATAAATAAATTACATTATAAAAATTGAATTATTAAAAATTAAAATTACACTATACGTATATTTATACGTACATTATTAACCCTTTCGACTCCTACGTCTTTTACACAAATGTATTTCGTTCGGCACCACTTTTTTACAAGAAGTTTCCTTTAACCTTCCGTCTACCAGACGGGTCCATTGGACCCGACATGTACATTCAAAATATTTATTCAAACCAGAAATTTCTTCAAAACAAACTAAATGTATAAATCAGACAATAATAAGTTAAATAAACAAATTAAATAGTTTTAAGTAAAAATTCTGGTGTAGAATGTTTTTATAAAACTTGAGTAAAATTTCCGGTAGTTCTAGGGTTAAATACACAATTTCAAAAATGCTCTGATTAAATAAGGCAAATTTTATTTTCCTTTATTACTGATGCCAAAAACAAATTTTGCAAAGAAAGGTGATGTCTCCGCCAGACCTGACAAAGGAGTGCAAAGGATTAAATTTTAAAAACCAAATCGTTTAATTATAGAAATTTAGGATGAGTTGTAGATACTTTTCTTTACCATGTTTCAATAGCATTATTTGTTGTACATTCTAAAAATATTTTTAAATGGATAAATTATTTTCCAATTATAATTATTCAGCTTTACTGATGCAAAATTTCATTTCTGATTAAAACTTTGTGTGTCATATGATAACAAAATTTAAACAAATTTGAAACCACATATGAAATCGGAAAGCTGTAGGGATGTCAGTCAAAGTAAAACGTAAATCTGTATGTTTCAGACCACATTTCTTGTGACTAAACACATTTTTGACAGTCAATTTCCCATTAAATCTCTGATTCGGGACTATAAAAGCCACGCCTTTTCTGAAAGTCAGTTCCCTAGGTAGGTTTTACGAGGTTATCTGTCACTAAATATTTCGAAAATTATTGAATTTCATATGAAATTTGGTACAGTCTAACAACAAAATGGCAAACTATTTGGTATAAAAACGTAATATCATTGGGAAAAAAAGCTTTCTGATATTTTATTCAAGAAAACTAGTGTAAGCAGAACTAAGGATCCAGCGTACATATTTAGTTAAAATTACATATCGTTTTAGAAACATGTCGTTTTAGAAACACGAGTATACTCGTGATCAGTCAACAAAGTGTTATGTTAGTAGCCTTAGATGAGGCTTAGTTGAGCGTGACCTTCTCGCAGGGATACCACTTTTCGTGCTGCTTACGCTTAGCATTGAGACCTGGTGCATTTGATAACCATGTAGACCTTAGTCTGACAACCAGAAAAATTTGCTTCCAAAAATCATATTATATATATATATATATATATATATATATTTAGTACTCTTAATTTTAAAGTAACAAATTTTTAATTGTTAATTTTATGTCAAAAGCGAGTTCAGTCGGTATACTTGATTCCATGAATAAAAATTTCTACTCACACACACAGCAGACAATTATGACATTCGGCCAGGTTCGCTGAATGTCACAATTGTCGACACATGAGTTACACACAATTGTCGACACACGACACACAAGTATAATAACATGAGTATACTGGACGAAAATGTCAGACAATTATGACATTCGGCCAGGTGCTCTGAATGTCATAATTGTCGGCACACGAGTTACACACAATTGTCGACATAAGACACACGAGTTTAATAACACGAGTATACTCCAGAGCCGTGACAAAATGTTATGTTAGGTGCCTTACATGAGGCTTAGTTGAGCGCGACCTTCTCAAAAGGGTACCTCTTTACGTGCAGCTTATACTTAGCATTGAGACCTGCTGCATTTGATAGCCATGTGGACCAAAGTCTGACAACCGGAAAAATTTGTTTTAAAAAATCATATTGTATATACATTTGAGTACTTCTAATTTTAAAGTAACGAATTTTTATTTGTTAATTTTATGTCAAAAGCGAGTTAAGTCGCTATATTTGGTTCTATGAATAAAAATTTCTACTCTTATGACATTCGGCCAGGTTTGCTGGGAAAGACTTCTACAGAAATCAATAAAGCCAATTTCGCGCCGCCAAAAATTAAATTATAATATTGTATTTTTTGAAAATAAAATTTGTGGGTTCTTCAGGAATTTGTTAAAATTTTTTTCATATTTTATTATTTTTATTGGGGTGAAAAAAAATTATGTCCTTTTTCCAATATATATGTATATGGGACATTCTCACAATCTTTTGACTTTCATGTCCCTGAATAATAATTTTTATTTTAATACACTTTTTTGTGTTTTTTTTTTTTTTTTTTTTTTTTTTTTAAGCATATACGGGGGAACATCCCATTGCATGATTGCATAACAATACTAATGAGATAAATACGTTTTGGACGATACCAGGAAAACTCCTCTACCGTCCCGTGTCCCTGATGCTGATTTTTAAGTTTGGAGCTGTCTGTATAAAATTATTTCAATAAAAGTAATTCAATGTATTTTTTTTTCCGAAACTGGGACAATTGTTTTATATAAATATGTATCAAAAAATTAACCTGCACATATTTTTACGGTTGATATCATGTCTAAAATTCTTTGACAGGAAATTTACTGCAGAATTTAAATCAGCATTTAAATATCAATTTCAAGATCGTGCCTTTATTGGTAGTCTTACCGTCCACAAGGTTTATTCCTGCACTTTTCGAGGTAAATTATATGTATGTTTTTTAAATTTAATCCAATGTGAACAACTGTTTCTAAAAATCAATGAAAATAGTGGCTATCACTTAGTCTTAACATGATTTTCCTAAAAATAAATGGTAATTTTACTTACCGTTCCATCCTTACCGTCCCTTTTTTCCTATACCATCCCCTTTTTTTACCTTACCGTCCCTTCTTTAACACCCCTTTAAGACAATGTTATACCAAAATTTTGTACTAAAAACACTACATTTTTATTATTTCTTATTTGAATATCATGTGGGTACTATGCAAATTCATTATAAGTAAAAATTTAGAAGAAAATAAAAAGTTATAGTGGTAAAATGGTAAGGAAAATTAAACTCGCAAGTTTAACTTAAACCTCAGTTAAATAAAAAAAATTTCGCTGCTGACCATTTTTTCTTTATTTTGAATCATTAAGGCATTCGTCTATCAGATTAAAATGTTAATTTAGCAAGTTTAATTTCACCAGATTTTTTCCCCCAAAAGTCAAAAGTTTGTGAGAATGCCCCATATATATATTTAGAATGCAGATTTCACCAAATATAATTTTTTCTATTTATATGTGTACAATCTACATAAAATCAGTTCCAGCATAGAAAAATTCATAGTATAAAAATACAGTCACCTGAAAATGCCTTAAAGGTAAACATTGTAACTTCTGTTGCTAGACAACATCCACTCAATTTACAACATTTATATATTTATCAAAATATTACTTCTAATGTATTATATCATCATTAATATACTAGACTTCAATATGTAATTTTATATTCCAAAGAAAACAATAATAGGGATTAACTTACATAACAATATGTAACCTCAGTTACTTGTATTCAACATTAGAGGTAAAAATTTCAGTTCTCTGAACTAAATGTATTTTTAAATGGTCATATAGTTTTACTATGCTGAAAGAAAAGATGCCTTTTGATGTTTTGGGAACATTTTTTAAGACCTACTCATATACAACAAGAAAAATATAGAGAAAAAGTGGAAGTAATAGAAATTATATATAGCAACAGAGGTTACATTTTTGTAACAGAAATTACATTGAGCGACACAAATTACGCAGTAGAAGTGTATTTACATAAATATAAAAACACTAACACCACTGAAGCACTTTGATGGATTTTTACTATGCATATGAATTTTAAACTAGATTTTTGTTAATTACTGTACATCTATTACAAATATGCAGTAAGAGATGTTATATTTAATAAAGAAAAAAATTGTATCTTCTATAATTTTACAAAAATATGCAAACATTGCATTTATTTAAATTAAATTAACATTATTTCATATAATAAAAATGAAACTTTAGTCAAAATGACAATATTTAAATTGAAAATTTATGTAACAGAGATTACAAACAGAAAACACACTAACCTGGAATTTAGAAGTTTCAACTTACTGACCACAAGTGTGCAGAGTCAATTCAGAATGGCTGTAGTAGAGGAGAAGGTCCAAATACCGGCTAGGATCTAAATACCGGCTACTAGGTGTTCTGAGAACTGAGCGCAGCGCAGCCTAGCGGTGATAGGCAGAGTTTGTAACTTTTATTGAGAGAAGAAAGTTACGAAAAGTACGTCGCTGAAGTCTGTGTCATTTACAAATAGTAAATGCAAAAGTGTCGAATCTACGTAATCTGGTACATCAAAAGTTTTTCAGATATGTGTTTCTCATTTTTTTTAAATATACTGACCGTGCTTGAATTGTTGATTAAGTTATTTTCTAGACATATTTAGCTCTCAATTGCCACGCGCACAGTATTGGTATTTTATTATATGAATGATTAATAATACCGGTTTTAACTTAAACATAGCAGTGGTCCGAATACCGGCTACCTAGAGTGGTCTAAATACCGACTAGCCGGTATTTGGACCTCTCTCGGTTGCTCTGCTTGAAGGGGAGGAAAATAAATTAATTTAAATAGTTCCATAATTAATAAATTAAATTAAATGGTTCAGAAATAGTCCCCGTCCCATTTCGCAATATGAAAAAAGCAACCATGGCCGTAATTCTTCAGGACCGACACTGGTTACCTGATCACTTTCCAAAAAAGAGCTGTTGGACACTACAAAATTGCCTGTAATAAATGTGAAGAGAAAGAAAAAAAATGACGGTGTAAACCAGGCGAAAGAGGGAGAAATTTGATTTTAACCCTCTCGCTGCGCAACCCGAGATTTCCTTGAACATCGTAAAAGTAGCAAAATTTGCGCGACCCGAGATTTTCTCGGGGATGCATTTTTTCCGTCTAATTAACCCTCCTTGATTATTCGCACCAGTTATTTTTTTATTGCAAATTATGCCTTGTTTAATCGGAGCATTTTCCCGTTTAAATTAGACAAAAACATTTGCTTTGAAAAACCGGTGACAAAAGAATAAAAATTCTTAAAAGACGCTCGTCGCGAAGGGGTTAAATATGCAATATGTTAAGAACGCGATATGTGGGCTGTAGGGACTATACCGACGCAGAGAGTGACATTATGCTTTTGATTTTTTCAGATAAAATAATTCTCATTTCAATCAGCAAGCTTTTTTTTTTGTTTTACACGTTAAAAATCAAAATTAGAAACATAATGGGAAGAAGACTATGAGAGATAGTCGTAAAGAATTTTAGAAATTTGACAAAAATACTTATTTATTAAAAATTGCGCATTTTTCTATGCATAAGAAATGATATTAATAAATACAATTTATTAAAATAATATTCTTATTTCTTAATAATTGTCATTAGCTCTATTTGTGTGATCTTTTGGAAAAAATACTTAGGTAACCATTATTTAGACCCCATTTAAAAAACTCAAAATTTGAAAACTTTCGGAATTTTGCTTCTCATAAACAGAAGACGCCTTTTAAACTGACATTTTTTTCTAAACAGGTGTAAGATGTGTCACGGTACCCTGCTGTCACTTTTTATTTTATTAATTTTGAAAATTGTATTATCTAGATTGAAAACAAAAGTGGTAGCCTGTATTTGGACCTTTTCCTCTATATCTTTTCTAAAATTTTTACCTACAAGTAATCTCAGTAATACCCTCTGTTGGGGACAGTGGAAGTCATTTCTTTGGTAAGAAAAGTTACAGTGACAGAGGTTACAATTTCAGTGTACAAAATTTAATCTTAAGATATAATAATAAAAAATAAATATTTTAGTGTTTTGAGCCTAACTAGTTAAAATACTATGTTTTATTATTACATAAAACCAGTTAAAAATTTCATTTCAAATATTATTAGTTAAAACCTTAAATTGAAAACTATGCCTGCAGTTACCTGGATAGACTGTTTTGTTAAACGATATGAATAATAATGGATAATTTAAATTTAAAATAATATCCTTTTAAGCTTTTTTTTCTAATGAAGTCCTTACTGATTATTTTAATGGAAACAAAAAAAAAATAAAAATAATAAAAAAAAGTTCTTTACCATTTTACCCAGAAAAAAATATCCTAATTGTGGACCTGAAAAGGATATTTTTTTTTGTTTCACCCATTAACTGATTTATAGTTAAGAGTACTTTTTCAACAAAGCTTGTATGTTGATAGATCTGATAAGAGATCTCAAAAATCCCATTTTCGGTAAGTTATGCTGCTGTAAAATCAATGATTGCAGTTTCTGTAGACAAATTTAATCGGTACTTTATCTTTGACTTATAGGACTATAAAATGCACCACGTCTCAATGCTAGTTCCGAGCTTCATGTAAAGTGGTTCCGTTGTCAGTTAACCGTTGTCAGTTAATCGTTGTCAATTATTTTATTGATATATTTTATTCCGTTGTCAGTTATTTTATTCTATTCATTTCAGAATCATAATATTCTATCGTCGCAAAAGGCTAAAGAGCAATGAGGTTTTGGTTCACGTTGTATACGACATGACAACTATTAATATCTACATTCTAAGCAAATGCTTTACTTGAAACGTTAATAAAGTTGTTCTAAAGTTTTGGAACTGTAAACGAGATGACAGTCCAATAATTAAATTTAATCAGATGTCATATATGTGGAGCTGTTTCGCGTTTAAATTATAAGCGTAAATGAAAGTTCTCTGAACAGCGGTATATCAGTATATAACATATTCAAATTAAATAATATTGTTGTAAGTTAGTAGATTTGAAATGAAGTTGTTAGTCTAGTAAATGTATATTTTAATCAGTGTTTATTCAGCGTGTTTCTTATTCCGACGTTCCGAATTCTCACCAGTAAATTTAAATAACTAATTTTGTTTTACATAAATATAAGCAGTCCAAAAAATAAAATATTTAAAAATTACTATTCAAAATTTTCTGTTGTGAATTCAGAATCTTCGGATTAAAAAAAATCCAGATTTGGCAAAACTGATTTCTATTAAGGTTTTACATATTGTAAAAGCACTTACTTTCGTGAAAATAAAGATATCGGTGATTTTGCGAGCTGAAACTTTCGCGAATTTTCTATGAACTGAACCGAAAGTTGAAAAATTCCGAAACTGCCTAATAGAGCCCCTTTTGCATAAGGCAATTTAAGAAACTTCCTTTTGTCAGAAAAGTTCTTCGCCTCCCCCCTTTCCCCATCAATCTAAAAAAGAGTGGCTTCAAAGAAGATATATAAATATCGTAAGCAACAGCATTCTATTAGTTGTATTATAGTTTTTATTTAAGAAGTAATTGTATAATATTCAAGAAATAGTGTAATTATCTAAGAAATTTTTTACTTATTTCTTATTTAAGTAACTGTAATCATTAAATTTCGACAGTGAAAATTTCTGATTTTTTATTATTATTTGAGGTGAAAAAAAATATATATTTCGCGAGGCTTAAATTTTCGTGATTACGACGGGCTCGCGAAAATCGCAAAAATTAAAGCCTCGCGAAAATAAGTGCTTTTACAGTACATAGTTTTAACCCCTTGAAGCAAGATGGAATATTTTTCATGCTACTTAATTTTAACTGAGTTTTGTACCAGAATTTTTCAACTAAGTTTGACTCCTGTAACTTTGATGAAATTATGTTGTATAGTTCCATTTTTTTGTTTCCAAATAAAAGTTAAAAAAATTATGCTGTGATTCTGATTACATAATCGCAATTATTTGCCCTTGAAATAGTTAAAAATTATCACAAAAAAGATTTTCTTAATAAAATTGAACTAATCAGACGTCCTATATTTTTACCACAATTTTCTAAATGAATTTGACCACTTATGTAACCAAAGACTTAACCATTACTCGTTGTAGGGATTCTAGTCTGATGAAAAAAAAATATTACACAAAGATTTATAATCTAAAATAGTGGTATCATACACTTTGTAAATTCTAAGGAGCATACGCACTTTGATTAATCTATAACTGTTCCAAGTGTAATATCATACTAGTGTGTTTGTAGTTCTAAAATGATGTTTAAATTCTAACCCTATTTCAGCGCTCCCACTCGGTCACTGCCAACGAAATACTCAAGGCCAGAGGACACGAGTTGTGACTTCATCACTAATCGACCGATTTCTCACTAGTGTTGGAATTCACACAGGAAACCTTTGAATAGAAATTTTCTTTTATTTTATTTGTGGAATAGCTATAAACTTATAAAACAATAATAACTATTTAAATTTATTGGTGAAGATTCGGAATCCCTAAATAAAAATTCAGCCAGATGAGAAATACCACAGTATTGTCGCATCTGGCTGAAGTTTTATTTAGGGTTTCCGAATTTTCACCTGTAAGTTTTAAAAATTATTATTGTTTTATAAAATGATAGATATTCCATAAATAAAATTTAAAAAATTGCTATTCAAAATTTTCCGGTGTAAATTCCAACACTAGTGAGTAGTCGGTCGATCACGCCCCCTGAATACGAGGGCTGAGCGTTGACACAAAAATGGCGGCTGCCGAAGGCGGATTTATTTTAACGTATGTACGGTCCTTTAAATACTGACACCAGTATTATATAACAAATTTCTTTCACTTCTTTAATCTCAGAAATATAGAGATGGAAAAATTTAAAAAAATTATTGGTGCCAAAATTCAAGGACCCGTACACACTCTGAAAAGAATCCGCCTTCAGCAGCCGCCATTTTAGTTTCAGCGCTCAGGCCTACTATTCAGGGGGCGGTGGGTCGATTAGTGATGACTTCACAGCTCATGTCCTCTGGCATTGAGAATTTCGATGGTAGCGACTCAGTCCGTTTTTTGAGCACCACTATTATTTAAAGAATAATATATGATATAAATTTTGAATAAACATACCAAGAATCCCGTTTTTCGTGCAATTGATGCAGAAACCTACCACGAATTTATTCCTAAAAAATTATTGGTTTTTAAAAAACGGGAAAGTGTGAGCCCTGAACTGACAGTCACTTTAATTTAAAAAAAAATAATAAAATTGTAAAAAGTTTTAGAGATTTTTTTTTTTTTTTGTAAAATTAAAATAAACTTTCTCTATGTGTGACAAGATTTATTTGCCATTTTTCATTAGCCATATTCTCTACTCGCATTGATACTTTTATGTACAAGCGTAAAAAAAAAAAAAAAAAAAAAAAAAAAAAAAAAAAAAAAAACCACCCACTGCTATCTAGGTTAAGATGATGTATATAAAATTTGATTAGGTGGCCATCTACATATCAAAACGAACCCAAAGTTTTTTTTTTCAACAGCAGTACCCAAGTTTGACACCATGCATAAAATCTACGCACTTCGAATAGTTTTAAAACAAATTTTTATGAAATTTGTACGATTAGTTCAGAGAAAATAATTATTTTAAAATGAGCTGAAAATAAATGTAAATAAATAAAGCGACTATCTCTCTATGAAAATAGCGGTATCCAAAATAAAATTTTAATATTCGTCTTGCAACACTGATCTAGAGCCCTTCTTGGGACATGTCCTCCTACAGATAACTAGATTTTTATGAAAATGTGGATTGTGCACAGCTGTGAAAAAAAAAAGTAAACACCCCTTACAGGGCTCCCAAATGGTCCGCCAACTGAATACCAATAAATTTTAACAGAAAATTTTATGGTAGGTTTGCGCTAGATTTAACTTCTAACGGTGGTTCCGGAGCGGTTTGTAAGAAAAATCTAAAAGAAAAAATTTTCTAAAAAAATATTGGTATTAAGTTGGCGGACCATTTGGGAGCCCTGCCCTTACTAACTTTGCAACAAATTATTAAAGAAGCAAGTTACTGGTATAAAAAAATTGGAAATAAAGTGTACTTTTAAATGGTGTGTATAAAATTTGCTTAGGGGGGAGGGGTCATCTACTTAGCAAAACGAACCCAAACTTTGTTTTTTTTCAATAGCAATACCAAGTTTGTAAGAATAAAGAAATTCTGCACTCGTCACTTAGCCTAGATAAAAATTTTCATGAAATCTATACGATTAGTTTCAGAGAAATTAATTATTTTAAAATGAGCATATTTTAGGTGCAGTATCGTTGCCATCGTAATATTCAAGGCCTGAGGACACACGTCGTGACGTCATCACTAATCGACCGACTTCTGACTAGTTGTTAGCAAAGGCTATGTGTTTTTAAATCTCACATGTAACGAAAGTAATTTTTTCCTCCCGCCCGTTATTTTGCTAACGATAACATTTTTCTCTTCGAGCGCTTTTAGGGTTAATGTAATAATATGACGTAAGAGGGTAGAGGTATTTGATTATTCGGACAGACATGCAGTTTCTGAGCTAGTGAAGAGTGATACTAGGATTTTTGCTGCGAAAATGCGGAGTTTTAAGAAAGAAAAAAGGGTTCGGTTCGGATATTAACGATTTTTGACCGATAACACTTAAAATTGTTTGTTGCGTTAATCACCCTTGAAATATTTGCTGCGAATAAGAGTATAAAAATGCACGTAGGGCATAAGTTATATTGTGTGCGTGTGTGCAAAGTTTGTGTTTTAAAAGTTTTACAGATGAGATCCTCTGCCCACAGGATAAATAGTAATTAAAATTAAGGGAAGCAATTTTAGCTGCGTCACATTTGTAGAAAGTGAGTCCTCTTTTGCGTTTAAGTGAGTTATTTGCGATTTTATAGTATGATTATTTCTGAAAATGTTATTTCTATGTATATAGTGTATAATATTTGTGTGTTTGTTCTAAATTTAATTGTGTAAATATTCTATATTCTAAATTTAAGCGCATTGCGCATAGTCAAAATGTTAAGCAGTGTGTTATGTTTTTATGTTTAAGAATTGTATATACAAATGTTTCATTAAAGTTATGATTCATTAATTTGTTTTGGTTTAAATTTGAAGTTTAATGTGTATTTTTTTTTTTGAGTAAGTATAGCCGCCCTGCGGGCGTGTCATCGCAGTTTAGCGGCACATTTCTATGTCATTTTTTAAGTGGAGTTTCTGACACTAGTGTTCGAATTCACACCGGAAAATTTTGAATAGCAATTTCATTTTATTTTATTTATGGAATATGTATCATCATATAAAGCAATAGTAACTACTTAAACTTACTCGTGAGAATTCGAAAACCCTAAATAAAAATTCAGCCAGATGCGGAATGCCACAGTGTTGCTGCATATGGCTGATATTTTATTAGGGGATACCAAATTCTAACCAGTAAATTTAAATAGTTACTATTGTTTTATAAGATGATATATATTCCACAAATCAAATGAAAGGAAATTGCTATTCAAAATTTCCCGGTGTAAATTCCAACACTAGTGAGAAGTCGGTCGATTAGTGATGATGTCACAACTTGTGTCCTTAGGCCTTAAGTATTTCGATGGCACCTGCTGTATCCAAATTGAAGTTCGGTACTCGATTGTTGAAATGCTACAGAATGACTATGTCACTTTTGTTAATGTACTATTTCTTGCAAATATGGAAATTTCACTCGCTTGATATGTTTCGACTACTGCCAGCCTAAATGAATCAATAAAATGAGTAAAATATATATATTTCAAATTATACTTTTCTGCACATCATCATACACGACCTCTTAAACAATCATTTTGAATTTTTATAATTTTAATTCGAAAATTTCTTGGAAGAAAAGTTTGAAAATGTGAATTCGCATAAAGTACGATAAGATAAATATAAATATATCAAAAAAATTTTAGGTTGCATACGTATTTTTTTTCGCATAGTCAAAATGTTAAGCAGTGTGTTATGTTTTTATGTTTAAGAATTGTATATACAAATGTTTCATTAAAGTTATGATTCATTAATTTGTTTTGGTTTAAATTTGAAGTTTAATGTGTATTTTTTTTTTTTTGAGTAAGTATAGCCGCCCTGCGGGCGTGTCATCGCAGTTTAGCGGCACATTTCTATGTCATTTTTTAAGTGGAGTTTCTGACATAGAAAGTGGCGAGCCAGCCAGGATACGAATTTGATTATGATTTTTGATTTTTAATATGAGAAATAATCATACTAGAGGTTAATTCCATTTACGTTAGGAATCACAATAACTGATGCCGCATATTTAGTATTTATAATATATTTTCGTTTTCATACTCATCATGCGGTGAATTTTTATTTATTGTGTTAAATTATAATTATAATATTGTGATTGTTGAGTTTAGAATTTATGAGAATTTATGAGTCATTGTTAGGAATATTGGTAAGATTTGTATTTGAGATTTTGAGTATATTTTCATTTATATAAAAAATGAATGTTGATACATTGAAGAAAAAACGTGCAACGGCACGTAGCTCTTATACTAGAACAGCTAAGGTTTTAAAGGACGAATTAGAAAAAGAGCAACCGGATAAATCCATTTTAGAGGATAAATTTGTTAAATTGCAAACAATAATTAGTGAATTAAAATCTTATGATTCCGAAATGTTAGACTTAATGATAGCAGCTAAGGCTACTGATGATAATTTAGAAACGGAAGTTATAAGTTGCGAGGAATATTCCGATGACTTTATAACGCTCAGTCGCCGAATAAAAGAGAAAATGGATAATTCAGACTTTAAAATTAATATGAGCTCTAATATTGATAGTAGTGTAAATACATGTAATGAAAAACGGTACAAATTGCCGAAAATTCAAATTAAAAAATTCGATGGTCAACTGTTAAGTTATCTTTCGTTCTGGGGCCAATTTAAAAAAATCCACGAGGATAAGAGTCTGGATGATGTTGACAAATTTCATTATTTAGCTCAATCAATGTTACCGGGGACTCGAGCTTATGAGTTAATTGAGAGTTATCCCTTGACTTCGGACAATTATCCGAAAGTCATTTCTGCGTTTGAGGAGCGTTTTGGTAATAAAGAAATTTTAACTGAGATATATGTGAGAGAATTGTTAAAATTAATAATCCAAAACGTACGTTCACAAGGTAAAGATAAGTTACCCCTGGTGTCATTGTTTGACAAAATTGAGTCCTATCTCAGAGCACTTGAGTCTTTAGGTGTACACCAAGACTCCAATACTGCGTGGCTATATCCTATGGTTGAATCATGTTTATCGGCTGAAATGATTAGGGTGTGGCAGAGAAGCGTTCTATTTAATAACAAGGGACCACGTCTCTCAAATCTTTTAGAATTTTTGCGAAAAGAAGTTGAAGGGGAACAGAGGGTCAAACTTGCACGGTCGGGGTTTGAAATTTCTCCTCCCTCACGTGAAGAACGCCCTAGAGAAGTCAAATTAAAAAATAAAAAACCTCCTATGAGTGCTGCAAGTTTGGTAGCAACCAAGGAGCAAAAGTGCGTATTTTGCGGAAAAAATCATGAGAGCAAAGAGTGTTTTATGGCTCGGTCTTTGTCCCTAAAAGAAAAGTTAGATAAATTAAGAGAGTTAAAGTGCTGCCTACGCTGCCTTAAGCCTGGACATTTTGCTAGAGATTGTAAATTATTTATACAATGTCATGTATGCAAGCGATCTCATCCCATTATTTTATGTCCCGAGATTCAGGAAAAAAAGAGTGAGACTGTAGGGAGTGCAAAGGGGTCGACTACGGTACAAGCTACTATGTCTACACCTTCGTGTATGAAAGAAGTCCTCCTTATGACATTAATAGTTGAAGTAGTGTCAGGGGGCATGAGGAAAAAAGCCAGATGTCTTTTAGATTGCGGATCTCAAAGGTCGTATGTGCTGAAATCTACAGCCGAAGCTTTAAAATTAGAAAGCCTTTCATCTGAGAATTTAGCGCATACTCTGTTTGGGGGAACAAGAACCGAGTCTAAAAATCATAAACGATATTCTATGAGATTAAGTCCTGTAGGGAGACGTACTGAATATCAATTCTCCTTTCTAGATCAGGAAAAAATTTGTGGAAGGATACCACGCGTCTCTAAAGGTCCATTATTGAGGGAATTAAAAAAGCATAGAATTTGGATTTCAGATGTGGGTGACGGTTACCCTGAAATAGAAATTTTGATAGGTAGTGATATTTATGGACAAATTCTTACGGGTGATGTAATTCAACTTAATGAGGGTTTGACAGCCATTAATACTAAATTGGGTTGGACTTTGTGCGGAGAACCAATAGGATTAAATGTTCAGAGTTTTGAGGGTGCCCAATCCATGTTAGTAACCAATCTTCATGTTCAAAACATGAAAGTTTCTGATATGTGGAGTTTGGAAACAATTGGCATTGCCGATGAAGCGCAAACGTTTTCCAAAGTGGTTGAGGATCAATTAGCTCAGGAACAATTTTTGAAGGGGCTTCATAGAAACGAAGATGGGAGATATTGCGTAAGCTTGCCCTGGGTTCAAAAATTTCCCCCTAACATTTCATCTAATCGGCATATTGCAGAAAAAAGGCTTTTTGCCACTACTCGTAAATTGAAGAAATTAAATAACTTTGACGAATACGATAAGATATTTAAAGAATGGCTGTCGGAAGACGTAATAGAAAAAATCCCGGAATCTGAAAAGAATGAAAAGGGACATTACTTGCCACATCATCCAGTTATCAAATTAGATAGTTTAACTAGCAAAATTAGGCCCGTTTTCGATGCCTCGTGCAAATCAGATAATTCGTCGTCGCTAAATGATTGTTTGATAAAAGGTCCGAATCTCGTAGAAGAAATACCAGCGATTTTAATGAGGTTTAGAGAAAAGGCGATTGGCGTAACTTCTAATATTAGACGAGCGTTTTTACAGATTGGCATAAAGCGGGAAGACCAAAATTATCTGAAATTTCTTTGGTGGGAAAATAACAAAATTTGTCAATTCCGCCATAAAAGGGTTGTTTTTGGGGTTACCAGTAGCCCATACCTGTTGGCAGCGGTGATCTCATTCCATCTTAAAAATATTCCTAAAAAATTCGAAGTTGTTGCCCAAAAACTTTCAAGTTCCTATTATGTTGATAACTGCGTAACCTCAGTTGATACGAGAGCAGAGCTTGAAGAATTTATGAAACAAGCAACTGACATTATGGCAGAAGCCAAAATGGAATTACGTATGTGGACCTTTGGTCCCGAAAATGAAACGTTACCTTCACAGAACACTGATACTGTCTCTCCCGTTTTAGGTCTTCAGTGGGACCGTATAAATGATGAGTTTATAATTCCCTTCAAACATGAGCAAATCGCATCAGGCTTATCAAAAAGAAAACTTTTATCTATAATTCATGCGATCTTTGATCCACTAGGCTTCATTGTGCCAATAATGGTACCTGCAAAATTAATACTTCAAGAAGCATGGGCAACTAAGGCAAATTGGGACTTACCTTTGCCAGATGAATTAAAAAATCGGTTCTTAACGTGGTACCAAGGATTGTCTAGTATTTCCCAGCTTAGGTTTCCTCGTCGCATAGGTTATGGAAAAAGAGATACTTGGTCATTACATGTCTTTTGTGACGCCAGTAGAAGCGCTTATGCCACGGTTATATTTTTAAGAAGTGAAGACGACGGAAAGGTTCATGTGAGGTTCGTGGCAGCAAAATCTCGTGTATCTCCATTGAAAAAGGTGACAATTCCGCGCCTCGAGTTACTTGCGTGTGTTTTAGGCGCACGTCTAGCCAAATACATCTCTGACGCTGTGTTCTTGAAAGAAGTTCCAATCTACTACTGGACGGATGCGACTGTAGCTCTTTGCTGGATACAGCGAGAAGAAAACTGGGGTGTATTCGTAAATAATAGAGTCAAGGAGATTCGAAATCTGTCGAAGAAAGAATGCTGGAGACACATCCCAGGAAAATTGAATCCTGCTGATATAGCCTCTCGTGGCTGCACGTCCCAGCATCTGCTGCGATGCGGTTGGTGGGAGGGGCCTGAATTTCTGAACGCAACTCCCAAGGAATGGCCTGAATTTAAATTTTCTCCAGATGAAGAATTAATCGCATCAGAGTTAAAAAGAACAAAAATTATTAACCTAAACGTGAAAATAGAGAAGCCTGAGTGGTACGAACGTTTATCCAGTTTTTCTAAAATAGTGAGAGTTTTCTGCTGGATGTTACGATTTGTGAATAAACTGAGAAAGAAGCCTTCTTATAATACTGATACCCTAACAGTGGAAGAAAAAGCTAAAGCTGAGATGATTCTGTGGGGTATAGAGCAGAAAAAGTATTTTCACGAGAAAGAAAATTCCGTCCATGGTTTGCTGGTGGTGCGAGGTGATGACGATGTTCTTCGAGTGAAGACTAAAATCATCGAACGAGATGATGAACTGTCCTTTTTATATCCAGTTCTTCTTCCGTCCAAACATTACCTAACTGATTGTTTGATATGGCAATATCATATACAGTATTGTCATGCGGGTGTGCAGATATTGGCTGCTAAATTAAGGCAGCAGTACTGGATCATTTCTTCAAAAAGAAATATAAGATCTTGCATCAACCGTTGTGTCGTATGCAAAAGATTCACGGCTAAAGCTTTAACTGCGCCTCCAATACAGTTACCCCTTGACAGAGTAAGGGATTCTGCGGTCTTTGAAACAACAGGAGTTGATCTGTGTGGGCCTCTACTTTTAAAGCCAAAAGAAAAAGCCTGGATCGTATTATACACTTGTGCAGTGTATAGAGCAATTCACCTTGAGCCCCTCACGGCACTCAGCACGGAATCCTTCCTGCAAGCTTTCCGAAGATTCATCGCCAGGAGAGGACGTCCGTCAACTGTGTATTCCGATAACGGAACCAACTTCAGAGGAACGGACAATGCATTGAAGAGGCTTGATTGGCAGAAAATCTCTGAACATGAGTGTTATCCAATCAAGTGGAAGTTCAATCCCCCTACTGCAGCCTGGTGGGGGGGGATGGTGGGAGCGTCTTATTCGTTCAATTAAGACTTTACTCGTGCGAATTTTAGGAAGATCCCCTGTGAATTTTGAAGAGCTTTTAACGATCCTTTGTGATGTGGAAGCCACAATAAATAGTCGTCCATTGACTTACATTTCCGATGATTCTGATGAGCTCATACCTTTGACACCCTCCATGTTTTTACAAGATGTAAAACAAATAGGAGTGCCTGATCTGGATTCCATCGATTCCAACAAACTGAATGTGCGTGTGAGCTATTGCAACACTTTGCGACAAGAACTGAGAAATCGTTTCCGCAGAGAATATTTGGGTCAACTTGTTCAGAAGGCTAGTGATAAATGCCAAGACCTTAAAGTGGGGGACGTTGTCCTCATCGAACTTGAGAATAAAAAACGTGTGTTGTGGCCCATGGGCAAAATTGTGAAAATCTACCATAGTAGAGATGGTGCTTCCAGGGTAGTACAGGTGAAAACTAACAACGGTTGTTTGACACGACCAATTCAGAAACTATATCCACTAGAAGTTTCAACTGCTGGAGATCCTGTGCTCACCCTTGGAGCGGAAAATAGATCCAAATATGGAAGGTTGCTCAAACCACGTAAGAAATAATGTGTAAGACTGTAAATAATGACTTTTATTTCATTAATTTAGTTATTGAGAACTGTAATTTTTCATGTCATGTCATTTTTATATTGTATTGTGTTTAATTAGTTATTATTTTGTTTTTTATGTCATTTTATTTAATTTAGTAATGCTCAGTTTAACTTTAATTTCTAATATAAAGAATTTTTGTGAGTTATAAAATAGTTGATTTTAAGAAAATCAAGGTGGGAGGATGTTAGCAAAGGCTATGTGTTTTTAAATCTCACATGTAACGAAAGTAATTTTTTCCTCCCGCCCGTTATTTTGCTAACGATAACATTTTTCTCTTCGAGCGCTTTTAGGGTTAATGTAATAATATGACGTAAGAGGGTAGAGGTATTTGATTATTCGGACAGACATGCAGTTTCTGAGCTAGTGAAGAGTGATACTAGGATTTTTGCTGCGAAAATGCGGAGTTTTAAGAAAGAAAAAAGGGTTCGGTTCGGATATTAACGATTTTTGACCGATAACACTTAAAATTGTTTGTTGCGTTAATCACCCTTGAAATATTTGCTGCGAATAAGAGTATAAAAATGCACGTAGGGCATAAGTTATATTGTGTGCGTGTGTGCAAAGTTTGTGTTTTAAAAGTTTTACAGATGAGATCCTCTGCCCACAGGATAAATAGTAATTAAAATTAAGGGAAGCAATTTTAGCTGCGTCACATTTGTAGAAAGTGAGTCCTCTTTTGCGTTTAAGTGAGTTATTTGCGATTTTATAGTATGATTATTTCTGAAAATGTTATTTCTATGTATATAGTGTATAATATTTGTGTGTTTGTTCTAAATTTAATTGTGTAAATATTCTATATTCTAAATTTAAGCGCATTGCGCAGAGTCAAAATGTTAAGCAGTGTGTTATGTTTTTATGTTTAAGAATTGTATATACAAATGTTTCATTAAAGTTATGATTCATTAATTTGTTTTGGTTTAAATTTGAAGTTTAATGTGTATTTTTTTTTTTGAGTAAGTATAGCCGCCCTGCGGGCGTGTCATCGCAGTTTAGCGGCACATTTCTATGTCATTTTTTAAGTGGAGTTTCTGACACTAGTGTTCGAATTCACACCGGAAAATTTTGAATAGCAATTTCATTTTATTTTATTTATGGAATATGTATCATCATATAAAGCAATAGTAACTACTTAAACTTACTCGTGAGAATTCGAAAACCCTAAATAAAAATTCAGCCAGATGCGGAATGCCACAGTGTTGCTGCATATGGCTGATATTTTATTAGGGGATACCAAATTCTAACCAGTAAATTTAAATAGTTACTATTGTTTTATAAGATGATATATATTCCACAAATCAAATGAAAGGAAATTGCTATTCAAAATTTCCCGGTGTAAATTCCAACACTAGTGAGAAGTCGGTCGATTAGTGATGATGTCACAACTTGTGTCCTTAGGCCTTAAGTATTTCGATGGCACCTGCTGTATCCAAATTGAAGTTCGGTACTCGATTGTTGAAATGCTACAGAATGACTATGTCACTTTTGTTAATGTACTATTTCTTGCAAATATGGAAATTTCACTCGCTTGATATGTTTCGACTACTGCCAGCCTAAATGAATCAATAAAATGAGTAAAATATATATATTTCAAATTATACTTTTCTGCACATCATCATACACGACCTCTTAAACAATCATTTTGAATTTTTATAATTTTAATTCGAAAATTTCTTGGAAGAAAAGTTTGAAAATGTGAATTCGCATAAAGTACGATAAGATAAATATAAATATATCAAAAAAATTTTAGGTTGCATTCGTATTTTTTTTTCGAATATTAATTCAATAATTCATAAGTCATATTATAATTTTTTTAATTACAAATTCAATGTAATTCTTTTTTTTTTGTTGTATTATAATCAAACAAAAAGAAATATCATATTAGGATTGAAATTTCAGGAGATATTAATAAAAATCTGAAAATGTAATTTAACATTAGAAGCTATAAATTTTGAATGTTTATAATTCAAAAACTTATCACGCAGATGATTTGACAATACGTTTCTAGGCATAGTTTGAACAGAATATTTAAAATATATTGTCGAAATATAGTTTTACTATTTGAAAAAATTATGTTTTGTCTGGTTTATGGCCCTCTAAGTAAATCTTATATTCCTAATTTTAACACCTTGAAGAGCGGTTATGCCGTCACGGCATCACATAATTTTAATCTCTAATTGCCACGTTGCACCGGAATTTTATAATAGAAATTTCACCTTTGTTAAGTACGCGAAAATATGCTTTTACTTATTTAGAAATAAATTATGTTGTAAATACTGGTGTCTTTAAATTATTTAAACATTTTATGAATACAAGTACCTTGCCACTGAAAGGGTTAAAAAACACTTTATTTCCAGTCGTTTCGTAACAGTAATTTTCTTCTATTATGATTAATTGCAGAGTTAGTAGGGTGTTTACTTTTTTTCATGACCTGTGCATTGTTCTCCCAAAGGCTTCAATTACTGAACAGGCAAATAAAACTAAAGTATTTAGAAACAAATCACTGTTTACCATTGTAACTTAATTGATAAAATTAACATAGAGCGCTGAACTTATAAAAAGACAAACTGTTTTTACTCTGTCATTTAAAATTTTTCGATCTTTTTTTTTTTAAATCTAAAATAAATCTTTTTAAAAGCTAAATTTTTATAACGATCAAGCACATTATTTTTATGGTATAAATTATTAGTAATACTATAATATTTAAAGCAAAAAAAAAAGTGCATGAATGTAAAAAGTGAAACGTAATGTATCGTAGACATTATAGATATTAACCCTGTGAGGGGCAGAATTATTCTGCTCGAAAAATGATGAAATAATTGACTGACACTAGAATTTACAAATCAATTTCTTCGAAAATAAAAATCTGTTTTTCTACACTTTCATCATAAAAGCAAAATTTTATTAAAATATTCTTGGTGCCGTTTCACAGTTTGGAATTAAAATTATGTGGTCACGCCATGTGACCACCGCCCTTGAAAGAGTTAACCCGCTGCCATCGAAATACTCAAGGCCAGAGGGCACGAGTTGTGACGCTATCACTAATAGACCGATTTCTCACTAGTATTGGAAATTCACACTGGGAAATTTTGAACAGAAATTTTATTTGTGGAATACATATCATCTTATAAAACAATAATGACTATTTAAATTTACTGGTGAGAAATCGAAATACCTAAATAAAAATTCAGCCATATGCGGAATGCCAGAGTGTTGCCGCATCTAACTGATATCTTAGTGGGGGATTCGAAATTCTCACCAGTAAGTTTAAATAGTTATTATTGTTTTATAAGATGATAGATATTTCACAAATAAAATAAAAGAAAATTGCTATTCAAAATTTTCCGGTATGAAATCCAACACTAGTGAGAAGTCGGACGATTAGCGATAACGTCACAACTCATGTCCTCTGGCCTTGAGTATTTCGATGGCAACAGTTAACCCTTTGAAGGACGGTGAATATATTTTATCCCATCTGCGATTAATGAAGTTTTGCACCAGGAAAATTTTATTAAAATTTACTTTTCTAACTATGGTGGGGGAAAAGTCGTAAAATTGCTTTCCCTTATTTTCAATAAAA
Organism: Maratus speciosus; assembly: GCA_963932465.1. Classification (NCBI taxonomy): domain Eukaryota; kingdom Metazoa; phylum Arthropoda; class Arachnida; order Araneae; family Salticidae; genus Maratus; species Maratus speciosus. The sequence continues at coordinate 285,138,375 of OZ010789.1, read as the reverse complement.
TTTTTTGAAGATTCCTGCGTGTATTCCACATTATAGAAAGACAATTACTTGCCCCTCAAAGGGTTAAAGCATAGATGCCAACATATTTCAATTATTCCGGTGTCCAATTGCTGAAAAACATTTTTTCAACCGGAAATTTTATTTAATCAACAATTCTAAAATATATTCTGTTAAGTACTCTTCTAAAATAAGATACATTTTACGGTTTAAAACATGTTTGCTTGGACCAAACTTCAGAATAATTAACATATGTTGGCATCTATGATTAAGGTTAAAAAAAAAAAAAAAAAAAAAAAAAAAAAAAAAAAAAACGATGAAAAAGTTAAAATCTGATAGATAAAGTTGCTTTTTAAGTATTATGAATAAATACTAAAATTATATACAGAGATAAACTATTTACTAATTTTATTGCATAGGGAAATTAAAAAAAATTCAATTTTGAGCAGAAAAGTCATTGAAACTCAATGTAGTAAAATCTTGTTACAAGGAATCACTGGGGAACACTGATTAAATTCTCTATACCGAAAAATTCGTTAAAGCGAATATTTTTATAATGAAATATGGGAATACTTTTTTTAAACAATCCAAATAATATTCCTTATTTTGGAAAATTTGTTAAAGTGGCATTTGTTGTATCGAGATTCTATTGTATTTATAACCAGAAAAGTGTGAGTGTTTTATTAGAGGCATTGTAAAATATCCCATGTTACACTATATTTTACTACGTATGGAATATGAAGTTCTATTTAAGGCCTGACGCTTTAACCCCTTGAAGGGCACTGGTATATCTTGTATACCATTTAATTTTAAATCCCGAATACCACATTGGCACCATCGTTTAGAAATTAAAATTTCCTTTCTATAATGTACATGAAGAAAAATTTTACTTTCAAATTTACAGAAAATTACTTATTTTCATATAAATTTCTTCATTAAGTCGGGCGTTATTCAATTATTTTAACATTTTAGTACCAGAAGTACTTTGCCCCAGAAAGGGTTAAACTAAAAATGTAAATGTACATTATTTCTCCAACTTCTATGTTTTTCTAAACGTAAATGTCAACTAGCACCACATTATTAAGAAAGCCTTTGCATAGCATAAATTGTATGATCTCGTACCATTTTATTGGGTTACGAGTTTATTTAAAATGTTGATTGATATATTTTTCATAATATCTATTATATGTATTTTTACTTAAAAAATAAAATAAGTAAATACAGCAAACATTTCTAAAAAATAAAATTTCTGGCTTAAAAAATCCATATCTATAAATTCTTAAAATCAAAATAATATGAAACTTTAATTAAAATATTATTCTTTAAAAATTCCCCCTTGTGTCATCCGATATACAAAAACACGTTTATGAAGTGTAATAAATAATATATTCTGTAATATAATCATTATTTTGTGTAGTAATCCATTCATTAACCCCTTAATTCTCGCTCCCGTCATATTCACGGGCTGTGTCTTTTATTCAAATTGTTTAATTCCCACCAGTTTTATAAAATAGTGAAATAGTCTACATTTTAGTATCGTTTTTCCTGTCATTAAATAAGGTGAATATTTCTTTTTCATAAAAGTGGTGCCAATAAGCAATTTGAATGTTTCAACCGTAATTTAATTCGAGCGTTAAGGGGTTAAATAATTGTAGTATAATTGTATGAAATTTCAATATTTTCTTTTATTTGTATAGCCCGAAGTTGCAGTCCTTTAGGAGATATTGAACATGGCAGGCGGGAAGGTGATTCTTTTACATTCACGAGTAGAGTGACGTACCACTGCGACATTGGATTCGAACTTGTTGGCAGACCCAGCCGATATTGTCAATCAAATGGACAATGGAGTGCTGCTTTGCCTTCCTGCAAACGTGAGTCAATGGTGATTTTACTAACTGTAAAATTTTTATAGTTTTTGTAAATCCAACTCTTTATAAATCCGATTTTTACCTGTGATATAAAATGACTTGTCTCAATAAAAACATCCCCGTAACACATGAAATTATTCATTACAGCGAAGAAATTGTCATATGAAATAAAAATCTGATATGATTACAACAAGAAGATAGTGACAAAAAAGGTGTACTGAATTACTCATAAAAACAATATGATGTTGTCACAACAAATACCTTGTAATGCAATGAAACTTGCTGATATTCCCCCAACGGTATTGGAAGTTTCAATAAGCATAAGTATTAACTTACTCAGAAGAAACATGTAATGAAATTCCAACTAAAATATTATAGGATACATTCACTTAGATACTCATAACTAAAACAAACCAGCACAAAAAAAAATATACACTGTGTCCCGAATTTATCTTTACAACTTTGATCCTCCAACTTAAACGAAATTTGATAACAAAAACATTTTTATTGTATAATGAAAAGCAATTTCCAAAATTTTATGCGTTGCTAAAAGAGCTCTAGATAAGCAGATTTGCATGCACAAATAACGTCGAAATGACATTAAACCTCCTTCAATTGAATAAAAAATATGCTGTCTTCTGTTTCCATAAACGTCTTTTGCGACGCGCGTATTGAGGGTCTGGATGATCACCCCCTGAACACTAGGCCTGAGCGCTGACTCAAAAATGGCGGCTATCGAAGGTGGATTTTTTTTAACCCATGTACGGTCCCTTGAATTTTGACACCAGTATTTTATAAACGATCTCTTTGAATTGTTTAATCTCAGAAAAAGAAAGATGAAAGTACTTTTAAAAATTCTTGGTGCCAAAATTCAAGGGATCGTGCACACGCTGAAAAAAATCCACCTTTGGCTGCCACCATTTTTGTGTCAGCGCTCAGGTTTAACATTCAGGGAGCGGTGTCTGGATGGTGGTTGACGTCCATATTTCCTTGGAAAATCTCTTTGGACTTCTGTATCTGACTTCGTCTCTATGAACCAGGAAACACACTGGGCCATTTATGGTTGTTACTGGATCGTACCTGAAAGCAAAATCATTATTTTTGTACAAATAAAATTTTGTGAGTTGCTGTTTTAGAACACAAAACCGAATTTTGCTATCTTATTTCGTTTAGGTTTTATGGAAAATCAAAGTTCTAAAGATCAATTTGGGACACTTTGTATTTTACTGAATGTCATATAGTAACCATATCCTGCTGGAGAGGACAAAGTTTTTTTAATTAAATTCATATACCGGGTGATTCAAAAGTCCGGTGCGAAAGTAAAACGCGATAAAAAAAAGATCTATGGGTCGGAGAGACATGGGGTTTGCAGATAAAGATTCAGCGTGGTACGAGATTTTGTATGGCACCAACAAAAAATTAGTTCAAAATCTCGATAATAGAGGGCGCTATTACAGATAATTCCATGGAATAATTCCATATTGATCACAGAAAGCAAGGTTTGGACACAAAAAGGTGTAAATGCAGTATTCCCTGATGTTTTTGTATCTAAATCTTGCGATATGTAAGCAATATGGAATTATTCCATGCAAATATCTGTAATAGAGTCTTCTATTATCGAGATTTTGAACTAATTTTTTTGTTGGTAGGGTGTTTCATTTTTCCAAAGATTTGATTTTCATATGACTTTGCTTAAGCCTCGAGTGTAAGTGATATAAAAGATATATATGCCAAATTTCAAGAAGATTGGATATTTAGAGGTTGCACACTTTGATCACATTTATCTTAAATTAGTGAAATTCTAATATTGAAGTACTTTGTACTAATGAGCTTCTCATGTGCTTCTTTCATCTTTTGAAGGTAATTGAACTTTAAAATGGGAATCTTAAAAGGAATTTGGCAGCTAAGAAAGGTGCTTAGTGATGGGATTTTATTAGCTCGACTCCCTGCAAAGGAACAAGTACTCTTGATTTTATTTACCATCACAAGGAAAGAAAAGAAAGACTTTCGGATTTTGCTACATCTACCAGTCCTAAACTATAGAAAATGTAGAAGAAAGCAAATATTCCTGTTAAGACGGAGGTGAATATCAGTGCTGGTTTACAGAAGATGTACAAAGAATAATAAAATCTGGCTAACGGGAAATCGAGAAACACGGATAAAGCAAATGTGAAATAACAGATTTGTAAAGGTGATTTCGTCAAGTTATTTGACATTTCTTGGCAAAATGTGATGGGCCTGACTAGCATATCACAAGAAGATAAAGATATTCTTAGGTCGCAAAGAGAAGATAATATGAGTTCGTCAGTTAGTGGAGTTGACATGGTTTTCGCCTCAAAAAAAAAAGAACTAAGTGTACAAACGTGTTAACTACCTCCAAAATGTCCTAAAAGGCAGAAGTAATCTAAGAGAAGATAACAAAGAGTTATTACAATTCTTACTACTGTACCTAGAAGGTTTGTCTAAAAGCGACTTCAGTTTCAGGATCCCAGAAGCTCTGCTTCAAGCAAGATGGATGGCAAAGGCAGTATATGCACTTAAACTTGTACTCTTCTCTAAACAGTTGAATATTCCTCAACGAGAATTGAAAGGAATGAAAAGAGTTGCGCATTGCGTCAGCATCATATATGTTCACTTTTGGCTCGAGGATTGCTTTGGGATTGTAAGTCGATGGTCTCCAAAGAAGAATTTGGATATGCTACAGCTTCTGAACACTTACCCAGATGCAGATGTCAAAAAACGAGCTCTCACAGTTGCTAAGTTGATACAGATACCTTTGGTTTCTTTTAGAAACAAACGTAGGATTGGCTTTTTCAGACGTATGTATTACTCCGGCTAATAAGGGAAATATGACTCTAAATTTAGAAACAAAACCTGTAAAGAAATAGGAAATGAAACTATTTGGGGTAAAAACCTAGTTTTTGAAGGAAAAGACCTGAAGCATTTCGTTACTAATAAAACAAAGACTTTCTTTGAATAGTTTGGGATCCACGATTTGCCAGAATATTGCAACAATTCTCTTCAGAAACCATGTGAACGCTCTTATTGTGGTTAATCATACAGCAGGAATCGATGTGATTAAACGAATTGGTCAGGGACAAACAACAAAAACAACTCTTGTTGAGGGTAGTCAAGCATCACAGAAAATCCGTCACCAAGTGAAAAAAAGAAGAGATTGCATCGTTCAAAGTTGATTAATATAACACATGTTTTGCATTTATGCTATCTATTAATCTTAGTGTTCAGTTTCAGTATGATTTGGAGTTTGTGATTTCTAGTTTTCCCAAAAAGGGTGTTTAACATTAAAAAATCGTATTTTTTGCCAACATTTACAAAACTGATCAAAGTGTGCAACCCCTAAATATTACCCGATCTTAATGAAATTTCGCATATATATCTTTTATGTCACTTAGACTCGGGGCGTAAGCAAAGTCTGCAAAAAATTTACAATTTATTTTGTGTCTTACAAAATGAAACAGCCTATATGGTGCCATCTCGTACCACGCTAAAACTTTACCTGCAAACTGCATGTCTCTCCGACACATAGTTCTTTTTTTGTCGGGTTTTACTTTCGCACCGGACTTTTGAATCGCCGGTATACGGCAAATAATTTCAAACGAACGACACTTGATTAGTTCAGTGTTGCCAGATTCGGGAAATTTTTTATTTAAAATATCTTCCTCTTTTCGCTCTAGTAATCTTCGCTTTATTTAATACGGTAACAGGGATACAAGCGCTGCGCCACAAATGGTCGATTGGTCCCACTAAAGTTTAATAATATTATTTGCTTTATTGAATCTCAGGTACTGAACAGGTACTGAACAGGCAATCATTGAGGGGTTTCCTAGCTGATGACAGCTTAACACCCAGACTAGGAAATTGAAATGTCTTATGTTATAATGAGCCATTGGGAAAAAGTTAAACTGTAGCAAAGCTACTAGAAGAGTAAAAGAAGTTAACAAGAGAAAATAAGAAATTTAAGAAAAAAAGGAATAAAATTAAAGTTTAAAGTATAAACTTAAGATGAAAGAAAGTTAACGATAAATCTTAAAAAATACAAGAATCTTAAAATAAGTAAAGTCAAACTGTAGTTGTAAAACTACTATAAGGAATTTAGAAAGTTAAAGTTAGTACTGTTCAGAGAAACACTCACCAAGCATGGGCAAGAAAAGCTAGGGTGGCAAAGACCACAACATCCAACCAAAAAAGGGACTCATCAGGGCCATACATTTTATTTTTTAAGTTTTACAATTTTTATGGTCTCTATAGTATATAGTCTCTATAGTATATAGAGAGCTTTTTTTTTTTTTTTTTTGATAAGAAAAATATATAAAAAGGTAAGAAAAAAAATAGAAGAGGCAAAATATAGCGTGGAGAACTCAGATGTTACTGAGTGTCCATAGTTATGGAAAACCTGGGCCGATATTGAATCTCAGAAATCTTGCTATTAAATAAAGCGAGAAATACTATCAAAATTTAGTGGTACCAATCAGTCATTTGTGGCACAGCGCTTGCATTCCGATAAAATCTGCCAATAACGAAACTAAGATAGTGTAATTTAATGCATTATGAGCCTGTTTATAGACGGTATCGCCTGCTGGAAGTCTCTCACTGGAATATAATTCAGTAAAATGTCATAAAAGAGCTTTTAGTTAGGATACTCCTATAAACAACCTGTATTTGTTGCATTATGTTAAAATAAAATACAAGGTATATTTTTCCAATATTTCAGTAGTGGTGGCAGAATGAATTTTTCTTATCTAATGAATGATGCGGGCATGCGCAAAAACATAGTTTCCAATCTTTGTCAGGGTTCATACGGATACCGTTATTTCTGCAGGAAAACAACCAGTATATTTTTATAGAAAAAGAAATCAGTGTTAAAGTCGCAAAATTTCGCCTTCGATTAAGAAGAGATTTTCTATAAAATAATACTGGTGCCAAAAAAATTTATATTCTGTAAAATTCAAGGAGGCGTATGAACCAGGGTTGGGTTTTTGACATGACAAGCGTCAAAAACTGGTTTAAACTGTCATAAACTGGTTTAAACCGTCGAAAACTGTCAAATACATGTAACACGCTAAAACATTTTAACAATAGGTAAACATTAAATAAGTCAATGATTTATGTGATTTTTATTAAAATTTAATAATTTAAAAAATATATTATTTGCAATAATTTTTTTTTTTTGATTTTTCAACCAGAAGAAAATAATTTTGTACAATTAAATAATCCGGATCAATTTTATCCCGCAGCATGCTGCAGCACACCACGTGTTTAGCACACTTATTTACACCCAAAAGATTTTTGAATTTAGAGTGTATAAAGCGTTAGAAAATAGTCTGTCTCTTAACCCCTTCGCGACGGGAGCCTTTTGCGAATTGTTTATTACTTTGCTACCGGTTTTAAAAAACAGAAGTTTGTGCCTATTCAAATCGGGGAAATGCTCGGATTAAATAAGGCAAATTTTACAGTAAAATTTTACTGGTGAGAATAAACGAGGATCCTTAGGCCTATTTCCGGCACGTATATACGTGTCGCTCGTCCCCAAGGGGTTAAATGATGCTTTGCTAGTAGGGCTTGATAGCAAAAGTATCGCTAGATGAGCAAGTTTTGAAGCAGGCACAAAAAGCTGGTGAATTTAATGATACCTTTCCACCAAGCAATGGAGGCCTCCCTATAGCACTGAAATAAGAAGACGTGAAAGGGGATTCTCTAGCTTCATACACAATCAGTATGGGTAAGCATCCATAAATTCTCTCTGTAGCTCAAGCACGAGCTGAATCAACTGATACAGCAGTCAACCTTTGCCCCTGATGGTTGGGGTGCAAAGTATAAGCCAAACAATGGTATGGTTTCATGATTTCATTCCTTCTATTATGCACTTTTTCAATATGGGCTGAAAGGAATTTTCTTTTAGATGACCGAGCCAATTTTGTTCAGTTTTAAAATCAAAAACATTTTTATATATTGAAAGAAAGCATGTTTTAAAAAGAATTTGGCTTTAAGCTTTTTTTTTTAATTACATCACTTATTTTGTAAATGTTTAAAATTAATAATCCAATTTCAGTTTTGAATGGAATGGTTATTGTCTAGACTAGAATAACATTGATGCACATTATCTTGTTATACATACAAAATAAATCTGCACTTTTCTAAGTTTTTTTTTCCCGTAAAAAAAGCTAGCTAATGCTTTAAGCTCTCAAAAATAAGAGAATTAAAACGATTTTAAGTAAAAGAAAAAATGTACAGCTCAGGTGAGCTTAATGTATAGTTTTTAGAAAAACACAATTTTACAAAAAAAAAAAAATAAATAAATAAATAAATAAATAAATAAATAAAAATTTTACCCTGTTAAAAAGTTGTACTTAACAGTAATACTTTTTTACTATGTACTAATTACTGATATACAGTAAGAGTGAATTTAAAATATTACATGTAATGTTGTCATGTGTGACATTTAATTTGAATTTTTACAGATCAATTTAGTATTTGAGGTTTTTGACAGATGGTTTTTGACAAGAGGTTTTTGACATGACGGTTTAAACCCGCAATAAACTGACACATGTCAAAAACCTGCCAACTCTGTAATTATTACTAATACCATATACTAATTATACAATTACAGTAATAGTGAATTTTAAATATAACATCTAATTTGTGACATTTAATGTGAAATTTTACAGATCACTGTAGTATTTGAGGTTTTTGACGAGGTTTTAGACAAGGGGTTTTTGACATGATGGATTAAACTGCAGTTTAAACTGTCAAAAACTGACACGTGTCAAAAACCTGCCAACCCTGGTATGAATCATGTTTGTATATAATTTTGATCAAATACCACCAGAAATTTTGTAAAAAAAAAGAGAGTGACATATAAAATTTTGGTTACAATGTTCGTTCTTATTTTAATCAATTATCGTCACGAATTTTGAAAAATGAAATAATATTTGCATTTTATTTGTTTCTTAAACTATGTCTAGTAGGAATTTTTTTTTTTTTTTTGTACAAAATTTCGGATAGAAAGTGACAAATAATAATAATAATAAAAAGTTGGTAAAGATGCTTTTACGCATGTAAGAATGATTCATTCTAATAATAAAATCATTCATTCTGCTCATCACTATATTTCTTTACTGAAATGTTGGAATCAAAATGAAGAGTAAAACGAAATTGCATGATGCAAATATCAGCAACTGGATATTTTCATAACATAGGATTATTTTCCTTTTCATTTTAAGCAGAGATCTTTTCACTCCCAATTCATTTCTAAAATAATGCATAGGCAAAAGTTTTAAAGATTTCAATATTTTTGTATTTACCTAACAATCCCCACATTTTGCTGACGTACCGACAAAATATAACGTCAGCAATTCAAGATCTTTCGTCATTTGTAAAGAAAGCAATTTACTCAGAGCTTCAGTATTATTCTATGTCATTTTTAATATAATAGTAGTAGCCCAAGTTTTACAATTATCGCAAAATTATTTGAAAAAGAACATTCAAAACAAAAACACATATATTACGACTAATTCAAATTACGATGTCTCAGAACTATAAATATTTTATAATAATTTAATTCATTATAATAAATTTCCAAAATAAATATCAATTAATAAAATCATTTCTTCATAATAATTTAATTTCTATTTTCACAATGTCTCTATAATCTTCAAAATAAGCAATCGTTTGTAATATAAAAATCAGTTACAAAGAAGAAAAAAAAAGACTTCAATTGATGGTTTTTCCACGGCTCCCACTGGTCCTTTTTATAAAAAAAGCAGTAATCTATACTCCTATTATAAAGAGAAAAAAATTGTTTATTTGTCGGAGATAAGCTCTGGAACTACCGAACCGATTCCAAAAGTAATCGTATCAAAATGATGGTGTTAGTCCAACTTAGAACATAGGCTATATCTGATGCCGGTGCCACTACCCCAAAGGGGGTGTAGGAGCAAAAAACGTTCTAAAAATGCGATTTTAGCGTTACTGAAGGGCCTAGAAATGTGAAATTTTGAATATTAGTTATAAAATATAAATGATGTCTAAGAACAGTTCTTAAACAATTCGAAATTTAAAAGGGGTGAAAATACACAAAAAGCGTTCTAAAAAACGTTCTAAATGGTAGTTTCTTTTCTACACAATCTCAAGAAATACCAAACCGATTTAAAAAATATTGGTGTCAAAATGATGGTGACAACGCTTGCTCCAAGATAGGCTATGTTTTATGTCGGTGCCACTACACCAAAGGGGGTGTAGGAGCAAAAAACGTTCTAAAAATGCGATTTTAGCGTTACTGAAGGGCCTAGAAATATGAAATTTGAAATATTAGCTAATTATTAGATATAAAGGATTTCTAAGAACAGTTCTTAAACAATTCGAAATTTAAAAGAGGTGAAAATGCGCGAAAATCGCTCTAAAAAAAGTTCTAAATGGTGGTTTCTACACAATCTCAGGAAATACCAAACCGATTTAAAAAATAATGGTGTCAAAATGACGGTGACAACCCTTGCTCCAACATAGGCTATGTTTTATGTCGGTGCCACTACCCCAAAGGGGGTGCAGGAGAAAAACGTTCTAAATTGCGGCTTTTGCGTTACGGAAGGGCCTAGAATCGTGAAATTAATAGGGGGTCAAAATGCGCAAAAAGCGTTGTAAAAAACTTTCAAAATTTCGATTTCTATGCAATCTCAGGAAGTACTGAACCGATTTCAAATATAATGGTGTAAAAATGATGGTGACAGATCTTGCTCCAAGATAGGCTACACTTTATATCTGTTTCCACTACCCCAGAGGAGATGCAGGAGCAAAATGAGCGAAAAGCGTTCTAAAAATGTTCTAAATGCCGATTTATCGGCAATATCTCAGGAAGAATGAATCTGATTTCAAACGTAATGGTAGGAAATTGATGCTGACAGCCTCTGCTCTAACATAGACGCTATTTTATGTCGGTATCACTATCACCAAAATGTTGCAGGAGCAAAAAAGCATTCGAAATTTCGACTTTTGTGATCGGTAGGGGCTAGCAACTTAAAATTAGGCAAGGTACATATTTAACAGATATAAATGATCTTTAAGAACAGTTTCGAAAAAATTGGAAATTTAAAAAGGGTTGAAAATGCGCTAAAAGCGTCCTAAAAACGTTCTAAATTGCGATTTCTACTCAATCTACGGAAATACCAAAGCTATTTCAAAAGTAATGGTTGAAAATCAATGGTGGCAGTCCCTGCTATAACATATGTTATATTTTATGTTGCTGTCACTAACATCTGAGGTTTGCAAAAGCAAAACATGTTCTAATTTGCGTTTTTTGCAAAACTGAGGGGTCTAACACTTTGAAGTATGGCATGGTATTTACTTACAAGATGCAACTGCTTTCTAAGAACAGTCGAAAGAAAATTCCAAATTTAAAAAAATGAAGTGAGTGAAAAGCGTTATAAATTACAATTTTTAAGCAAACTTTAAACATACCAAACCGATTAAAAAAAATAATGATGACAAATTTTGGTGATAGAACCTGCTCAAACATAAGCTATATTTTATGTCTGTTCCACTACCACCAGAGGGTTGCAGGAGCTAAAAACTTTCTAAATTGCGATTTCTGTGATACTGAAAGAGCTAGAAACTTTAAATATAACATGGTAGTTACTTATAAAATATAAATGCCCTCGAAGGAACGTCGAAAATAAATTAGAATTAAAAAGAGGTGAAGCGAAGGGGAGGTGCGAAAAGCATTCTAAAAAAGTTCTAAATTACGATTCTATGCAATTTCAGGGAACATAAACCGATTATAAAAGTAATAGTTGCGAATCAATGGTAACAGTCTCTGATCCTACACAGGCTATATTTTATGGCGGTGATTCTACCACCTGGGGTTCACAGGAACAACAAACGTTCTAATAAAGGGCTTTAAAAGCTTTTTAAATTACGTTTCTGTGGAATATTAGTAAATAACAAACCGATTTCAAAATTAATGTTGGCAAATTAATGGTGACAGTTCCTGTTTCAACATAGCCCTTTATGTTCAGAGAGGTGGTAGGACTTGGAATTTGACATTATGATTAATTTTAAGATGTAAAAAGATGGTTTCTAAAAAATTCAAAATTTCAAATGAATACTGAAATGAGCGTATTAATTGAGCATAAAAGTTTCAAAATATTTTCTAAATTATCATTTATTTAGTTTTATTTCATTTTATTAATTTAAGTCTCATTTCTGCGTAATGCAGTGTAATAATGATGTTTAATCAAATTGTTTTAAATAGTAATTTTTGAATTATTCCTAAAAGTAGTAAGTACCTTTTAATAAAAAAAACCTTTTAATAAAATAAAATATTACCTTTTAATAAAATAAAAATTTAGTTAGTACCTTTTAATAAAAATTAGACATATAAATGTCACTTGGCATATTTCAAACATTACGCGAGCAAAGCCGCGGGGTTTGCTAGTTTTTTAGAAAGAAATTCATGGTAGGTTTCAGCAACAACTTCAAGAAAAACCGTCTATTGGGTATGTTTCTACGAAATTTATAAATAAGATTTTTGTTCAAATAAAAGTGGTGTTAAAAAACGGACCGAGTGGGAGCCCTGTCCCCCTCCCCCACACACACACAAACAATTCTAGAAACAAAACTATATAAAGTAGTAAGAAAATCGTCCGATAGTGACTTTCTTGTCAAACAGATAGCACTCGACATTTGATAAAAATCGTTGAAAATGAAATATTTTAAAGATGTATATTCAATTTTATTTTTATTTTCAATATTTGAATTTCTAAAAAAGTACTAAATCAAATTTTATGAAATTTAAGTGGGACTTATTTGTGAGTATCCTTCTTCAATTAAAAAAGTAATAATATGAATCGGTCACGTAGTTTAGGTGTAATTGGTGAATATAATTAAAAAGCCTAATTTTTGTAGTGCTATTGTACATCGACTTCTCGTGCAGCTACTTACACTTTGCACCCAGCTAATTCAACGACTCGCAAGCAGCTAACGTATAACAGAATGTGGAAACATATTGATTTGATTGGTTTTTGTTCAGTTTTTTAAAAAAAATACTGAACCAATTATAATGAAATTTAAATGATACCAATTCGAGAGTATCCTCTTTCAAGTAAAAAAAATCACATGAATTGGTTCGGTAGTTTCGGAGTAATCTGTGAACATACATTAAAAATATATAGATAAACGTCGAATTGATGTTCTCCTCCCTTATTTTAAGTTGGTTAAAAAATATGCAACTAGTATTATTCTGAGACGGCTTACGAAAATAAAAAACACCAAAGGTTTCACTAGACTCAGAATATTTTTTTTCCCTTTTAGAATATGACTACAATTTTTAAAATACGGTTCGTTTACATTTTAAAAATTGCACAAACTTCGTTTTTTCAAACGATAACATACACTTTCGACACTTCGTTTGTATTACTTGGTCAAAGTAGCCGGAGAAAGTATTTAGTTATGTATTTTTTAAAGGGGTTGATAACTTAAGCTAAAATAAGCTCTAACCTATAGTTTATAGAATTAAATAATATTATTGAGATAAGCAATTATTTTTTATATTTTTTAATCATTATTTTTTTCATTATTTTTTCCTTTTCTGATTTTTTTTACTTACCCATCATACGTAGTATAGGGTAAGTCTTGTAATCGTTTTAAAAATCGAAAAAAAAATTTTTGACGGATTTACACGTTTCAGGCACTTGAGATTCCGAAAAACATATTTTTAGAAAAAAAAAAAAATTAGCCGTCTGTCTGTATGCCTGTGTGTCTGTAATCGCTCTATCTCCCGGACAAATTGAGATAGAGGCTTGAAATTCGATGTGCACTTAGGGAGTAATAATGGGAAGAAGTCTATTGAATATCAGTAACCTCGATTAACCGGAAGTATTTTTTTCTGACTCTTGAAATATTCGTTCTGATAAAAGGTATACAAAAATTTTCGAAATTGTTTATTTGAAGGAGTGAATATAAAAGAAATATAAAAACATAAATTTTTCATCATAAATGAACTCGAACGGATAATTAGTTGATGAGATATTTGTAATTCTATTTTTCACACTGTTCGATTTTTCATGACCCTGTATTTCATTCAAATTTCTATTCAAAGACATATTTTAATTGGAAATGAGACGCTTAATCCGACGCAGTAACTTGTTAGTTAAAAGGATTATAATCATAGTTGCCAATTCTCCGGCTTTTTGCACACCACTATTATTTTAGAGAAAGTGTTGTTCTTTTAAATCGCCAGATTGTTTCAATTAAATGAAACAACATTTTCTGTATTATAATACTGGTATCCAAAAAGCCGGAGACTTGGCAGCTCTGATTAAAATTTTTCGAGTTATAAGGATTTTTCTTTTACGCAATTCGGTAGGGGAGACCGGGACAAGATGACTATGTTAACAATTTGTGTTGTTTTTTAATTCATTTTTAAGTATAGTAAAATTAATTTTACATGAAGTGTTAGAGTATTCCTTGTAGTATTAAATATATTACCATTTAAGTTTTCAAATAAAAAAAAATAAAGGATTATTTTATTTTATCATAACATTAATAAATCGTCATCTTGCCCCAGTACTGGGGCAAGATGACTTTGGCCTTGGGGCAAGATGACAGCACTGAAAAAGGTTGAACATATTTTATCTTTTGAATATGTTACATGGTTTAACAAATGATAGCTATGTTTTTACATCTTACAAAGTATCAGACTAAGCATAATGCATTGTAACGTAATGTTGAACTGTTTAGTTGTGCAGCTAACAATATGAATTGTATTTAAAATGCTTTTTCAACAGTGAAGATAGGGATCATATTTAGATAGCTTTAAAACATTTTTCATAACGTATATAACAAATTGTATTAAGAGTAAGTATATAACAAATTATATTAAGCGTATTTTAGTTTAATTTAAATCTCTAAAGTATGGATTTGTAAAAACTAACGCAAACTATTAGTGAAACATGAATAAAACAGTGAACTATGAATAAAACAAACTGATTACAAATAAACAATTTCCTAGAACAAATAATTCTAAAGCGAGGCATTTTTGCTTTCAATTACATTTAGCATGAACAAATTGAGTTAATTTTACAACGAATTTCAAGTAAGTTAACTTAATGCATCTTACAATGCATTAA
Source organism: Maratus speciosus (assembly GCA_963932465.1). Taxonomy (NCBI): domain Eukaryota; kingdom Metazoa; phylum Arthropoda; class Arachnida; order Araneae; family Salticidae; genus Maratus; species Maratus speciosus. The sequence continues at coordinate 285,123,371 of OZ010789.1, read as the reverse complement.
ATTTCATTTTCAAGTAATTGGAATTTCAGTTCAGCTATGTCTGCCTCGTAATCTGACCATCGACAATAAATCCTCATCATAAAAACTTTAACTTTATATCTTAATTTTACCTGTTTTGATTTCATTTATATTAATAATGAAATACAATTCATTTATCATTTTTAGTCACAAATAAAAATGCCATTTTCATAATTGGAACATTCCTCATGCCACCACTCTTGGCATTTACAGCACTGGATCCATTCATCTGCTGGTGGGTCACAATATTTGAATTATTTGGGGGGGAGGAGGATGTCTTGACCCCGAGGTCGAACCCGTCGAACGGTACCCCCTCTTACCGATCGGACGCTTCGAAGTGGCGATACGGACCCCGATAGGGTTTTTCTTTCGGGAGGATAGGGGGGGGGGCTTTGCGGATGGCAAAAATGTCTTCTTCTGGTCGCCCCTTTCGAAAGACACTTCCCCCGATCCGATCGCCCCTTAGCCCCAGAGGAGATAGAAGCTCAAGTTCGCGCGGACAAACAAACAGACAAACAAGCGTTTACAGGATTTAAATAGAATGGACAACACAATTAGTTTAATAAATTCCGAAACACAGGGCTCGTCATCTTGCCCCAGACTGCCTGTTTAAAAATGTTTGTTTTCCTTGCCATAAAGGAAGGCGATTAAGTGAAATTTATTCATGATAATAGGTAGTATTTAAACTAAGTTACTCATAAATATTAAAGAGAAATGATATATCTTAACTGTATCTGTAGTAGAGCTTATTTACACATGCATAAAAGTTATAACGTGGCAGCGGTAAACAATCAAAGCTTCACAGCTAACACAAAAATGGCGATTTCAGCGTCTCTATACTACTGTTTAACGAACGGCCGATAGGAAAACCAGTTATGTCCGGTTCATGCTTTACCTAGTGGAAAACGAAAAAAATTAAGACATTAGTCATTTTGCCCCGCTCTTCATCTTGCCTTGGTCTCCCCTACTACTTCATTTTCCCGCCGACCAAAAAACTATCGCCAAATTTTAAGATTAAATGCCAATAATGGCTTATCGTAAATGTCAACCATTTAATGCCTCTCCATACCTATAAGGGAGTTACCGAAGGGTGGGGGGGGGGCACAGTTCTGTCGCCAAATACCGCCAAGTTTGTCGCCAACTTGGCGGTATATCGCCAAAAGTGACGCCATCTTGGCGATATCCCTAATATTTCGCCAAATTCCCATAGACTTGCATTGTAAACCTATCAGAATTACTTGCTTACAGAAAATCAACAAATTGAGATATTTTAATGCAACAAAAAGTAATATTAGCTTAATGGGTTATATTAATTATATTTAAGGGAGTCCAAATAAATTAAATTATGAATAAAAGTAACATGGTACGATGCTTAGCAAATATCACATGTTTTATTTTCACATTTTATATTATCTATACCCATGATGAGTAACTATTACGGTGGCCCGCAACGGCTACTTTTAAATCGTTTCTGTCAAATAATTTATACATCATTAATTCATTCTATAAAATACAGTTTAAAGTTCATTTTAACATGATTTTTATGTTGATATATCTATTCTAAGTAAAGTTGCCGTGCAGATTGTGACATACCATGTGCAAAAATTTTACAATATCAAGAAGCCTCAGGACTCATAAAAATTGGGGAAAATGAAAAATAAAATGACCACTTCCAACATTCAATTGCTTAAAATGTATATGATTTTAAAGCGCAATTTTATTGGGAGGAAGATATAAGAATGCTCTTTCCTTTCATGTATTTAAAAAATTGTAAGATGCAGAATTCCTATTTATAGGGGCTCCAAACTGTCACAGGGTTCGCACGCTAGTAAGCCACGCCCCATTTTGAAAGGACTCTGCCACCAGTAATCGTATAAAACTATCTTCTAGCTAGTGAGTCGTGAAGAAAATTATCTTTATAATAATATTGGTGATAGAGTCCTAACAAAATGGGGCGTGGCTTAATAGCGTGCGAACCCTGTGTCAGACATTTGTCGAGCAGAAAATTGGCATAAAAAGTTTTCGCGCAGGATTACAAAATACATTTTGCAACTAAAATGAAATTGTTTGTGCCTATTTATACTTCAGATTGAAATAATCACCCTGGACCTAAATAAATTTGTGTTTAAAGCATTTTTATATTTTTAATAAAAAGTTGTATTTAGCTAACACAAAATTTTGAATATTTCAACAGTATAATCACCTAAAACAATGTTTTTTTGAACGATCATCGGTCGCTTGTATAGGGAAAATTTTATCGTTCCTACCAGTACCATTCATGATCATTTTAATTAAAATTTGCTATAGCAAGGGACGATGAATATATCATTTTCAAAATAGTGGTATGAACAATAAAAATTTCCCTATAGAATGCGACGCCTAAGACTAACATGAAACATCTATTTTGAAAATTTCATGAAAAAATATTCAGAAGCTTTTGAGATATCTTGCGCGTTGTGCCCAAAAACGTCGTTTGCAGAAGAATGACTTCGAAATTTCGGAAACGCCACTTTAGCTGTTGAGCGGAGGTAATTCTAAAAGCCATAACTTCTGCTCTAATGGAAATTTCAAGGGAATAATTATATCAAAATTTTCAGAAAAGATAAAAGTTTAAAATCTTCAAAAAAAAAAAAAAAAAAAAAAAAAATCGAAAATTTTGAAGGTTTAAGTTTTCTAAGACCCCTTATTGAAATGTATTTTTTATTATAAGTTATATTATTTTATATATTTCATAAAGCCTATGGCTTAAATCTATTACAAAATATTTATTAAGTTATGAGAACTCGAAGCCATATCACTTTTGCACTGCCGACGAAGATTTTTTTAGGTATAAGACTCCTTAAATCTTGATGGAGTTAGAACAAGTGAAATTTTGAGTATGCTAATGTTAAATGCATGTAACAAACTTTAATGTATATATTTTTTAATCTTCCGCTTTATAAATTTATTTTTGGAAGAGATGTCAATGGTCGTTCGCTTCAGGGTATTTTCCAGAACAAATATCAGTATTTTTTTTTTTTTTTTTTTTTTTATGGAAAAATAAATCTAGGTTAACCCTTTTTAGGGCAGAATAATTCTGTTTCTAAGCTGATGAAAAGATGGACTGACACCAGAATTTATAAACGAATTTATTAGGAAATACGAACTTGGTTATTTTGAAGTACGTTATAAAAAGAAAATTTTAATTAAATGTTTTGGATGCCAGTAAAATAAAATTAAGAGTCCGTTTATGAGGACATCGTCCGCGAAAGGGTTAAACAAGCGAAATTTACCCATTTTTAAGAAGAGATTTTCTATAAGAAATTACTGGTGGCGAAGAATTTCCTGGTGTTGAAATTTTAGTACAAGGATACATTTAACCCTTTAATGACCCTGGTAGCATATATGCTATCATCAGTCTTCCCGATTTAGGGATATTTTTTATTCACGTATTCCGTATTCACAGCAGAAATTTAAAATAGAAATTTTTGCTTTATTTATCCCATTACCCACTGGTGTTGCGTTCACGCAACGGTCAAAATAATTGTTCATCTTAAATTAATTACTTTGCCACCACTATTTTGAAATTAAAAAAAGTGCCTTATTTATTGGCAGAAATTTTGCTATTTTAATATAACGAAAAACAATTTTTTGAGTTTCTGGTGGCAAATGACTTTCAACAAGAAATTTGATATTTGCAACGAAATAGTTTTGGCGGTGAATTACGGGATTTTTGGAACGCATTCTACCATGGGAATTAGAAGGTTAATAAGCCCAAATTTCTTTACTCGAAATTATAATCAAGGAATATCATTAATATATACATAAAAAAGTATGAATTATAATCCTGCATCTCTTTTTGCATAAATGGAATAGGAAAATAGGATTATTATTAAAGCGTTATAAGTAAGCGAACAAACTTAATGCTGGAATCAGGCGTAAATTAACACAGTTGCGCCATCATGTGGAAGGAGTGATAATTCACATACGCGGGCTTTTAGTGAGGCGCGTATTCAAAGCGATATAAGTAAGCGTCCTATCTTAAATGGGAGAGGTAATCGCAAGATTAAAGGCGAGGTCACGTCAATCAAGGTCATACGCCACCCAGCGGATGGAGTGAAATACAAGAGGATTATTAACTTCTTTCCCCTTTGTGGATGATCTATAAGTTCGATATCTATGAAATAACTATGCGCACGCGCAGCCGTGATTTTATTCGTTTGTCGTCTGCAGTACTTGGGAGTATAGATATAATTCGATTTATATATTCGCCATTATTTAATTTATTAATTCAAGTTAGTTATTTAAACAAAATCAGTTCTTTTAAGAACTTATATTATTTGGGAAAATGCCACGTTGGTGTTCTAATTATTTCAGTTTTCAAAACTGCAAATATAACTCTCTATCTGAGAGAACTAATTTTTTTCGCTTCCCAAAAGAGAAAAACAGGTTAGTTTTGTGTTTTATTATAATTTATAAAAAAGTTAAAATATTATTTAATATATATTATTAAATGTCAGTGATTTTAATATGTTCTATTTGAATTATGTTTTTGTAATGCAATGAACAAGGACATATAAAAATTAGTTAATGTATGTTAAGATAGAATTTTACAGCAGCGTTTTTAATTCAATTCCTGATAAGATAAAGTTATAAAAATTACATAAACATGTGTATTTCCAATGCGAATTAAACGTTTTATTACGCTTAGAGTTTAAGTATAAATTATTTAATTAATTTTAAGGCATATTTTTTATTTAACCGGGCGCAGGCGATAAATTGCCAAATATTCTCTTAATCGAATTGTATTTATAATATTTAAAATAGAAACATTTCATTCATTCCATTTAAAACTCATTTAATTTTACATTAGGATCCACTTGGATTTAAAATGCAAGCAGTAATTCTTGTACTATTAAACCAGCAATAATTGATTATTTATAGTTTTAAATATTTTGAGAATTTTAGACAACAGCTTTAAAAAAATTCCTAAAATCGACAAATTACTTTTTTTTTTTAAATCTAGAAATATGTCGGTCATTGTGTCATATCGGGGAAAAATAGTTTTCATGGGATACCTGCACTTCGCACAGGTGAATAACATTGCAGAAAGCATACAAAGTATAGAAGAAACTTGAAGAATTGGAATAAAATATAAAATATTTACAAATAGTACGTGGTATGCTCAATTAAACATTTATTATCTTACACCGGTTCTTCGCAGGGGTAAAATGGATAACTTTCCGTAATCGGGCCGATAGCCATGATTGGCGTCAAGTGAGAAAACAGTATACAATTGTAACTGTATAAAAGTTAAATAATGGTTAGAAAATGAAAGTAACTTTTATCGAAATAACCCAATTGCGGAACATTCTCCAAATTTGAAAAAGGCTTATGAAACACACAACAATTACCAATAACTGAAAACTATAGACTAATAATAAGCTTGACGTAGCAGTTGTTGGTCGGTAGCCAATAATTTCAAATTTCCCTTTTAATTTTGTCCGGTTTCACTTTTTTTTTTTTTTTTCCAATTTGGCTTCCGCAAAAGAGTCGGAATAAGTAGTAGAAAAAAGGGCTGCGGACGGGGATGTGCCAATTGAACGTATTAAAATCACTGACATTTAATAATATATATTAAAAAATATTTTAACTTTTTTATGAAAATTATAGGGCTGAAAATCACGTTTAAGATGCTTAAAGGTTTTAAATAATTCTCTTTTGCAATTTCCCAACCAGCTGGTATATTTTAGAAGTCGTAGTTTGTTACATAACTTACTCAATTGTTGTACTTGTATATACAGTTGTAACAACCATAAAGAATGTTTAAGGATTTATCAACTACGTTTAGATAACGTAAAATTAATTTGCTAATTTATAATCAAGTTGTAAAAATACTAAAATGTTGTATTGTTACTAGAAACACATCCATGTACATAATTTTCATTTTTCTAGCATATCTGGGAGGGAAAAATCGATTAAAATTTTTTATCTTTTCATATATATGAACAGGGTTAGATTAAATAAACAGTGTAAAAAAGTACTTTTATGTTAGCCGGCAGCAGTTCATAAACCGTCAAATATTTTCCCCATTACCAGCGTTTATGTTGCATTCATTTCATTCAAAATATAAAATCATCATTTTAAAAATATACTCGTCATTTGAAAAACATAACTTTATTTAAAATACATACATACTGGTATATTACATAAATTTAAACACATGCTTTTCGCTCATTATATTTAAAATACATTTTCTTTTCTAATAAATAATAACATAAACTCAAGGTGGGCAAGTTTCTTCCAATGTGGAAAAAAACCTGAATAGCTTGCATAAAATTCAGGTCTATTTGAAGATATTTACAGTTTAAGAGTTATAGGCGGAAAAGCTTTTAGAGAATACCTGTTAAAATTTTAATCATGAATTTCAAATATTTACTCACTCATGGAAGATTAACCTTGTTTACCAGATTTATTGCAAAATATTTTTGTTACAATTGTTTTGATAAAAATATATGTATTTAAAAAATAGTTGCAATGTCAGTTTAGTTTCGGGGCAAAAGGCAATACTGTTTACGTAGCATTAGTGCTTTTTCTCCCGAAATTAAAATGACATTGCGATTTTTTTTTTTTTAATACACATATTTTCATCAAAACAAACTGTAACAAAAATATTTTGCAATAAATCTGGTAAACAAGGTTCATCTTCCATGAGTGAGTAAACATTTGAAATTCATGATTAAAATTTTAACAGGTATTCTCTAAAATAGCTTTGTTTGCTTTTCCGCCTATAACTCTTAAATTGTAAATATCTTCAAATAGACCTGCGCACGAGATGCGCAGATGGTAGATATTCTGTCATATATGACGTCATACAAAAAACCCGCGTATTTGCGTTATTCACTCCATCCACAAGATGGCGCAGCTGTGTCAATTTACGGCAGATTGCAGCATTAACTTTGTACGCTTACTTATAGCGCTTTGCGCGTATTTTCTAAATCTGCAGTCACTCACGGATATGAATTTTGTTAGTCATATTTATTGCAAAATAACGTCGTAGCGATATGTGCATCCAGACGCTCTTGACACCACGAAGTTTTCTTCGCCTTATCAGAAACACTTCAGTTATTAATCAAGGTGAAAAAAACTTTACAATTTTAGTGGTGTCAGTAAGAAAACAGTTAGGTATCTACCTGTAGTTCACACCCCATCCGCTACGTGGCGCATGACCTTGATTGATGTGACCTCGCTTTTAATCTTGCGATTACTTCTCCCATTTAAGATAGGACGCTTACTTATATCGCTTTGGGATTCGCCAAAAACAGGTTTGTAAATTCCAAAATTATTTTTCGAGATGTAGGGAAATTTTTCTTTTCGCATGTCTGAAAGACCAATTATTTAGTTTGTTTTTTCTATGTATAGATTGTTTCTAGAATTTTCTGATATCAGTCTGGAAGTTTTTTTCTGTGAGATTTAATGTAATTTTTCTACATATGTAAATATATCTTAATACTTTTTATTTTATAACTCTAAAACGATTAAGTAAAAAACAAAAAACAGGTTCTATATGAAATATACCTATTTCTGGTTTGTCTTGATCCAAGTACCTGAAGTAAGAAATTAAAAGTGCGTGTTACCACTGGAAAAAATCGAATTTGGTTTAATTTTTAATATGTAGACGACCCCTATTTCAGCAGTTACAGTCATTTTCTGAAATAAGATATTACAACTATACTGATACTAAATAAAATCATAAGACGAAACACAATTTTTTTCGCCCTGATTCAATACAAAATATATAATGTGAACATTAAAAAGTCCTCAGTCTTACTTAAAAGGCGACTAAAGTAATGAAAAAGATGTTACAAGTTTAAAATATACATTTTATTTAAAACTTCTTAGTACTTTGTTTTGGAAATGAGAGAGCCAATCAAATTGAAAGCAAAGTGACGTATTTGTATAAATAAACAACATTTAGTTATTAAAATATTCTCTCATGATAAGCTTGGAAAGCTTGAAAGTACTAACAAGGAAGGTCTCCATACGGGCATATTCAGAAAAAATTGAAAAAATTACAGAGTGTTCTTCTTATGCGGATATATATGTTTATAAAAAATTTTTTGGCGGAACCTCGATAGAACGTTCGTAAAAAATAATGAAAATTTCGTTTATTTGGCGATTTATCATCGGTTGGCGATGGAATGAAATTTCAAAAAATATTTTATATGTCGAATACTCTTTAAGATAGAAATGTTTCATATTGAACTTGTTTAAATAAATTTAATATAAAGTCAGTTTTAGTTTGATTTAACTATAGTTTTGTCAAATATATATATATTTATAATGAAAGTTAAATATCAAATTTTCTGAATTAAAACAAAATTAAAATAAATTAAAATTGTTTCAATATCTCAAAATTAAGGCCATTTGAGCGCTGTCGATTCAGTTTCGTTGCTATGGAAACGACGAATTCTTTAATATTGAAATAAATAACTGGTAAACGAATCTTGCCTTTATTTGGAATACGTTTAAATATATGAAAGTATTTTTTTATGTATGAAATTGTTTTTAAAGTAATAAAAGTAAATAACAAGCAACATAAATATGTAATACGAAAAAATGTATTTATTAAACTCTCTCATTGGTTATGTTTAGTTCTTTACACGCATTCTAAAAATCAATTAACAAACAATTTTCAGGTGCATTAAAATCGTTTGCTTTTGGCAAGGAAAAGTTCTGCTCGCCAAATCGCGTGACGCTTTCGTCTTTTCGCGCCGAATACTCGAAATTATTTTATTTTTTTACAGGCTTTCTACTGTAATTCCGTCGCTAAATTTGACTGATCCTTTCATACATACATAAGTAGTTTAGTTGGTATTTTTTTTTCAAAATATTTTGAGTATGCCCAGTAAGGAGACCTTCCTTGTAAGAAGTTTTAAATAAAATGTATATTTTAAACTTGTAACATCTTTTTCATCACTTTAATCGCCTGTTAAGTAAGACTGTGGGCTTTTTAAAGTTCACATTATATATTTTAATGACACTGTTGGTGGTATTTATAGTAAACGTCTTAGAATAAATGCAGGTATATCCTTTTAATACTTTCCAACAAAGTTGAAAAGTGTTTATGAATTGGGTTTGTCTGTCCGTGCTCTACCTTGCGTAAATATAGTCCAATTGCAACGAATATAATAGATGTTATTGGTATCACCATGGCATGTTTGGTGTTTAAAATGAAGTGTGCAGCATTTACGGTTCATTTACAGAGATACTCAAAAGAATTCCGTTATATTACGGTCTACGAGGAAAAATAGTTTGCGGTGTATTTTCATTATATTATACTATTTTAAATACAATAGAACCTCGATTATCCGGAGTTATTGAAACCGACCATCTTTCGGAAAATCGAAATTTTTGGATAATCGAGAATGCTTCAATTTTAAGATTAAGGAGAAATACGCATATGCTGTTTCTTATTATGGTAGCTAGTGCTTAATAAAAATAAAGCAATAGCAAAATAAAAAAAAGAATAAATTAACTGAGCTTTAATTTTGAAATTAAGTACATTTTACGTAGTTCACAAGGGTTTGAAACAATGTTTTGTTTGTCGCAGTTTCGATTGCCTTTGCTTTGAAGAGCTCTATTTAAATATTATTTTTAAAGTTTTTAAATATTATTAGTTTGCCAGTATCACAGTCTTTCTGCTGCTCAAGGCCAAGCCAAACCTTTTTGCAAAAGCTTCAGAATCGCTAATTTGTTCGTTTTCTTCGCTCGCTGCACTCCGCAGCTTACGGGAACTCAAGTTAAATTCAAAGGAATTAAAAGAAAGGAGATCGAAAATATTTATATGTACTCGTGGTTCGGAAAGGACTGCTTGCACAAGAAAAATATGATAGTTATATGAAACCGTTTTCATCCAATTTGGAGAGATCTAAGACCTGTTACGGGTCTGATACCCTTAAATAGGTATATTACAGCCCAATATTGGAGTTTGAAAAGCTAATATGGGTGTTGTTTCATTTTGGGTGACATTCTAAAATCGGTTTAATTTTTTACCGTGTAGACGACGGAAAATCACATAGAAATGCACTTAACAGGGGACGCTTTCCTAGCGCTGTAGTGACGACACAAATCACGAGAAAGACAGAACTCGAATAAGAAGAGAAGACATGTTTATTATCCTTAGTACAGCAAAAAACTAAGATAAAAGAACATTAAAGAGACAACGATCGTCATGAAATTAGGTGTTCGAAATTACGACCCCGAGCATGGAAGCGCATCTCTGGCGCATGGAAGATCTAATGTTCTCGAAAATGCCGGGATTGTCCCAGACTTCCTCAGCAGCTACCATGATGCGTGCAACAAGCTCCTCAGCACTTTCCAGTATTGTCCCGGCATTTTTGCAGCACTAAGAATAATAAACATGTTTTCTCTCCCTGTTCGTGTCCTTTCTTCTTGTGTTTTGTGTCGTCACTACCGCGCCAGGAAAGCGTTTCCAACAATGGGTTTCTATGCAAATCTGAATCCTTGCGATGTCCACCACCTCTCCTTAAAGTTTCTCCCTATAATTATGTGATATCCTGTATATTGTAATTATTATCCCGAGTAAACTCGGGTATACACGGCTGTCACTGGCTGCTATTTTTATATTGTATTCGCACCACTATTTCTAAAAAATAAATTTTGTAGAAATTTTGCTGTTGCACATGTTGTCAAGGTATATGTGAAAGATTTTTGTTTTGCGAAAGTGGTGCGAGTAAGAAATCAAAAATAATCGCCAGTTGGGATAGTAAACTGATGATAAAACTAAATGGTTTTACACCTGTAAAATATCAAAAAATCAACTTAAATCTTGTATTTTATGTTTTGTTTCATTTCCTTATATTTAAAAGTAGAATAGAAAATTATGATGATTTTTTGCAGTTTTTTTTTTTTTTTTTTTTTTTTTTTTTTCAAAGAAATTGGTAAGGGAAACGGTTAAATAGCGGAGGCATACTTCTTCAGGGCTCCTACAGGCGACTATTTTTTAACTCTATCTCGCACCACTTTTTCGAAACAAGCATCTTTCAGATACACTTTGACAACACGTGCAAGAAGAATATACAACAAAATTTGTATTTTAAAAATAGCGGTGCGAATAGATTATAAAAATAGTCTAAGTGGCAGCCCTGTACTTGGAAAATCCATGGAGTATACGACCTTATTTACATATTACCGAGAATAATTTACATTTCAGTCCTCAGCAAAGCTGAAAATTTTGGCAACTGTTAACCCCTTCAAGGGCGGTGGTTCATTTTTGGACCACCTAATTTTAATCCATAAATGGGGCATTGACATCAGAATATTGATCTAAAAATTTTCGTTTTATTAACCCTCTGTCTACCAGAAGGGTCCAATGGACCCAACATGTACATTCAAAATATTTATTCAAACCAGAAATTTCTTCAAAACAAACTAAATGTATAAATCAGACAATAATAAGTTAAATAAACAAATTAAATAGTTTTAAGTAAAAATTCTGGTGTAGAATGTTTTTATAAAACTTGAGTAAAATTTCCGGTAGTTCTAGGGTTAAATACGTGAAGAAAATGCTTTTACTTATTCTGAAATAAATTTGTTTGTAAATTCCGGTGTCATACATTCATATCAGTATTTTACTAATAGAAGTGTCTTATCCCTGATTGGTTTAATGTAGTTTTTAATATTGTTCACCAACCCTAATTATCAAATTACAGTAGAGCGCCGATTATCCGAACAAGTCGGGACCGGTACAAAATCGGATAAGCATAAGTTCGGATAAATGGACAGACAATTTAACGGATGTACCTGACTATACTAAAATCTTTACACTTTATCCAATCATTAGACTGACAGCACTAGTTAATGCTGGCATGTTTAAAAAAATATTTTTGTCTTTTTAATTTTTTTTGTTTACTTTTTATTATCATTTTCATCAATAAGCTTTCGATTGCTGCTTGCTTCAAAGAAGACATTCTTTTCCATGCTGCAATATCTCGAATTCTTCTTAAATACGTTAGTTGAATAGGATTAGCATTCTTCCGCCGTTCGAGCCATTTCATAGCTGTTTCCAAACATTCAAAGGCTTCGTTATGTGATGGACCTTGATCATTTTCAAAGCATCGTTTTCAATTTCTGTTTCGTCTTGAATATCATCCGCAATCTCATCATCATTTAAAATCTGATATCTTGGTCTAACAGGGTGTTTGGATAATTGGAAGTTCGTTTAAAATTTTTTTTGAGAGAAATAGGCTGTTCGGATAATTGGAAGTTCGGTTAAAAAATATTTTTTTAGAGAAATTAGCTGTTCGGATAATTGGAAGTTCGGTTAATTGGAGTTCGGATAATCGGCGCTCTACTGTATTCCATTCTTATTGTTCAAATATTGAAATACTCATTTTGCTTTTCTTTTGTTTAGCTGTTCAGTGCTCCATTCCAGAAAATCCTCCTAATGGTCGAGGTTTTTATACTTCTGTTTCATTTAATTCAGTCGTGAAGTACGAATGTCGATTTGGTTTTAAACTCGTAGGACCATCAACAAGAACGTGTAACACGAATAAAGAATGGGAAGGAGAAGAACCATACTGTGAAGGTAAATAATTTATCTATTTATTTATTTATTTAATAGCACCCGATATTCAATTTCTTTCTCCTAACAATTAGAGTGTCGTCTCCAGAAAAGAACGTTCCGTTTTATGAGCCAACCGTAAAACAAAGCAGATGTATTATTGTATGTTAAATACTCTACTGCAATTTTTTTAACTTCTAAGCATCGCACATTTTCATTTTTTATACCGTCGTATCTGGGAAAAAAAGTACTTTTTAATGCAATTTGTTTGAAAACTGCATCTCAATTTATTTTTGAGATATTGTTTTTTTTTTTTTAGATTTTAGTGCCGTTTTTTTTAATTTTGGTAACTCAAGTACTCCATTTCTGTAGAAACCAGTGGCCGAGAGGTTCTTCTCTCGAAGCTGGTAGACGGGAGGTGCTCGGTTCGATCCCAATCGCGCCCGTCGGCCTAATCGTTCGGAGTTTTCGTGGTTTTCTTCGAGCCGTGGATTTTCCATGAGTTAATACGGATTAGGTTCCCTTAGAAAGACCCCCACGGAGGGCACTCCCCCTGGGCCTATATCCCTCGTGTAGATAATTGGCCGTCAAAAATCAACCCAACCCAACCCATTTCTGTAGAAAGTAAAGAAAAAATAGTTGGAAAATAGTAATTATATCTTTTTGTTGCTAATTTCTCATAACTACCGGAAAAAATGTAATTAAAATAAGTGTTATTTAAAAAAATATATATAAATGAATGGTTTCGGATAAAACATGGAGCTATTATAAACTATATTTAAATTTAAGTATCTATATTAATGTTACAAACAAATGAAGGCATATGAATCATTAGATGGCCGATTTTTTTTTTTTTTTTTTTTTTTTTTTGTCGAGTTTCTTGAGTGACATCTGTTTTTTTGGATTTGTGTATCATTCAGCGATAGTGACGTCCTATGAATACTTTACTGTAGATGTTGTTTAAGACAGGATCGTAAATGAGAATTCTTCAGAGGATGCAAATGACGTCATTTCACATAAAATAAAAGCGTATGTTTGAAGTCTTAAAACTGAAATATGTTTTGTATTCTCTATATTTATATACATATATGTTTTTTTCATGGGGGCGACACTAAATTCTGAAAAAGCAGAATTCCTGTTTTCTGGTTTATTTATTTATTTTGTATAGTATAAAGTGAGGTTACTTTGCACCTGGAGGGGTAAACATTGCACCACTTTTGAAAAATAGACGAACTCTATTTCATTCTAATAAGCCATTCTAATAAGCATTTTGAACAGTTTTAATTCTGGTCGTTAATTGGAACAACCTATAAACCTATTAATCAGAGAAATAGCGTCACATATTAGCAAACAATTTTAGCAATGAAGATTATAGTCAATATGATAGATTAGATGGTGCACATAAAGAAACATCCAGCCACATGGGGGTCTAATGCTGCCAAACTGGCGTATTTTTTTTATTTAGATATTCTAAATTTACACCAGAAAATTTTGAATGCTCATTTTTGTTAGTTTATTTATAAAATATTCATCATCCTACAAACTAAAAGTAGCTATTAAAACTTTCTGGCGAGAATTCGAAATCTCTAAATAAAAATAAAGCCACGTGGGGCAAAACTGGCTGCTGCCATAACAATATCTCATAGCTTTAAATGAATAGCAAACAAAAATAATATTACCCAGTTTTGGAGCCGTTGTCATGAGTAATCGAAATGCCATTCTTTCCACATTGCAGGAGAGATAGCGATGTTTCTATGGCACACCCAGATGCTGGTGCTCTGCATCTGCTTCTTTATCATTTACTCCAAAATCATCGATGCTTAAATGGATTGCCATAATATGATTCTCCCTTCTGTATTATAGGTAGTCACAGATACAGTTGCCATTTCTGATTCTGTTTCTACTGCATGATGTTTTGCTGAAAATACGTTTGATGAAATGTTGTATTTTGACATTAGAAATACAAAATAATTGTTATTAACGTAGGAACTAATCATGTTTATTAGGGCTGTGAAATCTTAATTAAATGATTATACATCAGTTAATGATTAACCCCTTAACTGTTTTTGACAAGTATCGCTCTCACAAAAGGAGTTTTCTTACGTCGTAACTAAAACCACTTGAACGCCACTAATTTTTAACTATAACTTTTACTTTATTAATTGGTGACTTAATACATTGCTTATCATTATATTTATATATTTGTTTTATTAATTATTCTTCGACTGTATTAGGCAGATATTTTAATAAGGAAAAGTGGTATTTATTTCCTATTTTTAATTTATTGTGTCAAAAATATGAAACTGTCAAGGGGTTAATAATTGTTTGGATTAAAATGTTTTCAGCAAATAATTTGATGTAACACTGCTGCAGTGTCAGTGTGTAAAAGATGTTGATTCATCTGTTATCAGTTTAGTTTTCACAGATTCCCTAAAGTCAACAAAAGCTGCATGGAAATTAAATATAAATATTACGAAAACCTTTGTCCAATTTCATTAATGTTAGCTTGTGAGTGTGAACATGTAAAATATAGTTATTGTGAATTTCGATTATTTTCTCCCAGCTAACCTAAAAAATCAACTTACCAATTTTCGATAGTGCAATACTAAATATTTTTACGTCAGCGGTGGATCTAAAGAAGTCGATGAGTGCTGTAATATATTCGTTGACTGTTCCTGACCATTTTTCTGGCGGTAACTGCTTCATAAACAAAATATCTACATCCGAACCTGTTGTTTCTTTGATTAATAATTGGTAACGTATAAGCTTTTTCTTACCACTAAAATTTAATGGTAAATATTGTTTAAATAATCGGAAAAACTCTAGCAAGTCAATAAGCTCTATTAAATTTTGTGATAATGGTTGTCAGCAATTCGTATGACGTCACACTTTTAGAATTCACTGCCCAGTGAATGAGCTCTGACACAAAAATGTTGGCTTTCATGGGCCGAATATATTCAACTCTTGTACGGTCCTTAGAATTTGAATACCAGTATTTTCTAAAAGTTCCTCCGTTCTATTTTTGTGAGATTAAACAAGACAAGGAAAACATTTGACGTATTCAGGAGGTGGGGATTAATACCTGCTCGCAACCAATCAGAAACAAGCACGTTCGGATTACACCTTCTTTTTCCGTCCTTACAAAATTTCCAGTACCAGTAACAATTTCTACCCCCAACGCACAAAACCGCACTTTTACATCTGTCGCATAAAATGTGTTAAATTAATGTTATATAGAAATCTTTCTCTTTTTCAATTCAGTAAAAATAAATAAATAAATGTGCTTAACACTTTCATCGCCAAGCAGTGTTGCCAGATTGGGGACTTTTTTGTCCCCAGAATGTTGGTTGCCACCGTTTTTTAAAATAGAAATATTCGGCCTATTTAATAAAAGATTAAAAATTCTGAAAAATAGGGAGAATTATACTATTTTAAAAAAGTGGTGACAGTTAAATAATCTGAATTAAAAAAGTCCCCAATCTGGCAAAACTGTCGCCAGGGACGAGATAACTCGTCTTCCAGGAATATTAGCTATCAATCATGGAAAATCAATTCGTACCGGAAAATTCTGTCATTAGACATTGATTTCGATATCTGATGTCTAATAATTACTGGGCAGAATTTTCCAGTGCGAATTGATTTTCCCAAACGGACACGACATTGTATTATTTTTTTATGTTTGTAGGGACAATCAAATCATTAGAGTGAGAAATGATATTGTAATTGAGAAATTAGAACATTAGAGTGAGAAATGATATTGTAATTGAGAAATTAGAAAATTAAGTGAGAAATGATATTGTGAGAAGCAAAATAAACAACTTTTAAATGAATTTTTTTTTTTTTTTCTATTTTAGCTCTGCGAGGAGCGGTTCAGGCTCTTAGCGCAACGGCGCGCCGTTGCCGCGATGAAAGTGTTAAAATAACGTTGTTTTATGTTATTGCAATTTTCAAGTTAAGCGTTCTAAATGTCTGTTGTTGTGTGATATTTATAGTCCATTAAATGTTTGCTTTAATAGAACATATCTACTGCGGTTAAGTTCTATTTACTAAAATCTAAAAACATTCTTTAAGAAAACTTTTCTAGAACAAAAACTTTTATTCATCAAGACCCTTTCAGCAATTGTTATTTATTATATTTTCCAAGAAAATAGAATACAAAATTTGGACAGTTAGAGCAATCCTTTTTTTAAATATTCACTCTGAATATCACTATAAAACTCATAAAGAGAAAACACATAAAAGAAAAAGCCATACTCTTTCATGCAGAGCACAATGTAATGTAATTTACATGCAGAAAAAGTACTTTAAGGCAGAGTTATAAACAAGAAATAGAAGTAAAATAATGCTAGAGTGTTGAACGTCATCTCACGTTTGCTGTAATGTGATGCGTAGTAAACATTTTAAAGTATGTTTAAATTTTAAATGGCCTTTAGATAATTTTTGACAATCTTTAAATTGAATTTTGAGATTAAAGAGATTAAAGATTTCTTTCTGGAACTAACACGTAGACTGTGACGAAGTGGTTTTTTAGGCCGACATTTTCAAAGCCATTTTCAGTGTTTATTGAATCGATTCTCAATTACGTTTTTATACTAATTATTTATGTAGTAATTTTTACAAAGTGTTAATTTTATGCATTTTTAATTCCAAAGAATCTGACTTTAGTCATTTTTACACTTTGAACCTATATCTAAAAAAATATCGAGTTCCATAGGTGCCAACCTCAAACTAATCTTCCGTAATACTAGCGTTAATTTGATCCTGGTTTAATACGTTTCGAACCAGAAATTTTTTGAAGAACTGAAATTAAATATGTTCTACGTAGAAAACTGGAATTAAGTAAATAAGCACTCATGACAAAAAATTTCTGGTTCGAAATGTGGTTAACCTCGGTCAAATTAATCCAGACATTACGGAAGATTAGTGGAAGGTTGGCAGCTATGGCAATTCAGGTGCATTGTGTCAACGCCAGGGTTCGGAAATATCATGATATTTTCGAATATATCAAAAATATCAGATATTTTGTTATATATATCCGATATTTTCAAAATGCTCAAGTTATTGAATATTATAAATATTTTCAGACCTAATATAAGTTAGAAACTAAAACATATTACACATAACATGAAAACTTAATAAAACAATATTCTAATTGTGTTTGTGTTTTCCTTTTTTTTTTCACTTATATAACAAAATTTAAGGTCAACGAATTGAAAAGAGAAACAATTTGTTTTTGTTACGCGCGCACACACACGCACAAAAACTTTGGGATTTATTATCAAGTTTCAAGAAAATTTTATGTTCTATACAAAAAAATTGTATACAAAATTTGTTTTTATTGAAAATTTTGAACTTAAATATAAGCTGGTATAATTTTTAATCCCTAACATGATGTGCAATTTAAACTGAAGAAAACCAAAACCAGAAAATATTCTAATGAAGATGTCAACAACTTCTCTAAATTATACAGATTATATTTCACTAGCTGTTTTAAGTAAAAATTGTCCCACATAATTATTCGTTTTACATCTAAAAATTCAGTTTCAAATGTTAAACTTAGAAAATACTTTTTTTAGAGAAAGGGGTGTAGGGGCTGAAAAAGTTACTCTAAATAAAGCAAAAATTCTTATCGACAGAATGACATGGTCAATAGTAGTTAAAAAATTTATTTACACTTGTTTTGACTTAATATATCAGAAATATCATATACAATATTTTAAAAAATATATCAAATATATGAAAATATCGAAAATATCAAACTTCGTGATATTATGAAAATAAATATCGGATATATAATCGGTACCATGTCAAACTATCCAATGTGAAGACAGTGAGCTGCTTTTTTTAAATTCAGATTTCTCGATTGGCGCCATTTTTTTGAAATAGTAAAATCCGCCTTATTTAACCACTTTTAATGACACATTAAGAGAAAACAAGGGGAAATTCACCCTTTTAGAAAAGTGGTGGCAATCAAGAAATCTGAATTTTAAAAAAAGTAGTCCACTATTTTCACATTGGATAGTTTGACATGGTACCGACGATGTATCAAGATATATATCACCAAACTCTGGCAGCGCACAGGCCTGTGATAGAATTTTAACTACGTTCACAGGTTCAATTGACAATACATACAACGTTTTAATATTTTTAGAATTTAACTATAAATTAATAAATTTGAAGGCATTTTTCCGTTAATCTGCCACTGGTGACAAGTTGCCAAATATTTTTTATAACTTGTACACTTGAATACAGGTTGAAACGAGGCTGAATGTCACGTCAATCCAATAAATGTTCAAAAAACTGTTAAACTCCAACAAAAAAACCAATTTAATCTGAATTACAAATTCATGAAATTTTTTCTTCTAAAGCATTTTTCGTGAATTTTTGAAACTACATAAGAAGATTTACATAATCATTTACTAAATTTCAGACTCATTTTACAAGGATTGAAGGAATTTAGGATTAATTAAATTTCAATTTATAGGGATTTTGTGCAGTATTTATAACCTCACTCAAATCTTTTATTTTAAATCTTTTTCTTAGTATTTACTAGAATTAGGAAATGTACAGATATAAAGTTCTTACAATAGAAATATTTCCGAATTGAAAAATTTCCCTCCCCCCCCCCCCCCCCCCCCAAAGCCAAGAAAGCTCAAAAGATGCAAAGGCAAAAGAAATCATCCTTTAAAAAATATTTTTGTTTTGTGTAACCAATAATGCTTTTGGAACAAGATACATTAATGCATCTCTAACTCATTATAAACTGTATTACTACTAATCGATGTATTAAATGAATTTTATAACAAGTTATTTTAATGGTATTTATAAGTACCGTCAGTAGATAAAGGATTAAAATAAAATATGTAGAAAATAAATTATAAATATAAAATGAAAATTGTTTAATGTTTTAACACTAGAACCGCCATAGCGATCATTTTGGCTGGTACCAAATGATGTCCAATTGTACCAAATGATACCAAATGTACCTCAATTCGAATCAGAAATTTCTTTCTAAAACAAGTTAAATATTTACCAAGAAGAAATAAATAAGTTAAATAATATTAAATATAAATTATGGTGTAAAATATTTTTATAACACTTGAGTAAAAGTTCCAGCAGTTCTGGTGTTAAAAAACACACTTTTACCTATTAAAAGTTTCTTATTAATTAATTTACTATAGTACATGGTTCGTACGCATCAAGGGATTCGGGTGATTTTAGGTGTTTTAGTACCACAAATTTCGTATTTTACTGGTCGCTATAACTGAAGATAGCTTTCTTTTTCATTAAATAAGGCAAATATTATTTTACGAAAATTCTGGTAAACGTCCTTGAAGCGTACGAAGCCTATCATACGTTGATAAATGAATTTAGAAATCCTAAAAATATCTTTTAAATAATGTTTTACTTTTTTCTTTTGCCTTTCTCTGCTTTAAAAATAAAAACCGGTCAAGTGCGAGTATCACTCGCACTCAGAGGGTTCCGTTCAATAAAAAGTGTTAATATATCGGCTAATGACCGACCATTTTTTCGAAAATCATTATCAACAATGCTTTTATACTTCTGCTACGATTGGTACCTGCAGCGCTGTTCAACACCTTTGCTGAATGCCCGCAAATCGAAATTTGTGTGTAACGGAAAATGCGATTTTCTCAAAAACTATGTGACCTAGGGCTATAGTCCTGCTATAGTTTTCCTATAAGGTTTAAATTGGCGTCTACTACCTCTCATTTTTTTTATAATTTTAGTTTCAGTACATTCGGAAATAGGGTGGTGGGAGGACATATTTTTGCATTACATTTTCGACGATATCTCTGAAAATATAATACCTCAAATTAAAAGAAATTTATTTTTGATTTCAGCGTTACGAAATCTTTCACACGATATACAAAGCAAATATTTTCTTTTTACAAGTAACTTATTTTTAGCCTCTACATTTTTCCTAAATATAATTGTGAATGTTTAATAATCTGTAAATATGTAGGTCAATAGTCTTTATTACTTCCCCCAATTTGAACTTTCCACGTTTCATAGTTTACGAGTAAAATGGCTGTGACAGACAGACAAACATAGGAATAATCTTTAATGATTCCATTTTTACTTTTTAATTACGGAACGCTAAAAGAGAAATAGAGCAAATATTATATATTTTTAACTTGTTAGCACAAGCGCTTGGGTACATTTCACAGCAATCACAGTTTTTCTTCGGAAAAAAGGATAATTTTTTAGAATGCTTCTGACCGGACGTACCTTTCAAGGTCAAGGCCGAGAAGGGGTGGGTCAAGGAATTTCTTTTCTTTGTTTACTAGGAAAGGAGAAATATAACTATTGGGATGAAACTATATCGCGCGTGTACAAATGTTTCCTTTCGATAAGTTCATTTCTTAAGGGACAATCAGGGGCGTAGCTGGGAAATTTTACTGGGTGGGGGGAGGACCTGATATTGGCGCGCTTTTATAATTTTCATTTTTTGCCCCCTCCCCCTCCTACCTTCCCACGCCACATCGTCACCACCCGTGAAATCATCATGTCTTTTATGTTACCCAAATTAGTGTAATTAGTACTCTATTTATTAATTACTTTGATTAGTCTTCTGTAATGCTTTATACAACCATTGTCCTGATTAATCGTTTCACCTTTTCAAAAAACATTTTGCGCTGTTGATTTGTTTACGTAATGTAGTTACGTAATTTATAATTTTTCTAGAATTTCTAAGCCACTTTCAGTTATAATTTTATTCTCAAGTACATTTAATTGAGGAGATTCTAAAATTTCTTTAACCCGGGAGAACGCGCACATACCCAGGGTATGAATGGTTTTTACATTGTCACCAATAAATACAAATAATAATCGTCACCATATTTAGTTGGAGACAGTTATACATTCTGCGATAAAATAAATTGAAGATTATTTTTAAAAAAATAGTGGTGACAGTTGTAAAAATCCATACGCATTCTGGGTCTATCAGGCCCAGCGCAAGTCCTCGCGGGTTAAGAATTTCCAATTTATTCATAACAAATTTCATAAACATCACAAAGATGATAAAATCCAAACTTATCAAATGAACATGTATGATTTAGAGCAGAGAAAAGCAACCAATAAGGAATGTTACCACAATGAAGGGATTATAATGTGTGGGGATGTAAGACTCCAGGCGATAAAACTGTTGATAATTGATGATATTTTGAATCTGTTTTATTAGTTAAATATTCAAAAACCAAAGTCGAATGAAAGAGTTCAGAAACTTGATTTGTTTATAGTAATTAGACATTCATCCTTAACTCAAAGCAAAGCAGCATAGTAAATAATCTATTATAAAAATATACTTGCACTGCAACATACTGGAAAGTTTACCGTCTGCCACATTTGGCAGAAGTTAAACCATTTGAATACATTTATGCAACAAAGACTCTTGAAGGCACTGAGCGCAACACAGGACCCTAATGCATATGCTATTGTAGTATGCTTAAATAATTTTTATGTAAGAATCTCTTACGACTATAAATACAATTTAATCTTGTTCATTTACGGCATATTCAATGAGTCAGTTTTATTCATAAGTGAATGCAGACATACAGACAGGCGCAAGACAAACACTTTTCAACTGAATAAAATTATTAAATAAAAAAGTTTTGTTCTAAGAAGGATTTTCTTAGATTTTTTTTCTGCCCTCTCGAAAATGTAAAAATGTTTGATGCAACACAGTTAGAATGTTGGTTTCAGTCAGAATTGTAGCCGGTAATTTATTCTCCCAATATCAATTTTTACAGAAAAATTATGATGTTTGATTCTTAGAGGCTTGATTAAAAATATGCGAAATTTTATTTACGAACATGTGATACGATTTTATGGATGTCGTGTCAAAAGTAATACAATTTTGAAACTGTCTTAAGCCTTAATTAAAGTAAACAACTATACATGCCCTTACAGTCTGCCCCATCATAAACAATTTAAAACAATATTCTATGATAAATGGAGTAACATAATCTGCTTCCCTTCGTAAACACTTCGTAATTTTTTTAATATTATTTTGATTTTTGTAAAAGGTATTTAATTTATTTCTTCCGTTGATTTACTCTTGAAGCATTCGTGCCTGGCACATCAGTATTAAAAAAATATATGTACACTCACTTCAAGCAACACATGCTTCCAATCTTCCAAATGACCGGAATATGGTCCCTGTTGTCTCATTTTGCACAAGAGGGGAATTTAAACGGTTCAAACTTTACGGGGAAGGAGATTTTTGTTCAGAGGATTCTTTCAGGACAATAGCCATATGACCACCCTTAACGGACCCACACGGAACGGAGTCCTGTACCCGGCAAAATGAAATCAAACTTTCAAACGGACTGGGTCGATAAAAAAATTAAGCGAGCCTCGATATACCAAATTTTAAAAAATGGGAATGTGATTTTCACGTCTGGAAACTCTTTGTAAAGACATAGCACATATGTAGAAACCCGAAGTTACGCTCGAGAGATTGATGCTCCTATGAGTGTCAGGTACACTCTGGTACAAGCTCCAAAGGAACTCGGAGGTGTAATCCCCAAACTACGCCGCTTAATCTTCCGAGTATTTGGGTTTTGTCGCTGCGACCATGGCGTCAAATGGTGTTTGGGGCGCATGAAGAGTGACGCGCGCTGGGCGGTGCTCTTCTTTGGCCAGTAGCCCGAGTCGTGTCGGCACCACACTGGCTTACGTTAATCCATCTTGACGCGATGCACATATCCCAGGGCATACACTGGCGAGGTGAGTTGCCGTAAGGCACGTTTGTTTTATACTAAATTTAAGATCAAGCTGAGCCAGGAACTATCTTTGGTCTTAAGAGGAAGGTTTCCACGATTACCTGGTTTCTCAAATGGCGACTACTCTCTTACCTATCCACTAGCAACAAAGAACTTCGTCCCTCACTATAGGGTTCGATCTTCGAAGATTCCGGCATAAAGCGCCCCGGGAAATCTCGGTGTTACGGTCTTAGGCCCGGCCTCCTTTTGTATGGCCGGATAACTTCGAACTCATGGGGTGTGACCCCAAGCTGGCGGTAAGAACCCTTTTAGAACTAGAAGTTTTATTATCATGACAGTCAGAAATCACATGGTGCATTAGAGCTCAAGCTGAGTGACGTGCGATGGGCAGTGCTTGTGCCTTGTACAACAGTGGTGTCATGGTTTCATTTCGCAGTTTAAAGCCCTTCCCGCGAAGCTGGAAGTCCCATTCCCCCTGACCTTTTGCGGATTTATGGGGTCCTCGGATTCTATGTCTTCGGACGAAGGCGTGAAGCGTAAGCGGCAAGAGCTAATTTTTTTATACCAAATTTAAAAGGACTAAGCCGATGAAATATAAACAATTTTCAATGGACTTAGCTGAGTCGAAAATAGGTTGTAAATGTTTTGCATGGTCCGATGCTAGTTTGACAACACAGAAATTTAAAATGCCCAATGTAGAGATCCGCATCAAACAATTTAGCCCGGGCCTAATTTTTCCTGTCGATTGGGGTCACGCTCAGGTGTACAATTTTTTACATACTCGGGCCGGGCTGGACTTCAACTTGATTATTTCTAGAACGTGTCAGGCAGGGAATTTTTTTTTCTTTTTTTGTAAAAAGAAGAGCGATAATGGAATCTTTGGAAATATAATGTAATGGATAAATATTTTCAAGAATCTGTAAATTTATGATGATTTTAACCACTTGTTATCTTTACTCTAAACTACATTATTTTTTTAGTCAGTCTTTATTTGAATGTAAAAGACTAAAAGCCCAAGCATTCACTGATGTTACTATTCTGTACACCATTGATTGAAATATACTGTAAAAAATTCACATAAATATGTACGCTGTCTTTTTTAAAATAATCTTAATTATATGTTAAGAAAAATCGGGGTTTTTGTTGTAGACATTGAGCTGTTCAGTGTTTTTAGTTTTTTAAAGACTCCAGGTTTAGACTTTTAGTTTTTAAAACTGAGCAAGGCAGCAAACCCGGCCCTGGAAATTTCAGTATCTGCAGACTTCTAGACATCCTCCACGTCCACCCTCTCTGAGCCATTCTAAGACCCCCCTCGAATCATTTTCAATTCTTTCCACTTTCTACTACCATGAATGACCTACAACTTATTGAGATAGGGAAAAAAACGTACTGTAAGGATCGAATTACACTTACTATTGCTCAATTGATTACAATTCCTGCTTTCAATCATAATTATCCCTTGCGCATATATAAATTGTTTTTGTTAGCGAATAGAAGTAGTAACAATTCTAAAATTAAATTTGTTATACAGATGTTGTACGTTAAAAGTAAATTACCTTGCAATTTAACATTTAAAAGTAAAGAGCCTGTATAATTACTTGTAAATACTGTTTAAATCTTTTCATTATGGGTGTTTGATGGCGCCCTTAAACTTTGTGTGGAGTCCTAACACTTGAATGCATTGGAAAACCGTTTTCTAACCCTTCCAGTTACTTCCACTTCTTTTCATGTTTCTTTCTACTATTTCATTTACTTTTTATTAACTTTCTTTCTATTTTTTTCCAAGGGTGAGTAACCACTACTGAGATAAGATGAGAACAGAAATACACTTACTGTACCGCAATTGATTACAATTTCTGTTTTGAGAATTATCTCTTCTTCATATATAAATTGTTTTTGCTGCGGAATAGAGGTTGCAATGGAGGATATTCCATCTACGTTTTGATCACGTGGTCAAGGTAAAAACTTCTAACGTAAAGAAGGGAAGGCTCCGTAGACGTGTAATGTAAATCCACGCTAGCCAATGAAACAGTTCATGAGGTAAAGCAGTAGTATCTTCCCTTCTTATCAGTTAGAAGTTTCTTGGGTAAATTACCGGTATCACATGACTTTTTTCAGCCTCGAACTCAGATTTGGAATATCCTCCATTTAAACACTTTCTTTTGTGGGTGCTTGATGGCTCACTGAAACCGTATGTGCTGCCCTACTACTGTTCTAGCTCATCCAGTCACTTTCAGTTCTTTCCACTTCTTTCTACTTACCAAGGTTGCACAATAACCACTTTTAGATCAACGCCCCTGAGGCGAAGGAAGGAATAAGAAGGAAATAATTGTACTTCTAAGGATTGAATTACACTTAATGTCCTGCAATTCATTACAATTCTTGTTTTCGGAATTTTTCTTCTGCGTGTATAAACTGTTTTAGTTAGGGAAAAGAGGACGTAAACTTTTTTTTGTGTGTGAGTGCCTGATGGTGCCCTTAAACCTTCTGTAGCGCCCTACTACTTAAAGATATTATAGAATCGTTTTATCACCCCCCCCCTCCCCCCCCTCCAATCACTTCCACTTTCTTTCTACAACCAAAAGTGGCCAAGAACTACTGCGATAAGAAGGCAATAATTGTACTTCTGTAATGCAATTCATTACAGTTCCTGTTTTCAAAATTTTTTCATAATTTTCTTCAGGGCAGAGTTGGGAAAAATAGGTAGTAACAGGTAAGTCTAAAATTAAGTGTCTTATACACGTTTTCTGTGTAAAAGTAACTTACTTCGTAATTTTACATTTTGAAATAAAATTCATTTATAAATACTTGGTACTACTACTAAACGCTTTTTTTCCAGGGCGCCTCACGGCGCCCTTAAACCTTCTGTGGCTCCCTAATACTTGAACATATTGGGGGGAGGCTCCCCCCTCTCCTCCACCTAAAGCTACGGTCGTGGGGACAATACGCAATGAAATCATTTTATTGAAAGAGTAACATAAAAGTTACTTGTTGAATTGATGAAAGGGTTAATTGATGAAAGGGTAGTAAATGTAAGTAATATAAATTTTGCCAAGTAATTCAAGTTTTAAGGTATTAAACAAATATTTTAAATAAATAAATAAAAAACGCGATTTTACAGAAACTTCTACAAAGTCTGACAATAAATATAAAAAAAGTGATGTTTTTTGTAAAAAGAAGTAGTGCTGTTGCATTTTGCAATATAGAGTAGTAGATTTGTTTTTAAAACGTATCTAGCCAAAAGCTAACGTTACCAAAAATAGGCGTGTGTGCGCATGGGTTAAATAAATTCACTTGCTTGAGCTTTCTATCAATCGTAAAAAAGGTGATTTTTTTCGAATTCTGTGCCCACGCAAAAATATAGTATTTTAACGTGATTTTTTTGGAATAAATATCAGTTGTAGTCGTGATTTTCAAGATTAATAAAAGAGTGTTTTTCACAACTTTTTTTTATTTTGTTAGGGGAGGTATTGGAGGTTCAATACACAGGGAGGGTTGATACACTGACAATTCTTCTCAACAAATGGCATTAACAGCCATTGTAACAGACGTAAAGGCTTCTTTTAATAGCAGCGGCCATCATTAGCTGGACTTAGCAATGAAGAACTGACAACGTTTTTTTTTTCTTTTAATTTTGAAGATTTTTGGAATGTCAATGTAATTTATTTTAATACTGATTTTCTTTCATAACTCTTATTATTGTGAAGATAATATCTTGTAATTATTTTTAATTTGTAAAGCACACTGTTAGGGTAAGTTTTGCTACAAAGTAGATTGGCATTTTACAACTGCATTTACACAAAGTCATCGAATATCCAATAAGGCATGATAGGGAGAAAAGATCCATTAGTGCTGGGGAAAAATGATACACTTGTATATTTGAAATTTAATAGTTTTTTTAAGTTGTAAACTAATATAGGGCTGTAATATTCATTATAGTTTTACAGCAATAGCTATTGAAATTGGTAAGGAAGAACAAAGATACTATTTGTGGACATTATTTAGGTTACATAAAAAAGCAGCGCGATCATAGATGGTTAGTTCGCTTTGCTCATCATGTAGAAGAAAAAGGTTTAAATGGCCTGAAAGGGAAGATGTTTCTATAATTGACGAAGGGTAAATTGAAAAAACATTAAATCCACCCGATTTTACTTATCAAAATGATAGAGTTATTGGCATTTCTTTTAACCATTTCAGGTGTGGTGGTATGTTTATGAAAACATTTAATTTTAATTCCCAAACGCCACATTAGCACCAGTATTTTGGTAAAATACTTTCCATTTAATATAAAAGTGAAATATAGCCCTTTTCTTATTTGCAATTAAATTTGTTGGTAAATTCCGGTGCCATTCGTCTATTCAACACTTTAGCATTGAAAATGCTTTGCTCTGAAAGGGTTAAAGAAATCTTAAATGTGTTAAATTTATGTTAAATCGTTTACAGATAAACAATGTTCACTTCATTTTTCCTTGCAGCAAGATGTCTCGGGTTTTTTTTTCATTATTTATTTTCTAAAAAGTGTGTTATTATTGTTTAAATAATAGAAAGTGTTTAAATATTTTTGTAAAAAACATTCCTGAAACAAAAATATGTCAATGTCATTTCTTTTAAAATTGTATTTAAATATTTTAAGATTTATCATAAAAAATCGTATGACACATAAATTGAATTGTCTGTATTTTTTTTTTGTTGTTGTTTACATAACAATGTATCAAATCTCCCTTGCTAGTGTATCAATCCTCCCCAGTAATTGGGAGATTTGATACAGTAGTAATCATTCAAAATAATTGAGATATATTTTTTGAATGATTATTTTTTAAATTCACAATATTTTTAATAAATTAATAAAAAGTCACTTTATAAGAAAACACGAAAAATTTGTTTAAAAATAGCTTTCTAAGGGTTGTAAAAAATTACTAAAAAAAGTGTATCATACCTCCCCTACTTATTTTTTGTTATTTTAAATCTCAAGTAAACAACACACTGGATATAGTTACTTTTAATCAACACAAATTCCTTTTCCCATTTCCCATTCCTTTCAATTCCTTCTTTGCTAATTATACTTCAATCTTATGATATACTTTGAACTTTAGGAAATAACATTTTTATATCATTAATACAACATGATGTATATTCCGAAATTTTATAATTAGTAAGCAGTTCATATTTAGTCATGTTTTCTAGATTAATTAATTAGCAGTTGTCAGAAAATTTAATTAGGGAAAACGCAGCTGTTTCACATTTTGAATAGAAATAAATCAGGAAATAAAAAGACTTTTTGAAAGTATTATTGTAGTTAAGCCAAGATATTTGACGAAAAAGAATTGAACTATGACATTACACTTTGATTAGAGTAAGAAGGGTTATATTAACTATTCGGTGAAATTTAATTATACATTAATCTTTGTCTGCATTTTATTAATGTACCCGCTTAATAATTTTTATTATTTATTAATGCTCTGAACAAAAATTCCTGAAATATAAGTATTGCCACCGAAATATTTGAATATGTTCTTATTAATGAATTTGAACAGCATCAAACGTAGTAAAAACGTTCCATGAAAAGAAAAATCTTCGATCAAATCGTTTTAATAAATCACTGTAATTGGGCACAATAAATCAACTCATATTTGTGGAAAGTATCTTTTTGGCTGCAATGTTTTGATAACAAATAACAAAATTCTATAGTTATCGAAAATTCCTTCCATTAATTTTCTCTTTTTACTTAAAGTTAAAAGTAAATATCCCTTTTTCCCTAATTTGTTTTACTTGCTATAATATACTTTCTGAAAGAAAAAATAACGTTAAATATAAGAATTAATTTTTCTTTAATTTCGAATTTTTAATCCGAAACATATTCTTTAATTTCGATTGGTGTAATCAGTATTGCTAATGTAGCACGTTTTTTATTTAAAATATACACCAGAAATTTTGTATAATGATCCTTTCCTTATTTAACCTTTTCGAAAACACGGGTGCGTATTTGCACTTTCAAAAGGCGCATATTTAAAGGCCATACAGGCGCAGGATTTACTTTTGGTAAAAGTAATATAAGGAAAATATTTACTCTATTTATATAAAACGTTTGAACCGGTGAGAGATTTGATAGGTAGCCAGTTGCATAGCTGCCAACTTGTACGGATTTTTGCTACCACTAAAATTTAACAGAAATTTCTGCATTATTTAATTATCAAAATTCACTGTAATACGGCGATTGAATTAGGCAAGATTATCTTTTAAATTTTAGTGGTAGCAAAAATCCGTACAAGTTGGCAGCTATGCAGTTGCAATGCAAATTCACTCCCTGTGGTCGAGTAATTGTGTATCATATTTCATATCTTAGAGGAGCTGTAGGAAAAAAGTTTAGCCATATTACAATAAATGTCTTATAATATAATTAAGAAAGGATCAAGAAAAATGCATTTTTCAAGAAAATGAAGCGATTAAAGATATAGGAAAAGGTGATAAATTCGGGTCGAATAATCCGAGAGAAGGAGGGTGAACTTCTTGGGAAATTCAAGAAATACGATTTGAAGACGGGTTTAAGAGAATATAACCTAAATTTTGAATATTTATGATAGAAAAAAGATTAAAAAGTAAACAAAAATTGAGGTTGAGAGAAAAGTTAAAGATTTACACTTTTCAAGACAGTACAAATACCCGTGATAGTCGAAAGAAGCAAAAAGCTAGATGTTAAGCAAAATTGCCTATCCCCAACCCCTTCAAAAATTGTAATAGCTATTTTTAATAAAACATACTCGCCAATCCAGATCATGAAACATCCTCCAGGTTTGCAAGGAATGACTGTATAGATTAAAGTTAACGCGTTAAGGTTGCCCGTTTTAACCCCTTGGGGACGAGCGACACGTATACGTCCCGCAAGAAGCTGTCGGAATCCTTGTTTTTTCTCACCAGTAAAATTTTACCGTAAAATTTGGCTTGTTTAATCAGCGCATTATCTTGATTCAAGAAGACACAAATTTCTGTTTTTAAAAAACGGTGAACACATATTAAAAATTTCGTAAAAGGCTCCCGTCCCGAAGGGGTTAATGCACAAATCGGAACTTTAACGTAGATACTAACTTTCCGTTTTTTTTTCTTTGTTAACCTCTTGAGGGGAAAGCAAAAATGTCTCTAAATATTGAATTCTCACCGGAATAATCGAAAAATTTTATTTTTAAATAAGGAAAAGCAATTTTTAGTAGATTTTTCTCCAAAGTTAAAAAAATAAAATTTAGTAAAAATTTTCTGGTGAGAATTTTGTTTAAATTAGGTGGGATATATTTTATCCCACCGCCCCTCAAGGGGCTAAAGAAATATATTATAATTAAATGTTTTACAAATGAACTTAAAAACAAAATACATTTTATTAAATAATTTACCTGACCCTCCGGGCGTTGCCGAGCTAATGATAATAACCTTAAATATACCCAAATTCAATGTTGAAAGAATTTATATATTTAAACTAAAATCTTTCTAAACGATCCTAATACTGGGAGCCCATTGTCTTCGGTAGCGTACACCTTCGATTTTGAATGATTTCTTATTTCCAAATAAAAATCTATACAAACTAAGATAGAACCGGGAACCCCACTGCCTCTGGCAACGTACACCGGGCATGCTATGAACTCTCAGATGTGTTTTGATTATATATTTTCAAACAAAAAACCGAGACCCTAATAATAACCTTGTTAATGCCTCAAATTAATGTTGAAGGAATTTATATATTTAAATGCAAATCTTTTCAAAAGTCGAACGCTTCAGCGAATTCAGCGAAATTCAGAAAATTTCAGGACAAATATCAGCATCTGTTAAATAGAAAAAGGATTAGATAGAAGGGAAAATTGTCAAAATTGCGATTTGCATACCACTTCGTTATTATTCCATCATTCACATTTTCGTTTATAACGTTTGATATTCTCGAAATCATCTCTTAATTTGATAAATTATTGAGTTCATATTGAAGTAGATTGGGATTCAGTAAGTTATTTTCCAATTTATTTCGATTTCAAAAAAGAAGCTCAATTTGTGTAAAAGACATACATCTGTGTGGTTTTTTTTTAAATATTTTATTTCATTTTGTTTTAAAATCTGAATCAAACCGTGCGTAAAATATTCCATCGCATGCCAGTTATGGCACGCGTACCATAGGTTCGCCGGCGCTGTATAGATATTCCGTTTCAAAATATGTTTACTTGACGACAGATTTACACCTTTATAATTTCACATATTTTGTATTACTTTCTGTGCACTATAGAGCTATAATTCATGCTATGTCTATCCATTCGCTATGTTTGATTGTGCACGGAATTCTTTAATTTTTATAAAAATTTCCTTATGGGCCTTATCTAATCAGAAATTTCACCGATTAAATAAGGCGGAAATTGTAGTATTAGAAAAATGGTATCTGAGAATTAAGTGCAAAAGATGCTCGCCGCTAATGGTTAACCGTTTAATAAGTTTGCCCGTACACTGTACGCGCAAGAAGAGATTGCTTGTTCCGCTTCTAAAAGCTTTTCGACAGCACTCATTTTAAACTGCAGTATTCCCTTTATTTAATGGCAGACATATATCAATTATATACAAAGAATATTTCAGTACGATAAAAGTGTTGTATGGATGCTATTTTTAATTTAATATATCAAACAAATTAATCTCTTAGGCTGTTAAAGAGATCGTAACCCTTTAGTGCGCAACTTTGCATATATGCAAACAACAGTGTTTTGACTGTAATAGATTTTTTTATTCGTATATACCTAATTCACACCATAAAATTAAAATAGCATTATCTGCTTTAATTAATAACAGACATTTCCTATTTAAATAAAGCGAAATTAACCATTGAAACTTCCTGGTGTAAAGTCAGATTCTCTGAACTACGAAATTTCTAGAACTTATTCTATCGTGGAAATTAAAGGGTTAAAGGTTAAGTTTTATAAAATAAATAATTATATAAAATAATGTATTTGGAAACATACTTATTAAAATATTTACTAATTTGCAATATTTTAACGTAAAACAGCCACACGACAGTAGTTTTTAGTTAGTCTGCAGATATGCAGCAGAAGAAAAGATTGACGTATTATATGAAAAATGTATCTCTGACTTTTTTCATTATTTTTCTTGGGCAATAAACCTTTCAGAAAATTATATATAATTTTTTCGAAACAAGATAAAAAATCGCGCATTTAAGGGTTAACCCTCTCGCTGCGTAATTGTTTTGTCAAAATAGCTTCAAAAATTGCGTATTTAACTCCTTCGCGACGAGCGTCTTTTAAGAATTTTTATTCTTTTGTCACCGGTTTTTCAAAACAAAAATTTTCGTCTGGTTTAATCGGGAACATGCACCGATTGGTTAAGCAAGATTTACAATAAAAAGTAACTGGTGGGACTGATCAAGGAGGGTTAATTAGACGAAAAAAATGCATCCACGATGAAATCTCGGGTTGCGCAAATTTTGCTACTTTTACGTTGCCCGAGAAACTCTCGGGTTGCGCAGCGAGAGAGTTAAGGATCTAAAAATAATATGAATTCATAGCGTGTTACATGACATGTACTATCATAGCAATCTGCTAGCGCCCAATGCTACATGATAAATTCTCTTGCATAAAATAATGAGATAAGTTAACGCTTTCATAACATTCATAATTGCCGCTTTAAAATTTTAAAATAATTATGTTTAAACTATTACAAATTTAATTTAATAAGTTTAATTTGATAGAATAGAGGTTAAATATATTTTTATGCAGTGAACATCTCATAGCATGCTTTCAAGTGTATTATTTGCATTCTTTATTGCAGAAATTAAATGCGAAGATCCAGGTCCTTTCTACAACGGCTATTTTGAAGGTCGGAGCTATATCCTTGGTTCAACAGTTATTTTTCATTGCTTTGATGGAATGAAAATGGAAGGATCTTCCGCTACTACTTGTAAGCGTGATGGTACATGGTCCAACCCGATCCCTAAATGTTTGTGTAAGTATATGAAAACAAATTACTTAATTTTATATGTGGAAACGTCTTTTAACCTTTGAGGAGCAAGCAATTGTGTTTATGTAGTGTCGATTTCACACCTGAAAGTTCGAAAAATTATGTTTCTAAATAAGAAAAAGCAATTTACTACCTTTTTCCCACCAAAGTTAGAAAAGTAAAATTTAATAAAAATTTTCTGGTGCAAATCTTCATTAATCGTAGGTATGATAAAATATATCCCACCGCCCCTCAAGGGGTTAATTCAAGGGGCATATCATACAAGATAATCTGAATAATAAATGTAACGTATCAAGTTGGATAATGTTAAAGAAAAACAAAATTATCCATGTTCTTACATGTACTTAGTTATTTTTTTAAAAGCATTCAAAAGACAAATTTCGAAAAGAGATTTTTTCTTTCATTATTTGAAAAATTCTGCTGATAATACTTTTAAGTTCAACCCCGACTCTGACTCGAGATCATTTTTCTTTGCAAAGTTTGCTCTGGAACCAGTAATAAAGAAAATAAAATTTGCCTTATTTAACTAGAGCATTTTCAAAAATGCATAATTGAAGGTAATTTCGTTCAAAAAAGTTGTGCCAACCGAATAAAATTTATGTCAGAGTCACCGATCCTGAAAGGGTTAAATACGGTGAATAATAATTCTCAGAAATAGTGGTATTCAACAGTAAAGAATGAGAACAAACCATGCCTATTCATTATAATTAGCAATAGATATTTAGATGCTATTAAAAGTATTTCTAGTTAAAAAGAAAAATTTGCCTTTTATTAAAAGAATAATCTTGACCCTTTTTAAATTCTTTTTGCGTTCTTATAGCTCATTGAACGAATTTACTGTGTTAACTCATTAACCCCTTGAGGGGCACCGGTATATATTATATACCACGTACGATTAATGAAGTTTTACACCAGAAAATTGTATGAAATTTTTTACTTTTCTAACTTTGGTGGAAAAAAGCCGTAAAATTGTTTTTACTTATTTTGAAATAGAATTTTTCAAAGATTCCGGTGGGAATTCAGCATTTCACAAACGTAATTGCTTGCCCCTCAAGGGGTTAAAGCCGGTTGGCAAGAAAACTTGCCATGTAATGCGAACAAAACTTTTAAATATGAATACCAGTATTTTAGTTTGGAAATTTTCACATTTTCTAATCTCAAATTTTGAGCGATTAATTAAATAAAAATTACAATGAGGAATAAACCGGTGTCGAAGAATGAAAACAAATGTAAAAGAGGTTCGTCCTTAATGGGTTAAATTGCAGTATATTTCAAAGTAAAAGTGCGTCAAAACATAAGACATACAATGCTAGTACATACTACACTACTTGCCAAACTTCCGTTTCATTTAAATAAAAAATTGTACTTTCAACAAGGAATTTTATTTAATATACAGAATCAAATAAGTGCCATTTAGAAAAAAGACACATTATTAAATAATTTTATTAAATACATTTTCTGGCTCCACATATGATTTTATACTTGGAAAAAATCGGCAGATTATCAGCTTTGCCTGTATTGATGTTAATAATTAAAATATCATAAAAGCGTTAGGCAGTAGAAGTATTCGTCTCCTACTAGAAAGGGTGGGGGCGGAGGGGGGGGGGGGGACTTACACTATCCACTATCTTCGAAAACATCTTCGCCTCATTCAATCGCAGAAATTCTGCTTTTAACCCCTTGGGGACGAGCGACACGTATACGTGCCGGAAATAGGCCTAAGGATCCTCGTTTATCCTCACCAGTAAAATTTTACTGTAAAATTTGCCTTATTTAATCCGAGCATTTTCCCGATTTGAATAGGGACAAACTTCTGTTTTTTAAAACCGGTAGCAAAGTAATAAACATTTCGTAAAAGGCTCCCGTCGTTTGGTCAAAACAACTCCTGAAGCAGTTAAGTTAATGAAAGAAGCTTACAAAGACGAATATTTTGGTGAGTCTATGATTTTTAGATGGCAAGGTGATTGCAAAAAACGACGTTAGTCTCCAGAATTGGCTCCTAAGCCTGGCCGACCAGAATATGTTGTGAATGATCGAAATTTTAACACTGTGTGAGTAATCTTGCAAGAAAATCGGCGAAAGACATGTGTTAAGACAGCAGGGTTCGTACGGCTACCGTTATTTTCAAGGCAAAATATCAATATTTTTTTTATAGAAAAATAAATCTAGTTTAAACGCGCAAAATTTCGTCTTGTTTAAGGAGAGATTTCTATAAGAAAATGCTGGCACTGAAGAATTTCTTAGTCTGAAAGTTCAAGGACCCGTACGAACCCTGGATAGCGGCATCTAACTAACATTTCTAAAACATCGATATTTTTCATTCTGTGTAACAGTTTACAGCTTCGTCATGTTTGTTCCATGTGGATCCCTCATCACCTTACTAAAGGACAAATGCAAACAAGAATTCACCAGTGTTGTGAGTGGAAACAGATACATCAAAATGATCCGAATTTCCTAAAGACTGTAATAACGGATAATGAAACTTGGGTCCATCATTTTCATCTCCTTACCAAGGCCGCAACAAGTGTATGTCAAACACACTGATTCTCCGCCTCCGAAAAAAATCCGACAAACCAAACCTGCTGTAAAGGTCCTGGGGATTATTTTCATTTATCATAAAGGTGGTCATTAGGGTGGAACTTAGGTATAGGGTAAAAAAAAAAACTTTTTTGTTTTAATGTGTAATAGTGAAAACGTTTTTCCTTTTTGGATGTCTAAACTTTTGGCTGAAAAGGTTTTTTTAAATTAAGTTGTTTTCCGGTTCCTCAAGGAGGTCAAAGTTTTGAAATTTCAGTATAAAGTAACTTAAAGTAAACAACGTAGCTGTTCGCTCTTATCTACTTTTATTTAGCAAATACTATCCAGAAGTCACCACGAGGAGGTGGTTAAATATCGACTTCCACCCTTCTTACCCCCCCTATGTTATGGATTAATTCAACTGGATATTCAACCTACTGCCTTTTTAGGCAAACTTGGTCATTACATTGTGGGAATTCAACTTTCCCAAGATTAACCCATCTTTTGCTTAATATTTAAAGGCGGATGACGCAGCTCGCGGGACAATTTTGACACACGTTTCCACTGTTTGAGTATGACAAGGAAAATCTAAAATTCAGGTGTATCCCCTGTTTGTACTTTTTTTAAGTTCTTCATCCGATCAGTCAGTCAAGATAGGATCACTGTTTTTATAGTCTACAATTTCAATATGTTCGCATTTTTTCATGTCTCTTTCCTACTGGTCCAGAAAATCCTTTCGTACCCGTAGTTTTTCCAGCAAGATGTTGAAATAAATATCTAAGAAAAAAGTTCATTTGCATGTAATAATCAAGTTATCCATTATAAAGTTTTTAGGGTGTTGCTTCCGATGTTTTAACAACTCCAGATTTGCATCCTGCATTAAAGGCGTTTCCGTTTCACCCAATAACTTTCAAACTTGAAATGCTTGTATTATTATTTTGAAAATACA
Source organism: Maratus speciosus (assembly GCA_963932465.1). Classification (NCBI taxonomy): domain Eukaryota; kingdom Metazoa; phylum Arthropoda; class Arachnida; order Araneae; family Salticidae; genus Maratus; species Maratus speciosus. Next base: position 285,086,587 of record OZ010789.1, on the reverse strand, counting down.
CCAAAATTGCAGTGGCTATATCAGTATAAGAAGGTGTCAATGAAATATGACCAATATATTTTTATCCTGGTTTTTGAACTTAGACCAGGTGTTCGTCTTTAATGATTCTTAGTTATACTTTTTTCCCTCTGCTTCAGTTATCATGGTGTTATCCTTTCTGCCATCAAAATACTAACTTTCTAAAATTAACTCATTTCGCCTTTCCTGTTCTTTCAAATTCTTCCTTTTCTTTTCTCTTTGTCGTCTTTAAGTCCTTCTTTCAGTTACCTTTTCTTTATTATCATCAGAAATACCCAATCTTCTAAGGTGCCATTTGCAATAATATTTGTAGTTCTAATACTCCGGTTCTTTCACCTTGTTGATTATCAAATTCAGGTTTAGAAAAACAACCGATTGAACTCTTTCCTTCCGAACTATTTTTTTACACTTGACGATCATTCAATCAAAACATCATTTTTTTGTTTTAAAATAACTTTTTTCCTTGATATTTCCTTTTCCAGTCTTGCTACACATTTTTTGTAGTTTTTATATCTATTGATCCTATTGCCATCACCCTATCTCTCTTTGGTCTTTGAGAAAGTAACGTTCTTGTTCTGATACACAATAATATTTAGTGCTTTTACACAAAGAAATGTTTTTTGCAGGATTACCTAACATTTTGCAATTTTATATTGGATGTGGGATTATTCCTTCTAATCTTAATATTTTTCTTCAAATTTTGACATTTCTCGCGCTGGTCTCTAATCATTTTTTATTATTTGTGTATCAGAAACCGTTGAAATTGAAGGTCTCAGCAATATACTTTTAATTGTATCATCAACAGCTTTAGATATTTTAGAAATAGTGTGTACTACATTCCAGCTGTCAGATTTTAAGTTAAATTGAACCCAAAAATAATGTTTCATAACATCTTCATATGTTTGTCAAAGATGACAGTCTAATGTTAATTGTTTTGGTTCACGAAATACAAGACACTTCAACAATTATCTAGATTTAGGTACGTTAACAGACTTTGTCACTTTTGACACCGAATGTTTGTTGAAAAATAACTAAAGAAACTGTTAACACACGTTAAATCGCACTAACTTGTTATGAGTCGCAGCCAAATAAATCAGAGACAATGTAAGCCGACGCTGGCTTCTACAAAAGTCAAATAAAGTGGGGCTAAATTTTCTAAGGCACTCAAACCAAATTATTCTCTTTATTACAGGACATTAACAGTTAATTAATTAAATTTTGCAAAATATAAATTTAACAATAAGCTTAAAAAAACTTTTTATGCAATTATTGGCTTTTTTCGTTTTTTAGGGAAAATCAGGCGCTTTGAGGAACCGGAAAATATCATTTTAAAATTAAAAGAAAAATATTTTCTTTTTATGGAGTTAAAAAGGAAAAAAATAATCGCTATTAGAATATAAAATTCGAAACATCGTTTTTTAGTTCCACCCTAGTGGTCATCCATCTATCTTGGAATAATACACAAACCCTGCAAAAAGCGATGTCATGAGCTCGGTAAAAAAAGGCTATCTAATTATTCATATGGCTTCATTTCTTTGTAACATTAATATGGATACTTAAAATTAAATGCAGTTTATAATAGCTATGTTCTAAAAGAAATCGTTCATTTATATTTTTTCAAAATAGCCCGTATTTTAATTAATTCTTTTTCACTTGTAATAAGAAAATGGCTACAAAAATATATAATAATCTACTATTTTCCGTTTTCTTTCTACAGAAATGAAGTACTTCAATTGCCACCATTACAAAAATGCCATTAAAAAGTGCAAAAAAAAAAAAAAAAAAAAAAATAGTAATATCTGAAAAATAATTTGGGATGCAGTTTTCAAACAAATTGCAGTTAAAATTACTATTCTTCCCTATACGAAGGCGCAAAAATTGAAAATGAGTGATGCTTAGAAATTAAAAAGATTGTAGTAGAGATTATAACAATTTAACTGTACAATGATGCATCTGCTTCGTTGGCGACTTATTCAACATAACGTCATTTTTTAAAGACGGCACTTTAATTGTTGCCAGAAAGAAATAGCATACCAGGAACTAAAAAAAAAAAAAAAAAAAAAAAAAAAAGAGGGAAGGTTTAATTTAGATTGTATGCGTGTTACAATAACAATGGATTTAATGATGTGCCAAACAACGCTCGCGAATAAAGGTCATCGGGCTATGAAACTGCAACATAAAATATTTTAAACACTAAAAGTGGATGAAATAAATAAAAAAATAAGGAATTTATGTTTAAAAAAATAAATAAAAACGTAATATAATTATACGTTTAGAAGTCAATTTAAAGTTTAATTAATATTTTTTTCCTGCTACCATATTTAAAAAAAAAAGAAACAGAGCAAAAATTATGTATAAAATAAATAAATAAATAAATAATAAAAATAAATAATTTAATATGTAAAAGTAATATAAAAATTTTGTTTTTAAAGTCAATTAATACTTAGGTCATCAAAGAAAATTTTAATATAATCCCTTAAGCTAATATTAGTTTTTGTTTCATTAAAATATCTCAATTTGTTGATTTTCTATAAGCAAGTAGGTTTACAATGGAAGTCTCTGGGAATTTGGAGAAATATTAGAGATATCGCCACGTTGGCGTCACTTTTGGCCACTCATTTTGGTCGTCAAATTTGGCGATATATTGCCAAGTTGGCCACAAACTTGGCGACAGAACAGGGCGCCCCCTATGGTAACCCTCCTTATAGATATGAATTTTGTCTCCCATATAAAACTAAAATTAATTAATTAAAATTTAATTAACGAATTAATATTTGAAAAATCTGTATTAACATCAATTGTCATCCAGCACAAGTTTAAAAAAATTTAGTTCAACTTGATAGGATGAATAATAAGTATTTTGTTAACAATTGAAAATTTCAACAAGATATATATATATATATATATATATATATATATATATATAGCGAGAGTGTGAACTAATAGTTGGAATTGAAAAAAAATAAGGAATTTATGTTTAAAACAATAAATAAATGCTTAATATGATTATACGTTTAGAAGTCAATTTAGGGGGGGGGGGGGGGGACACATTTTAAAATAATTTTTATTTATTGAGTTAAAATTCTATTTTTTTTTTTTTTGTGATGGTTAACCTTATCATTTGTAAACAAAATCACATGATAAATCTTCTTATAATTAAAAAATAATAATAATAAAATAAAATAAAATTTATTAAAAAAGTGGGGTAAATTAAAATTGTTATAACTCGGAATATTATTTATATAATTTATTTTTTTTCTTTTAAATAAATAGAAATACATAAGTTTTAATTTTGTTTCAGCATTTTAGAAAATATTAATTTTTTTTAAAAATTTAAAATATTTAATGGAAAAATTTAAAAAAAAGTGATGCATCATTTTTTTAAATAATATTTTCAAAAGTAGACAGTTTTTTCAAATATTCTGAATAAAAATTAAAGTAAAGCAATTGAAAAATATATGTTCCAAGTTTGATCCGTTTATCTTTAACGGTTCTCGAGTTACAATAATTTAAATACCAGAAATGGTGAAAAAACCTATCATGATGAAAAACGCACTTTTACAAGAAGTCATTTCCATGATAGCTATTGCTTGAAAGCTAGATTAAAAAAAATAATAATAATAATAATAATAATATTTTTTGTTCTAATTCAGATAGAAACATAATTTAAATGTCATTTTAAGCAGGAAAAAACAGAGACATTTTCAACGAAATAAAATGTTTTTGCTAAGTTTGAAGATTTTTGTGTCACGGACCCCCTTAAAGTTTAATTAATATTTTTTTTCCTGTTGCCATATTAAAAAAAAGAAACAGAGCAAAAATTATGTATAAAATAAATAAATAAATAAATAAATAAAAATAAAAAATTTAACCCCTTAATCGTCGCGCCCGAGACTGTCACGGGCGGTGTAGGGTTGTTTTCTTTTATTCAGATTGTTTTATTCAGACCAGTTTTTTTAAATAATGCAATTGACTTTATTCTCTCGACATTTTATCTGCCATTAAATGAAGAGAATATTTCAACTTGAAAAAAGTGGTGGCAATCATACAATCTGAATTTTTAAAAAGTATTCGACACTTATCAGGCGCGACGATTAAGGGGTTAATATGTTTTTCAAAAAAAAAAAAATAAATAAAAGCTTTTATGATTATACGTTTAGAATTCATTTTAAAAGCCCAAAAGAGACAGTTTCCTGTTGCCATATTTTAAAAAAGCAATTGAATAAAAATTTTAATTTTTTAAAATAAATTCATTACCTCGCGTTTTCCGCTACCCGTAATGAAAGTGGTGAATTTTCCATAATCGAGCTCGGTGCCCACGCCAAACTAACATATTTTAGTGGATTTTTCTTCTGAGAAATCAGGAATTTTAGTCGAAATTAGGCGTTTATTCCAAAATAATCAATAAAAGTCCATAAAAGAACAAGTCTTTTATTTATTTTTTATTTTTTTTATTTTTATTTTTTATTATTTTTTTTTTTTAATAAAAGAGTTGATTTTTTGGTAACTATTTTTACTGATTTTCTTGTCGTCAGATTGAAGTGCAGTTAGATTATTTTTAACATGCAACTGAAAGGGTATGTTACTCTTAAAAAAAATAAAACTAACATTCATATGAATTTTTTGATAGATTTTTACGTTATAAATACATAATTAAAACTGTGCCTATCAGAGTTATTATTAATATCCCAAATTGTTTAGTGCTTTAAATCTTTAAAAACAAAATTGGTTACAAAAGGAAAAAAAATGCTTTATCACATTTATAATTGTCCAAAAAAAAAAAAAAAAAAAAACATATATATCTTTCTTTTTAGAATTACTAGGGGGCTCGGCCCCCTACGAGCTACGCTCGCCAACCTCCGTCCAGACACTATAGACTCTAAATGGACGGTAATTTGATCGGCTTTAAAAAGATTTCGAAAGATTGAATTATAATTTTAAAAACAGTGGCGATCTCTCTATAAACGGATTTCTATTCATTTCTCTTTGATTGGGGAATTTTAACGCCAAATCCGTTGCGGTACTACTTGATTATCCCGTCGATTAATTTCGCCAAATTATATAAATCGCCAAACCACACGCCAAATTATACAAATTGACATAATTTTTATTTTCTCTCTATTCTAAAAAAAAAAGTAACTACCGCTGTCACCGCCGCCGCAGCCGGTTTTGAATTTCTTGTGACCGGAGGTCTTTCTTCGTTAATATTAAGAAAAATAATGCATACAAAAATATGAAAATCGGTAGTATTATACAGAAATTTTTGATAAACACGCTGATGCAGACAGTTTTCAAATCGAAGAATTATTTTAAGAGATATTTAATGCTAAAGTTGGACAAAATCGTTCCACTAAAAAAGTTTTATAGGAGCAAAAACTATTTAATCATTTTTAGATCATTTTATACGTTTGAAGTTCCCGATGTGCAGACTGTATTCCTTTTTTAAATTTGACTAATTTTTTGAGGTTTTATTTCTATTTTAAATTCAAATTTTCAGCATTTCTAGAGATATTTTTGGCAGATTTTAGGAAGTAATATTAATTTAAACTGTTGCCAACTGTATAAAAAGCGGAAACAATAATGTTTGCTTCAAAATATATATATATACATTTATACGTGTAAATAAATAAAAAAAATATTTACACGTGACTATTATAAACAGAAAAAAACATTTGGAATTAGAATTAAATAATTATGTACAAAAAGCAGGAACTTATTAAAAATTACGTCATAAAAACTATAATTACACGTGAATTTTAAGAGAAAAAGGATTTTGTAAAATAATAAATTTATTAACATGCGTTAGAAGTCTTAAATAGGAGAAATTACGTCATATTTACGTCACATTACAGTTATGAAATAAAATGAACACAAAATAATATTACAAAACGGTTTAAATTTAGAAATTGCTCTAGACATTTATTTGATATTTTCAGAGGATACTTTTCAACTATTTTTGTTAGGAAAGCGCAAATAATATTTCATTTCTAACACAAGTATTTTCACGTGAATACTAAAAAGAGAAAGAATAGTTTGGTCAAAATTACGTCAGATTAAAAACGATTAATTTAAAATGTCTTATTTAAAAGAACTTTCTTTTCGCTTTCTTAAAAAATACCGGGAGACAAAGATTCTGTTTACTTAATTCCTTTTATATTAGCTTATTTTGAAATGTGTAACTTATTTTACTTAATCAAAGACGAAAACAGCGATTGACATATGTATTTTTGGTACTACTTAGTTATCCCGTCGACCAAGAATCTATCATTCGCCAAACTATAAGATTAAATGCCAATAATGGCTGATCGTAAATGTCACATTAACTTGACTTTAAGCAAGTTACACGTGTCTACGTCATCAAGTTATTTTTATTTCAACGTTTTATTTCTATTTTTATTAATGTTGCACTGATTTATTTGTTCTTTCGTTATTTAAAATAAAAATGATGTCAATTTGTATAATTTGGCGAGTGCTTTGGCGATTTATATAATTTGGCGAAATTGGTCGACGGGATAATCAAGTTGTACCGCAGCGGATTTGGCCTTAAAATTCCCCAGTCAAAGAGAAATGAATAGAAATCCGTTTATAGGGAGATCGCCACTGTTTTTTAAATTATAATTCAATCTTCCGAAACCTTTTTAAAGCCGATCAAATTAGCGTATTTTTAGAGTCTGCGGTGTCTGAACGGGGTTTGACGAGCGTAGCTCGTAGGGGGCAGAGCCCCCTAGTAAATAACGAAAAAACAAATAAATTAGTACAACATTAATAAAAATACAAATAAAACGTCGAAATAAAAATAACTTGATGACGTAGACACGTGTAACAACATTTCAAAATAAGCTAATATAAAAGGAATTAAGTAAACAGAGTCTTTGTTTCCTGGTATTTTTTAACAAAGTGAAAAAAAATGTTCTTTTAAATGAGACATTTAAAATTAATCGTTTTTAATCTGACGTAATTTTGACCAAACTATTCTTTCTCTTTTTAATATTCACGTGAAAATACTTGTGTTAGAAATGAAATATTATTTGCGCTTTCTAACAAAAATAGTTGAAAAGTATCCTCTTTCATACATTCCTCATCAAATAAATGTCTAGCGCAATTTCTAAATTTAAACCGTTTTGCAATATTATTTTGTGTTCATTTTATGTAATAACTGTAATGTGACGTAAATATGACGTAATTTCTCCTATTTAAGACTTCTAACGCATGTTAATAAATTTATTGTTTTACAAATTCCTTTCTCTCTTAAAATTCACGTGTAATTATAGTTTTTATGACGTAATTTTTAATAAGTTCCTGCTTTTTGTACATAATTATTTAATTCTAATTCCAGATGTTTTTTTCTGTTTATTAATTTATTTACACGTATAAATATATTTTTTTTTTAAGCAAACATTATTGTTTCAGCTGTTTATACAGTTGGCAACAGTTTAAATTAATATCACTTTCTAAAATCTGTTAAAAATATCTCTAGAAATGCTGAAAATCTGAATTTAAAATAGAAATAAAACCTCAAAAAATTAGTCAAAATAAAAAAATTAATGCAATCTGCACTCCGGCAAATTCTAACGCATAAAATGATCTAAAAATGATTAAATTCCTATGAACAGTTTTTACTCCTATAAAACTTTTTTATAGGAACGATTTTGTCCAACTTTAGCATTAAATATCTCGTAAAATAATTCTTCGATCTGAAAACTGTCTGCATCAGCGTGTTTATCAAACATTTCTGTATAATACTATCAATTTTCATATTTTTGTATGCATTATTTTTCTTAATATTAACGAAGAAAGACCTCCGGTTACAAAAAATTCAAAACCGGCGGCGGTGACAGCGGTAGTTACTTTTTTTTAGAATAGAGAGAGAGAGATTAAAATAATTTAATTAGTTTGAATAACTTCCGTTTTATATCTGCAGTTGTTGATATTTTGATTAAATTCATTACTTAGAAGCAAATTACCAAGGGAGTAAAGGATAAAAACGTAATTAACATAAATTACTACTGTTACTACTCATAAGTTATTTCTCAACTATAAATTACATGATTACTACTTTATAAAGTATATGATTTTAAACACTATCATATTTAAAGCATATATAACAAACATTTTATTTACAAGTGGACACCAGAAAATTATAGTGTTATTTTATCTAAGATTTAATAAACCCATTAGATTACACGTAACTAAAATTATCTAAGTATAAAATTTCTAATTTTTCTCTGGTATGACACTAAACATTTTAAGGATTAGCAGTGTTGTTTGCAATTATTATTTTCATGGTAAATAAGTAACTGTTTTTTTCTTTGTTTGAATAATAAAAGCCGACACTATATCGGGCCAAAATCTCACTACTATAGAAAGTATAAAAATTTATCTGGTTTCCCTACACCTTATTTTAAACTGTCCAAACTGCAGTTGTTATATATTTCATGTCAAGTATATTAACCCTTTCACTCCCAGTGAGTCCAAATGGAATAATGAAATTCCTTATTTTTTTTTTTTATACTAGGGGGCTCGGCCCCCTACGAGCTACGCTCGCCAACCCCCGTCCAGACACCGCAGGCTCTAAATGCACGCTAATTTGATCGTCTTTAAAAAGATTTCGAAAGAGTGGATTATAATTTAAAAAACAGTGGCGATCTCCCTATAAACGAATTTCTATTCATTTCTCTTTGATTGGGGAATTTTAACGCCAAATCCGCTGCGGTACTACTTGATTATCTCGTCGACCAATTTCGCCAAATTATATAAATCGCCAAACCACTCGCCAAATTATACAAATTGACATAATTTTTATTTTAAATAACGAAAGAACAAATAAATTCGTACAACATTAATAAAAATATAAATAAAACGACGAAATAAAAATAACTTGATGACGTAGACACGTGTAACAACATTTCAAAATAAGCTAATATAAAAGGAATTAAGTAAACAGAGTCTTTGTCTCCTGGTATTTTTTAACAAAGTGAAAAGAAAGTTCTTTTAAATGAGACATTTTAAATTAATCGTTTTTAATCTGACGTAATTTTTACCAAGCTATTCTTTCTCTTTTAAATAATCACGTGAAAGTACTTTTGTTAGCAATTAAACATTATTTGCGCTTTCCTAACAAAAATAGTTCAAAATATCCTCTCAAAATATTAAATAAATGTCTAGCGCAATTTCTAAATTTAAACATTTTTGCAATTTTATTTTGTGTTCATTTTATGTAATAGCTATAATGTGACGTAAATATGACGTAATTTCTCCTAAGACTTCTAACGCATGTTAATGAATTTACTATTTTACAATATTCTTTCTCTTTTAAAATTCACGCGTATACTTTTTATGACGTAATTTTTAATAAGTTCTTGCTTTTTATATGTAATTATTTAATTCTAATTTGAAAGTTTTTTTCCTGCTTATAATAGTCACGTGTAAATAAATTTTCAATTTGAAGCAAACATTATTGCTTGCACTTTTTATAGAGTTGGCAACAATTTAAATTAGTGCAATTTTCTGAAATCTGTAAAAAATATCTTTAGAAATGCTGAAAATCTGAATTTAAAATAGAAATAAAACCTGAAAAAATGAGCCAAAATAAAAAAATTAATACAATCTGCACTCCGGCAAATTCTAACGCATAAAATGATCTAAAAATTATTACACTGCCATGTATAGTTTTTGCTGCTATAAAACTTTTTTAGTGGAACGATTTTGTCCAACTTTAGCATTAAATATCTCTTAAAATAATTCTTCGATTTGAAAACTGTCTGCATCAGCGTGTTTATCAAACATTTCTGTATAAAACCACCGATTTTCATATTATTGTATGCATTATTTTTCTTAATATTAACGAAGAAAGACCTCCGGTGACAAAAAATTCAAAACCGGCGGCGGCGGCGGCGGTGACAGCGGTAGTTACCTTTTTTTAGAATAGAGAGATATATCCGGATGCTCCTATATTATTTCAAATAACGAAAATAAAATCTATGTATAATCCCCAAGAGATAAAAATTTTTGTCTTTCTTCAATAGATTGCAGCACTATGCAAAGAAATGATTTTAATGTTTCGGATATGAGATTCAGTTCATTTGGCAAAAAGAGGACATGAATGAAATTTTGTTATAAAGACTTTATAATTAATAAATGTTGTTCTTTTTTATATTGTATTAAAATATTCTTCAATAATTTATTTTGTCATGTGCATATAAATATTTTGCTAAATAATTATTTATTATTTAATTTGTTATTTATTATTATTTAAATTTTAATTAAAAAATGAAAAAAAAATTCTTCTATTAACCATTTGGAGTTGGTTGTTGTTTTCGGTCGAGGATTGGGCCAAATGATGCTCGCATTTTATTTTTTTCAACGAAATTCAACGACGTTCTTTACTTTTAGAAGAATTTTTATTTGAATGGGTAATAAAAGGCATAAATTCGTTAAAAATTGTTGGAATAGGTAACTGAAAGGCATAAAATCGTTAAAAATTAAAAAAGTTACAAAATGGGTAGGCGCAAATTATCAGATATGGAAAAATCCAAAGACAAAGAGCGACGCCGAAATGAAAATCGTCTTGCAAAGCAAACATCGAGATCTTCAACTCATTATGTAGGCCATTAAAATCGAGGTCTTCAACTGATTATGTAGCCCATGGAAATTGAGATCTTCAACTGATTATGTAGCCCATGAAAATCGATAACAGAATAAAAGACGAATGCGAAAAAGGAATCAATCTAATGTTTAATCGATTGATAGTAAGAGCCATGTCTCGAGGGGCTCCAATCCACTAGCCACGGCGTTTTACAATCGGTCGATTCTAACCGGAAAAAATTGAGCTCAACGTAGGTGATTTGTCGGGATCTGTGGATGATTCGGTGGAACTGCTTTCGATTTTTAACCTCTTACCTTTCTTGGCTTATGTTGTCGAAATGCCCCAGAATTAAAACTAAGTAAATACTAAGTCAAAAAAAAAAAAAAATCCAAATGGTCGTTGTAATCTATTAAATTACAATTTTTTTTCTTATATTGAGCATAAAATAAACCTATTTTAAGAATTTCAGAATTTTAGCATAAAATGATAATGTATGGGCCTGAAAGGGTTAATAGAAAATTGCACAGAAGAGCGAATAATCGTAAGAGGTAATCAGAAACTTCGATATAAATTTCAAACCATCCACAAAGCTGCCATCTTGTACGGATATTTACTACCACTAAAATTTAATAGAAATTTTTGTCTAATTCAATCGCCAAATTGCAGTGAATTTTGATAATTAAAAAAGGCAGAAATTTCTGTTTAATTTTAGTGGTAGGAAAAATGCGTACAAGTTGGCAGCTATGCATCCAGCTACCTCATGGAGATAAAGAGTCTTTTACTCCGTGGCAACCTAACCACAATATAAACAATTTCTTTTCAGAACTCTAACTTGCCGCAAAAGCATAGTTAGGCATCTTGATGTTATCGACCAAAGGAGCAAGGTAGTCTTCAAGCTTTTACATTTTATATTTAACATTGTTTCGTATATTTTTTCTGGTATGTATTTTGAATACTTTTCACTTTTAAAGAAATCCAAATATTTTATGCTAGGAAAATCCACGGCTTAGCACGCGTGGTTGTTGAATCGCTATACACGTGATGCTTTGTAAAATCGCCGTTGAAACATGCCAAGTGGTATTTGTGCTCCTACTAATATTAGATGTGATTTATACAGTAGCAGATAATTCAAATATCAGAAATTGTGTCCCAATTTGACGACACTTCATTCTTGAACCCCGCTAATTAAACATGAGACTAGTCGTATAATCCATTGAATATGTTACTAAATAAGGCATAAATAAAACAAATATATTAAAAGCTAGCTAAAGTACCCGGCGTTGCCCGAGATTTTAAGTATGTTTGTTTTGAAAAATCAAAGATTGCGTTTCAATTTACGTAATTTTCACTCTTTTTTAGGGTTCCGTACTTAAAAAGTAAAAGCGAACCATTATAAGAGAACTCCTATGTCTGTCTGTCTGTCTGTCACAGCCTATTTACTCGTAAACTATGGAATGTAGAAAGTTCAAATTGGGGGAAGTAATAAAGACTATTGATCCACATATTTACAGATTATTAAACATTTACAAATATTTTTATGAAAAATGTAGAGGGGCTAATTAAGTTACTTGAATAAAAAAAAATATTTTCTTTGTGTATCGTATGGGGTATCGTGTGAAAGCTTTCATAATGCTGAACTCAAAAATAAATTATTTCAATTTTAGGTATTATATTTTCAGAGATATCGTCGAGAATGTAGTGCGAAAATATGTCCCCCCCTCCCCATCTATTTCCCAATCTACTGAAACTAAAATTATCAAAAAATTAGAGGTAGCAGACGTTAATTTAAACCTTGCAGGAAAATTATAGCGATTACCGTAGGTCACATAGGTTTTGAGAAAATCGCATTTTTCCGTTACACGCAAATTTCGATTTGCAGGCATTTAGCAAAGGTTTTGAGATGCGCTGTAGATACCTATCGTTGCAGAAGCATAAAAGCATTGTTGATAATGATTTTTGAAAAAAGTCGTTGGTAGTTAGCCGAGTTCTTAATCCTTAAAGACACGGACGGTTCGAACATCCAAAATGACAGTGGCGGCGTACTCTATGTACCATCGTCTTTGAAAACCTAGATAACAACTTTTAATGATACATTTATGTAATGCAAAGTCCAGAAGCAGTATAAAAGCAATAAACGCCAAATTGTTATAATCAGACAAATTTAATTAGAATTAATCACATAAATACTATGGGATTCGCGACTAGTTTGCATTGAGTAGATCTCCCAATACGCTTCCAGTGTCTTTAAAAGTTAATTAAAAACCTATCTGGAAGAATGCAGCCACGGACCAAGGCGGCATTGCTACTTTGCGGCCTCTTTTCAAAGCGTGCATAGCAAAATGTGAAGTTTAAACTTAGAACAAGGGTTCTGTTTCAGCTACACTGTCAAAAGAAAATATTATTACGACGCTGAATTTAGTTTTATGAAATGTCAAATGAAGTTTAAATATGCACTGATTTTATTGTTAGTGCCGAATTGAGTTCCTCATAAACATATTAGGAAGATATTTAAATAAGAGTTATATAAAATAGCAATGCTTATTTATTTCTAGTGTCACTGTTAATTTAACATAGAAAAGCCTGTGGAGCTCATAACTTTTTGACTTTTTCTTCCCACCTTTTTGTCCCTGATGCCACGATTTTCTTTATTCTTTGTATTTTTAATGATATTGTAAATTCAAACTACGCAAATGTTTGCCTGACGTCAGAGTCAAAACGGATGATAAAATGGCTTTGCATATGGGTGAATTATAATGCAGAGAGTAATATAGCCTAAGATTTATTTATATTATTCGAATATTTTTCTTAATAATTCCAAATTTCGCTTTTTTCTTTCAGAATCAACAGACATTTTTGCTATAAAATTTAACATTTTTTTGTATTGTTACAAAAAATTCAAAAACCGTAATAATAATTTATCTACAGTAATTAATTTTCAGTTAAATTATCTCCACGTGAAAAATGAAAAATGAAATAATTTTTTTACGAATTAAAAAGAAGATGACTATGGCGTCATACAGTAAATAAAACTGATAGTTTCAAATGTTTGTTAGTAATACAAGCAGTATTTAATAATAGTAAATACTGAAAGCTGATCACTATGATGTCAAAAAATTGCAACATATTTCACCGATTCTGATTTTTAAGCATGAATATCAATATACAAATGTGCCCATTCGATTAAAAAGGTGTTAACTTTGTGATTTATTTATGTTTTCCTTTTATTTATTTGTTGATGAAGTTTTAATTTCGTTAAGGAATACTGGCCGGAAAGAAATACTGAACTGTTTATATTGTTTTAGGACTATGTAAAAATTGAAATAGTCGGATGCTTAGAAGTTAATAAATTTGTAAATAACCTAAATTTATCTTACACTTTTCATCATCAATATGACGTCAACATTACACACGGGCATGTAATATATTGTTCATATGCAATTTCTGTTTGTGGTATTAAGAAATAAAAAATAATCTATATATATATAATACGCTATTGTATGCGGAGCAGAAATCACGATTATTTGTTAATTGCTTAATGGCGACGCCAGAATGAAACGCATCACATTGATTATTGAACAGCATTTAATGCATCCCCATACCTATAAATGGGGTTACTGTCAGGGGGATCCTGTTCTGTCGTCAAATACCGCCAAGTTTGTTACCAACTTGGCGATATATCGCAAATTTGGCGTCCAAAATTAGTCACCGAAAATGACTCCTACTTGGCGATATCTCTAATATTTCGGCAAATTCCCATATACTTCCATTTTAAACCAATAACGTTTACTTGCTTACAGAAAATAAAAAAAATGGAGATATTTTAATGCAACAAAAACTAATATTATCTTAAGGGATTATACAATGCTTAGCATGCTTTCCCAAAAATAAATTTTAATGAAGACCAAACTGGTCGCCAAGGGTGGCTAGTTATTTGAAAATTTTAAACAGACAGAGACTTTCAACGCTAAGTAAACTTAACGAAGTAACATTAAGTAAGCTTAATTTTATTACTGCATTTTTCATCTAAAATTATTCCTTTTATCATTTTTTTCCCTTGGCACGAAAACGTGGCACGAAAACGACTGATATTGATACTAAATACCCTAAGTTAAATTTGGGTAACAATTTCATCTTGCATTTGCATCCACCCCTGGCAGGAAATAGGGTAGCAAAATTTAAGTAAAACTGTTTTTACTTTCTTCTATCTTTACAAGAAGGAAGTATTGGATTCGTGAAAATTTTCGACTTTCGGTTTTCGACGGATTTACACGTTTTAGGGATCTGAGATTCCGAAAAACATGTTTTACAAAATGTCTATCTGTGACTGTCTGTCCGTCTGTCTGTATGTATGTGACACAAATTTTGTGGGTGTTCTATCTCAAGAACCAATGCACGGAATTTAATAAAAATGTATATACAGTTAGTCCCTGATATAAATTGGTGCTGATTAGTTTTTGGTGTAAATCGCTCAACAGCTGACGCTGATATGCAGTATTTTTCACCATTTCCACAATAGCTCAATCTCCAGAACTAATGCACGGATTTTCATCATACTTCAGATTCAGATATTCCTTGACATTAATTGACGTTTTATACAGTTTAGTGTAAATGGCTCAACAGGTGGCGCTGCTATGCTGCATTTTTTGCGATTTCCGCAATAGCTCTATCCCAAGAACTAATGCTTTGATTTTCAACAAACTTCAGATTCAGGTATACCTGAATGTGAATTAGTGCTGTTTATGTTTTGGTGTAAATCGCTCAACAGGTGGCGCTACTATGCAGCATTTTTCAGAATTTCCACTATAGCTCTATCTCAATAACTAATGCACGAACTTTTATCAAACTTCAGATTCAGATATACCTTGATATCAATCAGTGATTTTTATGTTTTGGTGTAAATCGCTGAACAAGTTGGCGCTGCTATGCAGCATTTTTCACGATTTCCACAATAGCCCAATCTCCAGAATTAATGCACGGATTTTCATCAAACGTCAGATTCAGTTAGTCCTTGACATGAGTTGACGTTTTATACATTTTGGTGTAAATCGCTCAACAGGTGACGCTGCTATGCTGCATTTTTTGCGATTTCCGCAATAGCTCTATCCCAAAAACTAATGCTTGGATTTTCAACAAACTTCAGATTCCGGTATACCTGGATATGAATTAGTGCTGTTTATTTTTTGGTGTAAATCGCTCAACAGGTGGCGTTGCTATGCAGCATTTTTCAGAATTTCCACTATAGCTCTATCTCAATAACTAATGCACAAACTTTTATCAAACTTCAGATTCAGATATTATACCTTGATATCAATTAGCGATTTTTACGTTTTGGTGTAAATCGCTGAACTGTTGGCGCTGCTATGCAGGATTTCCACAATAGCTCAATCTCCAGAACTAATGCACGGATTTTCATCAAACTTCAGATTCAGTTAGTCCTTTACATGAAATGACGTTTTGTGCATTTTGGTGTAAATCGCTCAACAGGTGGTGCTACTATGCTGCATTTTTTGCGATTTCCGCAAGAGATTTCCTATCTCAAGGGGTAATGCTTGGATTCTCAACAAGCTTTAGATTCAGGTATACCTAGGAATGAATTAATGCTCAAATCGCTCAACAGGTGACGCTGCTATGCTGCATTTTTCAGAATATCCACTGTAGCTCGAGCTCAAAAACTAATGCACGAATTTTCATTAAACTTCAAATTCAGATATACTTTGACATGAATTGGTGCTAAGTTGGTGTAATTTCTTGTACTATTTCAATGATTTAATTGACGTGATTTATATAGAAGAAAGTTTTGTGATGGCTACAACATACTAGTTTTATGTTTTACTATGTAACAACTATACTGTTGTTATAATATTAGCAGTCAAGATTTAATGATACTTTTGCATTCATAGCGCACCAGAGTAAAAAATGGGGTAAATAAAATTAAGTAAAATTGTTTTTTTTATGTTTTTATTAAAGATTTTTTATGCTCAGACTGCAAGTTTCTGTCGAAACTTTCCACTACTGCACTGATAATTTTGGATTAAACAATGGTAAATACATCACAAATTGTAAATTGATACCTTGTAGACCAAACCTGGTGATGATACATCTAGTTAATATTTAAATGAGTTCTTCTGAATGCAGTAGTTATTATAAAACATGACATTAAACAGAAACATAATTTGCCGAACGAATTAAAAAAATTAAATTTATTTCCTACATTATTTAAGCCCGAGAAGGGACAGATATTAAGATATTTCATCCAGTTAGTTCTACATTTAATGTTAAAATTTTGTAACAAATTAGTTAAACCAAGTGAACATTAAAAAATAAAAATGAAATTCAAACTATATGATACTTAAACACTCTAAAAACTTGGAATCCGTTCAAACAAAATCGAAATAAATCTTAGACTTTTTTGGAAGATTTGTATTTTAGATGTGTCTAATCATTTCTTTTCACCTAATGTAAACATAATACAAAATCAGCAATACACATATTTGGAACTTAAATTTGGAAAAAAAGGTTTAAGATTTATTTCGATTTCGTTTTAACTGATTCCAAGTTTTTAGGGTGTTTAAGTATAATATTGTTTGAATTTCATTTTTATTATTTAATGTTCACTTGGTTTAACTAATTTGTTACATATATTTAACATTAAATGTAGAACTAACTGAATGAAATATCTTAATTTCTGTCCCTTCTCGGGCTTAAATAATGTAGGAAAATAAATTTAATTTTTTTAATTTGTTCGGCAAATTATGTTTTTGTTTAATTTTATATTATTTAGCCCTCATATCTTTTTGCACTTTTACGGTATACCCATTCATGCTTTTCTAATATATATACAGCTATACCAAACCGTATAATAAAAATGAGTTTAATCATTTAGAGGATACAAAATGGTTCGAAAACAAAGCATCAGCATAATGCATAAACTACATCAACATAATGACGCTTATATATTGATAATTGCTTATAAAAACTTTAAAAATATTTTGAATGTAACGGTATGTTACATATTTTACGCAATATAATGATGTGGTTATGACAATAGCTACATATGTTTCTCACATTTTCTGGTTTACGGAATATTATATGTCCAGTTTGTTTTCCCAATGTTCCTTTTATCCAACTGCAAAGTTCCAGAAAACATGTTGTTAAAAGACAATTTCTTAGTATAGAATTTTGCTAAACCGGTGTTCGATTTTATAATTTTATTTCTCAGAAAAAACTCAGTGCATATTTTGTATTTTTCTCATAATGATAAATATTCTAAATTAAATTTGATTGACTAAAATAATTTTTTGTGTCTTGTTATCATTAGATTGTAAAAATAAAGCATTTTATTTTTTTAATCATTTTATTTAAAGTATTTTATTTAAAGTATTTTCAATCATTGCATTCTTTTAAATCTCTAAAACTTTAACAAATATTCTTAGTCTTAGTTCTCGTCTTAAAAATAACTACTATATGATTTCTTTTCTTTTTTTTTTTTTTTTTTTTACCTAAACAGAGTCAAAGAAGTCGGAATTTTAGAACATTTTTTGTTCTTACACCCTTTGTGGACAATTCGTTCTTAGATAAAATACAGGGTGGTCATTAGATCTTTCCCTGATTGCAATCATTTATTGAAGCTATCCCAGTGAGGTGGTTTGATGGACTAAAAAAAATTAAGAACATTACTTTTCTACAAAAAACATTTTACAGTATTACATTCAATCGTCATTTCGTATTAATGTTTTGTAATCAGTGAAAGGCGTTATGACCACCCTGTATATTCTATTTTTAGCTAGAAATTGTTATCATCATCATCATCTGGGAAGATTTGGAATTAGTTGAGCAGTTCCAAAGTAAGATCGTGATTTTGGAACATTTTCCACCCATTTCACCCTTTTAAATTTCGAAAATATAGAACTTGTTATGAACGGCCATGTTTGACTTAAAAATAAGGTCCATATTGAATTTCACGCTCAGAGCCTGATTACCCACGGGGCAAATTCCTACCACTAAAAATAAACAGAAAATTTTGCCTCATTCATGGCAGAAATTTTACATGAAAACGGCGTTTAGATAAGTCGAACTTTTCTTTTAAAATTTATTGGTGTAAGTTTGCCCCGATGGTAATCAGGCCCTGTTCACGCTTCAAACCTGGCATTTATACAGAAATCGTTGTGTACAACGTTTTTGGAATAGTTTCGGTTCATTTCACGTATTTATACTTCGTATTTTTTTTTTTTTTTTTTTTTTTTCAAGTTTGCGAACATTTCCAACTTAAGTGGGCAAAGGAACTTTAAAGTTCAAAAAATCAGTTTTCGGTTTTTGGTTTATTCTGAATGTTTTAAAATTTCTTAACGGTACGCAAAAATCCCCATTCAAAATTCTGCATTACTTCTTGATAACAGTTATGATGTATATGATATGAGTTATAATCATTTATAGACTGTGAGTATAACTGAATTAAGTAGATATTGAAACTTTAAGGGGACAAGAGATCCTAAAATCCTTAAAAATATTTTCTTTTTTTTATTTTTTGTAAATTTCACCTAATTATAATTCAAGGATACATTATATGCATTATGGCATGCATTTATCACAAAAAAAAATAATTTTTGAGAAAAAAATGGAATTTTACGCGTTTTAGAAATCTTCGAAATGCCCCCTGCTCATTCCATATCAATGAAAATCCCCAATATTTTTGATAAAAGTTTGGTTTATATATATAAATAAATAGAACATCGAATTTTATATATTTGAATTTAAAAGTTAAAAAAAAAATAAAAAAATTTTTGAAAAAAATACAAAAATTTTCAATTTTTTTTAACCTTTAAATTCAAATATATAAAACTCGATGCTCTATTTTATTTATATATATAAATCAAACTTTTATAAAAAATATTGTGGATTTTCCTTGATATGGAACGCGCAGGGGGCATTTCGAAGATTTCTAAAACTCCATTTTTTTCATAAAAATAATTTTTTTTGGTGATAAATGCATGCCATAATGCATATAATGTACCCTTGAATAATATTTAAGATAAAATTTACAAAAAAAAAAAAAAAAAAAAAAAAATAATTTTTTCGAAAATTTTAATTTTTTTTTTTTTTTTTTTTTTTTTTTTTTTTTTTTTTTTTTTAATCTTTAAATTCAAATATATAAAATTCGATGCTCTGTATTATTTATATATATCAATCAAACTTTTATAAAAAAATATTGGGGATATTCATTGATATGGAACGCACAGGGGGCATTTCGAAGATTTCTAAGACCAAGAAGAGTAAAATTCCATTTTTTTCTCAAAAATATATTTTTTTATACTATATGTATTTTTTTTGTGATAAATGCATACCATAATGCATATAATGTACCCTTGGATAATATTTAAGACGAAATTTACAAAAAAAATGAAAAATTTGGAAATTTGAAAATTTTTTTGAAAAAATTTGAAAAAATTCAAATTTTTTTAACCTTTAAATTCAAATATATAAATCTCGATGCTCTATTTTATTTATATATATAAACCAAACTTTTATAAAAAATATAGGGGATTTTCATTGATATGGAATGCGCAGAGGGCATTTCAAAGATTTCTAAAACAACGCGTAAAATTCCATTTTTTTTCTCAATATATATATATATATATATATATATATATATATATTTGTGATAAATGCATGCCATAATGCATATAATGTACCCTTGAATAATATTTAAGATGAAATTTACATATATATATATATATATACAGGGTGTTCCGTTAAAGGGGTCCAATATTAATAGGGGTAATAGAGGAGATCACATGGAGCATAAATCAGTATATAAAGCCTGGTCGGATCTCAATAGTTTTCAAGTTACAGCAAATAGAATGAAAATTCGGAAAATTGTAAAAGAACCCTCATTGCTAAACTATCGATAATGCTACATAAAAACGAAGCACATATTTAGAAAGAGCAGAAAAAAACCTACAAAATGACATCAATTGTATTAAAATAGCAATATTTATTGACGAGTTACAAGCCCTGAAACAGTGAAAAAAGTACGAAATCCAATATACATCAAAATAGTTAATCGTTAATTTCAAAAAGACAACTCTAGCTACAACAAGGAAAATGTAGTAAAATTTGATCCATTCCGAAAACTTTCGAAAAAGCTTACAAAGAACCATATCGGTTTCATTGTGTGAGAGAAATTAATCAGTTTCTTAGTTACAACTCCGCTTTCTTTGACACTAGCAAAGGTTAAACTCCGCCCATCACGATTGGAAACACCGCCTTTTTAATTACTCTCAACTATACATTTTCGATCATGCTTCTTCTGAGATGCAACATTTTTAATTATTCAAGAGTTGAATGAACCAAAATAACTTTACAATAATAGTCTACATTTTAAAGTGGTCTTTTATTGATATAAAGCTTAAGTTAAATTCTTTAAAATTAAACTGGTGGTGAAAATTCGGAAATAATTAAAAATATTGCGATTTGTAACTATGCAAGAAGTTTCAGTACATGTTTTACATGGACAATTATTGTATGTATATGTGCATCATAATTTATGATAGGAAATAATAATAACAAATAGCATAATAATTTTATTAATTATAAATTTTAAAAAGACACTAAATTTTAAATTAATTCATACAAACTTTGTAATTTACAATTTGAGTACACCACAGTCTGTGACATACAAAATACTGTGCCAAAAAGTGTTGAAAATAAAAGAAAAATGACAAATAAAGAATTACATTCCACGTACTTTATGACATATGTGAAGCATAGTCTTCTGGCCTGTGCTGCACAGTTCAATGTCGGAAGGCAGACGAACGGACATTATTATAATAGGTGTTCGAAGTTGCGCCCATTAATAGAATCGCACAGCCGACAGCGACGTCGTAAAGATTGGCGAACACGCCGAAAAACTCCGACGGAGTTGGGAATGTCTCCTGCAGCTACAACGATTCGCGCTAGTAAATCCTCCGGTGTATCCACAGGCGTTTCATACACCAGCGATTTAAGGTGTCCCCAAACAAAAAAGTCTAACGGATTGAGGTCTGGAGAGCGTGCAGGCCAAGCAACAGGTCCACTGCGTCCAATCCATTTCCCAGGATATGTTGAATTGAGGTGATTGCGAACACCTATGAAAAAATGTGCAGGTGCGCCATCGTGCATAAACCACATATTGTGGCGCAATGTTGTTGGCACATTTTGCAGTAACTGCGGTAAGATATCCCGTAGGAAAACCAAGTACGTACTGCCATTGAGTACATCTGGGAGTAAATATGGTCCTATGAGATAATCGCCGAGGACACCTGCCCATATGTTCACACTGAACTTTTGTTGTGCGTTCGACGGGAAAACAGTGTGCGGATTTGTATATGACCATGTGTGCATATTGTGCGTGTTTACCCCGCCCTCTCTCGTAAATGTTGCTTCATCAGTAAATAAAATATTTTCCAGAAATTGTGGATTATTTTCTGTTACATTAAGCAACCAGCGTACGAATTCTGTCCGCTGAGCACAATCTGTTACTGATAACAGTTGTACCCGCTGCACATGAAAGGGGTGCATGTTTTCTGCACGCAGAACACGCCACACACTTTGGTGAGAAACACCGACTTCAGACGCAGCAGCTCGTGTACTCGTGGAGGGGTTATCTTTAAAAATATTCAGTACATCTTCTTCCATTGCAGGTGTTCGTACATGTCGAGGTTTCCCTGCATCAATGCTTGCTGTATTAAACGATCCAGTCTCCCGTAATCGTCTATCGATTTTTATGAAGAGTTTCGAACTTGGGCAACGTCTCCTTGGAAATTGCTCACGGTACATGCGCTGTGCTAGACATGCATTTCCATGAGCTTGCCCGTACATCAGATGCATGTCCGCATATTCTTCGTTAGAGTATTCCGGCATAATTATTATACATCAACTTACTACAATCCCACTTACAACAGCCTCCCTTTAACATAACGCCCACTGATGACTGCTGTTTTATTACACTTTTCTTCCTATACACATAGAAAATTTGCATAAAAAGTACTTCTTCTTCATCATCCTGAAAGTTCATGGAGGAAACGCAGCAGTCACGGAGTTTGCTTTAAGACAAGGCGAGAGTTGCACAATATGTCATTCACTTGACCAGACTGAATAATGAAAGGGTATTGATAGAGGTTGATCAGAAATGTATAATTGAAAGATATTAAAACGGGGTGTTTACTATCGTCATGGGCGGAGTTTCGCCCTTTCCGAGCGTGCAACAGTACAGAGTTGTAACTAGGGAACTGCTTGATTTCTCCCATACAATTAAAATGATATGGTTTATTGTCAGCTTCTTCGAAAGCTTTCCGAATGGACCAAATTTTATAACATTTTCCTTGATGTAGGTAGAGTTGCATTTTTGGAATTAACGATTAACTATTTTGCTAAATATTTGATTTTGTATTTTTTCACTGTTTCAGAGCTTGTAACTCGCCATTAATTCTCAATATTCTAAAAGAATTTATGTCATTTCGTAGGATTTTTTCTGCTCTTTCTAAATATGTGCTTCGTTTTTATGTAGCATTATCGATAGTTTAGCAATGAGGGTTTTTTTACAAATTTCCGATTTTTCATTCTATTTGCTGTAAGTTGAAAATTATTGAGATCCGGCCAGGCATTATATATTGATTTATGCTCCGTGTGATCTCCTCTATTACCCCTATTAATATTGGACCCCTTTAACGGAACACCCTGTATATATTAAGGTCTCTTGTCCCCTTAATCTTTAAAAAGCGTTTTCTCAGGTTAGTAAATTTTGAGTTTGTACACGCTGTTATTTTTAAACTATGTAAGCAACAGCTTAAAAAAAATTAACCAAATATGCGTTTCTTTATAGTCTACATGCTAAAACCAAAAATATTCACATACAGTGGACGCTTGATTTTACGAACCTCTTTTTTACGAACTATTCGTTTTTGCGAACTGATGTACTGAATCCGACCAGCATCCCATCGAACTAATGTTACTCCCATTTACGAACTTTCAATTTTACGAACACATTAAATGAGTCCCGTATAGTTCGTAAAATCGAGCGTCTACTGTATTTAGTCATTTTTTTACATTTGAAAAATTTGAAAAACAAATTGAAATTTTTGAACTTATATTTTTTATTTTGTGCTAAAATTAAATTTTAAACAAAACTTTTTAATCCAGGCAATAGGGAATTTTACCTAGCAAAATTAATGCTAGTACTGGAAATCGGCTTTCTAGATGTTTTTTGGGTCGCTGAATCCGAATTTGTGACTTCCCACCAAAATTTTCCCGGCAACCTCCCCAAATTTTGTAAAAAGCCCCCCCCCCCCGCCCAAAAAAAAGGTTTTTATTAAAAAATCAATTTTTTTATTGTTTTAGAGAAAAAGTATCTAGAAATTCAGAAAGTAGACAAAATTTCCAACAAATTAGATATATGACATTATGACTTAGGATGAAGGAGAAGGGGGGATCTGCCTCGGAACATGCGCGCGATGCTGCGTAAACTAAGTTGCACAATTCCACTTAACCACTCACACGTTTACATTTGCCCTCCCATCTCCCCTCCGAACTTTCTCTATAAGGTTTACTTTAAGGTTTTTGGGTCGCTGCATCCGAATTTTTAACTTTCCCCCAAAAATTTCCCCCCGAACCCCCCCCCCCCCAAATAGTTGTTTTTAACTTAAATTTCTTATTGTTTTAGGGGAAAAGCATTACGAAATTCAGAAACTAGACAAAATTTGCAACAAATAGGATATATGACATTATGAATTAGGATGAACGGGGAGGGTGGGGGCTGCCTCGAAACATGCACTGCCGCGCTAAGTGCACTAAATGGCTAGGCAATAGGGGATTTTATCTGGCAAAATTAATGGTAGTACTGGAAATCGGCTTTCTAGATGTTTTTTGGGTCGCTGAATCCGAATTTGTAACTTCCCACCAAAATTTCACCCGGCAACCCCCCAAAAAATTGATTTTTTGAAAAAAAAATTGGTTTTTGAGAAAAGCGCGCGGGGAATGTTCGGAGGCAGCCCCCTCTCTCCCCGTTTATCCTACGTCATAATGTCATATATCCTATTTGTTGCACATTTTGCCTAGTTTCTGAATTTCGTAATGCTTTTCCCCTAAAACAATAAGAAAGTTAAGTTAAAACCAACTATTTGGGGGGGGGGGGTTCCGGGGTGGGATTTTTAGGGTAAGTTAAAAATTCGGATTCAGCGACCCAAAAAACTTAAAGTAAACCTTATAGAGAAAGTTCGGAGGGAAGATGGGAGGGCTAATGTAAACGTGTGAGTGGTTAAGTGGAATTGCGCAACGTAGTCCACGCAGCACTGCGGCGCATGTTCCGAGGCAGATCCCCCCTTCCCTTCATCCTAAGTCATAATGTCATATATCTAATTTGTTGCAAATTTTCTCTATTTTCTGAATTTCTAGCTACTTTTCCCCTAAAACAATAAAAAAATGGAATTTTTTAATAAAAACTTTTTTGGGGGGCTTTTTACCAAATGTTGGGGGGGGGGGGGCTTGCCGGGAGAAATTTTGGTGGGAAGTTACAAATTCGGATTCAGCGACCCAAAAAACATCTAGAAAGCCGATTTCCAGTACTACCATTAATTTTGCTAGGTAGAGTCCCTATACGGTCTCTATTGCCTGGACTATTTTGCGTATATTTTGGTTTTAAGTTAGATGTAGGTGCGTTAGGATTCTATTTTATTCAAAATTTGTTTTCTACATGCTAATTTAGAGTTTTACCATGCGTGCAGCTTTTAATCATGCATTAGTGAGATGAATTTTTAAATTTAAAATTTAAATATGAATTTTGTTAATGTAGTTAAGGGTACATACTTTAGGCAGAAAGGGGATAAAAAGATGTTAATTGCATATTGTTTGTGTGTTGGTACTTTGATGAAGGCGATGTTTTTGCTTGTTTCGACAAACTCAAAGTCCCTGTGCCCCCCTAACCCCTTAACCTACAATGACGGGCATAGCCCGCGTACGATGATCGAGCCAAATGTAAATTCTTCTTACCACTAAAATTTCACAGTAAATATAGTTTAATTTAATCGTGGAAATTCCATGATTAAACAAGGCGAAAATCTCTATTAAATTTTAGTTGTAGCTATGGATTTGCCAAACCGTAGGTTAAATCGTAGGTTAAGGGGTTAAAGGTAACCATTAACCCCTTGGGGACGAGCGACACGTATATGTGCCGCATGAAGCACTCAGAATCCTTGTTTTTCCTCACCAGTAAAATTTTACTGTAAAATTTGGCTTATTTAATCAGCGCATTTTCTCGATTCAAGAAGACACAAATTTCTGGTTTTAAAAAATGGTTACAAATGATTTAAAATTTCGTAAAAGGCTCCCGTCCCAAAGGGGTTAAGTGAAATTTCCAGTTTATATCATCAATATATTCAAAGAATTTGTAATTTTAGAGCATTTGTCACTCATTCACCTTTTTCATGGTGACTGAAATGGTCACTGAAAGAAAGAGTAACCTAGTTTTAGGACGGCACTGTCACCATTACAGTAGTAAGCATATACACACAAAAAAATGTAAACTGTTTAGTAGTTCTAAAGCAATCGAAATTTTAGAAAGCCTTCCGATCATTTCTTTCTTTTAAATTTCATTTTCTTAACCCTTCAGCAGGTGGTGTCGCGAAAAAAGTACACCTGATTTTAATTCCAAAATTGACATATGGCACCAAGAATATTTAATTAAAATTTCCCTTTTATAACGTACGTCGAAATAAGCAAGTTTATCTTTTCTGATGAATTCGTTTGTAAATTCTGGTGTCAGTCCATCATTTCATCATTTTACAAACAAACTTACTCCTGCCGGAAAGGGTAATCTATCAGCATGCCGTGCCTCAAAAACTACTGTGAATGG
Source organism: Maratus speciosus (assembly GCA_963932465.1). Lineage (NCBI taxonomy): Eukaryota > Metazoa > Arthropoda > Arachnida > Araneae > Salticidae > Maratus > Maratus speciosus. The sequence goes on along the minus strand of OZ010789.1, from coordinate 285,060,101 downwards.
TGAATATTATTCAATAGAGTCAAAACACTTTATTAAACACTAGTGTCATGTAGGAAATTTTCACCTTGTTATTAATAAACAATATAACATACATATAACTACTTAAAAGGTGACTCAAAAATATTACTTATTACAACCCGAGATCTTTGGAACACACACGCGTTCATTTTCAAAGGAAAAAAGATGACTGACTGAACAGAAATACATTATAAAAACAAAAACAAAATAGTACGCATGCGCAAGCGGAGTTCAGTCCATTTCTCTGCAGAGGGGTGAAAAGATCAGTATTATAATATAATAATTTTAATATATTTCAGCATAACTTTTATGTAGTTATATGTATGTTATATTGATGAATATTATGTAAATTAATACATATCGAGAAAGCGTCATGAACTGGTAGGGATTTCTAAATTACATCACGATAATGTTCGCCCGCATGTCGCTACTTCTGTTCAGCAATATCTTAGTAAATGCAATATTAAAATTATGCCACACATTCCTTACAGTCCAGATCTGGCAGCATACGATTTCTGGCTGATTCTGACGTTGAAGGAGAAGCTCCGTGGCAGAAAATTTAATACAGATTCTGAATTTATTTCAGCAGTGCAGGGTTCTTTGAAACAGCTTCCAGAAAAGGCATCTGTACTTTAATACAGCGTAAAAATACAACGTTAAAAGCATAAAAAAACTTAAATTTTAAGCATACTGGTTTCGGTAGCATATAGCATACCTTCCTCAGTGCTAAGGATTTCGGAAATTTGCTCATATATATAGGAGAGATGGGGATTCAAGTTAAAGTTTTATGGATCAATAGGAAAACAGAGGATTTTAGGTAACAGCCAATAGGAAAATAAATGGGGAACGGAACCGAAGTAGTGAGGGGAAAAAAATTAAGATTGTGAATTCGCTATTCCCCCATTATCAGATTGTTGGAAATATTACATAAAAACTTCTGTCTCTTATTTTTTTTTTATTCGATTTATTTTCGATTAAACCTTCGATTTGGCAAATCCATAGCTACCACTAAAATTTAATAGAGATTTTCGCCTTCTTTAATCATGGAATTTCGACGATTAAATTAAACTATATTTACTGTAAAATTTTAGTGGTAAGAAGAATGTACATTTGGCTCTATCATCGTACGCGGGCTATGCCCGTCATTGTAGGTTAAGGGGTTAACGTTGTACTTTTTTACGCTTCTATTATATTGCACCAAACTCCTTCTTTATAATAATTGCATCTCTACTTGTTTTGAAATTTGGGTTGAACAATGGGATCGTTGCATATCATCTAAGGGAAGGTATTTTGAAAAAGAATGATGTATTTTTTGCTGTAAATTCTTGTCTTGATTTTTTAATTTTACTCTCAGTTTTTTGCAACGCCCGTATTTTTCTTAAACAAAAGTTAGTTTCATCTTAAAGTGTGGAAGAAAGTAAAAATTAGCTGGAATTTCTTAAGCAAAATTTCTTATTCTAAATATGCATTTAATGGCAACCGGAAAGTTTTTCGTTTAATCTAAGTATTTAAAAATATATATCATACGTTTTCCAGTAACAGTTAAATATCTGCTAAATATTTAAGTTTACATATTCTAAACAATGCATTGATTTATTAAGCTCTCTAAAATGATTTAATGGAAATTAATGTATTTCGAAATGTAGTTAATTAACTCTGTTTAGAATGAAATGGTTAATTTTAAAGTTAAATGCTAATCACTTAATTCCATCGAGAACCACAGTATCAAATGTTACCAAGATTAATAAATGAACAGTCGTTAAAATCTAGAATAATAATTAAACCTAGCTTACGCAATTTTAAATTCTAAGACTATGCAATGTCAGCATTTGTTAGATTATTTACAGGATAATTAAATTCGAATTCAGGGGGCAGATCACATTGACTGTAAATAAAATAAAAAAGATTTTTCACAAATTTCAGAATGGATACCTTCAAAAGATACAAATCCACTGCAAAAAGAATTTTACCCAAACACCAATTAAAACAGAAGTTATGGCGAAAAATAACTTGCATAAAAGAATTTGCTGTAATGTTATAAGCCAACTTTGAAGCTGTTTTTTTCTAAAAATTAATTTTTTGGTATTGCGTGTTCTCTCATTTAAAAACTAATTATCCTAGAATCTTTAAATTATCTATGTTCTTAGTTTACACGTGTTCGTTTATGTTGAACAGCAATTTAGCCTGATTTTTGTCACAGAAAATTAGGGATTGAAAAAATAAATATACATTTTTTGGTGAAATTTAGTGAATATGATTAGAAGAGTCATTAATTAAGCTAAATAATTTGAATATACTTTCAAATTTAAATTCAGTGCAAAATATAGCATAATAAGTAACAAAATATAAAACATTAAACATGTAACTGCAGTAGAATTTGTAAAATCGTGCGCGCAAAATGCATATTTCAGTATTTATGTTTTTCAAAAGCCACTTTGGTCGTTATAATTTAATTAATTAATATTACTAAATATATGTACATTTGAATATTTTATCAAACCATAAGAATGTATGAAAGAAAAAAAAATTATTGCGTTTTATTCATTGGTTAAGAAACTACAGAGCATAGCTGCCAACTCTTCCGCTTTTTCAGACCACAAAAATTTAACAGAAATTTTTTCCTTATTTAATCGGCTGATTACGGCGATTTAAAAAGGTAAAATTTTCCATAAAATTTTTGTGGTCTGAAAAAGCGTAAGATGTTGGCAGCTATGACAGAGTTTTCTTACTGCTTTAACCCTATGAGGGGCGGAGGGATAAAATATATCCCACCTAATTTAAACAAGATTCTCACCAGAAAATTTTAACTAAATTTTTTATTTTTAACTTTAGAGGAAAATCATTAAATAATTGTTTTTCCTTATTTAAAAATAAAAGTTTTCGATTATTCCGGTGAGATTTCAATATTTAGACATTTTTGCTTGCCCCTCAAGGGGTTAAATGCAATCATTTTCTGCCTGCTCAATGTGATCTGCACCCTTAAAAGATGTATATATATATTTAAATATAGAGAGATCGATTTTTTCCGACTTCATATATTTCGTTATCCGCCCTGGTGTATAGTTTTAGCACAATTTTGAATAGAATTTATCACTTTATTTAACTGCAATAAATAAATAAATAAATAAATAAAAATATTGCAAAGTTTTGTATTAAATATGGCGAATCAAAAGACTGTGATTTAACCCCTTGAGGTACAAGAAAAAATGACTCTAAATATTGAATTCTCACCGGAATAATCGAAAATTTTTAATTTTAAATAAGGAAAAGTAATTTTTCAACGATTTTCCCCCCAAAGTTAAAAATATAAAATTTAGTTAAAATTTTCTGGTGAGAATCTTGTTTAAATTAGGTGGGATATATTTTATCCCACCGCCCCTCAAGGAGTTAAAAGACACTTTCAGATATTTAATAGTCCTAGAATACCCTTTAGACATTCAGAGAAGAATTTATGCACATTGTAAGCAGACATTTAAAGAAAATTTATAAAACTTTCTTTGCAAACACTTATTTTTTAACTGAATCTTCCGATGTCCTTAAAAAAATCTAGAAACACAAAGTTATTTCAAGGAAATAAAAAAAATAATTTTGTAAATAGTAGTTATTTATTGTAATTTACTTATTTTCATATAGCTTGAAAATATTTCAAGAAAAAAGGAGTAGTAAAATAAAACTTATAAAAAACTTTTATTAAAAGACTTTTATTAAAAGAATGTGTTCCACTGAAGTATATAAAATTATTTTACAGTTTGTATTAAGTCTGTACTGTGTTTGTTTAATTGAAAATCGAATTTAAAAATTAAAATACTTTGATATAAATTTAATAAACAAAACCTTGGTTATTCGGTATTCACAACTTGGAGTTTTCCTCATAGATTTAGGCAAAAACAAAATTATTTTCTTTTTTATTATTAGTTACTTTTATTTATTTATTAAAATGTTCTGCTATTTTACCTGTTATATAATTTTAATTAGATATCTTTATTAACCAACAAAAATACTCTCTGACATCTAGCGTATTCTAACAAACAAATTTTTAGAAAAACACGAACGATTAAATATTTGCAACCAGAAAAGTTTCTGAAAATAAAAAGAAAATAATTTTAAGAGTACGAAAGAATGTTTATGGTCACTACAGTAATACGTTCACGTAATAAAGTTGTCGATCAGGGCAGCTTTAAAAAACAGTTTGAGAAAATAAACATTACTCGTAATAGCTAAACGCTTGTGTAATAGGTTATAGATACTTTCTCAAAGAGTGAAAAGTTAGAAATGTTATGTCATTTTTAGCTTACAGGCTGTCAAAGCCTGAGAGCCAATGTGGCCGCAATTTCTGTATGTACGTATGTATGCACTTAATGCGATAACCCTTGATAGAAATATCCGATTTGCTTCAAAATTTGTAAATAGGTTCTTTTTGATAAGGAACTTCCCTAATTATTAAGTGAGTGCAAAAGTTCGTGCGGAGGTGCAATAGATGGCGTTAGAAGCGGCGTAAAGTGTCGTCATTAATACTGCCATCTACGTAAGACAGATTGTTGCACCGCCCCCTGAATACTAGGCCTGAGCGCTGGACCAAAAATTTTTTTCAGCGTGTGTACGGTCCTTTAAATATTCCTACCAATAATTTTTTGAAGTTTTTTCCGCTTCATTTTTCTGAGAATAAACAAGGTAGAGAAATCTTTTATAAAATACTGGTGGCTACATTTAAGGGACCGTACCTGCGCTTAAAAAAAAAAAAAAAAAAAAAAAAAAAATTCGCCTTCGGCAGCCGCCATTTTTGTGTCATTTTTGTGTGAGCGCTCAGGCCTAGTCTTCAGGGGGCGGTGTTGTTGGAAAGATGACAGCTTTCATTTCAAACAAAATAATTTGTGTAGATACAAACTGCTTCGAGAAAGGTTACTTTCAAAATGAGTGTCGATAAGGTGCATTTACTGCATGTTATGCTTTACGAGTTTTGGAAGGGAATAAAGGTTGCAGCAGCCATAAAAAACATTCAAGAGGTTTATCAAGATCAAGCACCAGCTAAACGAACTGCGGAAAAATTGTTTGCGAAATTTCGCCGCGGAGAGTTTAACTTTTAAGACGAGCCACGTTGAGGTCGACCTTCACACATTGATGACGATGTTGTGCGTACTTTAGTTCAGAATACTCCGCGAATTTCGACAGAGGAAGTTGCTACAGCACTTAACGTTGACCCATCAACCGCTTTTTGGCGTTTAAAGAACATGGGATTCGATTTGAAGCCCGATATATGGGTGCCCCATTTGCTGATCGGGAGGAACAAAAACGAGCGAATTTCTGCTGCAGTTTCTTTACTCGGGCGGCTCAAAAACGAGCCGTTTTTGGATCGATTAGTGACGGGCGATGAGAAATTGGCCCTTTACAACAATGTTCAGCGCAAACGCACATGGAAACAGGCAGGTGAGCATGGTGACGAAATGGCAGAGGCCAGTTTACACCCGATGAAGTTGATGCTCTGTGTTTGGTGGGATTGCAAGGGAATAATTTATTTTGAGTTTCTCCCCGCTGGCCAAACGATTGATTCGGACAAGTACTGTCGCCAATTAACCAATCTGAATCGAGAATTCAAACAGAAATGTCCGATTTTGTCAAATCGCAAGGGCGTAGTCTTTCATCAAGACAACGCCAGACCACACGTTTCGAGACAGACGCTGCGCAAATTGAACAGCCTGAAATGGGATGTCGTAACTCATCCACCGTATTTTCCTGATATCGCACCATCTGATTATCACTTGTTCCGGTCATTGCAAAATCATTATATGGAAAAAGACTTGACTCTTTGGATGCCTTAAAAAACGTCGGGTCTTCGTTCTTCGAATCTAAACAGTGCAGTTTTTATGATCGGGGCATCGGTATGCTGCCAGAACGTTTTAAACAGATTATAGAAAAGGATGGAGCATATATCATTAATTGAATAAAGAACTTTGTCTGCCTAATCACTGTGTGGCTTTTACTCTCAAACTTTGCATGAACTTTTACACTCACCCAATAGTTTTGGGTGTTCATTTTTTAAGTATAAAGGTAGGTAACGGGGGACAAATGCCCACCCCCTTATTTGAGATAAATATGTTTTTCATCCAAACTAACCCGATTTACATCAAATTTTGTAAATAGATTCATTCTGATAAGGTAATCCCTGATTAGTTTTGGGGATACATTGGTTAAGTATAAAGGGGGGGGACGGGGGCTGTTCCGCCTTATTTTAGATAAATGTGTTTTTCATGCACAATTATTCGATTTGCTTCAACTTTTACAAATAGGTTTATTCTGATAAGGCGCTTCCCTGATTAGTTTTGGAGGTTCATTGTTTAAGTATAAATGGAGGAAACGGGGGGGGGGGGGGGGGTAATCCCCCTTAAGTTATATAAATGGATATCTCGTGCAGAATTACCTGATTTCCTTGAAATTTGATATACCGGTTTATTCTGATAAAGCGCTTTTCTGATCAGACTGATTGCGGGATCAGGATGCTCATTGGTTTAGTATAAAGGGGGAAATGGGGGAGCTAATCCCCTCTTAATTTAGCGGAATGTTTTTTTTTTTTTTTCGAGGGGAATTGTTGCTTGAAATACACAATTAGTGTGAATAGCCTGTGGACTCAATGAGATCAGTTTAACTGGGCAGTCTTCTTTTTATTAAATTAATGTACTTATAATCGTTAGTTTTACGAATGGAAATGTTATTAACTGACGGAAACCCCAACGGCACATTTCTGTGCCATTTTCTTTCTAACGGCGCATTACAAGATATCCGTTACATTTACGAATTCCGTGTTCTGGCAGCATTTACGCCACAATATTAGTGCGTCAGTCAAATGCTTTATCCAAAATCCAACTCTACAGAATATCCCAAAAACATCGACCTCGGATTTTATTCCTTAAACATTGATCATAAACATATATTATAAATTACAATGTAACATAAAAATAGATACAGAATTTTATGAAAATAATTAAAATTTTCAGGGGATTAATTTTAGAAATACAAAATTTTAATTTTTATACGGACCCGTGCAAAAAAAAAAATTTCAATGAGTAAAATGTACCCAATGCCTAAAAAGATGTCATGTACAAAGTTTAAGCATTTTATCATAAAAGTCGCAGAGATGTTTAAACAAGTTGGTGAGATGTCAATCGTAAATAAAAACGTATATGTTTCCAATATAATATGAATCATTATTTTCTTTCATAATTTCAGTACGTCGCTTGGAACGCGATCATGCAATATAATTTCCCCCCTTTGCGAACAGATATCCAGGCATCAAAAAGTGGCTTAACCCCTTCGGGACGAGAGCCTTTTACGAAATTTTTAATCTTTTGTCACCGTTTTTTAAAAACAGAAATTTGTGTCTTCTTGAATCGAGAAGTCGCGCTGATTAAATAAGGCAAATTTTACAGCAAAATTTTACTGGTGAGGAAAAACAAGGATTCTGAGCGCTTCATGCGGCACGTATACGTGTCGCTCGTCCCCAAGGGGTTAAGTCAGCATTTATGTATTTTCAAATTCCATAGACTTTTCATGATAAAATGCTGAAATTTTGTACATGATGTTATTATTGTATGGTGCACATTTTACTCACTGGAAATTTTTTTTTGTACAGGTTCCGTATTTAAATTTAAATTTAAATTTCTTTAAATTTAATCCCCTGGAAATTTAAATGTCGATTTCATAAAATTCTGTATCTTTTTTATGTATTGGGTCGTTCGAAAAGTCGTGTCCGTTTAGTAAAATCAATTCGTACCGGAAAATCCTGCCCGGTAATTATTAGACATTAGATGTAGTCTAATGTCTAATCATCTAATAATTAAATAATAGAATTTTCCGGTGCGAATTGATTTTCCCAAACGTACACGACTTTCCGAACAACCCAATAAATTTGTAACTTATAACATATGTCTATGATCAATATTTAACACTAGAACGCCCGGAAATTTTACTCAAGTTTCATAAAAACATTTCGCATAAGAATTTCTATTTAAAATTATTTGACTGATTTATTTAACGTAAATATGTGTGGTTTAAATTTAACTTATTTTATGAAAGAATTTCTAGTTCCAGTTGACATTTAATAATATGGTCGGAGTCGGATCGACTCCTTTTGGACGTTCTAGTGTTAAAGAATAAAAGCCGAGATCAATGTTTTTTCTATACTATGAATATCTTACTTTGTGCTGCTTTGTTTATAAAATTATTATATATACATACATATATCTATATATATATATAGATATACGTATAATTTTAGATGCAGGGATATCTTACTTATACTTGGTGTTCAATAAATATATTTTGTAGTACTACATTAAAATTTAAAAAAAAATATATTTGGTACTTTTCTGTTAGCCGTGCGCCACTGTTCGCCAAAATCTCGCCATCCGATTTTTCTCACCAAATTCTTGTGAAATAATATTTTAAAAGTATGAAATTCGTTAAAACCCCAATCACAAATCGATATATGAGCGTTACGTGCCGATTAAACCGAAAAAAAAATCATGACTGAATGCATGAAATTCGTTGTGCAGCAGTATCTAAAATTTATGAAATTCGGTAAAACCCCAATCACAAACTGATGCATGAGCTCTACGCGCCCATTAAAACAAAAACAATCATCACTGGATGCATGAAATTCATTCGTTCTGCAGCAGTCTCTAAAATGTATCAGATTCGTTAAATCCCCGATGGGAAACCGATGTATGAGCGCTATACGCGCCCATTAAACCGAAAAAAACATCCCCGGATGCATGAAATTCGTTCTGCAGCAGTTGCTAAAACTTATGAAATTCGTTAACACCCCAATAAGAAACCGACGTCTGAGTTTTACGCGCCCATAAAAACGAAAAAAAAAAAAAAAAAAAAAAAAAAAAAAACACTGGATGCATGACATTTGTTGTGCAGCAGTCTCTAAAATTTATGAAATTCATTAAAGGCTCAACCACAGGTACGGCGCTACGTGCCCATTAAAACAAACGAAAAAAAATCACCGGATGCATGAAATTCGTTGTGCAGCAGTCTCTAAAATTAATACAATTCGTTAAAACCGAGATCAAAATAATTTACCCGTACGCATTTCAATATCCGCCGCAGTAACGTAAAATTACCCTAATTTTATGTACCCAATATTTCATTACTGCATTATAATATCTTAAAAAACTTATTTAAAAATACCGAAAATATATTAATAGAAATATTCAAATAAGTTATAACATAAACTACAAAGAATTTATTTCACAATGAAAATATGAGACGGAAACTCACGTTGTTGAATTTCGCGGACGATCACCAACGCCTTTCAATTTTTTCAATATCATTAAGGACCAACAATGTTATACTTTTGGTTAACCTTGAAATAATTTAATCACTCTTTTTCAAGTTTTGTACTACAAAAACTTAACACTTTATCTACTGACGGTACTTATAAGTACCACTCATTTTAAACTTTCATCCTATAGTGAATATTACTAATATTCAAATGGTACTTTGCAAAAACACTCTTTTAACTCCACTTCATTCGGATACATGGCAGCAGTAGTTCTAAGTTTGTTATTTTAGCGAGGAAGGAGGGTATCTTTGAAACATTTGATGGGTTTTGTGCCGACATTTTGTACAGATTGTTACGTTCGTCTTTTTATTGCTGCAAACTCAGTAAAAGGTATAAGATTAAGTGCTGGATATTTTTATGGATTCATTATGCTCTTAGATTACAATTTGACTAGCTATTTTAGGTGAACGGTGTACGTATTTGATTTAACTATTGAATTACTCGCTGGTACTTATAAGTACCGCCAGTACCCTGGGTGTTGGAGAAAAACTTCTTGTTTACTTTCTTCTGTGTATTATCCATCATTTTCATCTGCTTTAAAATGTAATTACTAAAATGTAGAGTAGTAATAATTTACTTAGTATTTCTTTTCTGTTTCATTATTATTTTTCTTAGGAAATCGAAAAATTTGTGGTACCGGCTCTTTTTTGCCATGCTAGAAATGGCGTATGTAAATTCATATGTTGAATATGTAGAGATGCGAGAGAGCCTGTGTCACTGGAATATAGATGTCGCATAACTAGAAAACAGCTAACAAGAACCTTAAAAAAATAGTGTTTTTAACCCTTTCAGGGGCAAAGCATTTTCAATGCTAAAGTGTTGAAGCAAAGCGATATAAGTAAGCGTCCTATCTTAAATGGGAGAAGTAACCGCAAGATTAAAAGCGAGGTCACATCAATCAAGGTCATGCGCCACGTAGCGAATGGAGTGTGAACTACAAATAGATACCTAACTGTTTTCTTACTGACACCAATAAAATTGTAAAGTTTTTTTCACCTTGATTAATAAGGGAAGTGTCTCTCATAAGGCGAAGAAAACTTCGCAGTGTCAAGTGCGTCTGAATGCCACTCTCGCTACGCCCTTATTTTGCAATAAATGTGGCAAACAAAATTCGTTTCTATGAGTGACAGATGGTTTAGAAAATACGCGCCACGCTAAATGCACGCGTATGTGAATCATCACTCCGTCCACAAGGTGGCGCAACTGTGTTAATTTACGCCTGATTCCAGCATTAAGTTTGTTCGCTTACTTATAACGCTTTGGTGTTGAAGTAAATGATTGGTACGGGAATTTGCCAAAAAATTTATTTATAAACATGAAAAATGCTGTATTTCCCATACTTATCACATCGAATATATTTTACCACAATTCTGGTGCCATTTGAAATACCTTGTGGGTTTTCTGTTACGCTATTTTAGTCATAGTGTACTGACGGTACTTTAAAGTACCACTTTTATTAATTACCTCCAATTATTTAAATTTCTCACGCGTGAGTATTTTTTTATGTTTATCCTGTAATTTTCATTGTAGTAACTGTAAAAGAAAAATTGCGTGAAAAACATAGCAGTAGACCTTAATGCAGTATATAAAGGGTTAAAGCTCCATGCTCTGTTTTCGGCAAATCCCAAACTGTCAAAGTGATAAAATGAAACGTGGCACAAACATATTTAAATGATACAAAAACAATCCAATTTTGCCGCACGAAGGGGTTGACTGGAAATCAGTTGGAAAATAATCACGAGAAAGGTTTCAATTGAAAAATTACAAAACAAAACAATAATTGGCGATTTATCACTGGCGCCTGGCACATAGAATAGAACCATTTAGGTAAATAAATTTTGAGTGAAAATTGAATACGGCGATAATTACTTTCTTGATATACTGGTACTACAAATTAATAGTCGTACATCGACTTGGTTAATCATGCGATTAAATAAGGTGGATTTTTCTGTACGAAAATTCCGGCATAATTCCTGAGAAATTTCCTCACCGCTAACCACGCTAACGCGATGTAAGGAAGTTAACCACATGGTTATCAGGAAAATACTAAAATTTCATTTTGAATATCGTTACTTCCGTATCTAATTAGTTGGCTTACATCGTTTCAGAAATTTTGCTAATAACTCTGACGAAAAATTCTACACAAAAACAATAGGTATTTTTTGGAAACGGTGGGCGAATATGCTACCGTAGTAATAATACACAATGGAATCGTAGGGATGTTCACAATACTTACTCTGTTCAGATTTAACACTGGTATTTCTCAGTATATTTTTTCTGGTATGAGAATTTGAATATTTTGAAACAATTATTTTTGGTATTATTTCTACGTAATAACGATAGTTGCCTAATTCTAATAATATGATAAATGTGAAAATGCTTGACTGAAATCGGCGTCAAAACGGATAATTAAATGACTTTGTATTTATTATGCATTATATTCATTCTTTCCCCAATGTTTAAAATTTTTCACATTAGTTAATAAAATTTGCACATTTTATTTGTTTGTAATACATAAAATAAGAGTTAGAGGCAAGTAGAAAAATATTTGATTTATAAAGGAAATATAAATAATGAAATTGCAAAAAATATTTTTTTTTTCAATATTGCGCAAATATATGCAAAATGTAAACTGGAAAAAATATTTAGCAATTTTACTATTAATATTTCAACATAAAGTAGATATTTTCGCATTATTGACATTTCGTTGGAGATAGTTACAATTTAAAGTATTGACATTTTATAACAAATATATCTAATGTAAATCCAATATATTACCAATATTGGTACTATGGTTCAAGTATCAGTGACAGTGATCGTTGCTTAAAATTAAGCACATTTTTGTATTCAAATATAATATAAGAAATTTTTAATACTAATTTTCGCTTTATTTAATGCCAGACTTTCGTCGATTAAATAAAGTTAAAATACTATTTGAAAAGACCTGGCAGAATTTTTGAAATCAGAATTCCGCTAAATTGGCAACACTGTTAGCGATGAATGCAAATATTAGCACAATATAAATAAATAAATACTGGTTTTCAGGGTAACTGTGTTTCCGGATTTTTTTAATAACTATTTCCAAATAGTATTCGTCGCATTTTTTAATCTCATAATTCATAAGGCGAATATTACTATTAGAAAGAAGTAGTGGTTATAAAAAATGCAGAAACGCAATCACTCATGGATTTTCCCATAAGGCGCATTTTTAGTGAGGTTAACATTACTGTACCTATTATTACTTCAGTGTCAAATCAATTTTCATATTTTTTTCTTGGAAATGCCATAATATCTAAAAAGCAAGAGAATATTCTAGTGCTACATTTGATTGAAAATAGATTTTATTTTTAAAACTTTCATCATATGTAATACAAACAAACAAAATATATAAATTTTATTAACTTATGGTAAAATTTAAATATAGGAAAGATATTAATATAATGGGAAATGAATACAAAAAATTTTAATTATCCGTTTTGATTCCGACTTCAACCAAACTCACACTTTCACATTTATAATATAATTAGGATTAGGAGGCTTTCATTACTACATAAAGATAATAACAAAACTATGTATTTTAAAATATTTAAAAATTCATATCAGAAAAATATACTGAAAAATACCAGTGTCAAATCTGAACTGAGAAGGTATTGCATACTTGCTAACTTTCAACTAAACTTCCGTAAAAAGCGAGTTAAGTTGACCCAGGTTATGCACGTTACTAACCAGAAAAATTATCTGATGTCTCATTATGCATTTAAAATCATGTTACTCTATGAAATCTATTTGAATTAATTTCTTTAGTAAATTTCTGATTCGAAACGTGTTTAACTTGGTCAGTTTAACTCACATTTTACGGAAGTTTATGGGAAAGTTGGAAAGTATGGTATTGTGAATCTGTGAGCGACAGCCCCAAGTGAGTTTTTATATTCGATTTCTAAACCCTTTTCAGGAGAATACGTTTTTGACACACTGCTTCATATAACTCACGAGAAATATAATACAAAGAATGTCTTTTTTATAAATAGTGGTATGAATAGAATGTAAAAATAGTCGTCACTGGCAGCCATGCAGTAACACTGATTCCTTTTTTATTGTCATTTTATTATACTGTCTGTTTTTATAGCTTCCGCAACGCCGCTATATTATATCATTTAACCCCTTGAAGGGCGGTGATGCCGCTACGGCTTCACATAATTTTAATCCCTAATTACCACATTGGCACCCGAATTTTTTAATGAAAATTTCACTTTTATTAAGCACGCAATAATATGCTTTTACTTGTTTTCAAATAAGTTTTCTTGCAAATACTGGTGTCATTCAATTATTTGAACATTTTACGAATATAAGTACCTTGTCCCTGAAAGGGTTATTCAAGTGACGCTGCTGATTTTTGTGTTGATATTGGTGTAGTTTATTACGTTCGATATTGTATGCGAGGTAAATAAGCTGAAGAGGGTGTTTCCTGCATGGATGGACTTTTTAAGATAAATTAGCTGCACAAGTTTATCCAAGTTCCAACAAAAACCACGGAAATTTATGAACGATTAGGTCGACGGGAGTGAAGGGGTTAGAACACAGCACCTCCCGCTTCCTAGCTTTTAAATTCTTATTTTGGTTAAGAGTTTACACTAGTCACGGAAAAAAAGCTCAAGCTAGTGTTAGTCCTATGGGGGATTGCTTACAGATTTCTCGCTTGCATTTTAGTATTTTTAAATGTTTTTTTATTTTATATAGGGTACCTGAGGTCGATAACTTTTATCGTTCGTTTGTACTATTTCGATTTCAGTTACAGTTTTTTTTCTTTTTGTATTAGGATAGTTTCACTTTTAGAACCGGTGAGAACCGGTTCCGGAACTGAAACGGTTCTCATATAAAAAATGATATCAAAAATTTAAAAAGTACAAAAGCTCAATAAAAAATATCTACCCAGGTATCCTATTAAAAAAAAAACATTTAACAATATTAAAATGCGAGTGTAATAAATAATAGTAGAAATGGTAGAAATATGTAAATAAATCTCCCATAGGAAGATTATTAGCGTGACTAGAGTCTGTAGGCTCTTAATCCTTAAATGCATAGGGTAGAATGCGTTCCCGAAATTTCATAATTCAGAAAATCGGAATTCATACCAGAAAATATAAATGGTAAATTTCGGTTTATTTAATAACGAAATGGCTGTTATTAAATGGAGTGAAATTTTCTTTTTTATTTTTCTGGTGGAAATACGGAATATGTGAATAAAAAATCCAATAAATAGGGAACAATTATTGTATCAAAAACGATACCATATGCATTTAAGGGTTAAAGAGGCATACTACTGTCAAATCTTTCGTGGAATATGTATAATGAAAGATACACATTTTCCGCGCATTTTAAGACAAATTGAATTTTTTTACGCTAATTATGGTTATGAATGTATCATGCGATTCTTATATATATATATATATACTATATATATATAGTACGATAATATATAAGACATTCTGCTATATATTGGGCGTAAAGTTGATGGCAATTCGGAAGACGCTCAAGCTGTCTACGCTGTTAACCCCTTGAGGGGCAAGCAAAAATGTCTATAAATATTGAATTCTCACCGGAATAATCGAAAAAATGTATTATTATATAAGGAAAAGCAAATTATCAATGATTATCCGCCAAAGATAAAAACATACAAATTAGTTAAAATTTTCTGGTGAGAATCTTGTTTAAATTAGGTGGGATACATTTTATCCCACCGCTCCTCAAGGGGTTAAGCGCTGTCAAAGTACAAATAAAAGTGTCTTCTTAAAAAAATGTTGTTCAATGCAAATAAATTTGGTTAATGCTGCCAATGCTGCTTATATCGTCGGTACCATGTCAAACTATCCAATATGAAAACAGTGTTGCCAGTGGGCTACTGTTTTAAATTCAGATTTCTTAATTTTCACCACTTTTCTGAAAAGGTAAAATTCCCTTTATTTTCGCCTTGTCATTAAATAAGGCGAATTTTACTATTTCAAAATAGCGGTGCCAATGGAGAAATCTGAATTTAAAAAAAATCAGCCCACTGGCAACACTTTGTTCAAATTGGATAGTTTGACATGGTACCGACGACATAAAGGCATCAGTAAATTAAGGGGTAACTTTCTTTTCACGGGTATAGACAAACGACAAAAGAACATTTTCCGACGAATTCAGTTTTCAGATAAAAAGAGAAAAAAATTTTCTTAACAATTTTACAACAAGAGATGGTTGCGTGAAGTTAAACTTTTATTAGTTTTATCACATACAGGGACGAGAGCGCTCCGCCACAAATCGCCGATAACATCGATTATCCGAAGTAATTAGGACCGACCCTCTTTCGGAAAATCGATACTGCTTCAATTTTAAGATTAAGGAGAAATATATACGCTATTTATTATTATGGTAACAAGTGCTTGATAAAAATAAAGCAATCGAAAAATAGAAACAAGAATAAATTACCTGAATTTTAAATTTTGAAATTAAGTACTTTTCACAAGGGTTTGAAATCATGTTTTGTTTGTCGCAGTTTCAATTGCCTTTGTTTTGAAGCTATCATGAAGTTTTTAAATATTATTAGTTCACCAGTATCATAGTCTTTCTGCTGCTCCAGCCATGCCAAAAACATTGAAAAGCTTCAGAAGTGCTAATTTGTTCGTTTTGTTCGTTCTCGTCCGCAGCTTACGGGAACTCAAGTTAAATTCAAAGGAATTCCAAGAAAGGGGATCGAAAATATTTGTATGTAATCGTCATTCGGAAAGGACCGCTTGCACACAAGTAATATGATAATTTAAAAAAAAAACTTTCAAAAGAGATTTTGCACACAAGAAATGTGATTGTAAAAAAAAAAAAAAAAGTTTAAAGATAGATTTTGGTTAACCAAGAGTTTCGGTTCAAAGAGTTTCGGTTTAAAGAGTTTCGGATAAAAGAAGTTCTACTGTATTTATCGCCCTAAATACTAGGCACTAGGCTTGAGTGCTGACACAAATCTGGTGGATATCGTAGTCGGATTTTTTTAAGCATTTCAGCGGTCCACTGAATTTAGACACCAGAGTATTTCACAAAAGTTTTCCGTGACTTAGTTAATCTTAGATAATAAAGCGAAAGAAAATGCTTTAATTCATTGTATTTAAATTCAACAGACCATACGAAAGATAAAACAAAATCCGCCTACGCAGCCGCGATTTTTGTGTCAGCGCTCAGACTAGTATTCAGGAGACTGTGCCCCACCTTTCTTTTTCATAGCAGTACATCCTTGATGTAAGTCGTGGGAAAAAAAAAGTAAACACCCCCTACTAACTCCTCAACAAATTATCGTAGAAGAAAGTTACTGGTACCGGACGAATGGAAATAAAGTCTACTTTTAAATGACGTATATAAAATTTGCTTAGGGGGGCATCTACATATTAAAACGAATTCAAACATAATTTTTTTTCAATGGCAATACCCAATTTTAAGGAGATATTTCAAATCTTTGGTTCAAACTATGCCTAGCCATCAAATTTCAAGTCATTTGAATGATAAGTTTTTGAATTATAAACATTCAAAATTTAGTGCTTGTAATGTTAAATTACATTTTCATATTTTTATTTATATCGCCTGAAATTATACTCCTAATGTGCTAACTTTTTGTGTAGCAATAATACTGATATACCCAAACATAAATATGCTAAACTTGCATTTTTTATAATTTTATGATACAAATTATAAATTATGAAATTAATATTAAAAAAAATTATGAATTGCAACCTACATTTTTTTATGGATTCAGATTTATTAAGTCCTGCTTTATGGAAATCCAAAATTTCGCATTTTTCTTCCAAGTAGTTTTCAAATTATGCTTAAAAAACGGCAAAATGATGGTTTAAGGAGCCGTCTATGATAGAAGCGAGTAGATATTTAAATTTACTCTGCTCTCCTGTAATATAACATGTTTCATTGACTCCTTCAGTGGCGCTTAAGGTGCCTTGATCAAGAAGCGGGCTCTCTCGATTAACAATCGAGTACGCAACTTCAATTTGGATACAGCCCTTAAAATACGCTCGTTTTAAAATAATTAATTTCTCGGAAACTTATGACACCAATTGCATAAAAATTTGTTTTTAGGCTAATTGAAGGACGTAGAGTTCATTTATGCTGTCAGAATTGTATACTGCTATTGGAAAAAACAAAGTTATGGATCGTTTTAATACGTAGATGGCCCCCTAAGCAAATGTTACATACATCATTTAAAAGTAAACTTTATTTCCAATTGTTCGGTACCAGTAACTTTCTTGTACGATAATTTGTTGAGGAGTTAGTAGGGGGTGTTTACTTTTTTTTCCACGACTGTACATTATGATGAAAGATAGAGATTTATGAAGATAGTGAGAGATGCCATTTCAGAATCAAATATATAATATGTGCTGCATATTATGACCAAACATTCTATCTGGGACAGGTACAAAAGTTGTACCACAAAGATGACTATCAGAAAAATCTGTTGGAAGTTCAAATGAAATTTTTTAACTGGCTTGGGGATGATCGATATTGGTGGCCAAAAAAATATCAAGTTGAAATTGTTGCCCAGTCCTTTTTTTTTTTTTTTGACCTATTAAGACTAAGCATGTTGATCATTTACATGTTAAAACTATGTGAAAGATGTGAAAGAATTCTAAAATAATGTTAAGAAATTTTATCATTACTGTCAAAGAAAACTAAAATGGTTAAGCCTGTCGAAATTAGTGCTGTGTAAAAATTTTAGTGCTGTGTGAAAAAGCAAGTTAGGCTACTAAAATATTTATTTATTTATTTTTATTTTTAAACAAAATTGGTGTTGGTTTTAAGTTCTTATTTAATGTTGATTTGTATTCAACCATCAGAACTGTTTAAAAAGTCTGAAATTCTTTACAGATTTACATAAATTTATATAAAACAGATATAGCTACAGTAGCTATATGCGAAAAAGTGTCATATAACTTACTTTTATTCGCGAAAATATAAATGGATTTCAAATGTACAGTTACAATTGCGTTTTCATGCTTTTTTCTGTATTCAGAATGGTCTAATATGTACCCCATTTTGTGTCATAACATTTTACAATGGTTTTTCTTAATTACCATAATTGGTGTTCAAATCTGACCCTTAAATCGCCCCACAAATAGCTGCCTGGAAATTACCCCAAACCACGGGCTAATTTTCAGACAGGATTTTATTAATTTTATTTTTTATTATTAATGCTAATTATATGAAAAGGCTTCAAAATTATCACCAGGTATGTGACGATTTTACCAAGAAAAAGTTAAAAGAAATAGTCATTGATTCCTGAGTAATTGAAAAAGTGTCGTTTTTGTCTGAAAATTACCCCACGCTACCCTATATTTTTTGCGTTATATGTATTACATTTTAATGTGTTATTCATTTTTGCGATAAAGAATGTTTTTATTTATTTATTTATTTTACATATTCGCAGCTCCATGCATTGTGCCAGAAATTGACCAAGGGAATTTTACAGACTATCCAGTTGGAGCCAGAGTTCCTCATGGGTTGGAAATAAATATCACTTGTGAAGCGAAATACGACGTCGGTTACAACGTGACTCCAGTAACGTGTAATAACGGCACTTGGACTCATGTTCCTTCTTGTGTACCAGGTGAGAATGTTCTGAGTGAAATATTTTTTTTCATTTTTTTTCGATCAAGTAATTTGTAGTTATGAAGCTTTGTAGTTTTTTATACCCAGAAACAAATGTATCATTAAAATAAGTGTACAATTTTTAATCTTATTTTCGTGCTTTTTACTTATAAATGTTATGTTAGACAGATGAGAGCTGATAGACTCATTGCTTGCAGTTTCTTATTTCTTTGCAGGGGAGAGTTGTTGTAGGTTTCGAAAATGAACATTATCAAGATATTTTTTTGTGCTTGACGAACGCATATTATGAAACCAGGATTGTCACTTTGATCTTTTATTTAAATTTAGATATTTATGGAAATTCTCAGTAGTAGTGTTTTGTTTATTTAGTGACAGGGAATTCACAATAGCATAATTTTTTCTTCGAATTTCTGATGTGAATTTGGAAAGTCAAACTGGAAACCTTCGATTAAATAATTTATAATAATTTATTTATTAGGTGCGTTCGTAATTATATAAATACGTAGCACCTATAGTCGTCGTTCAGTCCGTCCGTCCGTCTGTCTGTCCGCATATAACAGAGCAAAAACTACCCAACCAAATGGTCTGAAATTTTAAATATATGATTGTTGCAAAATTTTTTCGAGCCATTTCAAATTTTAGGAAAATCGGATGTATAGTTTAATTACAGGGACAGTCAAAAGTTTTTCTTTACATTACGACCAATGGAAAAAAAATATTGCAAGTGCACATTTTAATCATGTTACAGCCTTCCGAATGGTCTGAAATTTTAAAGATATAATTGCTGCAAAATTTTGTTGAGCCATTTCAAATTTTAGGAAAATCGGATGTATAGTTTAATTACAGGGACAGTCAAAAGTTTTTCTTTACATTACGACCAATGGAAAAAAAAATATTGCAAGTGCACATTTTAATCATGTTACAGCCTTCCGAATGGTCTGAAATTTTAAAGATATAATTGTTGCAAAATTTTGTCGAGCCATTTCAAATTTTAGGAAAATCGGATGTATAGTTTAATTACAGGGACAGTCAAAAGTTTTTCTTTATATTACGACCAATGGGAAAAATTATTGCAAGTGCATTTTAATCATGTTACAGCCTTCCGAATGGTCTGAAATTTTAAAGATATAATTGTTGCAAAATTTTCTCGATCCATTTCAAATTTTAGGAAAATCGGATGTATAGTTTAATTACAGGGACACTCAAAAGTTTTTCTTTACATTACGACCAATGGAAAAAAATATTGCAAGTGCATTTTAATCATGTTACAGCCTTCCGAATGGTCTGAAATTTTAAAGATATAATTGTTGCAAAATTTTGTCGAGCCATTTCAAATTTTAGGAAAATCGGATGTATAGTTTAATTACAGGGACAGTCAAAAGTTTTTCTTTACATTACGACCAATGGAAAAAATTATTGCAAGTGCATTTTAATCATGTTACAGCCTTCCCAATGGTCTGAAATTTTAAAGATATAATTGTTGCAAAATTTTGTCGAGCCATTTCAAATTTTAGGAAAATCGGATGTATAGTTTAATTACAGGGACAGTCAAAAGTTTTTCTTTATATTACGACCAATGGGAAAAATTATTGCAAGTGCATTTTAATCATGTTACAGCCTTCCGAATGGTCTGAAATTTTAAAGATATAATTGTTGCAAAATTTTGTCAAGCTATTTCAAATTTTAGGAAAATCGGATGTATAGTTTAATTACAGGGACAGTCAAAAGTTTTTCTTTACATTACGGGAAATGGGACAAAAATTATTGGAAGTGCATTTTAATGATGTTACAGACTATGCACTTTATGAAGTGCAAAAGATTATACATTCAGTACAATATGGGGTGCAAAAAATAATTATAAAACTAGTTATAGTACGAACGCACCTCATTTGCCACGTTTGACGAGCAATTTCCAACTTGTTCTGTTTGTCACCAAAAACTTTTTTTTCATATCTTAGGAAATTCACAATAGCATAATTTTTTCTTCCAATTTCTGATGTGAATTCGGAAAGTCAAACTGGAAACCTTCGATGAAATAATTTATAAGAATTCATTTATTCTGTTTGTCACCAAAAACCTTTTTTTCATATCTTAGGGTATATACAAAACTCAAAATGAAAAAAATTACAAAGAAATTAATCGTTTGGGACGACCGATTACTTTTATAATTTCGTGTTCTGCACGGTTTTACCATTCCCCGTTCGATACTTAAAAAAAAAAAAAAAAAAAAAAAAAAAAAATTAGTTTACTTGAATGTCCGCAATTTTTGGTAGTTTAATTAATCTTGTTTTCCTCTTATTTAATCTGACATTAAATAAGACTAATATACTATAAAAAGGTGTTGCAATCAAACAATCGAAAAAAAAAAAATAGTGGACTTGCAGCACTTATTTTAGTCCGCAAGCCAGCAACAGATTTTGATGACCAAGTTCCTCTCGGCCGATAATTTGTAAAATTCTTCCGAGAGTTGTATCATGAAGCTCCGTGAACGTCAGCTGCGATTCCGTGGGTGGGTTGAGCAGCGGAAACCTCTCAAACACGTAAAAAAAAAAAAAAAAAAAAATCAGTCATTGCCTCCCGGTTGAAAATTTGTCAAATTATAGCTAACCCAATATCTTGAAGAAAAAAATAAGTCAGCTGATTATAAAGTGGTGGTTAATACGTCAGCTGGTCACACGAACATGAAAAAAATATACAGGGTGCAAAGGAAAGTCCCTTTAACCTGAAAATACTTGCGAACGGAAAGAGATATAGCTATGGAAGTGAGGTAATGGTATAGTAAAGTGACTACGCTCGATTTAATGCAAACGACGGCAGCGCTCCTAGTGGCGAAATTTGGAAGATAGCTATTGAGTATCGTAAACGAAAAGAAATAGAACAAAATTTCCAGTAAGAAAGTTTTAGAGCATCAATTAATTAGTACGAAACGACATTTGGTTTACATGGATAATATAAATCTTCGCCCGTATACCCAAAAATGTCCGAAAGCGATTCACTCTATTTTGTGTAAAAGTTTGAATGGAATAGCCAGAAGTATGAAGAAATACGCACAATTTATAGTATAAATACGTGCTTATCTCAATACATTTTGATAACATCACACACACACACACAAAAGACAAACTGTCAAAAGACAAAATGGCAACAAAAGTTTGCCATTGCTCACGATACACGTTTGTATTCGTGAGAGTTATTCTACATGCCACATTTTTCAGCAGGGAACGTGTATTGCTAGCCTATTCAATACGACGACATAGTTTTAACCCTTTAAAGGGCGGTGTCTAGACGGTCTAGGCACCTAATTTTAATTCCAAAACTGACAAATGGCAGCAAGAATATTTTAATAACATTTTGCTTTTGTAATGAAACTGAAAATTAATGGGTTTTTTTCTAAGAGATTCGTTTGAATATAGTGGTGTCAGTAAATTACTTCATCAGTTTACAAACAGAATTCTTCTGTCCCTGAAAGTGTTAATCTAAAACTTTAAAGGCATTGGAAATTAAATTTTCACAGACATTACAGCACAATATAACGTCACAATCTGAAATTGTGCACTGCTACATTTACTTAATGTGAATATGCAAAGTAGAATCGTCGCTCATCGATTTCGGACATTTTTGTGTATACAAGCGACGATTTATCTTATCCGCGTGAACCAAATGTCGTTTCGAACTAATTAATTGATGCTCTTCTAAAAACTTTCTAATTGGAAATTTTGCTCTATTTCTTTTCGTTTACGATTTTCATTAGCTATCTTCCAAATTTCGCCACTAGGAGACGCTGCCCTCGTTTGCATTAAATCGGGCGTAGTCACTTTACTATACCGTTACCTCATTTCCATAGATGTAGCTCTTTCCGTTCGCAAGTATTTCCAGTTTAAAGGGACTTTCCTTTGCACCCTGTATATTTTTTTCATGTTCGTGTGACCAGCTGACGTATTAACCACCACTTTATAATCAACTGATTTTTTTTTTTCTTCAAGATATTGGGTTAGCTATAATTTGACAAATTTTCAACCGGGAGGAAATGACTGATTTTTTTTTTTTTTTTTTTTTTTTTTTTTTTACATGTTTGAGAGGCTACCATTGCTCAAACCACCCACGGAACCGCAGCTGACGTTCACGGTGCTTCATGATACAACTCTCTGAAGCATTTTACAAATTATCGGCCGAGAGGAAATAACTGACGAAATTTGCACCTGGCTCGGTGACTATTTGGAATATTCAAGAACTAAAAAAATAAACTAATAAGCAAGAGAATCATAATCGGTTCTAACCTCAAATATATTTAATTTTATAATTTTTTATAGTAATGTTCTCAACCCCTGTATAAAAATGTTTGAGTTTAAGAGACTGGGAATATTCGACCGGCTTTTTATTAAAATGCCCGTAACTGGAATTTGAAACACCTTAGCGACTCAGCATCATGGTTCTTAAGCTTCCTTGAATTTTGCAGATCAGAAAATAATTCGGCACCAGTATTATCTTACAGAAAATCTCAACTTAAAAGAAAGCGAAATTTTACGCGTTTAACGTAGATTTCTTTTTCTGTAAAAAAATACTGGTAGTTTTCCGTACGAACCATGAGAATGTCTTATATAAAATGTTTATAGTTAATGTATCCTAACTGTTTACAGCAGTGGTTCCCAACGTGGGGCGTACGCCCCACCGGGGGGCGGGGCAATTTGATCTTCTAGGGTGGCAATTCCAAATTTCTTACTCACTCATTCGCTATCAGTTTCTTTTGTCTTTTTTGGGGGAAAGTAATGTAGTAGGTTAAAAATAAATGGAATACGAGCAAAATTTAAGAAATCGGATTTTTTTTATTGAATTTTTAGAATGTTCCCTATCGAAATTTTAAAATTGACTTTACGCCGGAATATTTATGCGAATAATCTTTTAAATTATTTTTATATCTATAAAAGTATTAAAACTCACTATAATTTTTCTGGTGGTGATTTTTGTAGCGTTTTCCATTATTTATTGAAAGAGTTTTCTACTTCTATTCGCGAAGACAATTAACAATATTGTAAAAGGGAAAATATAGAGAATGTGTTATACTGAATAATGGCTAAGTAAATGCTACTTAAATTTGATAAAGGTGATAATCTTGAAATACTTCTTATGTATTGTGTTATCCATAGAGAGAAAAGTCAGTGCCCAAAGATTTTCCACTAACTCTTAATAAGTTACAAGAATGCATTATAAAATGTATGAATTTATCAGTTTTAATGTTAAATACAAGTGTGTTTTTAAGATATTTTGTAAAGATAAAAATGCAGACAGTATAACACTTTTCTTTAACATTGAGTCTGAAACAACAAGTTGAAAAAGTACAACAAATCTCGTTTTGGCATATAGGTAAAGATGTATAATCTCATTGCATTTTAAAAATTATGTTAAAAGCACATTTGTGGTAAACGATTTACCTATTTGACAAGTTAAAAAATGTGAAATGAATAGTTTCTGTTAACCCCTTAACCTACAATGACGGGCATAGCCCGCGTACGATGATCGAGCCAAGTGTAAATTCTTCTTACCACTAAAATTTCACAATAAATATAGTTTAATTTAATCGTCGAAATTTCATGATTAAACAAGGCGAAATTTTCTATTAAATTTTAGTGGTAGCTATGGACTTGCCAAACCGTGGAGCTGTTAGACGTAAATCGTAGGTTAAGGCGTTGGCACTATTACACTCCCACCGTGTGAATAGAGTTAACTTTTTAAATAATAAAAGACATAATTTAGAGATTACGGAGGGGGTGTGGGGACATAGTAACTTTACTAATGCTTTGGTGGGGCGTGACCGATGAAAGGTTGAGAACCACTGGTTTACAGAGTCAGAATTACAAAAAGCAATAAATGACTTTAATAAAATAATTCCTAATAACACTGAAAATTTGATAGAACCTCTCCACTTCAAGGAAGTTTGATCCACTAAAACAAAAAACGCATTCTGATGAGATATGTTATATTTTGTAAGTAACTTGCATCTGCCCGATAAGTTGTTTTTCATTACTAAATAAAATAAGTATTGGTAAAAACTTTTAGTGAAAAACACTACTGTTTGGTGTAGTAACTGAGTAGGGTTAACGGTTCTGATTATGTTAACCCCCGTCGGTCCCGATATGTGTAGGCTAATTTTTTTAAAAATTCAGATTGTATGATGGCAATAACTTTTCTGAAGCAGAAATACTCACATTATTTAATGGGAGATAAAATAATGTGAGAATAAAGCCAATTACACTACAGTAGAGTACCGGTTATCCGAACAAGTTGCCTCTTTTGCCTCCAATTTCAATTCAAAAAGTCAAATTCATACAGGAAATTTCGAAAGAATAATTTTTACTTTATGCGATCGTTAAATGTCTCTTATTGAATAAAATATGAAATGCAATTCTTTATTTCTGGTATCTGGATAAAAGTAGAGGCTAAACTGGGAATCCTTTTCCATAGCTGCCAACTTCCTACGAAGCTTCCGTAACATCTGGATTAATTTGACCCATGTTAACCACGTTTCGAACCAAAAAATTTATTTCATGAACCTTTTTTTTATTAAATTTCAGGTTTCTACGTGGAAGATGTTTAATTTTATTTCTTTGAAAAAATTCTATTTTGACATGCATTAAACCTGGATGAAATTAACACTAGAAAGAAAGGGAATTTTACTCAAATTTTATAAAAATATTTGACACCAGAACTTTCATTTTAAATTTTTAACTTATTTATTTAACTAGTTTTTTTTCTTTGTTTCTTTTAAACTAGATTTATAAAGAAATATCTGGTTCGAATCGAAATATATTCACTTGGTAGCGGTCAAAATGACCGCTCACTGTCTTTCTAGTGCTAACGCACGTATTACGGAAGATTAGTTTGAGGTTGTTACCTATGCTTTTCTGAATAAAATAAAAGTAGCCTACACTGCTCGTCAAAGTCACGGACGCGAGAAGTAAAGAGATAATATCTGGAATTCACAATTTAAAAAATTACTGAATACTTGGAGTAGTCTAAAACCATTTTCTAAAGTTTCCCTTTTTAAACTACAACTAATTTTACGACCAGGAAATTCTTCGGCACCAGTATTTTCTTATGGAAAAATCTCTTCTTAAATAAGGCGAAATTTCGCGCGTTTAAACTAGATTAATTTTTCTATAAACAAATAGTGATATTTGTTCTGAAAAAATTCCCTAACCCCTTAACGTTCGCATTAAATTACGGTTTAAAAATTCAAAGTGCTTATTGGCACCACTTTTTTGAAAAAGAAATACTAACCTTATTTAATGACAGGTAAAATGATACCATAATAAAGCCAAATGCATTATTTTATAAAGCAGGTGTGAATCAAACAATCTGAATAAAAGATAAGCCCGTGAATATCACGGGAGCGAGAATTAAGGGGTTAAGCGTACGACCCCTGGCGTGAAGTTACGAAATTTTTCTTTATTCTTTTATTATCATCGCAGATGGCCGAAAAACATAATTAACTATTAGGAAACGATTAAAATATTATTCCTTTGCGTGTTCATCTGATTTTTTTTTTTTTTTTTTTTTTTTTTTAAGAAAATAGAATTAGTCGATCAAACCTCCCTTATGGTCAAATATAACCAGTTTCCCCTATTGGAGAAATTCTCTTTGCTATACTAAAACTAATTTATGCTTATCTAATTTTACAACAAGTATTTGAGAAATAGATCAATAAAAAAAATATTTTTGTACAGATTTCGCAAACTCATTGGGGTTTCTTTTTGCACTGAAATGGCGTTTTTTGCCAGGATTGATTTTGCTTTGTATGGCAACCCGGTAGGTCAGATAGTACGAATTATAACCTCTAGTATTAATAGCCGAATTATACGTTACAAGTGGAATATTTTCTAATAATTCATCTTTCATTATCAATGTGTACACCCTTACAGTGTATTATTTATTAATCGAAGTGTTGATGACGCTTACTATCTGGTGATGAATCAAACTATTTGTGTTCTTGATATTTTCAATTCTTCATAATTTTCCATCAAAATTAGTTAAAAATATCACTCTCATTAGTTGTATTTTTGATAATGCGTTTATTACATTGTGTGTGTTTTATAATAAAATATATATATGTTTAATAACTCACACTATAACACAAATTATTTAAAGGCGCTGGTTACTTGATATAAGAATTTATTTAACACAGAAGTAGCGCACCGCCGATTTCTCTCACACTCACATCTCAACACAATACTCAAAGCTTAGTTGAGTTCACTTGAGATTATAGTCACTGTAATTTTAATTACAGGTGGCGCGGCATGTTTCGCTACATGTAACATACCGGCCTCCATTGACATGTTTATAACATTCAATAACATTTTTTACCAAGTACTCCAAATTACACAAATTAATACAAAAATTCACTAAATACGTTAATTTAAATATAATCCTTTGAAAAAATATCAATACAGCACACATATATACACAATTACTTTTTTTAAAAACTGTCATTGGCATCAGGCATGGGTAAAACACATAATTTACTTATCGACCCTTTAAAGGTTCCATTTTGAGTGTTTACTTTAACTACTCGAATTTTGTTATCGTGACCGTAATGAACCTCAATAATTCTGCTTAATGGCCACTTATTTGTCGGTAAATTCTCTTCTACTAATACCACTAAATCTCCGATTTTTACATTATCTTTTTCAAATCTCCATTTACCCCTTTGTTGTAATTCACTTAAATAATTATGATGCCATTTACGCCAAAAACGTTGTAGAATTTTAGTTATTCTTTGCCATTTTTTGAGGC
The DNA here is from genome assembly GCA_963932465.1 of Maratus speciosus. Classification (NCBI taxonomy): domain Eukaryota; kingdom Metazoa; phylum Arthropoda; class Arachnida; order Araneae; family Salticidae; genus Maratus; species Maratus speciosus. The sequence continues at coordinate 285,032,317 of OZ010789.1, read as the reverse complement.
GATTTTCTCTTATATTGGTTAGATCAGGCTCAATAATGGAATTTAACGGCCTGTTTATCAGAAAATGAGCCGGAGTTAAGACTCCAAAATCATTCTCATCATCTGATAATGGACTCAAAGGCCTGGAATTTAGAATTCCCTCAATTTGTATGACTACAGTAAGAAGTTCCTCATAAGTGAGATTAGCACCTCCCACAACTCTCTTAAAGTGATACTTAAATGATCTTATAGCGGCCTCCCAGAGACCCCCGAAATTAGGTGCCCTGGGAGGAATAAATTTCCACTCAATGCCTTCCGTGGATAAATATGCTGCTAATTTCTCATCAGGTTTTTTTACTAACTCATAAAAAGCCTTAAGAATCTTATTTGCACCAATAAAATTTTTCGCATTATCCGAATACAATTTGGCACGTTTACCTCTGCGTGCAATGAATCTTTTCAATGCAGCAATAAATGATTCGGAGGTTAAGTCTGATACAATTTCTATATGTACAGCTTTAAATACAAAACAAACAAAAATACAGATATAATTTTTTTGCAAGATAGTTCTACCTGCATACCCCACTTTGACCATAAATGGGCCACACAGATCTACTCCCGAAATATTAAAGCAGTAGTCCAATTGGACTCTATCCCTGGGCAAATCGCCCATCAATTGATTTGCAATAACTGGTTTACCTTTAAAACATGGGATGCACTGATGAACTACCTTTCGACATGTTGCACGACCATTTATTGGCCAAAATTTTTCTCTTACCAAAGAAAGTAATGTTGAAGCACCGACATGAAGGTATTTTTTATGATAATAATTTATAACAATTACAGTAAAATTATTAGACTTAGGCAAAATCGCTGGGTGCTTTCTCGCAAAATTTAAATCACTGTTATCTAACCGGCCTCCAACCCTTAAAATTCCAAATTCATCTAAGTATGGGTTGAGGCTTTTTAGCTTACTACTTGGACTTACCGAACCCTTGGTCTGCAGACTACGTATATCTGCATTGAATTCTGCCCTTTGGACAGATTTAATTAAATAAATCTCTGACTGCTCCAAGTCTGAGGTTGACAAAGGCCCACCACATTTATAAAGTGGGTTTCTTGCATTCATGACAAACCTGGAAATATAACTAAGAATACGTAAAATAGTTATATAATTATTACTAAGTTTAATTAAGTCATTAACAAAACAGTTATCTGTAACATTACAGTTCATTACACTAACTTCATTAAAAGGATTTGAATTTGGTTTGATCTCTTTTTTGAACTCTTCATTAGCTTCTGGTATTATTACTGAATTTTGGTGATAGTCAGTGTTATTAAGAAAAATGGGTCCACGCCACCACAAGTCACAATCAATGAGTTTATCTAGATCCATACCTCGTGAAAGTTTATCAGCCGGATTATGTTCAGAGCAGATATGACACCACTGTTCAGGACTAAAGTTTTCTTGAATTTTAGCCACCCTATTTTGCACAAATTGTTTGAGATCAATAGGTTCCTTTTGAATCCACGCTAGCACAATAGTTGAATCGGACCACAGGAAAATATTAGTAAGTATTACTTTCATGTATGATAAGACTCTTTTTACCAGTTTCGTTAGCAAAACTGCGGCGCATAGTTCCAGTCTGGGAATAGTTAGACTCTTTACTGGTGTAACACGTGATTTGCTTGCTATTAAATTCACCATCAACTTTCCTAGAGAATCATAAGATTTACAATAAACCGCTGCTCCATAACAACGTTCTGAGTCATCTGCGAAGCCATGTATTTCAACAATTTCCGGGTTTTCAATTATAATGCGTCGACTTATTTGTATATTATTAACACTTTTAAGCGATATAAGAAATTGGTGCCACTCGTGATATTCTGACTCAGGGAGCTTGTCATTCCAGTCAATATTAAGTCTCCACAATCTCTGCATAAATATTTTGGCTTTCGCTATAACTGAGCCAAGAAGTCCTAGCGGATCAAAAATTCTAGCAAGTGTCGACAATACTTGTCGCTTGGTATAGGAATCGCTCAATTCTACTTTAACTCTAAATAGGAAACAGTCATCCCTTGGGTTCCACGAGACCCCTAATGTTTTAGTCTCACTGTTGTTCTCAAAATTATATTCTTCTCCAGGTGTCAGCGAAAGATTTTTATCACTTGTGCCCCATTTATGAAGTTGCATACCTGCCTTATGCATAATCGCTATGAGTTGCCGCTGCAACTCTTTGGCTTCCTCAAACGTAGATGCACCACAGAAAATGTCATCCATATAAATGTTTTCACGGAGAACTGGGGCTGCCATTGGAAAATTATTTCCTTCATCAATTGATAGTTGATTGAGCGTTTTCATTGCTAAATAGGGCGCGCTGACCGTTCCATAAGTTACCGTTTGCAATTCGAAAATTTTTGGTTCCTCTTCAAAATTATCGTTCCATGAAATTCTCTGCAATGAATGCTGACTAGGGTCAATGTTAATCATTCTATACATCATCTTGACATCTGCAGTTAAAGCATAAACATGTTCTCGGAAGCTAATCATAATTGTAAATAAGTCGTTTTGGATGACTCCGCCATTATATTGTAATGAATTTAAGGATGTCCCATTTGTGGTCGCGGCAGAACAATTAAAAACAACTCTGAGTTAGTTTAGTTGTCGATTTTTCTGGACGAAATATACCATATTGTGGAGCATAGTACACAAAATCAGGTTCTTTTATTTTTTTCACCTGTTTCATATGCCCTAAATCTTCGTATTACTTTAAAAATTCTTTATACAGATATATAAAATATTGCTCATCCCTTGATAAGCGAGTCCACAGCGACCTGAGTTTTTTGAGAGCAAGATCCATAGATCGGCCTAAACACGAAGGATTTTCCTTTAAAGGCATTTTCACTACGTATCTACCTTCTGCATTTCTCGAATGCGTACGCGCACAATGTTTCTCACATATCTCAAATTCCTTATTTTTTGGTAACTCTACCTCAATGTCTTCGATTTCCCAAAACTTTTTTAACACTAGAACGGCGGGAAATTTTACTGAAGTTTTATAAAAAATATTGCACACCAGAATGTTTGCTTAAAACTATTTAACTTATTTATTTAATTTATTTTTGTGCAGCATATATTAATCTTATATTATAAAAAAAATTCTGGTTCGAATCGACATGTATTCATTCGACAAGGGTCAAAATGACCCCTCGCCGCCGTTCTAGTGTTAATGTTTCGTTTAAATCCTCCTCCTGAATTAGCCCACAATGAACTTTAACCTCATCTCCCTGTTCTATGCTACCACTAGCCACGTATCTAAATACAGTATTTTGAAAAAGTAATTTCGAACTCTGAGAATATATTTGTCCTGGTCGTAATAATTCATAATATATTTCCGCACCTATCAACAGATCAATTTTATCAGGAAAATTAAATCGGTAATCTGCTAACATAGTCAAACCTGGGACCTCAACATTTACATTAATCACTCTTTGCGGAATTAAATCTGTAATTTTCTTTACTACTAACATATTCAATTCCCTTTCAAAACTTTTATCTCTATTCCCGATTTTTGTCTTTACGCAACCCTTTACTGTGATAGAAGAATCATCTAAATACGAAATTAAAGTGTTTGTTTTATTAATTTTAAGTTGCAGTCGATTAGCACACTGCGAAGTTATCAAACACGATTGCGAGCCGACATCCAATAAACATCTAATTTCCTGCCATTCCGAAAATTTATCTTTCATGAAAATGCGACGCTGTACTCAATAACACAGTTTTTGTTTTATTTCTTTCGAAACTAGTTGCGACAATCTGGCTCGGAGGGAAGGAAAATTTTTCTTCGCTTGAACTTTTTATTTCTGCACCTGCCTGAAACACATGACCTCGAATTTTATTTTGATTATTACTCAAATCATTTTCTTCCCTCGGAAAATGAATGAGTTTGTTATGGGGTAGTCCACAATCGCAGTTTTTATAATTACATTTCTGTACGCAACAATTATAATTTAAACATTTGAAACATGCTTTATTTAATTTCACAACTTCAACTCTTTCTTTTATCGAAAGTTTTTTGAATTGCGGACAAGAATGTAATGTATGATACGCAATAGTTTTACACAAAACACATTTATTATTTTTTGTTTCCGAAAGGAAAACATTTGAGACCCCCTTTCAGGGCGTGCATTTCGCAATTTATTTCCCGCTATTTATTTATTTTCACTTACGAAATTTCTCGAATTTGATTCATTTCTGTTTTTATTTTTAACCAATAAGAAAATATCGCATTCTCTGCCAAGTTGCTGTGGTTTAAAATATGATTCTGCTTGTTTAATTGCAATATGATTCATTAATTCGCGATCTAACGAATTGAAAATTCTGTCTGAAACAATCAGATCGCATAATGATTTAAAATCATTTACTTCACGCAGACTACAGTAATATAGAAAAATTGATTTCAACCTAGATGCAAATTGAACGTAATTTTCTGACGGTAATTTTTGCGTTTTCCGGAAATTATTTAAACACTCTTGCGATGTAGGTTGAAATTCCTTTAAGACTATAGTTTTCAATTTATCCTAACTAATCAACTCCTCCTCTGACAAATAAATCACATAGCTGCCAACTCTTCCGCTTTTTCAGACCATAAAAATGTAATAGAAAATTTTGCCTTTTTTAATCGGCCGATTACGGCGATTTAAAAAGGTAAAATTTACTGTAAAATTTTTGTGGTCTGAAAAAGCGTAAGATGTTGGCAGCTATGAAATCATTAAATTACTCGCTTTTTCCCCGAGAATGTTTAGAAGAATTTCTGCCTTAAACTCTTCGGGTACATTTTTAGTTTTGAACGCTTTTTCAAGTGATTGAAAGAAAAGATTAAATGACTCAGCTCTCGTCGGTACGTAGATAGTTAATGTTTTAACACTTTTAATAAAACTTTCTAGGTTATTGCTCACTATTTCCGTTTCCGATTTTTCTGTTAAGGACGACAAATTTTCGCGGGAACTTCTACGCACTTTGTCCAATTCTAATTCTTTTTCTAACTGAGCTAATTTAATTTTTTCAAATTCAGAATTTTGGGAAGGTTCTTTGCGAATATTTGCTATTTCTAACTCTTTTTCTAATTGCGCTAATTTAATTTTCTCTAATTCTAGTTTAGATTTCTCAGTTTCTTTTCGCGACTTATACTCCTCAACAATCGAATCGACTACGCCTTTCATTAATTGCTCATTTGTGTAGTGCTCACTTTTCTCTGTAATATCTCTCAACTCTATAATTTTACTGCCTTCAGGAGCAGTTAAACCTAATTCCTCAACAACAAGCTTAAGCTCGTCTTTATTTAAATTATCAATAACAGACATAATTTAACTAAATCAAAACTAGGAAAAATGCTCTTACCTCAGTCGCTGCGGCAATCACGAAGTACAGTAAACTCTGTCTAAGGCGGAATCGGTCGGGACTGAGAAAAATTTCCGCGGTAGACAATATTCCGGCTTATGCAAAAAAGCTCCCCCCCCCCCCCAAAAAAAAAAAAAAATCCCTGGAAGATGACGATCTTTTATTGATTCTCCTGACTAGAAAATCGGTTGAAAACTGAAATTCTGAAAGATCCTTTGTCTTTTTAAAGATAAATCAGAAACTTTATTCAATTTCTTAGTACTGCTGTAATACATTCATATTGGAAGTTTATACACACCAAAAAAACTTCGAGAATGAGAAAGAACGCTATAATTTTGAATTTGAGTACAATCTTAAAGTATAATATATTGTACTTTCGAAAATACGTAATCATTTTCATAAATGTTCATTTTACTAGAAATATTAACTTTTAGATGCAATTTTGCATATGAAAAAATGGCATAAGCATAAATTCCTGAAAATTTAAAGTTTCTGTTCTTTTGAATTAACTTTTTTAAAAGCTTACGGAATTTTAGCTAACATGCTCGACATTGAGTTATTTGACTTATCAGTTTTAAAGTTTAATAAACAAAACGCTTTTCATTTTTAAATTATCCTTTTTCCGCCTTATGCAAAATTTTGGTTTCGGTGGGACCTTAAAATCCTTTCCGTTTCCGCGTCAGACAGATTCCGCCTTATGCAGCATGAATTAATGTAATTTTCTATGGGTTCGCCGGGACTTGAAAAAATTTCCGCGGTAGACAGATTTCCGGCTTATACAGAGTCCGCCTTAGACAGAATTTACTGTAGATTTAGCTGTATAACTCCACGGGCACATTTATAAAAATAACATCTCAACACTGAATTCTTCTTGGTCACCAACTTCTCTTATTAGGCACAAATTATCACGACACTCTCACAACAAAGGTGAACTAAACATATTTATGCACAAACCGAAACTAAATCACATACTGTCCGAATTGTTCTTGTTATCGAAAACACCGAATTATTTTAATTATACTCCTCCGTTGGGTCGACGGACCATGTTTAATAACTCACACTATAACGCAAATTATTTAAAGGCGCTGGTTACTTGATATAAGAATTTATTTAACACAGAAGCAGCGCACCGCCACTTTCTCTCACACTCACTTCTCAACATAATACTCAAAGCTTAGTTCAGTTCACTTCAGATTATAGTCACTGTAATTTTAATTATAGGTGGCGCGGCATGTCTCGCTACATGGATGTCTCGCTATATGTGTTTTATAATAAAATTGTGTACTTTCATAATAAATCGTGTGTGTTTCATAATAAAATGTAACTAACATGAAATTTTCGCAGGCTAGGCATAACAGGCATTTAAAAATGTGATTTTCTAACAAAAATGGCGCAAAAAAGAAAAAAATCGCGCCAACTTATTGCGCCTACGATAATATTCCAATATTTGTTCCCAAAATCAATTATCATTATCAGAAAAAAATACTTAATGAAATGTTATTAATGTTTGAACTGAATAAATGGCCTAAAAGAATCGTTTCAGCTATCGTGCGTGAAAATTAAGATTTAGGATGGTATATGAACAGAAAAAGCCGAAAAATGTTTTTAATAATATCATAACAGTTATTTATTTTTTCTTAATATATTAAATATTATTTTTGCACATTATTATTTATCATTTTTTCATTTTGAGAAGAGATACTTATTTTTAATTATCACTTCTTTTGAAATTGCTATTATATCTTGTTTAATTTCGGAATTCTGTGATTAAATAAAGCAAAGATTTCCATTCAAAACAGAGGTATTTAAATATAAGCACATATTCGCACACAGTTTTATTGTTGTACCCCATGATGAATTTTTATTCATGGGAAAAGTATTTTTATCTTCTGCTTATATTTATGTAGACATAATTAGATTCAGCCGGCACCCTTATTACTAATATTTCTGAATAGTAATCGTCGCTTTTAAATAAAGCGAAAAAATAAGGTAGCGATCACTATTCGGAAGTAACAGTACCAAGCGGATAACCGATGTATGCGATTAAATAAGAGTACTATTCAGAAATAACGGCAACAACTATTGCTATTTCCAACACGTGTTTTAAGGATGTTTAATATTCCCTGCAGGCTAAAAATATTTTTGAAGAACATATCTTCACCTTCATCATAGCTGTCAACTTTTACGCTTTTTTATGCCAGTAATTTTCGAAAGTAAAATTTCACTTATTAAATCACAGAAAATCTGGGATTAAATGAAGATTTTTTTATATTTTAAACTAGTGGTAGCAGAGAAAAGTAAAAGTTTCAGCTAATTGTTAATGACAATAGTCATCAATCAAAAAAATAAATAATATCTTTTTCTTAAAACAATTTTTATTTATTTATTTATTTATTTATATTTGCCTTCCATAAAATAGGTTTAACGTAATGTAATAATTTTATTCAATGCATAGAAAGTAATACTGTTTGAATAAGTTACATAAGAATATTACTTATACACATTTTAAAAAGTTACAAGTATTTTACTCACTAAAATTGTTGTACTTTAAATTTTTGCCGAAACCCTTATATTTGAATATTCAGCTACTAGATTTGCAGCAAGTTATATTTCAACGGTCCTATGTATTCTTGTTTATTTGGTAAAATAAATTCTTGTTTCTCTTTAACTTAAGTGAACACTTTTAAAAAAATGGAATAAAAAGCAAATTTCGAAATTGCATCAAAAATGTTAATGTCTTTTATTTAGAAATCTTGAGAAATACTTTCTTTCCTATTTATAAAGTTTCTTTTTAAAACGATATTTCTTCTCTACTTTTCTTAAGCCTTGAAATTTGTATATTCTCGAAATGTTTAGAATATTATACAGAACTTTTTACTTTAAAATAGTAAATGTCATTTTTTTTTTCTTCAACGATATATTTTATTCAAGAGAAAATAAATTTCAATATTTTTTTAATCTTTAAAATGCACGTAACATACATTATTTTAAATTACGGCATACTAAAGATTGATAGAAAATGAAGAATATCGAAAATAATATTGTAGTGGGTTTAAACAGACAATTGCATATGAAAGTTCCCATGGATTTATTTTGTTGGAAATTAAAATAAATATTTTAAGTAATAAACTTAATAGTCCGGGTGCTACGGTTGAGAAAACTGCAAATCGTGATAAGAATATACCGATTGGTGAGTATCTACTTTATATTAATATAATGCATTTCAGAGGGGAAGGCATCGCGAAAAGTCGCGGGAATTCAAGATGGCGGCTGTTAATCAAAATGGCGTCATTTTCTGAATTTTCTTACTATCTATCATATAAATCTGTGTTTTAGGTCGATTTCGATGTTTTTAGCATCAAAAATTTCGTTTTTAATACTTTCCGTCATAGTTGAATAAGTTTATGAATTCAGTTTGTCTGTTTGTTTGTCTGTCTGTCTGCTTACCATTCCATGCTCTAACTCACTTAAACTCACTCAGATTGTCATGTAATTTTTATATGTTATTAAGTTTTGTTATAAGTTTACAGTAACATGTTCCGAATAAAAATGAAGTGTATAGGTTTAATAGTTCGTTTACAGGGCTTTCAAAAGAATTCCATTATTGTCCATTAATCCAGGTACTACGGTTGAGAAAACTGCAAATCGTTAGAAGAATATACCGATTGGTGCGTATCTACTTTACAATCCATATAAGAGAGAGAGGCATCGCGTAAAGTTGTAGGAATTCAAGATGGCGGCTGTTATTCAAAATGGAGTCATTTTCTGAATTTTCTTATTATTCATCATATAAATGTGTGTTTTAGATCAATTTCGATGTTTTTAACGTCAAAAATTTTCGTTTTTAATATTTTCCGTCATAGTTGAATGAGTTTATCAATTCAGTTTGTCTGTTTGTTTGTCTGTCTGTCTGCTTGCCATTCCATGCTCTAACTCTCTTAAATATCGCTACTCGCTTAAATTCACTCAGATTGTCATGTAATTTATATATGTTATTTAAGTTTAGAATAACATGTTCCGAATAATAATTGAAATGTATAGCTTTTATAGTCCCTTTACAGGGCCCTCAAAAGAATTCCATTACGTTATTGTCAATGCGAGGAAATCGTTTGCAATGTGTTTTAATGATGTTATACTCTCTGAAACACATTCAAATTGATATACATCAGTGAGGTGCGCTACAAGATACTTAATATAGAATAAGATGTGCATAGTATTTATCGTTTATTTACCAAAAAAATAGAATAATAAAAAATACTTGCGTTTGTAACTCGTGTATAAATTCTATAAAGATAATCAGTTAAATCAACTGTTATTAGTGGAGCTGCTAGGTATGAAATTGTATATTGTACTGCATTTTGTGATAAAGATATCCCGAATGGTCAGTATCTATTTCATATTAATACAATGCGTAAAAGAAGTTTAGGCTTCGTGCAAATTCATTGCAATTCATGATGGCGACTGTTATTCATCTATTGTTTACCTTTTTATTCTTATACATCATATGAAAGTGTCTATGATGTCAATTTCAATATTTTTAAACTGAAAAATTCCCTTTTTAATATCAGAAATACGCTTAAAATGAAAATAGGACAATTGTTAAAGTATTTTTGTATTTTATAGTGAGGAAAATGAAAGGAATAAATAAATAACAAAAATGTATTTTTATTAATACCTTAATTATACAAGATATTAAAAAATTGCATGTTACATTTAAAGTTACAGAATATAAAAACTTCACTTTGTATCATCATACTTCTCACATTCGTTTTTGCAGTTGGAAAACAATATGCAAGAAAGTCCAACCTTTGTACAGCCACACGTATTTTTGCACATTTTGCACATACATTTTACATCAAACACACTTTTATATGATGAATAGTTTGAAAATTTCAAGAATTCCAGAAAATGACGCCATTTTGAATAACAACCGCCATCTTGAATTCCTACGACTTGACGCGATGCCCCCCCACCCCTCTTATATGGATTGTATTCATATAAAGTAGGTACTCACCAATCGGTATATTCTTCTCACGATTTCCACTTTTCTCAACCGTAGCACCCAGATTAATAGATAATAACGTAATGGAATTCTTTTGAGGGCCCTGTAAACGGACTATAAAAGCTATACACTTCAATTTTTATTCGAACATGTTATTGTAAACTTCAATAATATACATAAATTACATGACAATCTGAATTTAAGCGAGTAGCGATATTTAAGCGAGTTAGAGCATGGAATGGCAAGCAGACAGACAGACAAACTGAATTCATACATTCAACTATGGCGGAAAGTATTAAAAACGAAATTTTTGACGTTAAAAACATCGAAATCGACCTGAAACACGCATTTATATGATGGATAGTAAGAAAAATCAGAAAATGACGCCATTTTGAATAACAGCTGCCATCTTGAATTCCTACGACTTTACGTGATGCCTCCTCCTCTTATATGGATTGCAAAGTAGATACTTACCAATCTGTAGTCTTCTCACGATTTGCAGTTTTTTCAACCGTAGCACCCGCACTAATAGACAATAACTTAATGGAATTCTTTTGAGGGCCCTGTAAACGGACTATAAAACCTATACACTTCATTTTTATTTGAAACATGTTATTGTAAACTTCAATAACATACATACATAAATTGCATGACAATCTCGGTGAATTTAAGTGAGTAGCGATATTTAAGCGAGTTAGAACATGGAATGGTAAGCAGGCAAACAGACAAATAAACAGACAAACTGAATTCATAAAATTATTCAACTATGGTAGTCAATACTATTCAAGTATTAAAAACGAAATTTTTGACGTTAAAAACATCAAAATCGACCTGAAACATACATTTATAGGATGGATAGTGAGAAAATTCAGAAAATGACGCCATTTTGAATAACAGCCGCCATCTTGAATACCCACGACTTTACGCGATGCCTACCCCTCTGAAATGCATTGTATTAATATAAAGTAGATACTGACCAATCGGTATATTCTTATCACGATTTGCAATTTTCGCCTTATTTTGGTCGTGTAGCACTTGGATTTTAAGGGCAGCTGGAAGGTCAAACGTAAAATATATCGAATTTTCGATTTTTTAATATTTTGAATCTACCATTTCACCTCTTTCTACTAATATATTACTTTTGTTCCTACGGCAACCAGAAGTTGGAAAAATTTTAGTCATTTTGTTTGTTTATCTACTTTACTACTAGTGCGTTTATTTACTTTAAACTTGATTTTTCTCAAATTGTTCTTTTTTTTTAATTTGATGTACCTTTTTGAAAAAACTGTTATGCTTTGAAATTTTGCTTGAACATTCTATACATATCCCTGTTTAATCTGAGGTGAACTGTTTAAACTAATAAAAAGAATTTTTTTTTATTATTATCATTATCTTAAAAAAAATGCATGTTTTTTAAAAAAAAAAATTGAATGTCGTTTCTACTTCAGATTTCTTTAAAAAATATCTAAGCTTTATTTAATTATAAATTTAACTTCGGATTATTAAGAATTGTTTATTTCATACATAAAATTTTTTTCAAGTCCATATCTTAAGTAGTTTATGAGAAAAGATACATTAATTTAACATGGCAGGTATAGGGGTTCCGACTGCCCTTAAATAGTAATAAGAGACCACCATTAAGTACATGAATATTACTTAACGCGAAATCTGTAAAGACTAATTAACTGTTTGAATAACTTACATAAAAATATTACTTACACATTTTAAGAAGTTACAAGTATTTTATATTGTAAAATTGTTGCACTTTAATTTTGTTTCCGAAATCCTTATATCTGAAACTGCAACTTTCTAAATCGGCCAAGTTACACGTTAACGGTCCCGTGTATTTTTGTTTATTACTTAAAGTAAATTCTTTTTCCCTTCAATTTATGTGAACACTTTTAAAAAAGGGAATAAAAAGCAAATTGCATCAAAATCTTAATGTCTTTCATTTACAGGGTTCGTACGGGTACCGTTATTTTCAATTCAAAATATCAGTCTTCTTTAAAAGAAAAATAAATCTAGTTTCAACGCGCGAAATTTTACCTTATTTAAGGAGAGATTTTCAATAAGAAAATACTGGTAGGGAAGAATTTCTTAGTCTGGAAATTCAAGGACCCGTACGAACCCTGTATTTAGAAATTTTGAGAAATATTTTCCTTCCTATTTATAAAGTTTCTTTTTTTAAACGATTTTCCTCTCCGCTTTTCTTAAGCCTTGAAATTTGTATATTCTTGAAATGCTTAGAATATTATGCCAGACATTTTACTTAAAAATAGTAAATGTCATTTTTATTCTTCAATGATATATTTTATTCAAGAGAAAGTAAATCTCAATACTTTTAAATCTTTAAAATGCACGTAACATATTTTATTTTACATTATGGCATACTAGAGTATTCCAGAAATTGAAGAATACTGAAAATAGTATGTGCGCAATCCAATATTGTAGTGGCTTTAGACAGACTGTTGTATATGAAAGTTATGAAGTTATTTTGTTGAAAATTAAAATAAATATTATTTTAAGGAATAAACTGAAATAGTAATAAGAGACCATAATCAAGTACATGAATATTATTTAACATGAAACTTTAAAGTCTGTAATTGATAATTAACTTTTAGCAAATGTATTAGAAGGCATAAGTTTATAAAATTTAGAATTTCAATTTAAAAATATATACTAAGTTTCGAACCTTTTTTCAGATAACTATTTTAATGAATCCAAAAAAAAAAATCTGTATAATAATAGCCTAAGTCATGTGACTGTCATCAACAGTTGACCGTTTCGCTTTTTATATGCCAGGCGTCCAATTTGGTAATTTAATGTTAGCCAGGCGCAGGTGATAAATCGCCAAAAATTGTTCCATCGCCATCATTTCATCTTATTATAATAGTCCAAGTCATTTGACTGTCATAAATAAGTACGGGTTGACCCTTTCGTTTTTCATATACAAAGAAAGTTCCATTCTGATTAAAAAATTAAAATTATTTTTTCGAACAAAACTACACAAAAGTTGTCATGATTGCAAAGAATTCTTGGTACTTTTATGTTATCCTGGTGCAAATCTGGCCAATAGCATTTTTTAACTCGCCAGTTGGCATTTTTATTTTTCGCGTGGTAAATTAAAACAATGCTTTGATGTTCAAATTAAATGTCATGGTTTATGGTATTAATTATTTTTCTTTTCTTTTCTTTTTTTTTTAAAGAAATAAATGAATGTCATGAATTTTAAATGTTTCAGTTTTAAATGAAAGCTTTGTATTTTAAATAAAATGAGCGAAAGGATTGTATTTTAAACTAAATCAATAAAATACGAAAAATGCGATCGGAACAATGTTAGACGATTTATCGCCTGCTCTCGGCTAACATAAAAATACCGAGTTATTCATTTCTCTATCAGAATATTCCTATTTGGGGAATCATTGAGCATGTAAATTAAATTATGAATAAAATTAACATGATACAATCGTTTACCATACATTTAAGGGAGACCAAACTGGTCTCCAAGGGCGGCTATTTTGGTAGTTTAGCCAAGCGCAGGGATAAATCGCCAAATACTGTTCCATTGCTATCAATTCATTCATGTTATAATAATCCAAGTCATGTTATTGTCACATATGCCTTCGCTTTTCATATGCAAAGCTCAATTTTGATTAAAATATCAAAAATATTTTTTCGAAATAAACTAAATAAAAGTTCCCATGATCGTAAAGAATTCTTGTTACTTTTATGTTAACCGGGTGCAAATCTCACCAATAGCATATTTTAACTCGCCAGTTAGTATTTTTTATTTTTCGCGCGGTAAATTAAGACAATGCCTTGGTGTTGAAATTAAATGTCATGGTTTACGGTATTTTTTATCATTTTTCTTTTTCTTTTTCTTTTTTTTTTTTTTTTTTTTTTTTTTTTTTTTTGAGAAATAAGTGAAAGCCACTAATTTTAAATGTTTCAAATAAATGTAGTTCTATATTTTATATAAAATGAATGAAAGGATTACATTTGAAAAAAAAAATGATGAAATACGAAAAAATGCGATGGGGATAATGCTTGGTGATTTATCACCTGCGCCCATCTGACATAAAAATACCGGGTAGTACTTGATTATCCCGTCCACCAAGTTTGCCAAATTATATAAATCGACAAATTGCTCGCCAGATTACACAAATTGACAATTTTTACCTTGAATAACGGAAGAACAAATAAATTAGCAACACATTAATAAAAATACAAATAAAACGTCGACCTAAAAATCACTTGATGACGTAACCTCAAGTTAATGTGACATTTACGATTAGTCATTACTGGCATATAATCTTATAGTTTGGCGATAGTTTTTTGGTAGACGGGACAATCAAGTAGTACCAAATACCGAGTTCTTGATTTCTCTGCCAGAATCTTCCGATTTGGCGAAGGATTGAGCAAGTAAAAAGTAAATTAAATTATGAATGAAAGTAGCATGATACAATCAATGCTTAGCATACATTTAATGGAGACCAAACAGGTCGCAAAGTAAGGGTAGTATATAAATAATTTAACATAAAGTTTACGGAAAAAAATAAAAATTATTTTTTTTTCACTGTTTCAGTTAATGTATCTTGTTCACTGCCACTAGATTAAGCTACATTTAAAGTAAACTTAAAATTAATTATTATTATTAAATTAATTATTATTATTAAATTAAATTATTATTATTTAATTAATTATTGATTATTATTAAATTCTCCGTCAGAATCTTCCGATTTGGCGAAGGATTAAGCAGGTAAAAAGTAAATTAAATTATGAATAAAAGTAGCATGATACAATCAATGCTTAGCATACATTTAATGGAGACCAAACTGGTCGCCAAGGGAGGCTAGTATATAAATAATTTAGCATAAAGTTTAGGGAAAAAAATAAAAATTACTTTTTCACTGTTTCAATTAATGTAGCTTGTTCACTACCACTAGATAAAGCTAAATTTAAAGTAAACTTATTAAACTAAACTTAACACAAAACTAATTTTTAATTAACTTAATAAAATATACTAAAATAATATTGATCATCTAATGCCCATGGTAGCATATGTGCAACTGTGAATGTTTCGAATTTAGTGGATTCTTTTATTCCGATATGACAAATTAATGCCAGAAATTTAAAATAGCAATGTTTGCTGTAAATTGTGTTTTTAATAACAGACATTCCGTATTTAAATAAAACGAAATTTATTATTGAAATTTTTTGGTATGAATTCAGATTATCTGAATTATGGAATTTTTAGAACGTATCTTACCGTCGGAATTAGAGGGTTAAATATTTTTATGCTTAAATTTGCGAATGAATAATGAATAAATTCTGATTAAAAAGACGACACTGATAGAGCGGCCAATTCTGTCCAAAATGTGTTAAATATATTTTTATGCTTTCTTCACATATTACCGACCGTACGTTTTTGTGAAATCTGGGTTTTTAAACAGTAGAAGCACCTCATTCTTCTGAAAGTCTTTCGCAAATTGGTTTACTAGATTGTTTTAGCTTATGCAATCAGAAAATATCTTTCCATGTACGGATTTAACTGCTGCCATCAAAATACTCAAGGCCAGGGGACACAAGTTGCGACGTCATCACTAATCGACCGACTTCTTACCAATGTTGAAACTGAAACCGGAAAATTTGGAATAGCAATTTTCTTTTATTTGTGGAATATCTATCATCTTATAAAACAATAATGGCAATTTAAACTTACTGGTGAGAATTTGGAATCCCTAAATAAAAATTCAGCTAGGTGCAGAATGCCACAGTGTTGCCGCATCTGGCGTATTTTTTATTGGTGGATTCTAAATTCTAACCAATAAGATTAAATATTTATTATTGTTTTATAAGATGATACATGTTCTACAAATAAAACAAAAAAGAAAATTGCTATTCAAAATTATCCGGTGTGAATTCCAACACTATTGAGAAGTCGGTCGATTAGTGATGACGTCACAACTCGTGTCCTCTGGCCTTGAGTATTTCGATGGCAGCGATTTAACGCATTACCTAGTGTTGCGTTTTCGCAACATTAAAAATATATTTGAATTAACTATGAAAATACCACCATTTTTGAATTAAAAAATTCCTCCCTAGATTAATTACATAAAGTTTGAATAGAAAATAAAACGAAGATTATCATTCAATATTTATGGTGTCAAAAGTAAAAAGTTGAATACCCCTACCTTACAGTTTCGGCAGCTAACAAGTACATATAAAAAGACTTATAATCTAAAAAAAAATATGAAAAACAGGATATCAATGCGTTTTCTGTAAAGTAGAAGACATATCGTAGCCATTGATGTTTTCAGAATAAATACTAGTTCCCGGTCAATAATGTGTTAAAAGAGGCAATTTATATTTTTGCAATAACAGACTAAAATAACGTTTTAAACTGCCAATTATATTTGTAATGATTATCGGAATAAATGTTATGGCTTTGAATAACGTGGGGCGGTGATTTTTTTTCAATCAGACATTAAAACGGAAAATATTTTAAATATATTAATTTTATTTATTAACTCTTTGCAGTCGATGCCGCCAAAATGGCTATATTTAATTTTAATCCTCAAATATCACATTAACACCAGTGTTTATAACGATTCTCGCACACACAATGCTAACGTTATTGAACGCATGCGATACCACGCAGTTTGCTTTAACGCGTTCGTAGAAATTAAAAAAATTAATAAATGCAACGTAGTTGTAATATATTTAGAGTAATAAGTACATTGTGTGCATAAAAAGAAAGCGTTATATGTTGCATTCGATCGCCACTTACAAGACATTAAAAAACAGAATGGTCTGAATCTAGCGAGCCAATCAGAACGACTTTGTATCTGAACCGTGCAAGTATTGGGAATGTGCAAGTGGCACGGAACGTATATGTCCCAAAGGGCAGTGTCCCCAGATTGTTGATTGTCACCGATTTTTTGAAATAGAAGTATTCGGCCTATTTAAAAATAGATTGAAAATTCTGAAAAAACAGGTGAATTATACTATTTTAATAAATGTGGTGACAGTTAGATAATCTGAATAAAAAAGTCCCCAATCTGGCAACACTGCGTAAGGGTTAAATTTAAGCAGGGATACCATACTTTACTATTTTTTAATTCTATCTCGCACTACTTTCATAAAACAAAAAATTTTCATAGACATTTTTTTTTAACAACTTCAAGGGAAATGTACTACAAAATTTACTCTCTTAAAATAGTGGTGCGAATAGAATATAAAAATAATCGCCTATAGCAACCATGATTTCAATTATCGTACAGCAGCTGCAAGAGAAATATACTACAAAATTTATTCTCTTAAAATAGTGGTGTGAATAGAATATAAAAATAAAAAAATATCTTTCCATGTACGGATTTAACCGCTGCCATCGAAATACTCAAGGCCACGGGACACAAGTTGCGACGTCATCACTAATCTACCGACTTCTTACAAATGTTGAAATTGAAACCGGAAAATTTTGAATAGCAATTTTCCTTTATTTTATTTGTGGCATATCTATCAGCTTATAAGAGAAAATGGCAATTTAAACTTACTGGTGAGAATTCGGAATCCTGCCTGTAGCAACCATGATGTCAATTACCGTACAACAGCTACAAAGAGAAATATGCTACAAAATTTATTCTTTTAAAATAGTGGTGCGAATAGGATATAAAAATAATCCCCTATAGCAGCCACGATTTCAATTATCGTAATTCTAGCAACCGATGTTTTGCTGAACTTTTTTTCATTACTACTAGTAGTTAAGATTTTGACATTCTGATTGAAATAACTCTTCTAAGAAAAGATGCAAGGGGAAAAAATTGCAACGATTTCTTTGACAGCATCGAGGGACGTTCTCTTTAATAGCGTTAATATTGTTAATGCTTTGAAAACGGGAAAAGTTTACATTTATTTTAGAAAAAGAAGCTACCCGTAAGGCATGGTGAAGTCACGGCGACGTCGTTGTGAAGTCACACTGTGATTTTGTGACCGTCGATGTGACGTCACGTGACGTCGATGTGACGTCATAGTGAATAGAATGCGAGGTCGTTATGGCCGTTTTAGAGGTCGTTTGTGACGTCACATTGTGACCACTCTGTGAAGTCACGGTGTGACAAATTTGTGAAAAGTGTGTCATTTGTGACTATTTTGGCATTAACTTTGTGACTAACCTGTGACGACAGCGACAATGCTTTGACGTCACACTGTGACTAATTTGTGAAATATGTGTCATTTATGACGAACTTGTCATAAACAATGTGATGATTTCAAATGAAAATCAAATTTCAAATTAATTGCTTAAAAGGGCAAAGGCCAACATAGAGAAAAAGATTCCAAGCCGGGACTCGAATCCGGGCCATCAGTGTAGCGCACTGACATTCTACAGACTAAACCACATGGAACGAGACCCAGCCTGGAAAATTTCTTACTAGTACATGTTGGCAAGGCTACAAACGCAGCACAAGATGGAATATTTATCGTGAGCCGCCAAAATCGGGCAAACACGAAACTTAATTAAATCCAGCATCGATTCAAACTATATAAATACTTGGAAATTTTTCCATAGAGAACCATTCGCATTGCATCCAATATTTCAAATAAAAATCAAATTTCAAATTAATTGCTTAAAATGCAATTTTCATTTGAAATTTGATTTTCATTTGAAATATTGTATGCAAGGCGAATGTTTCTCTATGGAAAAATTTCCAAGTATTTATATAGTTTGAATCGCTGCTGGATTTAATTAAGTTTCGTGTTTGCCCCATGTCGGTGGCTCATGATAAATATTCCATCTTGTGCTGCGTTTGTAGCCTTGCCAACATGTACTAGTAAGAAATTTTCCAGGCTGGGTCTCGTTCCATGTGGTTTAGTCAGTAGAATGTCAGTGCGCTATACTGATGGCCCGGATTCAAGTACCGTTATGGAATTTTTTTCACTATGTTGGCTTTTGCGCCTTTTAAGCAATCAATTTGAAATTTATTTCCATTTGAAATATTGTTTGCAAGGCGAATGTTTCCCTCTGGAAAAATTTCCAAGCATTAATACTGTGATGCATGATTCTTGTTATAAACACTGTGATGAATTTTAAAATAAAGTTTTGTTTGAAATATACAATATTATCTTTTTACCGTACTTTTTAGCAATGTATCGCTATTTTGGAGTCCTATTCTTCTAAAATACTTTTAATTTTTACACTGAAAAAAACAATGCTTATCAACTGGCATCCTTTTTTATTAAGTTCTAAGCTTGATCTTGAGTTCAAGCTTTATATTAAGAATGTTTTGTGTGTTGTGATTTGTTATTATTTTATTAAATACGAACATGGAGTCTAACGGATATTAATACATTTCCTATTTAAAGAAGAATAAGATAAGCCATATTTATTTAAATTTTGTATTCCCGTGTATATTGTATTTTGTTAATATGAGCTAAATAGATTTGGTATGATTTATAGGAAATGACTGATCTGGGAAACAGAAAAAACAAGTAAGAAAAATCATGCGTTAAGCATAGATTATAAAGCACTTTCCAACGCTTCCTGAATGCTTTAACTTAGACATCGTAATTTAAGGAAATAACGTAAATAAGATAACTAAGCAAATATTTTAGAAAACGCATAAAACATTTGAAAAACTGATTTCAGCAGTTACCGTTCATAGCCAAATATGTTTTCCAATTCTTTTGAATAGCCCTGTATTTAATCTGTAGGTTGATATATACTAGTATATAATGTGAAAATTTAGTTTAGGAAGAAAATGCATAACAAGTTGAAATTCTCATTCAAAAATTTATACTAATATGTAAAAACATGCTTGAATACTTTTGTACAACCCTGTAGTTTACCTAGAATCTTTATTACACGTCACTATTTAGTTAAAATTTAATTCAAATTAAAACACTCTTAAAACTGCTGAAATCACATTTCCAGAAATTATAATTTATAGACGGCCATAAATCCATTTCCTTGCGTGACCCTGTGTATCATTTTATCCATATTCTACAAACATTTCTTAGTAAATTAAATGCAGTTCAACATAAAAATCCATAACTCATCTAAAAAACACCTTTAAGCAATTTGCGCCCATACCCCTTAACTCTTACGTATACTTTTGTGTAGCCTTGTATATGAATTATAGCTTTTATATACACCATATACTATGCATAAATATAGTGGATCATAAAAGCGCATATTATAATTAAAAATGCATTTCCAGCAATTATCAATAATGAACAGTACAATATCAACTTTTATAAATATCATAAATTATAAATATTTTTTTATAAATATTATAAATATCAAATTTTAAAAAGTATAGTAAAGTAGTTTAATCTATAAACTTTTTATCAGGCATGAAAAACACTTTATTTCAATGCTTAATTGTCATTTTATTTTTTAATGCGAAGTATCGAACGTGTATCGAAAACGTAGAAAATGAGTTTACAATCGAAGAAAATTTAATAACTGATTCTTAATGTCTACAATTAAATGTTTGATTAAAATCACGAACAGCAAAAACGTGCTTACATACAATTTTAAAAAATAAATATACCAATTTGAAAAACACTATATAATTAGTATTTATAATTGTACTATTAAACAACAACAAAGTACAATAGATGAATTAAATGTATTATTAGATTTAACAATTTCTCAAAAATCTCTCCATATGTTACAAGGAATTCCTACTATTTTATAATTTTGGCAAATGTTAAATCTGAAAACATTGACATGAATATTTAGGATTTTAAATAATAATTTAAAATATTATTAGCAATGAAAAAAAGTCTTTCAAAAGTTTCACTACTATAGTATGTAAAACGGCATTTCCCATTCTGTATAGGCTAATTCCATACGTACTTGTAGTGTAAGTCACAGGCTGTGATTTTTGGCTACCAGTATTTTAGAACGGAAAATGTCGCTTAGTTTATCGGTGATATCTCATTCATTGAATAAGCCGAGAAAACCTTTCGAAAATAACGGTGGCCAACGAGGATTTCAGTTATCCGCTATGTGACTTACACTACCAAAACCCATGGAATTAGCCTATAATGTTAATTTCTAATCTGAAAAACAATCCCAGAACAGTCTCTTTCTATAGGTATAATATAAAACTATTTAACTCATCTCACCAAATATACAAAACAGGAACAAACAATTTAAATTAAATAAGACTTACTTTTTGAGCTCCATAAATTAATTATTAATATCCGTGTGTATCCGGAAATGGCGACGTCTTTTTCTTCTATTAAAAAAAGCACACGCAAAAGCTTACATTTTAGACTAGTAACTTACCGCATCTGTTAGAACAAAAAGTTCTCTGTTTACCCTGCGGTATCGTGGCAGACGATTTGGGGCAGGTGTGAGTTTATTTCCTTTTATATAAACAGATATGGAACTTATATGTGCAATCATTTTATGAGACTGTCTGTATTTAAATTTTTGTATTTGAAGAATTTTCCAATGTATTTTACCTTTTCTTTTTATCAGTTTTAACCCCCCCCCCTCCCTTTTTCTAAGTAAAGATTGTTTCACACAAATACAAAATATCTTCATAAAAAATAAAAAGATATAAATAAATATCGAGGATAAAAAAAATTTCTTTGTCTATCGTCATTCTTTTCATGTTAATTTCCTGTAAAATAAAACAATTCGTAAAATAACTTTTTTTTAGAGTCATATCTCTAAAACACAAATTTGAAATACGAATAATAAATTATATCATGGGTTTTGCATAAATTTTGTATTATTTTTATTTATTCGGAAAATGCTAATTTTATTTTAAAAGTCTGAAAGAAGTAGAATTTAAAAAAAAAAATAGTTACTTAAAATAGGTACACTAACAGGAAAAAATATGACTTGAATGCAAATTATAAAGCAAGAAATGTATGTATGACTAAACTCTGAAGACTCTTTCTACGTGCTCATTAAAAGCTGCAGACTTAACTATAATATAAATTTTTTAGTTTGAAGCCACAAAAGTGTTTCGAATACCAGTGTTCGGTAAAAATAAATTACAAATTTTCCTTCCTGCACACTAAATATGTAAAGTGTATATATTTAATATTCCTAATTCTAAATATGTTATCCAAATTGCTCCAGCACGTACCATTTTTCCGAGAAACACTTTTATAATAATAAGAATAAGAGAAGGATTATTATATTAAATTGCAATACTAGATAAAATTGAAATCAGGAAAAAAGTATACTTTCACACTCTTAGATATCAAATTGATAAAATATAGCATGGAAATCTAGTTTGTTGATACTTGTACCGTGCATTTTCCTTTATATGCCCCCCCCCCCACCATCTTTTCGTGTCTGAATTTACTACTTGCTACCCACTAATATATTTTCATTCCTTATGCCGCTGTAACGCGGGCCTTTTTAAAACATTTCTCTTCATTTTCAAAGATTTTGAAGTTCATATTTTTCTCACACTGTGACTTACAATATGGGTTACAATTTTTTACAATTTATTACAATTTTGTTTTGTGAGTGTGTCGTGACCTACGTTACATGCAGTGACATAACAATTCTTTTTTATTGCCAGAAAAATAAAATTTTACAGTAACAACATGTTTTGAAGATTTTTTGTAATTTTTTAAAGTTTTCTAAGAAGTTCACATCTCATTCACAATGTGACATCACTGAGTGGTGGCATTTCGGTCACAGATGTGACGTGACCACAGTGACTCACAGTGACGTCACAACGACGTCACTGTGACCATGCATGCTATGAGGGTACTTTCGAAATGAGAATAGCTTATTAACAGTGTTCGTAAACCTCAAGGGATTCAGCTGTTTAGGGGCTGAGAATGCTAGAATTTCAACAAAGTAATTTTCGCCATAACTAAAAGCAGACATATTCTCCATTAAATAAGGCAAATTTGCAAGGCATTACGAAAATTCTGGTATTATTATCTTGGGGTATACGAATCTTGAATAAAATTGAAAGAATTTTCAATTTAAATAAAGTTTGTTTATTTTATGCTTTAATTTATGATACGAGTTTTCGATTTACAATTGCATAGCTGCGGTACTTTTTTTCTGTAAGATCATTTTAAAAAAAAATATGGGATAAGCATGTAAATCACTAATAAATTTTCTTTTATAATACTTTTAAAGATTTAATGTAAAAAAAATATATAAACTACTTTTTCACAGATTCTAATTTAAAAAATTGCTTCTAATGTTTTGATATTTTTATAGGTGATAAAAATTCAGTTTGCTAAGAAAGTGTGAAATGATTGTGTTGTAATACTTTTGTTTAGGTACTTTTGGCGTACAAAAATGAGGAAGCACGAACTGACTTGCAGTTGCGAATGTTTTCGAAAATGTTAAAATTCGTATGTTAAACAATGAATTGCACCGGCGAGAAGAAGAATGTATCCGCATTAACCCATTAACCGCCAAAACTATTACGATAGAAATTTTCAAATTTCTTGTTGAAAGTAGTTTCCCACCACAAATCCAGTAAGGTAAATTTTGCTTTACTAAAATAGCAAAATTCCTGCCAATAAATAAGACATTTTTTTAAATTCTAAAATAGTGGTGCCAATATAATTAATTCATTGCATGAGCAATTATTTTGACTGTTGCGTGAACGCAACGTCAGCGGTTAATGGGTTAAGTGGGATTTTTTGTTAATGAGTATTTGTAAAATTGAACCCGATGGGAGGTTCAGCACAAGGAAAAAAAAGATAACAGCGAAATTTAACATTTTTGACATTTTTTTTGAAAGGGGTAATATCAATATTTTTCCAAACGAATTCGGCATTTTAAATGGAAAAACACGAAATTTTAAAATATGTCTTCGGATGTCCGATATTTTTCAACAGTTCGCCTAACGGGCTTTTAGAAAAACGGTTTTAAAAAAGCAGATCTCGTGCCTTCAAAATACATCTACTTGTCTGGTACGGAAAGATTCGAACTCAGCATGAGCGGTCTATTTATTAAAAAAAATGTTTCTTAGATGAGTTTTTAATTAATATCTCAGCTAATTATAGAACTTCACCTAATTATATTGGATGTGCCAATCCCAAAACTTTCTTCTATCTCATGTCAATATTTCATTATAATTAGTTTTATTAGTATTGTTATTAGAATTAAGCATAACTTCATACACTTTTCGATGGTACAATATTGAAAATTGCACAAAAATCGTTATTACAACGCCCCCTACCGGCGGATTTTTTCCAAATTCAGGGAGGACTTCCTTGCTATGGCCAAAAACATCCACAAAAAATTGGTTCAGTTCTATGCATAACTTCATACAATTTTGATGGTACAATGGCGACACGCGGACACACAGACATACGGACACACGGACATATGGACACGCGGACACACGGACTGACAGACAGATATTTTATATAAACATGTTTTTTATGATTTCTGACCCCTAAAACGTGTAAATCCGTCGAAAACCGGAAGTCGAAAAAAAATTCTATTATAATACTTTCTTCTATTGAAGATAGAAGAGCGTAAAAATTAAAATCTGAGACTCGGTTGCATTAGGACCTGCCTTCGACACACCTCACCCAAATTTTCATTCTTCTGCGTGCGGTAGATTTTCCTAGACATTGCGCAAACACACACACGCACAAACATCTTTCTTGTACTAGTACAGATAATGGGATTTGTAATCACCACGTTTTATCGCAAAACTTTCAATATTTTTCAACTATTAAAGATGAAAAATTGTATTAAAAATTCGGGTAGAATAATATGCTCCTTGAATTTAATAATATCTTTAAAATTCTTTCAGATAAACTGTTAAATGAATTAATATTATTCATGTTTATATACAGATATGTATATATCTATATAAAATTATGAATAATCTGGTGAACATAAATTTAAGAAAATAGAAAAAATATATAAGTATATTTTTACGGTTAAAATTATAGTAGAAAGTGTAATGTATTTAGGATTTAACTATCTCTATAATTCTGTAATAATTTTTCCATTTCAATTATTGGTCATAAATTTTAGAATAAATGTATCAGATTTATAAAGTGAAAGGTTTTGCAAAAATATATTTGTTTACTTTGTTCAACAAAACTAAAAAAAATAGTTTTTTCCTGCTTGGTAATTTTATAACAGTACTCTAAAAATGATATGCTTAGTTGTTTACGTGGAATGGTGATGTTTAAACAAACATTACAGCTGAAAAAAATGTCGAAATCACAAATGCTTCTTTAGGCACTATTTTATAGCTGTCAACTTGTACGGATTTTTCACACCACTAAAATTTAATAGTAAACTTTACCTAAAACTATCGCCAAGACTTAAAGATTTCTAATGCTGAACCTCACTAAAAATTCTGTTAAATTTTCGTGGTATCAAATATCCGTACAAGTTGGCAGCTATGCAATTTATTTATATCTTTGAATTTTTCTGCAGAATTTCAGATGAAAATAATATATGTTACTTGGCATGCCGGGCCAATGCTTTGCCCGAAAAGCATTGGGACGGCACGCCAAGTATCCAGGTTCGATTCCTGGTCTGGACATTTTTCACTCTGTTGGAATAAACTTCAACTCTGCTACTCCAGCCTTGAATATGACACCAGAATTTTGTTAAAATATTTAATGTGCATGTGAAATATAGCCACTTTCTTATTCAAGAATACATTTGTTGATAAAATCCGGTGACATTCATTTATTTCAACACTTTAGCATTCAGAATGCTTTGCCCCCCCAAAGAGTTAAACAATGTAAGAAATTCCTCATTTGTTTGTTTCTGTGTTACATTCTTTAAATAAATTATCAAACGAAATTTAAACTTCTCAATAAATTAATAAAATACGAATTTAATATACATGTAATCGAACTACGCACCTAAATAGTAAAAAAATATTTTTTTTTAAATGGTATACACATAGGTGCCAACCTCAAACTAATCTTCCGTAATACTTGCGTTAATTTGACGCTGGATTTATTACGTTTCGAACCAGAAATTTTTTTAAGAAATGAAATTAAATATGTTCTGCAGAGAAACTTGGAATTAAATAAATAAGCATTCATGCAATAAAATTTCTGGTCGAAATGTGCTTAACCTGGGTAAAATTAATCCAGACATTACAGAAGTTTAGTGGAAGGTTGGCAGCTATGTATACAGGATTAAATTTTTCGAAAGGTCTTCGGTTCGTACGGGTGCTGGAATTTCAAGACCAGAAAATTTTTCGATACCAGTATTTTCTTATAGATAATCCCTCCTGAAATAATGCGAAATTTCAGCCGTCTAAGCTTGATTCATTTTTTTATAAAAAAAAGTACTGATACTTCGCCTTGAAAATAACGGTAGCTGTACGAATCCTACGTTATATATGTACAGCGGCAATAAAGGAGCTTGACAATTATTCAAAGGGTATAAGATTTAATTCAGAGTTAAGATTTGGATGTCCGTAGTGGGTCAGATCTTTTTTTATGTAGAATTTCCCGTAAGTTTAAAACGCCTGTGCAAAGGAGCCGAACAATCGGTAAAAAAGTAATGTAGGACCTATTAAGCAGTCATGAAACATAAGCAAGGAGAATAGAGTAATTATAAAAGAAAAAAAAAACATTTGGATGACCAATAATGATATTTTTCTCAAATTGTAAATCCATAGTTTCTCAGCAAATAATATTATTGTTAAATATATAATGTGAACTTTAAAAATTCACAGTCTTACTTAAAAGACGACTAAAGTAATGAAAAATATGTTACAAGTTTAAAATGTACATTTTATTTAAAACTTCTTAGTACTTTCAAGTTATTCAAGCTCATTATCAGAGAATATTTTAATAACTAAATGTTGTTCATTTATACAAATACGTCACTTTGTTTTGAAAATGAGAGTGCCAATAATCACTAGAGTTGAAAGTAGAAGTAGCAGTAGCAGTAGCAGTTTCTTGAATTTAATTTAATTAGAAAAAATACATATTATTATTCATTGCAGTTCCATTTATTTTATGACATCATTCTGATCACATACGTCGCTTTTCATGGGTAGAAGAAAATATTTAACTGCCGTATTTTAAATTTTAATACGCCACTTTGCTCAAGTTTTCAGGATTTATTTCCAGGTTATTGAACAATAAACTGGGGATACTGTAAGATAGGGCGTCGTTACATACCTGGTTGTTTTTACATAGGATTTCTATGGATTCCCTTATAGTGGATGCGTAATAATCGGATATAGTGATTAGATACTCTAGTAATTATTGGCTTTTTCATTTTCAAAGTGACGTATTTGTATAAATGAACAACATTTAGTTGTTAAAATATTCTCTCATGATGAGATTGGATAGCTTGAAAGTACTAATTGTTTTAAATAAAATGCACATTTTAAACTGATAACATCTTTTTGATTACTTTAGTCGCCTTTTAAGTAAGACTGTGAATTTTTAAAGTTCACATTATATATTTTATGTTGAATCAAGGTGAAAAATTGCATTTCGTCTTATGATTTTATTTATTAAACATGCATGGTAGTACTTTGAACGAGCCTGCACTCTTAAAAAAATGTATGTGATATTACAGAGAATACACTGGTAATACATTAGCTTAGATCTTATGTAAAATTACAGAGCTTCTGTTAAATAACAGAGAAATTATTCGGTAGATTTACAGTAGACTCTGTAAATTTACATCGATAAAAATACACAAGATTCTGTAAATTTATTTAGTGTATTTATTTTTAATGATAATAATTTAAGTTATTTTTCGAAATTAGTGAAATTTTGAACTTTGAAGATTTAGAATTTTTCAAGCGAATTTGAGCTGCTGCACCATTTACGTTTTGCAGGATTTAATTCTAGCCAAACCGGGATTTGATCCTGAGTCCTCTGTGTTGGAGACAAGCACTTTACTGAGTATGCAAAGGATGGCTTTTATGATTCAGCACCGAAATACTTTTACTTTTAATTTTCTTTTAATATTAACAAGCTTTATGCACATGGTAAATGAATGGAACTATTAATAAAGAGAAACTGGCATATCCTTAAAATAGTGAAGCTTCAACTGTAACCGCTTTCATAGAGGTTGATTACCAACGGTGGGAGCTTCCACCGGTAAATTTATATAGAAATTGTCACCTTCTTTAAACGCCCTATTTATGCAACATTTCAGTCATAAATAACAGCCGAAATATATTAACATTTTTTTTGGTGGAAGTTTACTTTGGCAGAAGTCAGTTTCTGCGTTTTCGCCATATTGTGGCAACAAGCGAAAAAAACTGACTGTTTTACTAGGAAAACTGGCACCACTAAAAGCAAATAGAAAATTTAATCATATCTTTAAAAAATATTTCTATGAAAAAGATCGCCTAAATAAGACGAAATTTTCTATTCAATTTTACTGGTGGGAAGTTTCCCCCGGCACTAATGAGGAACTGTAGATCCGATTTTTAAAAAAAGCAGCCGTCATCTTCTGACAACCTCCTCAGTTACTTCAGTCGCAACTCATAGACACTCCATTTGTAAATTAAACAACTGTAAAGGGATTGTCGATAAAAATCCCCGCTAACTCCGCAGAGACAATTTTTTCCCTTTCTAAAATATTCTATTTTTTAATAAAACAATTTTGAAACCAAATTTTCTTCTTTAATATTTCTAATACAATTGTAAGAGAATTTTAAAAGCGTGTATTTTGAATTACATATTATAATAAAGAAAAAATATATTTAAATGAAGACATGGGAATCCCTATAGGGAATTCGATATAAGGAAAGGGAAATGTCTGTAAAATGATGACCGAGAAACTCAATCGAATGCATTTAACCGAGAACTTCTGTAAATTTATTGAGAGTCTCTTTTTTACTGTGTTTTAACAAAACCTTTTAGCAGTGTGGAAAGAAAGATAATCTATTCACAGATTGTGAAATTCTATATTTACCAAAATAAACTAAAATGATAGTATTACTGATCAACTATTGATTATTTTAAAATTTCTATAAAGTTTTTATTTAAAATTATTTTACATATTCTCTAACAGTCGATATTCGATAATCCGAGTATCATAATGTCAAGTTTCTCCGTTTGATTTATAGGATTACCACTTTTGGCGTCCTTTTTCAATCAGAAATTTGCACTTCATACCAGAAATGCTAATCGTAATTTTTACTCTGTTTTTTGACAGACAGTTCGCGATTTACATAAAGTAAAAAAAAAATCTTGTTTCGGACTATTGTAAATCAATATTGAATCTTAATATAAATCAATGTTCTTTCCAGAATATATGACAAACAACATTATACAAAATATCTTCCTATCAGAATTTAAAAAGAAATAAAAATTGATGAACAGTGAACAGATTTACTAAAAAATGTTTCACTGCGCATGCGCAAATGCAATTAAACTATAATGTGTATAATGTATTAGCTAAGCGTATAGAGCAACTTTTGTGAAAGTCTCAAAAACATAGCTTGAAAATTCTAAAAATGATCGTCGGTAGAATAAGCTCGAAATCATCTGTTGTTCCCAGAAGGAAGCAAAAAGACAAGGAGTTGCATTCAAATATCTGTTGATTAGTGCCAAAATAGCGTACACAATATTGCATTTGCTACTATATTTAAATAAAGTAGTAATGCTCATTTTCCATCCAATTTTTATATATTTTTTAATTCTGATTGCAGGTTATTGTGTACAATGTTGTTTGTCATATATTCTGAAAAGAACATTTTTTTTTTTTATTACGGACTCTGCTAATAAGCAAAAACCTTGGCAAAATTTGGGGCTGTTTTTTTAAAAACCTTAATTTCTCTACTAGTATACATACTATCCTAATAAAATATAACACTTTATTATAATAAGCCTCTTAATCATGTTCTACAGCTTGAACGCTTTTGCTGCATTAGATTTTACAGGGTTATCCAAAAGATATTCGTTCTTTTTCAATTTGTTGACGGCCCCCTATGGTGTTTCGCGAAAAAAAATTCGCGGAAATATATGACCTATACTATTCTGTTTACAGACCAGGAGTTTCAGGATAAATCCTCATGTATATTTCTAGATATTTAACAAAACGTCTAAAATCATAAGTGACCAATCATCATTGGGCAGATAGTTTATACTTCATTTTTTTATACAAGAAAATCGGTTCCTTTTTTACAAATTTAATTAAAAAAAATTAATGTCCGTAACGATTGAAATTTTTATTTTTATTTCTTGATGAACGATCACTTCGTAGTTTATTTACTTCAGTATTATTTTAAAAATATAGTAAAATCGCTTCAGTAGTTAAAAAAAGTACATTAATGTCAAATATTTTCCATAGTATTTTATATGTGTTGCTGCCTCTTTAACCCCCTTCCCGAAAGTGCCATTTACGGAAATTTTAATAAAATTTCGCCCTTTTTCAATTTAATCTAAAATTTTGTGTAATTTAATTCCTGAAATGCTTTGATTATAGAAGGTAAATTTTTTAATTAAAAATTACTGATAGGAAAAATAAAGCGTCAAGTAATTTATGCGTCACACATGTAGAACGCTTGTCGCAAAGCAGTTAATAAAACGCATTAGCGCAGGTAAAATAGGGTTTTTCAGAGAAAACCCTGATGACCATTCACAAAAATTTCAGAAGAACGTCGTTTTAACACTAGAAATTATTGGGTCGATCAGAAAGTCGTGTCGTGTTGGGAAAATCAATTCGTACCGGAAAATTTTATCATTTAATTATTAGACATTGATCATTTAATTATTAGGCATCTAATGTCAAATAATTGTCAGGCAGAATTTTCCGATACGAATTGATTTTCCCAACACGACACAACTTCCCGATCGACCCAATAACATCTGCGAATTCCCCCAAAATAAAGTTATTTTAATATGTTTCTGGGAGCCAAAAAGAGAGCATTTTAGCTCAGGGAGAAGGAACTCAAAATTGTTTAAGTATTTCGAGTGGGGTATTGTTTATTATTTATTTTTTAATTTTGAATCGAATGACATTATCCACAAATCGATACGACACATTGTTGCGGCAAGTATTATGATTACTAAGTCAAAAGTTATACTTTAGTGCAGGTAAAGTGGGTTTCTATAGCAACAACTGAGGGTCATTCGAGAAAATTTGGCAGAACTTCGTTTTGGCAACAGAAATGAAGATCCGATGAGTCCCTAAAGAACAAAGTTGCTTTACAGGGGACAAACGGGGGGCATTTTAACACCGGGAAGGAGAACTCAACTTGTGCGTATAGAAGTTTATGTATTTTTTAATTCTGAATCGATTGAAAGTGTCTGCCAGTCGATACGCTCATTTGTTACAAAGGTACGGCAGGTTTCATGAACACAAAGTCGAAAATTATAGTTTATGAGAAAGTACAATTTTATTACACTTAATCCCTTAACGATCGAATTAAATTACGGTTTAAAAATTGAAATTGCTTATTGGCACCACTTTTTTTGAAAAAGAAATGTTCATCTTATTTAATGACAGGTAAAATGATACCGTCATAAAGCCAGTTACATGATTGTATGAAACTGGTGAGAATCAAACAAATCTGAATACTCTGAATAAAAGACACGGCCCGTGAATATCACAGCAGCGAGAATTAAGAGGTTAAACATAGTAAAACAACTTTGTTTTGAGAGACTCATAGGATCTTCCTTTCTAATGCCAAAACGAAGTTCTTCTCAAATTTTTGTGAATGGCCACAAGTTGTTGTTTATTACAGGGTTGGCAGTTTTGCCTCCATTTTTATTTTAGATTTTAAAACTCATACAGGAAATTTCGAAAGATTTTTTTTTTTTTTTTTTACTTTAAGTAGCAACGAAATGGCTGTCACTAAATACAGGAAAAAATACTATTTTTAAATTCTGGTATGAATTTGGATTTGCTGAATAAAAATGGAGGCCAGACAGGCAACCCCGGTTTATTACTCAATTTTTGCTCTATTTTACCTGTACTATTATAACTGTAAACTAATTTCATGCAGCATGGTTTTCAAATTTCTTTTAGCCAGGTGTCGTCAGCTCCCGGATAAGCCAAAGCATGGTATTGTTATTGCTCCCAAGACGGATCATGGAATGAAAGCACGTTTTATGTGCAAGGACGGATATAAATTAGTAGGACCCAATGTAACCGAATGTCATTATGGAGAGTGGACGGTTCCATCTTCTGTATGCAAAGAAAGTAAGTAAAAAATCATGACACTCATGATCTTAGAAGTTTCTGTTATCTTAAATGGAAAAAAAAAATCTATTGCTATTCCCAAACAGGAATCTCTGCTTTATTTAACCCCTTAATTCTCGCTCCCGTGATAGTCACGGTCTGTGACCTTTATTCATATTGTATGATTCCCACCAGTTTTATAAAATAGTGTAATTTGCTTTATTGTGGTATCATTTTACCTGTCATTATATAAGGTGAATATTTCTTTAAAAAAAAATGGTGCCAATAAGCAATTTGAATTTTTAAAACGTAATTTAATGCGACCGTTAAGGGGTTAAAGACAGACTTCCCTTAATTAAATAAAGCGAATTTAGAAATAGCTTTTAGAAATAGCTTTTAGAAGCTTTTTAGAAATAGTAGTCGATATTAAAATAAATTGATATTTTTTGTTCGTTATTATTTATAAATATACCCAGCAATTATATGTTTTAAAGGGATTTTTTTTACGGTTAATGAGGAATTTGCAGTTTCATTATAAGTTATCTTATAGTTAATAATACATCGAACTATTATTTATCGAGTTATAACCATTTTTAACACAATTTCTAAGAAAAATCAATTTTCAGAAAAAAAACCCTCTCAACATATTTTTTTTTCAATTTCTAAGAAATATAACAAATGTTTTGTATTTTTGTAAATTTAAAATTTAAACTAGCTGTTTATTATTACAAATGCCATAAAAATGTGACATAACCATACAAATAAGTGATTTTTTTAATAATTATTTAAAAATATAAATTGTATAATATTAACCAAAAAATTGTTCTTTTCTAAAAACTATTTCAGTTTAAAACTATTACAAACAAATACATTTTATGAATTCCATAATATATATAATAATACTGTACAGGAATTGAACGATTTTTAGGACAATAACATGAATATTTTAAAAGTTATAGGGAAAAAAAGAAAAACAATGCTGAAAATTTCTGGAAACCGTTAATAATTCATAAATTAAAACTTTGTAACTCATAAACTTTCCAATATATCAGTTTAAAAATAGTCTGATTCTTTTGAACATAAATTTAAAACATAATTTATAGATTTTTTAGTAATTGAACTATTGCTTATCGGGTTATAACCATTTTTAACACAATTTCACACAAAAAAATAACTCTTGAGAAAAAAAAAAAAAACTCACAACTTACTTTTTTTCAAAGTCTGTCATAAAAAAATATAAATGTTAAACAATCTTCTGGATTAAAGTTTACATCTTTTGATTCTAAAACAAAAAGTTTTTTAATTCAAATTATAACGACCTGTGAAAATGAAAGTGTGTTATGATTTTTTTACATAATGTTGAAGAGGGGAAATTGTCTATATTTTTTTTTCAATTCTTCAAAATAAAAATAAAATACGAAACAAAATTGTACAAAATAATAAGCATAATCGATATACTAGTTTTATATGCTAAAAGGTGTAAATTAAACCTTTAAAACCAGAAAAAATACGTTTATTTCGTCCATTTATATGTTTCAAGTTACGGGAGTTATTTCCAAAACATATATTCTAAAATATCTCGGTACCTGAAACGCCATCAATTAATTTTTCACGTAATCTTTCATGTTATGCACGATATTTTTTATTTTACTTGGATTTTTATTTTTATTTTCATAACTAAATGTGTAGCTCGAGTCATAATTTTGGTAAGTTAAATGATGCAAATTATTAAAAAAAATTATTTACAACTTTTAGCATTTGAAATTACCAGGGTTCGCACAGTTCGACCACTAAATTTTAACAGTATTTTCAAAGTGTTTCACTGCTGAAAAATATTGCA
Organism: Maratus speciosus; assembly: GCA_963932465.1. Classification (NCBI taxonomy): domain Eukaryota; kingdom Metazoa; phylum Arthropoda; class Arachnida; order Araneae; family Salticidae; genus Maratus; species Maratus speciosus. The sequence goes on along the minus strand of OZ010789.1, from coordinate 284,997,999 downwards.
AAATCTGTGAATAAAGGCGGTGATTGCGAATTCTGTGTTGTAAAAATTAAATGTAAATTTTCATATCATTAACAGTGGTGCCAGAGTCCTTGCAAAATCCCAAGGAGTGTGCGAACCTCTAATTACTATATTGTTATAAGGTGCTAATTTGCTATATATAAATATAATCGATATACATACTTATTGAAAAGCGCAATTGAAGGATTTTCCATCTAAATAAGTAAGGCAACATTCTGAACTTTAAAAGGCACTAATGCTCATATTCACCGTCTACCTCAACCGCGAAAAACTCGGTCGAACACTTGAATGGTATCATCATTAAGGGGGTCCGGGACTAAAAATTCTAAAAAAAAATGCAAATTTTTTTTATTGGCTTAAAAAATATGCTGAGTTTTTGGCGTTAAATGCTGCAAACCCCATTCTTTTATCTTCATTAAATCCAGAAATACAACACCTTTTGCCCTGGGAAGCGATGTATCAGCTACCTTTGACGAGAATTTTAACTTCATTTATCTCAGAATGAATTTTTCACGATTTGTCAACTTTAAAAGATTATATCTTAACCCCTTCGGGAAGGGAGCCTTTTAGGAAATTTTTAATATTTTGTCACCGTTTTTTAAAAACAGAAATTTGTGTCTTCTTGAATCGAGAAAATGCGCTCATCAAATAAGGCAAACTTTACAGTAAAATTTTACTGGTGAGAAAAAACAAGTATTCTGAGTGCTTCATGCGGCACGTATACGTGTCGCTCGTCCCCAAGGGGTTAGGTTCCTTGCAAGATATATGTATGAAATTTTAAACAGAGATTTTATACTATATTTCCAACAAATTGTCTTCAGGATTATTAATTTTGAGTGATAATTGTAAAAATATGCTAATTAATGCAAAACTCACTCATAAAAAACTTCATTTTTTTTCTTAAATTTTTTTTATAAAATGCCTAATCAATAATTAAGAAATCCTGAAGGCAAATTAAAATGGCACATTTTCTGTACACAGAAGTGTAAAAATTTTGTAAATCGAGTAAGTAATTCCGTAGTTATGTTAAAAATTAAATATGTTTAAAATTTTACAATTAGGGGACAAGGGACCTTAAAATCCTTTAAAATATATTTTTTTCTTTATTTTTTGTAAATTTCACCTAAATATTAGTCAAGGGTACATTATATGCATTATGGCAAGCATTTATCACAAAAAAAAAAATTAATTATTTTTAAGAAAAAATGAAATTTTACGCGTCATCTTAGAAATCTTCGAAATGCCGCCTGCGTCTCCCATATCAATGAAAATCTCCAATATTTTTTATAAAAGTTTGTTTTATATATATAAATAAAATCGATCATCGAATTTTAAATATTTGAATTTAAAGGTAAAAAAAAAAAAAAAAAAAAAAAAATTTGAATTTTTTTCGAAAAAATTTCAAAAATTTCCAATTTTTCAATTTTTTTAAACTTTTAAATTCAAATATATAAAATTTGATGCTCTATTTTATTTATATATATAAAACAAACTTTTATAAAAAGTATTGGGGATTTTCATTGATATGGGATGCGCATGGGGCATTTCGAAGATTTCTAAGACTTCCAAGAATTTCTAAGACTTCTAAGAATTCATTTTTTTTCTCAAAAATATTTTTTTTGTGCTAAATGCATGCCATAATGCATATAATGTACCCCTGAATAATATTTAAGATAAAATTTACAAAAAATGAAAAAGAAAAATGGAAATTTTTGAAATTTTTTCGAAAAAATATCAAAATTTTTAAATTTTTTGTACCTTAAATTCAAATATATAAAATCCGATACTCTGTTTTATTTATATATATAAATCAAACTTTTATAAAAAATATTGGGGATTTTCATTGATATGTGACGCGCAGGGGGCATTTCGAAGATTTCTAAGTCGATACGTAAAATTCCATTTTTTTCTCAAAAATGATTTTTTTTTTAAATTTTTTTGTGATAAATGCATGCCATAATGCACATAATGTACCATTGAATAATATTTAAGATAAAATTTACAAAAAATAAAGAAAAAATTTTGAAATTTTTTCGAAAAAATGTCAAAATTTTTCAATTTTTTTTTTTTTTTTTTTTTTTTTTTTTTTTTACCTTTAAATTCAAATATATATAAGTAGATGCTCTATTTTGTTTATATATGTAAACCAAACCTTTATAAAAAATATTGGAGATTTTCATTGATATGGAAGACGCAGGGGGCATTTCGAAAATTTCTAAGACAAAAATGAGCTTGAAGTAGCTAGGGGTCGTCCGGTAGTTTTATCGCCTAGTGTCCTTCTTTTCCGGTTATCGGTGACTTTAATTTGTATAATTTCCCTTTCAAATTTGTCCGGTTTCAATTTTTGATTTTTTTTTTTTTTTCAACGTTGCTTTCGCTAGAGAGTCTTTCACTCGGGACGTGGCTGGGGACGTACGAATCTTGCTTCCGCAAAAGAGTCGGACTAAGTGGAAGAATAAAGTGCTGCGGACGAAGAGAGGCCGCTGGCCGCGGCGGTTAAATTCCATTTGTTTCTCAAAAAAATATTTTTTTTTTTTTTTTTTTTTTTTTTTTTTTTTTTTTTTTTTTGTGATGAATGCATGCCATAATGCATATAATGTACCCTTGAATAGTATTTAAGGTGAAATTTACAAATAAATAAATAAATAAATAAATAAAAAATAAAATAAAAATAAGGTCCTTTGACCTCTTAAATTAAAAAAAAATATATTTTAAAACTTTCAGATTTTTTCTACATGCAATATTCTTCTTATATTAAAAGATATTTTAGAAAAAAATTTCATAACAAAATCTCTATAAATAAATAAAAAAAAAAGAATTTTGAGCACCGGACCCCTTAAAACATAATTTATAGATTTTGTAGTAATTGAACTATTTCTTATCGGGTTATGACCCTTTTTAACACAATTTCACACACACACACACACACAAAAAAAGAAATAAACTCTTGAGAAAAAAAATAACCTCCCAACTTAGTTTTTTTTTTTTTTTTTTTTTTAAGTCTGTCCTAAAAAAATTAAATGCTAAAAATTCTCCAAGATTAAAGTTTACATCTTTTGACTCTAAAACAGTAAGTTTTTGAACTCTAATTATAACGACCTGTGAAAATGAAAGTGCGTTATGGTATTTTAGATAATGGTGAAGAGGGGGAAAATGTTCTATATATATATATATATTTTTAATTCTTCAAAATAAAAACAAAATACTTAACAAAATTGTACAAAATAACAAACATCATCGGTATATTAATTTCAATAAAAAGTGTAAATTAAAACTTTAAAACCAGTAAAAATACGTTTATTTCGACTGTTTACATGTTTCAACTCTACTCAAGTCACTTTCAAAACAAATAAATAAAGCTATTCTAAAATATCAAGGTCTATGAAACGCCGTCAATTAATTTTCCACGTGTTCTTTCATGTTATACACGGTACTTTTTATTTTACTTGAAATTTTATTTTTATTTTCATAAGTATTGGGTAGCTCGAGTTTGGTAAGCTCATACGGTTGGTAAGTTAAATGATGCAAATCATTTTAAAAAATTTATTTGCACATTTTAGCATTTGAAATTGGTATATTATTACAAGGTGTTAATTTGCTATATATAAACTTAATCGATATACGTACTTATTGAAATGCGCAATTTAATGATTTTCCATCTGAATAAGTAAGGCAGCATTCTGAGCTTTAAAATGCACTAATGCTCCTATTCACCCTCTACCTCAACCGAGAATACTCGGTCGAACACTCGAATGGTATCATCATTAAGCTGTTTGGACTCCAGCCGCTATCAAGTCCAATCCGCTTAATTATGAATTTTTATTTGAGCATTCGACCGATGTTTTCTAGGATGAGTAATGTTCAAATCCACCGTTTACCTCACCTTAGAAAACCTCGGTCAAACACTCATATGGTATCATAGATTATCTGACTGGATTTTTACCACGATCAAGTCCAATCTGATTATCGTAAATTTTTATTTGGGCATTTGAAAGAGGTGTTCTAAGTTGAGGTAGACGATGACTAATGCTCGTATTCGTCGTTCACCTTAACCTAGAAAACCTCGGTCAACCACTCATATGATAGCATCATATGATATCGTTAATTTAATTGGACTTCAGCCGCGATGCGGTTTAATCCGTTTAATCATGAAATTGTATTTGAGTGCTCGACCGAGGTTTTCTAGGTTGATGCAGAATGACTAATGCTTGTATTCACCATTTACCTCAGTCTCAGTATATAAAAAATCTGTCGAACGCTAAAATGATTTTTCAGATTAATCCTTTCAGGGGCAAGGTACTTCTATTCATAAAAGGGTAAAATGAGTGAACGACAACAGAATTTGCAAACAAATTTATTTCAAAATGAGCAAAAGCTTTTGTTCGCGTTAGAAATAAAAAGAAAATTTTCATTCCAATATTCTGGTGCCTATTTGGCATTTAGGAATTAAAATTAAGTGGTACTGAAATGAACCACCGCCCTCGGAGGTGTTAACCTGATTGGATAAAATCGTAGACGAAGACCAAACATATTAATGATGATACCATTTGAGTTTTCAGCCGTTGCCATCGAAATGCTCAAGGCCGGAGAACACGAAAGTGATGTCATCACTAACCGACCGACTTCTCACTAGTGTTGGAATTCACACCGAAAAATTTTGAATGGCAATTTTCTTTTATTTTGTTTGTGGAATTTTCTATCACCTTATAAAACAATAATAACTATTTAAACTTACTGGTGAGAATTCGGAATTCCCCAATAAAATTCAGCCAGATGCGGAATGCCTCAGTTTTGCCGCATCTGGCTGATATTTTATTGAGTGATTCCAAATTCTCAGCAGTAAGTTTAAATAGTTATTATTGTTTTATAAGACTACAGATATTCCACAAATAGAGTAAAAGAAAATTACTATTCAAAATTTCCGACACTAGTCAGAAGTCGGTCAATTAGGGATGACATCGCACTCGTGTCCTCTGGCCTTGAGTATTTCGATGGCAGCGGTTCAGCCCAACATTTCTGTGTTGAAGCACAGTAGAACGCCGATTATCCGAGCAAGTCGGGCAAACCCTAGTTCGGATAAGCAAAAGTTCGGATAAATGGACAGGAAATTTAAGGGATGTTTCTGACTATACTAAAACCTTCACACGTTATCTAAGCTTAGGACTGGCAGCACCAGTTAGTGCTGGCATGTTTAAAAATTGTTTTTCTTTTTCTTTCTTTCTTTCTTTTTTTTTTTTTTAATTTTTTTGTTTACATTTTTATCATTAATTTTTTTTCTCTTTTTATCATTTTCTGAACTCAAGAGATTATAATTTAAGCAAAAAAACTTTTGATTGTTGCTTGCTTCAACGAATACATTCTTTCAATGCTGCTCTAACTCAAATTCTTTTATCTCCTTTATTGTTTTGCATACCTCATTTTCTGATCCACTATCAGTTTTTTCTTTATTTAAAGTTTTATTCCAAACCAATGGATAATTGGGAGCTCGGTTAAAATAAAATTTGAGAGAAATAGGTTGTTCGGATAATTGGAAGTTCGGTTAATTGGAGTTCCGATAATCGGCGCTCTACTGTATTTGTTGGATACGAGCATAAGACAATTGTAAAATAAAAGCTAAACTACTTAAAAAAAAATCTGTTAACATTTTACAATCGTGGACGAAATCTTTAAAACCATATGGTTAGGTTAATGATTATGTAAGTTTTATCTTCGTTTTAAATTTCGTGTCTTCAAAATCAGTCAATTAATTTATTGGCAGATAAAATGATGCGGGGTAAAGCCAATTACACAATTTAAAAAAAAATGGTGGGAATCAAACGTTCTGAATGAAAAAAAAAAAAAATGTAGCGTACACTGCCCGTGGAAGTCACGGTCCAATAATTAAGGGTTAAATGAATAACAATCACTTTTCTTAAATCAGTAACAATCACTAAATTCATAATCACTTATGAAAATCAGCCACTGTTTCTTTATATAGCTGCATCTTGTTTGAAATAGAGCTAACAAAGCAACTTTTTTTGCTCCTCTTTTACTAATATTTTCAATAGTTCCTTTGACTAATTTCATCTCAGAATTTTTGCGATTAAATAGAATTATTAAAATATAGTTGTTTTTAAAAATGATAACAGGTAGCTGCTATGACTAACCCTTTCTGATTTGCAAAAAAACTAAAAATCTGCGCCCCAGATGCATTTGGACCTGATTTGACTATCCCAGTTATGAGAGCGCTCCGACACAAATGACCGATTAGTACCACTAAATTCTATTAGTATTATTTGCTTTATTAAATCTCATGCGACAAATACTATTAAAATTTAGTGGTAGCGATCTGTCATTTGGGTCGGAGCGCTCTCATCCCTGCTATCCTCTACTATATAGTAGCTGCTATGGCTAACCCTTTCTGATTTGCAAAAAAACTAAAAATCTGCGCCCCGGATGCATTTGGACCTGATTTGACTATCCCAGTTATGAGAGCGCTCCGACACAAATGACCGATTAGTACCACTAAATTCTATTAGTATTATTTGCTTTATTAAATCTCATGCGACAAATACTATTAAAATTTAGTGGTAGCGATCTGTCATTTGGGTCGGAGCGCTCTCATCCCTGCTATCCTCGTTAAAATTTTCATACATCTACGTTTTGTAGATTTTCCCAGCTATCGTGAGCAGCCAGAATGATTAATATTTTTTTATTGGTATAAAGAAATATTTAAAACATCTGGTTTAAATCATATATACTCTTATTAAGCCGCTGAATACAGTATGAATATATTGTGATAAATTTGTACGGGTAAAGAAGTAGAAAGTAAAAAGATTGAAATAATGTCATGTGTATAATTACGCAGTTTATGTATGATGAGAAAATATGCCGTAACAATTTCAAGTGAGGATAACAATTTAACACGTTCACGCCGGCGCGGTGGGTTACACTCGACTGTCTCAGAGTTTTCAAGTCTCCGGCTTTTTGCACACCACTGTTATTTTAGAGAAAATGTTGTTCCTTTAAATCGCCCAATTGTTCTAATTAAATAAAACAACATTTTCTGTATTAAAATACTGGTATCCAAAAGGCCGAAGACTAGCCAGCTCTGAGACAGTTGAGTGTGACCCACCGCGCAGGGCGTAAACGTGTTAAATAAAAAGAAAAGTGCCCAGTAAAACTGGATGGCATTGAGCTAACAAGTTTTTCATACTAATTGTATACTGTATTCTTATTGCAAAGAATAATGTCCCTCGAAAAATAAATTAAGGGGGAATTAGCCCCCCCCCCCCGTTTTCCCTTTTATACTTAACCAATGAAACCTCGCAACTAATCAAGAAACCTTCTTGTCAGAATGAACCTTGAAAAAAATTAAAGCAAATCGGATATTTCTATCAAGAGTTATCGCGTTATCTACATACATACATACAGAACCTGCGGGCACATGAATTCTCAGGCTTTGATAGCCTGTGAGCTAAAAAAGAGTTTGTAGGGAGCATAGATTTGCTGATTGGTTAACTTTTGTTGCATTCCCCAATTTTCCTAATTTAGCGGATTTCGAATACGCGTATTTCCGAACAGTAATGATTGCGTTTTTTAATTATGAACAATCCGTGAATAAAGAAAGGAATATTATTATTCGCGGTATTTCAAAATATGGTAAATTGACAAAGCCGGCATGATTTTGATTAAAACATATCCTTAGGGTGCGTAATGCCCTTACGTTTGATACAATTTCTGAAAGTACAATTATACAATTAATCCGTACAATTAATGAAATTAACAAGAGTACAATTATCCTTTGCCTTTAAACACAGGAATTACACAAAATTAGTAAAAATTCTGCGATTAAATAAGGCGATCATTACTATACAGAAAAGTGCCGAAAAGTAACGACCTTACGCACTTCTCACTTATTAAAAATTAAATAGTATTCTATTCAAGCCTGCAAGCTTACCAATAATTTCGGTAAGATTTTTTTCAGTTAGACCCAGTGTTGCAAGATTGGGGACTTTTTAAATTCAGAATATTTGGCTGTCACCATTTTTTTTAAATGGTACAATTCGCCTTACTTTTCAGAATTTTTAATAAAGTCATTCAGGTTAACTTTGATCAGCATTTCCTCTATTTTCATATGTCACACTCTTATTTTAAGACTATTGTTGCAACTAGGGGCATAACAGAGAAGAAATGATCCTAAATTATTGCATGAGCATGACTATCAAAAATTAAGGAATAATAATGATAAAAGCAATAAAAAATGAAATTTTAACCTGGTTCAAAGTTACCAAGCCATTTAGGGTAACTTTGCACCATATGATAAATATTATCTACATTAATTCATTATAAAAAAAGTATTTCAGTTAGACACTACAGTTAGTTATTATAACTTTGAACCCCCAAAAATGTTTTCGGATATGTAAAGACTCCGAATTTACATTTCCTAACATCACAAGATTTGTATAATTTATGATATTACAACAAATGTTAGGCATAAGAAAAGTGGGAAAAGAGCACCATGAATATTTAAAAATAAAAAAAAAAAACCTGTTTATTGTTCATATAAAACATAAAAATGCAGTGAAAAACAATTTTCAATGGTTTAACTCAATAATACATCCATAGTTACAGTAATACGTACTAGTACTAGTAACATTCAAACAAGAATAAAAAATGTCGAATGTATGAAATGTCAAATTTGAGTAGCTTCGCCCCGAACAACGTCCTTAAATGAATTTTATGTATTTTACGCATATTTGTAAAAATATTTACATGTTATATCTAATGCACACTTTCGGCATTTATATAAAATATACGTGCAAATATGGGAAATTTTTGACAGTAGTACCTATAATCAGTAAATTATAGACAATGTGGTAAAATGTTAGTGCCTTCTTATTTTACATTTTATTAACTATTAATAAATAAATAATCACAAAATATTAACACATTTTCAACATTTAGATAATAATATGTCTGATAAATGAGTATATTGTTACTTACTATGAAAATTTAATTAGTTGGTTGTATTTATGGCTGTATTTATGACGGCCAATTATCTGCACGAGGGATATAGGCCCAGGGGGGGGGGAGTGCCCTTCGTGGTGGTCTTTCTAAGGGAACCTAACCCGTATTAACGCTTGGAAATCCAAGGTTCGAAGAAAACCACGAAAACTCCGAACGATTAGGCCGACGGGCGCGATTGGGTTCGAACCCAGCACCTCCCGTCTACCAGCTTCGAGAGCAGAACCTCTCAGCCACTGGTGGGGCGAAAATTTAATTAGATCACAACAACTTCAAAATAGCACCCAAAATTAACTTGAAAAACAGTACTTCACAAAAATAGTTAGATGATGCAATTAATTGCGCATAATGTTGCTAATTTATTTTCTAAAATAAAGAGTAGAAATCCCAGTTTAGAACCTTGCCTACAGAGCACAGTTCTGGATTTTATTTAATCTTTTGGAGTCAAAAATATTGAAAATTAGGAGGTGGTGCAAAGTTACACCCCATGGTTCAAAGTTACCCTGAATGACTGTATATATCTGAATGGGCCGAATATTTCTATTTCAAAAAAGTGGTGACATTCATCAATCTGGGGACAAAAAAGTTCCCAATCTGGCAACACTGATTTGACCTCGATCAAATAAACGATTTTCCCACTGTACACATTTTTTAATAAATAAATTTATTTTATATAAGGAGTACAATGAAACAACACACATCTGAATAAATAATTTTTCTGGTCCGAAACGTGTTTATTTACTACTGAAGATGTTAAAGTTTTACGAATGTTATCCGTAAGTTGGCAACTTTGCTATTGTCTGACTTTTTTGCATGATAATTTCTCTCTAATCTATTATAATACACGCATTACAAAAATGTTGTCTTCCGCTTGAAAAATGATACAAATTTCAAGAGTAACTGACGAAAAACCCATTCTTTCTGCAGTGCATAAAGAAAATTTTCTTAGAGTTTTTTTTTTTTTTTTTTTTTTTTTCCCCCGTGGGGAATTTTTTTTCATATTCTAAATATAGCGCACGCAGATCATCTATTCATTTTTTAAATGGGATTTTATTGATATACTCAGTTTCGATATAATATTTTTACCTTTTTTTATTTTAACTATTTTTTATCCGTTTTTTATTCACTTTGGTCTCTAGCTATAAAAGTTTTATACTATAAGTTATTTTTTTTAATGTCAACATGATTTCGCTGAAATTTACCCATTCATTTCTTGGTATAATATATTAAACTATACTTTTAACTTTTTGACATATCATGGAAAAGACGTTTTTTATTTTTTGTTTGAAAAGTGATTTTCCTTAAATTGAATCTGGGTTCTTTAAAGCGTAGCACATCTTTGGATTTTAAAGACAGGAAGAAAGGTTATTTTTATACCTTTGTGAAAGGAGACCGTATTATTCTTTTTTTCGGTGGCTTTATAGAAGCATAGAAATTGCTTTAGCGAGGAAATTTTTCACAAGTACTTTCAAGTACCTTATCCGCTGCTTCATTCACGCAATTAATTTGATCAATATTTACACAAACTAATAATGTGATACGGTGGTTTTGAAATTTGTATCCTTTAATGTAATGTATGAGCGCACACTATTTTTTTTTTACTTGTCATGTAAGCCATGTAGAGAAAATTGTATCAAAAAGTAAGAAAGAATGATAACGGATGTAAATAAAAATACGTTTATTTATATTCAAATAGAGGATCCGACCCGGGATTATCGTATTATAGAATATTCCTTAAAAATAAAAAATAAATAAAAAATAAAAAACTTTATTAATTTTTTTATTTTAATACATTTTTTAAATAGCCCACTAACAGCACCAAAAACATTTTTATATTAAAAAAAATCAATTATGTATGCAAATAAAAATTTTCAAAATTATTAAAAGCAGTACTTTTGCATTATCTCCATTCCTGGAATGAATAGCCAGAAAAATCGTTGTTGCACTCATGAATTTTCCTAATTTAGCGGATTTTTCAATGCAAGCACTTCCATAAAGTAATGATCGCTTTATTTAAGTATGGACAATCTTTGAGTAAATAAAGCTAAGATTATTATTTGGAAACAGCGGTATTTCTAAATGCAGTAAATTGACAACACTGATTAGATTTTTATTAAAACACACCCATAGGGTCATAATGTCCGTATTTTTTATACAATTTTCGAATAGAGGCCTCCTTTTCTTTTAACTACAGGAATGAAACAAAAGTAGTACAAATTCTGCTATTAAATAAGGCAAGGATTACTGAAAAGTAACGACCTTTTCGTACTCGTCACATTAAAAATAAAATCGTTGGTATTCTATTGTTCGGAGTTTTGGCATGATTAATTCTTTGTAATGTATTGAATTATTCGAAGTACAAAAATGTTGTCTTCCGCTTGAAAAATGACACAAACTTCAACAGTAACTGGCGACCCCCCCCCTACCCCCCCCCCCTTTTTTTTTCCCAGTGCATAAAGAAAATTTTCTTAAAGTGTTTTCCCGTGGAGAATTCTTTTTCATATTCTAAATATAGCGCACGCAGATCATTTATTCAATTTTTAAATGGGATTTCATTGATATACCAAGTTTCGAAATTCTTTCTTTTACCTTTTTTATTTTAACTGTTCTTTACTCAATTTTTATTCATTTTGGTCTCTAGCTATAAAAGCGGTGTATGTAAGTTATTTTTTTTAAAGTCAATATAATTTCACTGAAATTTACACATTCATTTCACGGTATAATATATTAAACTCTACTTTTAACATTTTGACATATCATGGAAAAGTCTTTTTTTATTTGTTAAAAAAGTGATTTTCCTTAAATTGAATCTGGCTCCTTTAAAGCGTAACACATCTTTCGCCTTTAAAGAAAGGAAGGAAGGTTATTTTTGCACTTTTGTGAAAAGAGAACCTATTATTCTCTTTCCGGTGGCTTTATAAGAGCAAAGAAATTACTTTTAGTCCAGGCAATAGAGACCGTATAGGGGCTCTACCTAGCAAAATTCAGGGTAGTTCTGGAAAAAGGCTTACTATATGTTTTTTGGATCGCTGAATCCGAATTTTTAACTTCCCACCAAAATTTCCCCCGGCACTCCCCCCCCCCAAATTTTGGTAAAATGCCCCCCAAAAAAGGTTCTTACTAAAACAATAAATTTTTTTATTGTTTTAGGAAAAAGTATCTAGAAATTCAGAAAGTAGACAAAATTGCAACATATTAGATACATGACATTATGACTTAGGATGAAGGGGAAGGAGGGATCTGCCTCGGAACATGCGTGAGGTGCTGCGTGAACTAAGTTGCGCAGTTCCACTTAACCACTCACACGTTTACATTCGCCCTCCCATCTCCCTTCCGAACTTTCTCTATAAGGTTTACTTTAAGTTTTTTGGGTCGCTGAATCCGAATTTATAACTTCCCATCAAAAATCCCCCCCCCCCCGAAACCTCCCACAAATAGTTGTTTTTAACTTAAATTTCTTATTGTTTTAGGGGAAAAGCATCACAAAATTCAGAAACTAGACAAAATTTGCAACAAATAGGATACATGACATTATGACGTAGGATGAACGGGGAGGGTGAGGGCTGCCTCTGAACATGCAATGAGGCGCTACGTGCACTAAGTTATGAAGTCCAGGCAATAGGGGATTTTACCTGGAAAAATTAATACTAGTTCTGGATTTCGACTCACTTTATGTTTTTTGGATCGCTGAATCCGAATTTGTAACTTCCCACCAAAATTTCACCCGGCAATGCCCCAAAAAATTGATTTTTTTGAAAAAAATTGGGTTTTGAGAAAAGCGCGCGGGGAATGTTCCGAGGCAGCCCCCTCTCTCCTCGTTTATCCTTACGTCATAATGTCATGTATCCTATTTGTTGCAAATTTTGTCTAGTTTCTGAATTTTGTAATTCATTTCCCCTAAAACAATAAGAAATTTAGGTTAATAACAACTATTTTGGGGGGTTTCGGGGGGGGGGGATTTTGGGGGTAAGTTAAAAATTCGGATTCAGCGATCCAAAAAACTTAAAGTAAACCTTATAAGGAAAGTTCGAGGGGAGATGGGAGGTCGAATGTAAACATGTGAGTGGTTAAGTGGCATTGCGCAACTTAGTCCACGGAGCACCGCGCGCATGTTCCGAGGCAGATGATTTTTTTAATAAAAACCTTTATTATGGGGGTTTTTATCAAAATTTTGGGGCGTCGCCGGAGGAAATTTTGGTGGGAAGTTACAAATTCGGATTCAGCGACCGAAAAAACATAAAGTAAGCCAATTTCCAGAACTATCATTAATTTTGCTAGGTAAAATTCCCTATTGCCTGGACTATTTATGGAAGGAAAATTTTCACAAGTACTTTATCCTCTGCTTCATTCATGCAATTAATGTGATCGATATTTGCAAAAACTAATAATGTGATACGGTGGTTTTGAAATTTGTATCCTTTAATGAAGTATGTTAGCACACATTTTTTTTATGGCTTGTCACGTAAGCCATGTACAGAAAATTGTATCAAAAAGCAGTAAAGAATGATAATGGATGTAAATAAAAACTAGATAATAGGAATTCTGCTTTTTCAGAATAGTGTCGCCCCCGGCATTTCCATTACTTCATTTTATTCTGATGGCCTGGCGGATTCTATTATTATGAAACAGCCATTATAAATGAAGCGTTTGGTGAAGATGAAAGAGCTGCCGTAAAAAATTAGAACTCTGATTTTTTGGTCAGAATGGGGAAAAAATGGCCATAGTTTTTTTTTAATTATTATTTTAATAATAGACGCCACAAGTCCATCAGAAGGATATAACTCGGTTAAGCGGGACTCTGCAGCAGTACAAAACATATTTCAATTTTAAGACTTAAAGAACACGTTTTATTTTATGTAAAATGACGTCATTCGCATCCGTTTAAGAATTCCACATTTACGATCTACTCTTAAACATCTACAGTAAAGCATGCATAGTACATCACTATCGCGAAATAATGCACAAATGCAGCAAAAAGATGCTGTGATTCAAGAAAATGGACAAAAGAAAACGACTATGTAATGATTCATAGTTACTTAAAATTAAATATAATTTATGACAGAAATCATTCGTTTATATTTTTTTCAAAATAGCGCGTATTTTAATTACATTGTCTTTCGGTTGGCAACAAAAAGATATAATTGCTATTTTTCAACTATTTTGCCTTTACTTTCTACAGAAATGAAGTACTTGAGTTGCCAAAATTAAACAAATGGAGATAAAAACTACAAAAAAATTAATATTTCTAAAATAAATGGAGATACAATTTTCAAACAAAATGCATTTAAAAGAACTTTTTTTTCCAATACGACGGTATAAAAATCGAAAATGTACGATGCTCAGAAGTTTAAAAAATTGCTAAAGAGTATTTAATTGTACAACTGCTTTGTTTCACGGCTAACGTCTGTAAGGTAACGTTATTTTTTGGAATACACAAAATAAGCTGGGAGAAAGAAATAGCATGCCGTTTCAGGGGGCTAATACGTTTATTTATATTTAAATAGGGCTCCAATCCGGAATTCAGGAATTACAAAAAAAAAAAAAAAAAAAAAAAAAAAAAAAAAAAAACTCTAATAAATTCTTTATTTTAATATATATTTTTTAATGAGCCCACTTGCAGCACCAAAAAGGCATTTTTATTTTTTTTAAAAAAATCAATTATGTTTGCAAATAAAGTTTTCAAAATTATTAAGGGGTCTCAGGACTCTTTAAATCGAAAAAAATGAAAAAAAGAGAGACCATTTTCAACTTTAAAAAACAAAATCCCTTCCGGCCCGGCCTACAGGCGGAGGTAGATTTCGAAGTTAAGTATATCAATTGCATCAACAAAAACTAAATCATGAGTAGATATAAATCCACTTTAACAGTGTTATCTGACCGCTTTTGACGAGTTTTTATTTCATTTTTATATAATAATTGGTTTTATCAGAATCATGTTAAAGTAGTATTAAAAAAAATACTTTTCCATGCTTAAAAACTCGAAATTTTCTGGCACATTTTCAGATTAATTTTTAATAGAAAAAATACGAAACTTGTTGACGTGATTTTGGAAAAGATTTATAAGCGACATGTGTTTTTATTTTTCTTTCAATTAACTTAAACTTGATTAATAAACAATTATTTTCTCAGTAGGGTAATATTTTTTGTTTCTAACACAATCGCTTTGGGAAATTCTGTTCGAAATGCTCACTTTGACATCATTTTTTGAAATATAGTCTACCATTATCAAAAAATCGATCATTACGGCACATTATATAGTTTCTGAAGAAGAGAATCTAACAATTGAACGCGTTTGAGAGCAAAAATTAGTTTAAAAATGAATAAGAAAATAAGCAGTTTGGATTTGAATACATTCTTAATAGGATGATTTTTTCCTTCAACCGCTATGTATTTTTAATTTGTTTTTGCTGTAAGAATTGGTCCTATCAAAAACTTGTCTGCATAAATATTGAAGACAATATTAAGAAAATATGTGATAAATTCATGGAGATTTTATATCTTGTGAATTAACGGAGTTATGGAAATTTTTCTTTTTTACCCCCCTTTTTTAGTTTTCGTTTTTAATTTTTTTTGCGGTACGAATTGGTCCTATCAAAAACTTGTGAGTGTAAAAGTTGTAGATAATATTAGGGGGATGTATAATAAAATTAAATGGATTTGATATCTTAAGAATTGACGAAGTTATGAATTTTTTTCTCCCAAAAACTCTATTTTTTGCGCCCCTTGAGCCCATTTTTAATTTTATCAAAGATCTGTGATACATAAATTTTTGGTCCTATTTTTAGAAGTAATAAAAACTTTAAACTGATTTGATACGTACAAAAAATAAGAAGTTATGGGAATTTTTAGGTTTTCACAAAACCACTCCCTATTTCCACCCCCTTGGTCCGATTTTGCCTATTAACGAACTTCATCGAGATTTTATGCCCCTTGATTTTATGTATTAGTTTGGAAGAGATTTGTGCAGAATTGTGGAAGTTATCGTGTCCAGAAGAAAGTGATATATATATATATATATATAGATAGATAGACACACACACACACACACACACACACACACATATATATATATAAAGTTTTTTAACTGAGGGTGGTTTTGGTTTCCAGGGGTCATGATCGGTGTAGATCTGGAAAAAAATTTCAGAAATTCCAACACAGGAACGACGCCAATAGGTAGTATTTCATAAGAAATCTACCTAATATCTTAAAATGTATATGACCTTAAAACACAATTTTTATTGAGATGAAAGATATAATTACGTTACTTCATTTTATGTCTTTAAAAAATTGAAAGGTGCAGAATTAGCATTTACAGGAGGCTCCAATTGTCAGATATTTGACGAGTAGAAAATTGTTATAAAATAATTGTTATAAAATAAATATTGCAAGTGGAATGAAAATTTTGGTTTCTACTTATACAAAAGAATATAATAATTACCTTGAACTTAAATAAATTTGTATTTAAAGTATTTTTCTATTTTTAAATCAAGTTGTATTTAACTAATACAAAATTTTGAAAATTTCAACAACATAATCACCTAAAAAATACGTTTTTTGAGCAATAAAAACGAAATTTTAGGTTCAATTTATACAGATTAACATAAAACATATGTTTTGAAAATTTTATGAAAAAATATTTAGAAATTTTTGAGATACCTTGCGCGTTCTTCCCAAAAACGTATTTTGAAGAAAAATGAGTTCAAAAGTTTCGGAAACGCCGCTTCAGCTGTTGAGCGGGTATAATTCTAAAATCCATAACTTTTATTCTAATGACAATTTCAAGCAAACAATTATATTAAAATGTTCGGAAAAGATAGTAGTTTAACATCTAAAAAAAAATAATAAAGTTTTGAAAATTTGGAAGCTTTTTGAATCCTGAGACCCCTTAAATGCAGTACTTTCGTATTATCTCCATTCTTGGAATGAATAGCCAGAAAAATCATTGTTGTACTCGCGAATTTTCTTAATTTAGCGGATTTTTGAATGCGTGCATTTCCGAAAAGTAATGATCGCTGTATTTAATTATGGAAAATCTTTGAGTAAAATAGCGAAATTATTATTTGTAAACAACGGCATTTCAAAATGCGGTAAATTGACAACACTGATATGATTTTTATTAAAACATATCCATAGTGTCGTAATGTCCCTACTTTTGATATAAAATCCGAATAGAAGACTTCTTTGCTTTTATCTAGAAGAATTAAACAAAAGTAGTACAAATTCTGCGATCAAATAAGGCGAGGATTACTGAAAAGTAACGACCTTACGTACTTGTCAATTATTAAAAATAATAGCGTTGGTATTTTATTGTTCGAAGTTTTTGAATGATCAATTCCCTGTAATGTATTAAATTATTCGATGTACAAAAATGTTGTCTTCCGCTTGAAAAATGACACAAACTTCAAACGGAACTGACGAAAAACCTTTTTTTTTATTTTTATTTTTTCAGTGCATAAAGAAAACTTTCCTAAAGCATTTCTCCGTGGAGAATTCTTTTTCATATTCTAAATATAGCACACGCAGATCATCTATTCAATTTTTAAATAGGATTTCATTGATATACTCAGTTTCGAAATACTTTCTTTTACCTTTTTTATTTTAACTGTTTTTCACTCAATTTTTATTCACTTTAATTTCTAGCTATAAAAGCGGTGTATATAAGTTATTTTTTTTTAATATGTCAACATGATTTCACTGAAATTTACCCATTCATTTCACGGTATAATATATTAAACTATACTTTTAACTTTTTGACATATCATGGAAAAGTCGTTTTTCATTTTTTTCTTAGAAAAGTGATTTTCCTTAAATTGAATCTGGTTTCTTTAAAGCATCTTTCTCCTTCAAAGAAAAGAAGGGAGGTTATTTTTGCACTTTTGTGAAAAGAGAACCTATTATTCTCTTTTCGGTGGCTTTATGGAAACTGCTATACTGGCATAGAAACTGCTTTAGCGAGGAAATTTTTCATAAGTACTTTGAAGTACCTTATCCACTGCTTCATTCACGGAATTAATTTTATCAATATTTACGCAAATTAATCATTTGATACGCTGATTTCCAAACTTTTATCCCTCGCGTATCCCATGATGATTTATATATGACCATTATTTTTTTATTACTTGGGATCAAGTTTCTTGCTGGCTTTTTATCAACGTTAGCGGTTTGGCGAATAAGAAATAAAAAAACAATAGCCAAATAAAAACAAATGCTAGCAAAACACATTCGGCGTGAAACACTAAAAAAATCATTGTCTTTAATCCCTTATTGCATCCGTTTTTTTTTTGTTTTTTTTTTTTTTCAATATGTTCTAAAATGACGTAATTTTTTGTCATTTCTTAAAACATAGAAATCTGACTATACTTATATGCTACAGAAACTATTAAAAATAAGTATAATCTAAATGTCTCCAAAATGTGTGAATGTTCCAGACATTTTTTTAGCGGTCTGAATTAAAATTCAAAATGTCTATCCTTGATTTACCGTTGTGAAAATATACACTAAAAATTGATACGAGATTTCGACTCTAGCCGATGGGAAAAGTTGATGATTAGCCAATGATACTTTGCATACAACTAATAAAAGAACACTAAATGGAAAATTCGACGTTGCATTCCAGCAACACTTTTCTCTATTTGGCGATTAATTTGAGTGATTGTGTTTGTGATTTTATCGGAGTATAGATAGTAATTAACTGACAACTGAGAAATACCTATCGTATAATCCTTTCTATGTCTTTGACTGTTGCTAAATTGAACTGGTGTGGAATCAGTCGAAGTAAATAAAGTACAATAGAACCTCGATTATTCGAAGTAATTAGGACCTACCTTCTTTCGGAAAATCGAAATTTTTGGATAATCGAGGATGCTTCAATTTTAAGATTAAGGAATGTGCTATTTCTTATTATGGTAACAAGTTCTTAATAAAAATAGAGCAATAGCAAAATAGAAACAAGAATAAATTACCTGAATTTTGATTTTAAAATTAACTACCTTTTACATATTTCACAAGGGTTTAAAACAATGCTTTGTTTGTCGCCGTTTCGATTGACTTTGCTTTGAAGCTCTTTCAGGAAATTTTTAAGCATTATTAGTTAACCAGTATCACAGTGTTTCTGCTGCTCCAACCTTTTGCAAAACATTCAAAAGCTTCAGAATTGCTAATTTGTTCGTTTTCTTCGTTCCACTCTGCAGCTTACAGGAGCTCAAGTTAAATCTAAAGGAATTCTAAAAAAGGGGATCGAAAATATTTATATGTACTCGTGGCTCAGAAAGGACCGCTTGCACACAAGTAATATGATCGTTTAAATTCAAAATAGATTTAGATTTTGCAAACAAAGAATGTGATATTAAAAAAAAAGAAAAAAAAGCAAGTTTTAAAAATGGATTTCGGTGAACCGACAGTTTCGGTTAAAATAGTTTCGGATAAAAGAGGTTCTACTGTAATGTAAATGGCAAGGTGCGATTGAAGATGACAAGTGATATGAATCATGCAGTAGCGTGGATGAGAATCTCGACTGTATAGCTCCACAAAAAAAGAGTAGAAATTGAGTATTTGGCGAGTCTGGTTGTTCGTTTATTCGTCAAATGAAGCATTTTGTCGCGAAATGGCGCAATGGCGAGCGGTGGTGAGACTCTGATTTTGATGTATAGTAAATATAGCTATGTATAAAAAATTGTAACAAAAAGTAGCAAAAAATGGTGATGGAAGAAAATAAAGATACGTTTATTTATGTTTAACTAGGGGATCCAACTCGGTCTTCCGAAATTACAGAATAATATCATTTTTATTGAAAACTGTAACAGATTTTTCCCAACTACGAAATACGAACTTTAAAAAGTTCTCTGTATACTAAAGAGGTGACAAATAATAATAATAACGCAGATGTTACAAGCGTAAAATGTACATTTTATTTATATTTCTTCGAATTTACAAAGGCTTCATATGGAAATGCGAGTTTAATTTTTCTGGTTTCAGAAGTTTTTTCCGGTTTCATATCTTCAGCCGTCAACATCACGGGCGCAAGAAATAGACAGCGACAACTCTGCCGTTGTCATCGAAATACTCAAGACAGAGGACACGAGTTGTGACGTCAGCACTAATCGACCGAATTCTCACTAGTGTTGGAATTCTCACCGGAAAATTTTGAATAGCAACTTTCTTTTATTTTATATGTGGAATATCTATCCTCTTATAAAACGATAATAACTATTTAAAATTACTGGTGAGAAACCGGAATCTCTAAATAAAAATTCAGCCAGATGCGGAATTGCAGAGTGTTGCCACATCTAGCTGGTTTTTTATTGGGGGATTCCAAATTCGCACCAATAAGTTTAAATAGTTATTATTGTTTTATAAGATGATAGATATTCCACAAATAAAATAAAAGAAAGCTGCTATTCAAAAATTTACGGTGCGAATACCAACACTAGTGAGAAGTCGGTCGATCAGTGATGACGTCACAACTCGTGTCCTCTGGCCTTTAGTATTTCGATGGCAACTTCTCAGGCTGTCATACTGACGGGAGGGAGAATTAAAGGGTTAATCAATTATCTTCAGAAATTTTGAAGATCAACAGATTATTTATATTTTTATGGGTTTTCCAAATTAATTCTAATTAAAATAAGAAATTGCTTTTTGATACAAAACTTTTGGCAGGAATTGAATTAAAAAAAAAAAAAAAAAAAAAAAAAAATGTTGCAGCTATGCTTTTGCGCATGCCCGAATTCTTCATTAGAATAGTAAACTAAAACCTGTCACTACTCTGAATGTGTTAGAAAGTGTTTTATAATCTATGCTTCACGCATGGATTTTCTTTCTTGTTTTATACAAAATTTCGGTACGTTACAATATTCATGGACGTTAGTAGTGAATATCTTTTCATGCTCATAAAATGTTTCGCCATATTTGTTATTCACCACTGTAAAATTTTAATTTAAATGGCATTCATGTTTTTAAAGTTGTCTCAGGACTCTTAAAGCTTTAAAATATTCGCAATTTTAATTTTTTTAGATATTAAACTCCTATATTTTCTGAATATTTTGATATAATTGATCCCTCGAAATTCCCATCAGAACAGAAGTTATGGTTTTTAGAATTATACCCGCTCAATAGCTGAAGCGGGTTTTCCGAAAGTTTGAAGTCATTTTTTTCAAATGAGGTTTTTGCGCATAATGCGCACGATACCTCAAAAACTTCTAAATATTTTTTCATGAAATTTTCAAAACATATGTTTCGTGTTAGTCTGTATAAACTGAACATAAAATTCCTTTTCTATTTTTCAAAAAAAGTGTTTTTTAGCTGATTATATTGTTGAAATTTTCAAAATTTTCCATTAGCTAAGTACAACTTTGTATTTACTCTTTGCACTCCGCGTCATTACAGAAAAATTTTATTCGGTCGGCACCATTTTTTAAAAAGAAGTACACCTTCAACTACAGAATTTAAAAAATGCTTTGATTAAATAATCAAATTTTATTTTCCTTTATTACTGGTGCCGAAAACGAATTTTTGAAGGAAAGATGATGCCGCAGCAGCGGCGACAACGGAGTTTTTCACATACTGTACCATATTGACGCAGCAGCGACAACGGAGTGCAAAGTGTTAAAAATTTAAAAATGCTTTAAATACAAATTTATTTAGGTTCACTTTACTTATTATAATCTGAAATATAAGTATGCACCAAAATTTTCATTCTAGTTGCAATATTTATTTTGTAATTCTGCGTGTAAGCTGTTACACCAGTTTTTCGCTCGCCAAATGTCTGACAGTTTGGAGATCCCTGTAAAGGATGATTTTGCATCTTGCAATTTTTTAAATACATGAAATGAAATAACATACTTATAGCTTTCATCCCAATAAAAATTGAGTTTTAAAATCATATATTTACTGATTGAAAACTTTTACGATACTCATCAGCGTACAACATAAATGAAAACTATATTAAAAACACATTAAAATTAAACCCAACGTTTCATGCTCTTTCTAATGAGCCATCATCAGGGGCGGGGGTTCTCGACCTCCACGGAGCAAAGTTACGTACAACACAGTCACTTTCACAACATCAAACTGGTGCTGGTGATGTTGTGAAAGTGACTGTGTTGTACGTAATGGATCATTAGAAAGGGCATGAAATGTTGGATTTAATTTTAATGTGTTTTTAATATAGTTTCTATTTATGTTGTACGCTGGTGATTGTCGTAAGTGTTTTTAATCATTAAATTTGACAGTGTAAGTCCACGTTTTTCTCATATATTTACATTTTAAGATATAAAATGTTGAAAATTTCCTTTATTTATTTATTATTTATTTTAAGAGTCCTACGACCCCTTAAGCAACAAAACGAAACAAACTATAAAACAGGGTTCACACGTACTTAAATTTTGTAAGTGCTTTACTGCTACAAATACATAACAATAATTCATTATGCAGCTTAGCCCTATTAAATCATAAAATATTCTACTGTTAAATAAATATTTCAGAAAGTACTGTTTGGCAGTAGTGGTAGAAAAATGCTAACAAATATAAAGACCGTCGGAACCCTATGAAAATCATAGTGAAAAAAATTTATTTGCTATAAAAGTTTTTCTAAATTTGTTATTTTTAATCAATCTCTCCAAAATGTGACATACAGTGTCGTCTTTGAAATTGCATGTTTCTTCCAAACGAAACTAATTTTGGTTAGTGTTATTTGATTAATATTTAATATTTTATTTACATTTAAAGAATTGAAAATATAATAAAATTTTACACTGTGGTGAACAATTTAATAAGCGATTTTCTTATGGTGAGAAAATAATGACTTAATTTTTTTAACGATTTATTCATTTTATATTAATAAGAATTCCAAAAAAAAAATAAAAATAAAAATAACGTTATGTTATCATTTTTGGCCGCTGAGCGTTAAAGATAACTTATGAGTTAAACGATTTCTTATAAATTAAAATGCTTTCTTTCTTAAATTTATACAAATTATTAAAACTTTATATATTTACTGGGTTGCCACAAGCGGCTATTTTTTAATTCTATTTTGCACCACTTTTTTAAAACAGAAATGTTTTGTACGCACCATGACAACATTTGCAAGAGAATATACAACAAAATGTACAATTTAAAAAAGTAGTGGTGTGAACAGAATATAAAAATAGTCGCTTGTGGCAGCCCTGTATTTAATATCTATGTTATTATTAAAAAATATATATTAATGATTTGTTCAAATAATTCAACAACACTGACTGCCGATAAATTTCTTCATGTTTTTTAGATGCGATCGTAATTATATAAATATGTAGCACGAACAGTCGTCGCTCGGTCCGTCTGTCCGCATGTAACAGAGGAAAAACTACCCAACCGAATGGTCTGAAATTTTAAATATATAATTGTTGCAAAATTTTGTCGGGTCATTTCAAATTTTATGAAAATCGGATGTATAGTTTAATTACAGGGACAGTTAAATTTTTCCGTTACATTAAGGCCAATGGGAAAAATTATTTCAAGTGCATTTTAACCCATTCGGGACCATGGGTGCATATATGGACCTTCAAATAGAGCATACTGAATTTGTTTTTGGCACCAGTAAAAAAGAAAAGTAATATTTGCTTTCATAAATTAGAGCATTTTCGTGAATATTTAAGTGAAGGTAACTTAAAAGTGGTGCCATTTGAATAAAATTTGTGTAAAAGTTGTCGTTCCGGAAGAGGTTAATGATGTTACAGCCTTTCGAACAGAATGATACTGATATGCGCTTATGAAGTGCACTTAAAATATACATTCAGTACAATATGCGGAGCAAAAAATATTTATAAAACTAGTTATAGTATGAACGCACCTCATTTGCCACGTTTGACGTGCAATTTCCAACTTGTTTTTATATTTCAACATCGGTGAAGTCAAGCCATAAAATTTTTACTTCTCTTGTTGAGGGATTCTGTAGTTAATAAGTTATTATACAATTTTTGTTTACTTTATTATTAGGGGCATAGCTGCCAACTTTTACGCTTTTTAGCTACCACTCAAATTTAATAGAGATTTTCGCCGTATTTAATTCTGAGATTTCGATGATTAAATAACATAATATTTACTATAAAATTTTAGTGGTAAAGAGAAGACGTAAAAGTTGGCAGCTATGATTGAGAGCCATTATAATTATAAAAACTAAACGTCCACATATGTGGTCAAAGGCGTGACGAGGGTGAAACCTTTCAGGGCGGTGGTATGTCTATGAAACTACTTAAATTTAATTCCCAAAAGCGACAATGGCACCAGAATTTTATTATATATTTTTTCTGTTTATTATGTACGTGAAAAATAGCTTTTTCTTTTTTGCAAATAAATTTTTACGTAAATTCCTGTGACAATCATTCATTTCAACATTTTACCAGTGGAAGTGCTTTGCCCCTGAAAGGGTTAAATACTTTTAACATTTTCAAACACAGTAGTTGAAAAAGTGTTCATGTATTCGGTTTATCTTTCCGTCTGTCTTTTCGCGCAATATCTCTATTAAATGTGCTCTGATTGCCATAAAATTGGTATACGTGATTGAGGCTTACTATGGCATGTTTGGTATTGAGAATAAGGTGTGCTTATAGTACGTTTATAGGAACATTCACCAGAATTCCGTTACAGTATGGTGGTTTATAACGAGTTTTAATGATGTTACACTATTTGAAAAATACCGAAATTGATATACAGTCGGACCTGTATTTAACGAACCTCTATTTTGCGAATTTTTACTTGGAACCAAGAATATTTTGCAAATTTCTTCGTAAAATAACCTCCAAATAGCGAAGTGCATTCTCTATTTAACGAACGTTTCCTTGGGTACTAATTTTTTCTTTTCCCTATTTTTTAAAATATTACTGGACTTTTCAAACTTATTCTTTCTCTTAACACATTTTATGATGATCAATGACCATGAACAGGTCCTACCAGGCACGTAACTCACCGAGAGCAGTAAAATTGCAGATTCTTTGCTTTCCATCCAAGAAGTGCAAACTTTCAATATTCCCTTTTAACCCTCAATAGAGTTGTCCCACACCCTTAAACTATAGTTTCCCGTTTTCTAGATTGTTGATCATGATCAATCGTGTTGATAATTTCGGTTCTTGTAGCTTAAATATGTCAAAGCGAAAGTGCTTGAGCATCAAAGAAAAAAAAAATATTATTGATGAGGTGGATAAAGGCGTGAAGAAAAAGAATGCTGCTTTAAAATTTGATATTCCTCCAAACATCTTATTAACTGCTATAAAAAATCGTGATTTTAATGTAAAATTATTTTTTTAACTCAAAATACAATGTATTTCCAGACACTGTTTTGTTTCACTCTTATTTCCCTTGCAGTTTTCTTTTTGATGGGTAAAATAAATAAAACAAATAGATATAATTTATAAAAAAAAATGTAACTAATTACTTTTTTTAATTATATTTAGTGTCTATGGACTTAAATTGCGTTTCATGTAGTTTAGAGTATATTAAAAAGTGACTCTCTATTTAACGAATTTTCCATATAACGAACTTTTTTTCGGGATTTAGCTATTTCGTTAAATAGAGGTTCGACTGTATTTAAAATTCTTGTTGTCCTTACAGATTTCTTTTTGATGGGTAAAATGAATAATAATAATAAAAAAAATAAATATGATTTACAGAAAAAAAGTGTGATTAGTTAAGTTTTTTAATAATGTTTAGTGTTTATGAATTAAAAATCTGTTTTGTGTAGTTTAAAGTGTTTAAAAAGGTTCATCTCTATTTAACGAATTTTCTACGTTACGAACTTTTTTTCGGGATTTAGCAACTTCGTTAAATAGAGGTCCGACTGTATTTTACTTTTATCGTGTTTATTTAGAGACTTGAATATATCCGACAAAGTCTAAACTTTCAGGAAAATGTAACGAAAAATATGTTTTTTTCATTTAACCCTGTCATGGGCAAAGTTCTACTAATGATAAAATGCTAAAATTATTGAATGACACCGGTATTTATGAACAAATTTATATGAAACTAAGTAAAAGCTTTTCTTCGCGAAAATTATTAAGGAAAATTAAATTCCTGAATTCTGGTGCTAATGTGGCATTTGGGAATTAAAATTAAACGGTTTATATAATATACCGGTATCCTTCAAGGGGTTAAAAATGCTTTTGGCTGCAGACACGCACGCGCAAGATCCATCGTTTGTACATGTCACGGAATTAGTAATTAGTAATTAAATTTTTCGTAAATTATTCATTGACCTATTTAAGCACGGAATTATTTTATTAAGGGGTCTTGTACCTTTTTAACGCGATGAAAATTAATGAAAAAATTTAAAGTTTAAATTAGTCTATCTTCAAAACCTTTTTCTGCATAAACATAAACATAAACTTTTGACTATTGATTGAACATATTGTGCTTTGTAATGTGCTACCATTAGAAATTTATTAGGCTTTTACATAATTTGTGTATTGTTGAAATCGAAATAGCTCTTTCTTTTACACAATAAGTCATTGCGCGCATGGTATCTCGAGAAAGTATGTATGAATTGTCATGAAAATTGGAAAAGATACTAAACAAATATCAGTGTTTTAAATGATCTACTCTTAGGTCAAAATTATTTCATTAACTATATAAACAAATATATTTGTAAAAAAATCAAATTTTTACATTTTTAATAAATAACATAGTCATAACTAAAAATATTACAATTGTAAATATTTAAAAGTAGATCATTTTCAGCACACATATTTGTTTAGTATCTTTACCAAATTTAATGACAATCCATACATATTTTCTCAAGATATCATGCACGCAATGACATATGGAGCTAAAGAAAGAACGATTTTGATTTCAACAATACGGAAATTCTGTAAAAGGCTGATAAATTTCTAATGGTAGCGTATTACAAAGCACAATATGTTTAATCAATTTTCAAAATTTCACTTTTATATATCAAAAGGTTTTGAAGATAGACTAATTCAAACTTTGAATTTTTTCGCTAATTTTCGTCGCGTTTAAAAGGTACTGCACACCTTAAATAAAATTAGTTGCCGAAACGTCAGTGAAGGCTTACTGTGGAGACACGAAAAGTTTTGATTTCCGTTTGTCTGTCTGTCTGTCTGTCTGTCCGTCTGTTCCGCGATAACTGCCGCAAAAAGCACCCGATCAGCTTGAAATTAATTGGGCATATTTGTGAGGTACCCGGACGTAGCTGTATAGTTTTTGGTTAAATTTGGTTCATTCGTTCGGAAAATATGGAAGATTTTATTTTTCTTTATAATGCTTTTCTACGGCAAGTCAGACGATTTTCAAATTTCCATTTGTTGAAAGAAAATGGCACGTTTGATTAATGGATTTAAATGTCAAATTATGGATACTAAAATTCCAAATAAGGTTTTTAAATTATTCCTATTATATTGAAGTTTTATCAATATATCTATCAGATTTTTTTTTTATTTACGTGTATAATGTTTTGAGGACAATTATACATGTACTCCAATAATATAAAGAATTTTTAAATTAATTTTCTTGTTTTACATGATACATATTTCTTTTTATTCCTTTCTTCGTTGCCTAGCGACTGTTATTCGTAGCCTAACATTGCGTCAAATATGAATGAAGTTAGTAAATAACGTTAATTTTGTTGCAGGTACTATTAAAAAGCTATCACAAAAAATATTTTATCGCGCCAAATCGATGCAATTTATGCAATTAACAGTGGGCACGATAATGAATTATTTTCCAGTAGATTTATAGATCTCCAGATATGCATATTTTGGGGGGCTTTTAATATGCTATTGCTATCCTATGGATTAGGGTGTTTAAACTAATGTTCAACCATGCTATAAGTGAAAAAAAAAGTACAGTTAAAGGCATGTAAATCCTTTTTAACACTTTCCAACATGGATGAAAAGTATTTATGACTTCAGTTTTTCTATCTGTCGCCTGCCGTGTTTCTCTACGTGCTCTAACTCGCGTAAATATAGTCGGGATTACATGTAATTGATATACGTTATTGAGGTTTGCCAAAGTATGTTTGGTATTAAAAATGAAGAGTGTAGCATTCATAGCTTAATTACAGGGGCACTCAAAACTATTCCGTTACATTATAGTCTTTGGGAAAAATCGTCTGCGGTGTATTTTAATAATGTTACACAATTTTAAACGTAATGAAATTTATATACTTTATTAAGGTGCACTAGAACCTGGTTACTATAAAATATGTTATGTGTAGCACTTACAGCATGCGTACAGGGAACTCAAAAGTATTCATAATATTACAATCTTTGAAGAAAATCCTTTTGTGGCGTTTTTTAATGATGTTACTCTGTTACAAAATAATAAAATTGATATGTATTTTTGAAACATTTTTGTAGTATATGAGTATATGGGGTACAAAGCATATGTTTTTTTCAGGGCCACACAAAAGTGGTCGATTAAAATGTGGTCTACGGGGGAAAAAAACTCTTCACAGCTTATTTTAACACATTAGCGACGGGAAACGAGAATTCTCGTTTTTATTCAGAATACATCATTGGCTAAGGGAGTGACTTCTACCTTACAGAAAAGACATTTATATTGTGTTGTCCATATTTTTTATAGATTGTAAGACATTATACATTACATCCGTACATTGAAAGATATTTACTGCTGCATAAAAATGAAAAACATATCTCAGAAACCAATTTCCGAGACACTTTCAGAAGAGGGAGGAGCTTCTACTGTTTTTAAACCCAGATTTAATTAAATTGCCTGTCGTCAGTGTGTTAATTGTGTTGCACTAATTCAAACATTATGAAATTAAATTACATTACTGTGGTTGACTACAAGAAGCTTGAATATGATTTGTATCGTATTTATCGTTCATTTATAGGGTCACATAAAAAATTTCGGATACAGTTCTGGTCTATTAGGGATGATTGCTGAAGAGCATTTTCGATTATGATGTGCATTTTAACGTTAAGTAAATTTGTGCTTAATAAGTAGTGCTTAAATATTGTATAGACCATGTACAGGGATACACAAATGAATTCGTAAGTATAAATGAAAATGAGCGCGAATTGCTTCAGTGTTTTTTTTTTATTATTATTTGAGTTATGTATTTCCCAGCCCAATTACATTTAGTATACTAACAAATGTTTGCAGAATTTAAATAGAACCATATACAGGACTCCGCAGAAACTGGATATATGGTGCACACTATGCATACTAATCCCCGGAAATATGATATGAGCAGTTTTAAGAGGGTTTTTTGTCTGCATTAAATTTAAATGTTATAGACGACGCGTAAAAATCTTCACGTAATATACAGGGCTGTAGAAAAGAATTCATGTACGTTTCCGTCTATTGGTAGAATTTACTAAAGGACATTAACACAATTAATTGATAATTACAAATGTTAATTAAATTACACTACGAAGGGGTTCAGGGGGGCTCTGCCCCCCTGAAGAAATCTACTTTATTATCTAAAAATTACCAGAATAAGTAGCTCATGAGATTTTCAGAATACCATTACATAACAAGGGGTTTAATTTAACGCTTCTAATGTCAGAAACCTTCGAAATATTTTTTCGTTTTATAAATGTTTATGTAATTTCAAAACTTTAAATTTCGTTTTTTGTAGAAAGATTAATATTACTCAAAGGGTGCTAAACACAATGAATTGTAGAGCTGACGTTGAGGCTCCTGATCTGCAGATTTACTAGTATTACTTTACGAGGAATCGAGTTATTGCCGAAACGTCAGTGAAGGCTTACTGTGGAGACACGAAAAGTTTTGATTTCCGTTTGTCTGTCTGTCTGTCTGTCTGTCTGTTCCGCGATAACTGCCGCAAAAAGCACCCGATCAGCTTGAAATTAATTGGGCATATTCGTGAGATACCCGGACGTAGCTGTATAGTTTTTGGTTAAATTTGGTTCATTCGTTCGGAAAATATGGAAGATTTAATTTTTCTTTATAATGCTTTTCTACGGCAAGTCAGACGATTTTCAAATTTCCATTTGTTGAAAGAAAATGGCACGTTTGATTAATGGATTTAAATGTCAAATTATGGATACTAAAATTCCAAATAAGGATTTTAAACTAGTAAATCTGCAGATCAGGAGCCTCAACGTCATCTTTGCAAGTCATTGTTTTTTAACACTCATTGCGTAATATTCAACTTCCTACAAATCGCTTTTTAAAGTTTTCAAATTACATAAATATTTATAAGCATACAAGATACTTCGTAAAGTTTGAGAAATTAAAAGTGTTAAACAAATGGTTGTACATTGATGTTCTGAAATTTTGATGAGCTACTTATTCTGGTAACTTTTTAAATAAAAAATTGCATTTCCCCCGTAGTCTATTTAAATTTACATTCGTAATTTTTTATTGATTGTGCGGATGGTTATAGTATATCTTAGCTTTTTTTTACGCTGTGATTTATAAGGATAAGCATAACTTTTTTTATAAATTAATAATATTTAAATTTAAAATAAAATATTCATGTTAACCGTACACAGACAATAAATCTTGAAGTGACGCCAAAACTGTAACCCTAAAATCCGCTACATTCGGCACAACACATCGACGTGCTTTAAACAAAAAAAAAAAAAAACAAAAAAAAAAAAAAAAAAAAAGAGCAATTTAACAAATTACAACGACCATTTGGAAAATAATTTTTTCAAAGACTAAAATTTAATACATAAAAAATCGCACGGAGTTGATCATACATTACGTACGCCATGAATTAAACATTAATAGTGTTATTACACGTAAAAATTCCAAGCGACAAAATTCGCCTGCGACTCGTATTTGGTGTGAAATATTTATTATTCATTCCTGTCCTATTTATCTTTTCTCTTTTTTTTTATTGGCTTATTCCATTTTTCTTTTGCACGTGAAAATCTTACAAATTAAAATTAACTCTTTGGCAGAAATTGTTATTCATTTTCTTTCATTTTCGTTAGTTATTATCCACCTGAAACTTACGTATTATTCAAGCATTTCATTGACTGTTCGGGAAAAGGCTTTTCCATTGTCAGATTTCCAAGAAATCTGACTACCAATTTTAAATGAAATTTCATTCTTAAACTTCTAAAATCCGACAATATTACTTTTTACACCGTCGGATAGAGAAAAAAATGTACTTTTAAATGCAATTTGTTTCAAAGCTGCATCCCAATTTGTTTCTGAGTTATTAATTTTTTTTTGTAGTTTTTTTGTAGTTTTTATTACTTTTTTGTTATAGTGGCAACAAAAATATCCATCTCTGTTGAAAGTAAAGGTAAAATACATATCACTGTATAGACCAATCAGGAAACGAATAAAATGCGGATTAAACCAATAAAAACCGTCAGATATGCTTTTGATTTCCTACCATGACGAGAACAATAACCATTTTTCCAAATGGTTAAAAAAAAACAGAATGATATTTTTAGTAATACAGTTTTTAATTCATGATACAATGAAATGCTACCTTAGAATGCTCATTGCTTAAATATAAGCAGATCATTTTCATTTTACAGAAAAATGCACGGATGAAGTCAAAGAATTCGGTCCCTGTTCCACGCGCTTGTTTTGTTTGGACCGAATGAGGGCATTTAAACCTGAGCGATAACGCACATCGTGTTTCAAACTGTTTTTACGGCATACTGCATCTCCATCTACCTCTTTCCTCCGTGAATAATAGTTAACTTTATTTTACTCAAGATCTTTTTATTCCAGCATCTTTGTTTTCGATAAATGACGTCTAATTCATCTACTATGCGTACTTACTCAAAACTTCTCATCTTGTTATATTAAGAAATACTCGAGAGTTTTTTTTTATTTCCAATATGCCGCCATATTAATTTTTCTATTCTTAATTTTATTTTTCATTTTCCTGTTTCACGACAAAACATTTCAATTGAAAATTGTTTAAAAGAAAATATTATTCCGGGTTTTGGTTTTCTTGGCAACAATTAAATAAATATTGGTAAATGCTACGGGAAAATGTTACGTTATTCTCTATGAAAATAATGAACTTTTGTATTTTTAAGCTAAATATTTGAATAAAATAAATGAAATAAATGAAATATTGCCTATTTTTATTTCTGGGCTAAAATCCATCTAATGCAAAGATACAGATACATTATTCATCCGTTTTGACGTTGGCTTTACTCAAACATTATACACGCAATTATACTAATATTATTAGGACCAAATACGTTGCTAGGCAACAGATGAAAGAAAAGGAAAAAAAATGAAATATGCATTATATCAAATTGATAAAACAAAATCCTTTATATTATTGGAAAACATGCATAAAATTCCACCCAATATTATAAATCTAATTAAAAAAATCTCGCAAATATATTGACAAAATTTCAAACTAATTGAAATGATTTAATAATCTTATTTAAAAATTTCAGCATCAAAAATTTACCATTTAAATCCATTTTTCATATGAGCCATTTCTTTCAACAAATGAAAATCTGAAAATCGTCTGACTTGCCATAGCAAAGCATTATAGAGCAAAATAAAATGTTCCATATTTCCCGAACGAATGAACCAAATTTAACCAAAAACTATACAGCTAATTCCGGGTACCTCATCAACATGCCCAGTGAATTTCAAGCCGATCGGATGCTTTTTGCGGCAGTTATCGCGGAACAGACAGACAGACTAACAGACAGACTAACTGAAACAAAAACTTTCGTGTCTCCACAGTAAGCCTTCACTGACGTTTCGGCAACTACCCACACAGCACACAACCATCCATAAGTCATCTACTAGTAAATCTGCAGATCAAGAGCCTCAACTTCATCTCTGCAACTCATTGTTTTTATCAAACTTTGCGTAATATTAATCTTTCTACAAAAACAAAATTTAAACTTTTTAAATTACACAAACATTTATAAAAGGAAAAAAATATTTCGATGGTTTCAGACATTAAAAGCGTTAAATTAAACACGTTGTTATTTAAGGATATTCTGAAATTCTCACGAGCTACTTATTCTAGTAATTTTTATATAATAAAGCAAATTTCTTCAGGGGGGCAGAGCCCCCCTGAACCCCCCGTTGTGTAATTTATTTTGCATTTGTAATTTTCTACTGATTGAGTTAATGATTACCCTATATCTTAGATTTCTTTTTACACTGCGATTTATAAGGATAAGCAATAATTCGGTCAAACATTTTACGTTATCCTAATATCCATACAGCAGTATTTACTTGCCTGCTAACCACAAATACCTGTATCTAATGGATAAAGAACTTTTGGAAATGTAAACTGAAACATCTAATTTAGAAATCTAATACCTTTGTAAATTTTGTTTATAAAAAAATAATTTTGATTACCATTCTGCAATATTTATATCTAAGATCTAATCTAACTAGTATGTTGTGGCCATCACAAAACTTTCTTCTATATAAATCACGTCAATTAAATCATTTAAATAGTACAAGAAATAACAACGATTTAGCACCAATTCATATCAAAGTATATCTGAATTTGAAGTTTGATGAAAATTCGTGCATTAGTTCATGAGATAGAGCTATAGCGGAAATTCTGAAAAAAATGTAGCATAGCAGCGCCACCTGTTGAGCGATTTACACCAAAAGTAAACAGCACTAAACGATATCAAGGTATACCTGAATCTGAAGTTTGTTGAAAATCCAAGCATTAGTTCTTGAGATAAAGCTATTGCGAAAATCGCAAAAAATAGAGCATAGCAACGCCACCTGTTGAGCGATTTACACCAAAAATTAAACAGCACTAATTTATACATCAATTAATGTCAAGGACTAACTAAATCTGAAGTTTGATGAAAATCCGTGCAATAGTTCTTGAGATACAGCTCTTGTGGAAATCGTGAGAAATGCAGCACAGCAGCGCCACCTGTTGGGCGATTTGCACCAAAAATTAAGCAGCACTAATTTATATCAGGGACTAACAGAATCTGAAGTTTGATGAAAATTCGTGCATTTTTTCTTGAGTTAGACCTATTGCGATAATCATGAACAATGCAGCATACCAGCGCCACCTGTTGGGCGATTTTCACAAAAAAGTAATCAGCACCAAACTATATCCTGGAATAACAGAATCTGAAGTTTTATGAAAATCCGTGCAGTAGTTCTTGAGATACAGCTATTGCAAAAATCGTAAAAAATGCCGCATAACAGCGCCACCTGTTGGGCGGTTTTCACCAAAAACTAATCAGTTCCAGTTTATATCAAGGTCTAACTAAACATGAAGTTTTGTGAAATTCCGTGCATTAGTTTTTGAGATAGAGCGCCCACAAAATTTGTGTCACATACAGACAGACGGACAGACAGACAGACAGACAGACGGACAGACAGACAGACTCACAGACAGACACTTTGTAAAAACATGTTTTTTGGAGTCTCTGACTCATAAAACGTGTAAATCCGTCGAAAACTGGAATTCGAAAATTTTCATGAAACCAATACTTTCTTCTTGTAAAGATAGAAGAAAGTAA
The DNA here is from genome assembly GCA_963932465.1 of Maratus speciosus. Classification (NCBI taxonomy): domain Eukaryota; kingdom Metazoa; phylum Arthropoda; class Arachnida; order Araneae; family Salticidae; genus Maratus; species Maratus speciosus. The sequence continues at coordinate 284,963,548 of OZ010789.1, read as the reverse complement.
AAATCAAAAAATGTACTCGATAGCATTAACTTACTAAAATCACCCTAAAGTAGGGGGGCTTCTAAACCTAACAGTTAATAATTCATCATCGTTAAATAGATAAACATGATTTGGCGCCTTTAAGTATTTTTTGTGATTTTCTTTTAATAGTATCTACATTTAATTTAAAATCGTGATGTTACAAATACCGTTGAAATTTGACGCAAACCTATGTTCAGGTCAAATTACGAAAGGTTAACTAACATTTCATTTCCCTTAGCCGGACTTTCTGTTTCATTTTTCGTAATAAGGATTATTTTAATAATTTAATTTATTTTACACTCTACAAGCTGTTACACGGACGTTGTTCACGTAGCATTAAAATAGAGATAAATGCATTAAGTAAAACATTTCACTCCCCACCAGACATACCAAGTCTCAAGCTTTTTGCACATCACTATTATCTTAGAGAAAATGTTCTTTTAAATCGCGCAAATGTTTCAATTAAATAAAGTAACATTTTCTGTATTAAAATATTGGTATCCAGAACGCCGGAGGCTTGGCAGCTCTGCTCCTCTTAATAAAATCATATATGAATAACCAACACTTTATCACATTTTATAGGAGACAATACGGAATTTCTTATTTGTATGGCCTTACATATATCTCAGTCATAAAAATGTAAAATTTTGTGCCAATTAATGCACGCAATTGCGAAAATGAAATCGCAAAGAATGAGAAAAGGAAGGCCAAGTAAAATCGTGTAAATCGAGGAATATTTCTTCGTAGTGCTGGGAAAATACTGCTACAAAAACTATTTTAGGTGGTATTTGGTGTGAAATGTTTATTCATTCCTGTCCTATATATCCTTTTTTTTAATTTTTTATTTGCTTATTCCATTTTTCTTTTGCACGTGAAAATCTTACAAATTAAAATTAACTCTTTGGGAGAAATTGTTATTCATTTTTTTTTTGGCAACAATAAAGTTTATAAAATTTAACAGAATAATGCCAGTTTATTCTGTATGAAAATAACGAACTTTTTCATTTATAATCAAATAGTTGAATAAATAAATGAAAATATTATTCTATATAGTATATAAATACTATTTTCATTTCTGCGTTTAAATAAATCTATATGCAAATATCTATACAAAGGCATTCATTAATTCATTCCTTTTGCTTTGATTTGACTTCAAAAAACCATACATACTTTCACATTTATGATATTTTTAGATGCGATGCTGTTGCTACGCAACGGTTAAAAGAAAAAAATGAAATATAAGTAAATTTATAAAATAAAATGTTTTATATTATTCGAACACATGTATAAAATTCTATCATAAGTTATACACCTAATTTAAAAGCTCTGACAAATGTTTTGACAAAATTGCAAACTAATAAGAATAATTTAATACTCTTATTTAAAAATTTCAGCATCCAAAATTTACCATTTAAATCTATTATTCATATGAGCGATTTCTTTCAACAAATGAAAATTTGAAAATCGTCTGACTTCCCATAGGAAAGCATTATATCACAAAATAAAATGTTCTGTATATTCCGAACGAATGAACCAAATTTAACCCAAAACTATACAGCTAAATCCGGGGAGCTCATCAACATGCCCAGGGAATTTCAAGCCGATCGGATGCTTTTTGCGGCAGTTATCGCGTGACAGACAGACAGACTAACAGACAGACAGACTAACGGAAACCAAAACTTTTCGTGTCTCCACAGTAAGCCTTCACTGACGTTTCGGCAATTATTCCTATTATATTGAAGTTGTATCAATATATTTATCAGATTTTTTATTTACGTGCATAATGTTTTGAGGACATTTATACATGTGTTCCAATAATATAAAGAATTTTTAAATTAATTTTCTTGTTTTATATGATACATATTTCTTTTTTTTCCTTTTCTTCGTTGCCTAGCGACTGTTATTCGTAGCCTATCATTGCGTCAAATATGAATGAAGTTAGTAAATTACGTTAATTTTGTTGCAGGTACTATTAAAAGGCTATCACAAAAAATATTTTATCGCGCCAAATCGATGCAATTTATGCAATTAACAGTGGGCACGATAATGAATTATTTTTCCAGTAGATTTATAGATCTGCAGATATGCATATTTTGGGGGCTTTAAATATGTTATTGATATCGCATGGATTAGGATGTTTAAACTAATGTTTAACCATGCTATAAGTGAAAAAAAGTACAGTTAAAGGCATGTAAATCCTTTTTAACACTTTCCAACATGGATGAAAAGTATTTATGACTTCAGTTTTTCTATCTGTCGATTGCCGTGTTTCTCTACGTGCTCTAACTCGCGTAAATATAGTCGGGATTACATGTAATTGATATACGTTATTGAGGTTTGCCAAAGTATGTTTGGTATTAAAAATGAAGAGTGTAGCATTCATAGCTTAATTACAGGGGCACTCAAAACTATTCCGTTACATTATAGTCTTTGGGAAAAATCGTCTGCGGTGTATTTTAATAATGTTACACAATTTTAAACGTAATGAAATTTATATACTTTATTAAGGTGCACTAGAACCTGGTTACTATAAAATATGTTATGTGTAGCACTTACAGCATGCGTACAGGGAACTCAAAAGTATTCATAATATTACAATCTTTGAAGAAAATCCTTTTGTGGCGTTTTTTAATGATGTTACTCTGTTACAAAATAATAAAATTGATATGTATTTTTGAAACATTTTTGTAGTATATGAGTATATGGGGTACAAAGCATATGTTTTTTTCAGGGTCACACAAAAGTGGTCGATTAAAATGTGGTCTACGGGGGAAAAAAACTCTTCACAGCTTATTTTAACACATTAGCGACGGGAAACGAGAATTCTCGTTTTTATTCAGAATACATCATTGGCTAAGGGAGTGACTTCTACCTTACAGAAAAGACATTTATATTGTGTTGTCCATATTTTTTATAGATTGTAAGACATTATGTATTACATACGTACATTGAAAGATATTTACTGCTGCATAAACATGAAAAACATATCTCAGAAACCAATTTCCGAGACACTTTCAGAAGAGGGAGGAGCTTCTACTGTTTTTTAAACCCAGATTTAATTAAATTGCCTGTCGTCAGTGTGTTAATTGTGTTGCACTAATTCAAACATTATGAAATTAAATTACATTACCGTGGTTGACTACAAGAAGCTTGAATATGATTTGTATCGTATTTATCGTTCATTTATAGGGTCACATAAAATTTTTCGGATACAGTTCTGGTCTATTAGGGATGATTGCTGAAGAGCATTTTCGATATGGTGTGCGTTTTAACGTTAAGTAAATTTGTGTTTAATAAGTAGTGCTTAAATATTGTATAGACCATGTACAGTTATACACAAATGAATTCGTAAGTATAAATGAAAATGAGCGCGAATTGCTTCAGTGTGTCTTTTTTTTTTATTTGAGTTATGTATTTCCCAGCCCAATTACATTTAGTATACTAACAAATGTTTGCAGAATTTAAATAGAACCATATACAGGACTCCGCAGAAACTGGATATATGGTGCACACTATGCATACTAATCCCCGAAATGTGATATGAGCAGTTTTAAGAGGGTTTTTTGTCTGCATTAAATTTAAATGTTATAGACGACGCGTAAAAATCTTCACGTAATATACAGGGTTGTAGAAAAGAACTCATGTACGTTTCCGTCTATTGGTAGAATTTACTAAAGGACATTAACACAATTAATTGATAATTACAAATGTAAATTAAATTACACTACGAAGGGGTTCAGGGGGGTTCTGCCCCCCTGAAGAAATCTACTTTATTATCTAAAAATTACCAGAATAAGTAGCTCATGAGATTTTCAGAATACCATTACATAACAAGGGGTTTAATTTAACGCTTCTAATGTCAGAAACCTTCGAAATATTTTTTCGTTTTATAAATGTTTATGTAATTTCAAAACTTTAAATTTCGTTTTTTGTAGAAAGATTAATATTACTCAAAGGGTGCTAAACACAATGAATTCTAGAGCTGACGTTGAGGCTCCTGATCTGCAGATTTACTAGTTTAAATCCTCTAATGTGTACGAATCCCGGGCTCTTGCTTTTGAGCATCACTATTTCCAAATAGTACATTTCGTTTCTTTAATTTGAATATTCTGAACTTAACCCATTGATGCCGAGCATCCCACTTTTTGGACTCTTCGAATTAAGCAAAAAATTCTGTAATTTTCTTCTTCATTATAACATGAAAATTGTATGAAATAATTATCTATAAATGTCTTTATCTGTTAACAAGAGCATAAGATGCATTGCAGCATAAGATGGCAGCATAAGACGGATATGTATTTACTTAACACTAGAACCGGCGTAGAGGTCATTTTGACCGCTACCAAATAAAAATATTTCGATTATCACCAGAAATTTCTTTCTAAAATGTGTTTAAAATGTACCACGGAGAAATAAGTTAAATAAAAAAGTTAAGTAGTTTCAATTAAAATTTCCAGTTTAAGATATTTTTATAACACTTCAGTAAAATTTCCGGCGTTTCAGTGTTAAAGGAAGGTTTCTTTTTTTCGAAGTTTATAGATTTTTCATTTTTGAATATTTCTAAATGTAAAAAGTGAGTTTATTTGTGTTTTTTCTATCAAGGATCCAAATAAATAAGTTATAATCTTAGCTTGTAGGATTCTTTGAAATACATATTTTTTTAAATTGTGAAATTATATGTCCAAGCATATTTTTTATGCGTTTTTGTAATGTAGGTGTGCGCCAGGCACGATTGGGTACATATATTCATTAGCCATTTAGAGAACAGTTATTTATGTAAAGTACTTTTCAACATGATTTTGAAATAAATTGTTCTTAAGCCTCAAATATTAGGTCTCCAAGAAAATTATGTCGTCATTTTTGTGTTCTTTCACGCCTACCTTTTTTAAATGTTGATTTCTTCATTGGTACCACTTTTTTGAAATGGTAAAATTCCGTTTGTTTTCACCTTAATGTCAAATGCGAAAACTGTGGGAATTTTACCATTTCAAAAAAGTGGTGCTAATGAAGAAATTAGAATTTTAAAAAAGTAGGCGTGAAAGAACTTTAAACAACAGAATTTTCTTAGAGACCTAATACTATTATTCCTAGTTTATTATTAATGATATTTATAATGTTATTAGACTCTCTAAAGAAAGAAATATATATATATTTAGTAGTTCATAAAGAGATTAATTATGGTACATAATGGACAATTTAAAAGCTTATTTTATATAAATTTAGACAAAACAGTTAATTATGCATATTATACTATTACAAATACTATGCAAATTCCAATATTTAGTACGTTTACATAAAATAAATACAAAAAAAAATGCCTAATTTTTTTAGTATTTTTCCAGTTTATTTTGCTACATTTTAAAGTGATTTTACCAAAAAATTTGAGAAAACTAAAATTCAGGCACAAATGGGTTAAATAAGGCGAATTTTACTATTCCATAGTGTCAAAATGGTACGGTTTTTTTTAATCGATTTTTTCGAATAACATCGTTTGCCCTATTTATTAACAGAATTCTGCGCTTAAATCATTCCAAAATTACTATTCGGAAATATTAGTATTCAAAATCATTAATCCTTGAAACCCGCGCTTTTACAAACTAGTATGCTAAAAAACAGAGCCTGATAAGATGAAGCTTAAATAAGATGAAATGATGATTAAATAAGATTAGATAAGATGAAATAATGTGAAAATTTCTATTTGAAGATAGTGATGATTTTGTGCCTTTGGGGTAATCATACCCTGACCTAAATTAGAAACCGTGAGAGCCACGTAATTCACGCAGAACCGCTTTTAGTTCTACATATATTAGGGGTCTTCAAATTAAAGTGATTTGAAGCGTCGCATGCGAACAGTTTTCAATGTATTTTTGTAAAACAGATGCGATAGTGAAGGTGTATGTAGCACGCGTGTGCAAGCGCAAGCAAATTAGTGATAACTTCATTCTTAAGGACGTGGCATTTTGTTAAAAATGGCTGGTGTGGATCCATCTGCGTCCAAAACGGATCAGCGAGCTGTAATTAAGTTTTTAACACAACTAAATCTAATTACTCAAATTGACTGACTGATTACAAAAGGAAATCAAAGTAAGCTTATATTCGATATGTAGAATTAAAGCGATTCGCGTGAATTACACGTCTCTGACGGTCTCTAATTTATGTCCGAGCCTGATTAGCACTATGGTGCAATCAGGAAGGGTGTAAGCCGGTGAATGTTCATCTCAGAATGCTGGCTGTGTACGGTGACACGTGTATGTCAAAGACCACGGTGACGACATGGTCGAGAATGTTTAGCGGCGGTCGACAGGAGACAACGGATTTCCCGCGAATGAAGTTATCACAAATCTGCTTGCGCTTGCGCACGCGTGGTACTTACACCTTCACTATGGCGTTTGTTTCAAGAAAATATATTGAAATCTATTCGCATACGAAGCTTGGAATCACTTTCATTTGAACACGCCTTATAGAGTATAAGCTTACTTTAATTTCATTTTGCAATCAATTAGTTAATTTGAGTAATTAGATTTAGATTTTTTTTTGTAGTATTCTGATGAGTATGAATGAAACATTGTTCTAACAAGGCCCAATATTAGAAATTTTTTTATAGAAAAATAGTCTAGTTAAAACGAGCGACATTTCGTCTTATTTCAGGAGAGATTATCCATAAGAAAATACTGGTACCGAAGAATTTCTTAGTAATAAAATTCAAGCACCCGTACAAACCATGATCTAAACATAAAATATTTGTATGAAGTAAAAATTCTTTTATATTGTGAATTCTTGAGCATTTGTATCCCAAATTATTATTAAGAAATATTTTATTTTACTACAGTATATACTCGCTCATAAACCAACCCCTACATTAGAGAAAAAAAATATGTTCGATACCAGTATCTTCCATTAGTTAGCATCAGCTTACTTATTGTCAGAGTGCTCTTGCAATTTTTGCAGTCAGATAAGACGAAGGTAACTTTTTATAAATACTGTGATTCAGTCTGTTATTTCTCTTAAATTTATCGCTTTTTCACACTTGGTTGAAAAAGCAAGCAAGTGATTCTCTTAAATTTCTCACTTTTTCACGCTTGGTAGAAAAAGCAAGCAAGTGAATTTATTAAAATATATTTAATTTTTGCAATGTTTCTTTTTTGAGATAGCTATCAGAAAAGAAAACAAGAAAGAAAAATCATGCGTACGGCATAGACTATGAAACGCTTTCCAACACTCCCTGAAAGCATTAACAAAACTTCGTTATTTAGGGAAATGAGGTAAATAAGATAACTAAGTAAACGTTTAAAAAATTGATTTCAGCAGTTACCGACCATAGCCAAATATGTATCCTAATGCTTTTGAACAGCCCTGTATTTGATTCGAAAATAGTGATGATTTTGCACCATAGTGCTAATCAGGCTCGGACATAAATTAGAGACCGTCAGAGACGTGTAATTCACGCGAATCGCTTTAATTCTACATATCGAATATAAGCTTACTTTGATTTCCTTTTGTAATCAGTCAGTCAATTTGAGTAATTAGATTTAGATTTTTTTTTTTTTTTGTAATATTCTGATGAGTATGAATGAAATATGGTTCTAAACATAAAATATTTGTATGAAGTAAAAATTCTTTTATATTATGAATTCTTGAACCTTTATATCCCAAATTATTACTAAGAAATATTTTACTTTACTACCGTATAAACTCGCGCGTAAGCCGACCTCTACATTCGAGAAAAAAATTATGTTCGACACCAGTATTTTCCATTAGTTAGCTTCGCCTTTCTTATTGTCAAAAAACTACTGCAACTTCTGCATTTAGATAAGACTAAGGTAACTTTTATTAACCCTTTGCACTCGAGGGCTCCGGAACGGAACCATTTAAAATTTGTCTTCAAACTCGAGGGCTCCGCTACGGAGACAATGCATATAATTTTGTGATACCTGTCTAGAAAAGCCAAGATTACATATTGGCAATTGCTTCGAGAGGTATCACACTTTGGAAGATTACAAAATGTAATAATTTTATAGTTGTTTTTTTTTTTTGGGGGGGGGGTTATGCATCATAACATTTGTATTCATAAAGAATTAAACAAATTATAACATATAACTAAAATCGCTTCGAGTTGCTGGTAATACGAATGAAAAAACACTTCGAGTGCAAAGGGTTAAATACAGGTGTTCAGTCTGTTATTTCTCTCAAATTCGGGTAGATTGAGAAATGTTAAATAAATATGTTAAACAGATTTAAATAAAAATTCCGGTATAAAATATTTTAATAAAACTTGAGTAAAATTTCCGGTCGTTTTAGTATTAAATAAAATAGTAATTTGAGTGAACATATTTTTTAATATTCTAGCCTATCAGGAAGTGAATTAAAAATTTATTACAAAATTCCATCTTTACATATGAAAAACATTTTGAATGTAATAAATAAATAACATCTACAATTTCGCCATTTAAATAAATTATCTTCAGTATGTTCTTATAAAATTTCAGTTAAAAAGTGACATCTGTAATTTAAAGATAGAAAAAAAAAAAACAAGGCGGATTTTTTTTTAATGATCTACATTTTTAGTTCTGTGAAATTAAATTATTCACCTAAGTCAAGAACGGTGTTAATTAAAGTTAACAGAAGATTTAGAAAGAAAATCGGTAAAAATTCATTTAAATAGAAACGACACTCAAAAGCTAGCTCATTACTATTCATTTCAGAAATTCAAAGTAACAGTATTCGAAACAGTAAAGAAAATGTCTTTTTTTTTTCTCTGTTAAATTTTGTTAATTAAAATTTTACGAGTATATTTTGTCTTTAATATTTTGTTAAACTTTAAGGCTAGATCCAATACTTTAATTAAGGTTTTCGTCTACAAAGTATAATTTTCCGCTAACTTTAATTATTTTCGAAAGGAAGTGTTCGTTTTAAATAGGGCTGTCTCTGAATTGCATTTTTTTTACCATTTTTTTTTTTTTTTTTTTTTTTTTTTACTTTTTTAGGTACCCGAAACTGATAAAATTGCCACAGTGACTTGCCACTTCAGTGACAAGTTTTTGTGAATGCAACAAATGAATTACATGAAAGTGTTACTACTTTTTTTTTTCATTTATAGGTAAATAACGTACCTAATTAACAATTTTTCTGTTTTAGGTGCGTTCGTAATTATATAAATATGTAGCACCTATACTTGTCGTATGGTCCGCCGGTCAGTCTGTCCGTCTCACCGTCTCTCCGCATATAGGAGCGCAAAAACCGAATGGTTTGAAATTTAATATATTGAATCTTTGCAGAATTTTATCGATTCATTTCAAATTTCATGAAAATCGAATCAAAACTTAAAAATATATTAATAAATTTTTCTTCATTATATTACATTTTATCACGCGTAATTAGTTCTATGATATTTCATGATAGGTTATGGTTCTATGTTGCCATGTTGATTACGTCCTATTTTAGATGAAGTCATATTATTTCCGTATTACTGAATTTGATATATATAATCGTAATAAATTTTGTATTCATGCATTTTTGCATAATGCAACAGCTATTGTACCAAGAACTGAATATTTATGAAGCCTGTAATAGTGCGAACATTTCTCATTTACCACGTTTGACGTAGAATTTCTAACTTTTTTAAATTCTAGCTTATCAGAAAATGAGTTAAAAATTTATTACAAAATTAAATCTTTACATATAAAAAACAGTTTGAATGTAATAAATAAATAATACTGCCAGAACTTCGCCATTTAAATAAATTATCTTCAGTATGTTCTTATAAAATTTCAGTAAAAAAGTGACATTTGTAATTTAAAGAAAGAAAAAAAAAAACAAGGCGAATTTTTTTTTTAATGGTCTACATTTTTAGTTCTGTGCAATTAAATTATTCAGCTAAGTAAATAACGGTGTTAATTAAAGTTAACAGAAGATTTAGAAAGAAATTCGGTTAAACTTGTTTTAAATAGAAACGACACTCAAATGCTAGCTCATTACTATTCATTTCAGATTCAAAGTAACAGTATTCGAAACTGTAAAGAAAGTGTCTTTTTTTTCCTCTAGTAAATTTTGTTAATTAAAATTTTACGCGTAAATTTTATCTTTGATATTTCTTTAAACTTTAAGGCTCCAATACTTTAATTAAGGTTTTCGTCTACTAAGTATAATTTTCCGCTAACGTTAATTAATTTCAAAAGGAACTGTTCATTTTAAATAAAAGCTGTCTCTGAATTGCATTTTTTTTTACTTTATTATTATTATTTTTTAATATTTAGATTCTTGAAACTGATAAAAATAGCTACTTTCAGTATTTCAATGACATGTTTTTGTGAAAACAACAAATGAATTACATGATAGTGTTATTATGTTTTTCATTTATAGGTAAATTATATAAAAAAATTATGAAGTTTTCTTTTTTAGGTGCATTTGTAATTATATAAATACGTAAGTGGTCGTCTAGCCTACGTCTGTTTGTCTGTCCGTCTATCCGCATATAACAGCGCAAAAACTAACCAACCGAATTGTTTGAAATTTAATATACACTATATAGTATATACAATATTGAAGAATTTTGTCGAGTCATTTCAAATTTTATAAAAATCAAATCAAATCTTAAAAAGCTGTTAATAAGTTTTTCTTCATTCTATTAAATCCTATCATACGTACTTAATTCAATGATATCCCATGATAGGTAATGATTATATAGGTGTCCATGATGATAACGTCTTATTTAATATGCTGTCATATTATTTCCGTGTTACTGAATTTAATATATATAATCGTAATAAATTTTGTATCTATGCATTTTTGCATTAGAGTGAAGCAGGTATTGCACGAAAATCTGAATATTTATAAAACTAATAATAGAACGAGCGTTTCACATTTGCCTCGTTTGACGTACAATTTTCGACTCGTTTAAATTTCTAGCTAACCAGTAAGTGAGTAAAAATTCTTTATAAAGTATTTTTATATATAAAAAACAGGTTGAATGTAATAAATAAATTGTACTGCGAGAAATTCAACATTGAAATAAATTATCTTCAGTAATCTTCTTACAAAATTGTAGTAAAAAGTGACATCAGTAATTTAAATATAGAAAAAAATAAGGTGAAAAAATTTTAATGATCTACATTTCCAGTTCTGTACAATTATATTATTCAGCTAAGAAAATTACACGTGAATGGTATTAATTTCTGCATTTTTATGTATATACGAGGGCAAGTCAGTAAGTAGGTCGCAAAAGACAATAAGAAAGGGAAAACCAAGACACATATTTAATAGGCATGTATATTTCTCTATATAATCGTCATTTTACATTGATACATTTGTCTCATCTCTTTATGAGTTTTCTAATACCTGCTGCATAAAAGTCTTTGAACTGCATTCTCAGCCATCTGTGTACCTCAAATTCAATGTCTGCATCAGTCGGCTGTAGGCTAAACCATGTGAACAACCTGTTGCAGTTGCTATGCTGTCTATTGTTCTTCGCCTGTAAGTTCTAACCATTTCCTCAACTTTTCGCACTGTTTCTTCTGTCGCAATCTCAACAGGACGAGCACTTCGTTCTTCGTCAACAACTTGTGAACGCCCCTGCTCAATTTGTATAACTTTTGTCTCATAAATTCGAAATTGACATCCTACAGTTTGTTAGTGCTGTCACATATTAAACTATTTGGAAACAATTTACTAGTAAATCCCGACCTCTTGTATCGGTTTGTGACCAGCTTACTGATTTTTCCCTGTAATATAATATTCTCACATGACTTTTCTTTAATTTTTTAAAGTAATTTTGTTTTTTTCAACAAATTTTATACTGTGCTTTCGAATGTTATGCTGCTGTTTCTTTCTGAGCCATGTCCAGTAAACACGCTCATCTGGGCGTTATCCATCACGCAATTTTATTTATAAAGTTTCAGTATAAGAGAAACCCCCCTTCAAAGTTCAAAGTTTCAGTAATTTATTTTTATTTCTATCTTGACTACTTGCAAAAATCTTCAGATTCATTTCACTTTGAAAAGACAGACTGCGATCCTTACATTCGTGCACCACAAATGCTAAATAAAAATCTTTACATTATTTATTTGCGGAAGACGTACAAATTCTGAAATTAATCAAAACTAAACATACGTGCAGTTTTACTCGAATTTTATTACAAATTTTTCTCACCAGAACTTTTATTGTAAATTATTTGACGATTTTATTTAAAATAATACTGCCTAATTTTATTTACATATTTTATATGTAAAAGAATATGCTGGGTCAAATGTAAATATTTCGTTTGTTATTTGTCAAATAACCGGTTATTATTACATTTAGCATAGCTGCCAACTTATATGGATATTTGATACCACAAAAATTTAACAGAACTTTTAGTGAGGTTCAGCATTAGAAATCTTTGAGTTTCGGCGATAGTTTTAGGTAAAGTTTAGTATTAAATTTTAGTGGTGTGAAAAATCCGTACAAGTTGGCAGCTATGCATTTAGTGTTAAACTCTTTTTACTATTCCGAAATATTATTACTCAAAAGCAACGACCGTACGCACAGTGTTTAGTTTGCGATTCTAAGTGCGTGATAATAGTATTTCGAAAACACATAAAATCGTTGAGACATTTCATATGTATGATTACAGGATTTTGCGTTACGTTTATTGTCTAGAGATCCAAAATATAAGAATGTGACATTTTAGTAAATTCCATGACAATGTTGTTAATATCTTTATTTTTAGATAGATAATTTTATATTTTGACAATACTTTTCCTTGAGTTTTTTAAAAGTAATTCTTGTCCTTCGTCAAAATTTTATACAGTCCGATCGAATATCAAACTGTTATTTTCTTCTAAGAAATATGCAGTACACTAGTACCCCCACTTACGTCCTCTCGATTTACGTCACCTTGCATTTACGTTGTCTGGCCTTGGAAAAAAATCTTTCGGGACAGGTGATATGTATATGCATCGCCAAAAGGTGCATGTGGATTTTCTTTTTGTCACCATTAATAAATATGTGTAATTTTTTTGTCTTTTTTATCAGAATATTTTTTGGTATTTCACAAGAAAAAGGAAATTATTTTAAAAAGTGGTGCAAACCAAATAAAATTTGTGTAAGGAATGCCGTCTCGAAAGGGTTAAGACGCACTTTGAACTTTTGAAGACTTTTGATTCTATGAAGGGAAACTTTCCTGCGACAATCAAATGATAGTGACAAACAAATAAAGTCACTAGAAAAAGCTTAGAAAACTCACATCCTCAAATACTCGAATGGGAAGCTAGAAGAACAGTAAATTGGAAGGTAACAACTTATTGATTTATCCCAAATTCTTATACTGCAAACTCATTTTTTGCTAACGTTAAATGTATGCAACTTAATTCCTAAATACAATATATTATGTTCATTAGATTTTCGTGAAATTTTATTACTTATCCCTTTTTTGCCTATCTAAATGTACCTCGAATTACGTCACAAGTCTCGGAACGAATTACTGACCTAAGTCGAGGTATTTCCACCGCCGCCCCCAAAATACTAGGCTTGATCGCTGACACAAAAATGGCGGCTGTCGTAAGCGGCATTTTTTAATCACTTGTACGATTCCCTGAATTTACACACCAATATTTTATAAAACTTTTCTTTTACTTATTGAATCTCAGAAAATAAGGCGAGAAAACTTTTAGAAATTCTATGTATTGAATTTCAAGGTACAGTAGAAATGCTGAAAAAAATTTCCTACGGCAGCCGCCATTTTTGTGTCAGAGCTCAGTCCTAGTATTCAGGAGGCGGTGATATTACTGTAAATACATTCATCTATGTGTTATCCTGAAAGCAATTTTAAATATAAAATTTGAATTATTTCTTTTTTCACTTGTTTTTGGTTCTATTATCTTGAACACTTGAAACAAATAACAGATTCATTTCACCTTTCATTTGATCTTTAAATTTGAGCACTCCTAATTCGGATTAGAGCTTTTTATTCTAGTTTTATAAAATATTTCACACCAGAACTTTTATTTAAAACTATATAACATTATTATTTAGCTTATAAATGTGTTGTATATATTTTATTTATTTTAAAAGAAATTTCATGTTCCAATCAAAATATTTTCATTTGGTAGCGATTCATTTCACTTTGAAAGGCAGCCTGTGGTTTTTTTTCTTTTAACCCCTTCGGGACGAGCGTCTTTTACAGAATTTTTAATCTTTATTCACCGTTTTTTAAAACAGAAATTTTTGCCTAATTGAATCGGGAAAATGCTCGGATTAAATAAGGCAAAATGTACGATAAAAATATACTGGTGAGAATAATCCGAGATTCTGTGCACCTTACGCGGCACGAATACCGATCGCTCGTCTCGAAGTGGTTAAACGCTACTAATCCCGAATAGAAGTTTTTACCTTTCTTGTTTGCAGATGTCGTACAAATTATGTTATTAATTAACGCACTAATAAATTCTGAGAAATCATGGTGCTCAAATCAAAGACCGAGCGCATCATGTTTAATTTTCGACTCTAGTTGTAGTTTTTAAAGTGCTTCCGAAAACATATAAAAAGCTTGAGGACTTTTATGCATGACCATGTGGCTTTACATTTGCAGTCCTGAAATCCAAAATCTAAAAAAGTGCCATTATAGGGCTGCCTTAGGCGACTAACTTTATATTCTATTTTCACCACTATTTTTACAATACTACAGGTATTGTAGTCGTGCTTCAATTTTGCCCTGTTAAGTTTTTCTTAGCAAAACATCACAGCAGACTAAAACCGATGTAGAAAAAATCTTTTATATTATTAAAATGCATAAAACAAACTAATAAAATTCTTTGTAAGTAAAGTAAGTAATTGCAATTACACCCATGTTTTACTGTTAACGGTATGTGTTCTTTAACTTTATAACTTCTGAATTTATTGATTTAAGGTATAAACTACATTTGACCTGCTACTGTAATCACGGCTCTATTACAAATACTAAAATATTTTTTATAGCTGCCAACACCCCCGTTTTTTAGTGCTACTGATTCCGAATTGAAGTCTTCGTATTATTTAATTGCAAATTTCAATTCTTAACCTCTTCACGACAGTATTGCCAATTTAGCCTTTTATTAATTCAGAAATTCTGAATTATCACCAGAAATTTTAAGGGCAATTTTAGCTTTATTCAATCACGGAGATTTCGTGATTATCCAGAGTAAAATTTCATCTTTTGAAATTTCCGTTGTGAATCAGAAATTTCTGAATTTTAAAAATAAAAGAAAAACTGGCAACAGTGCTTCGCGACGAAACAGTCGATAGACAATGACAAAGTCTATACAGAATTTTAAACTTTTTACCAATCTTTTGCTTAACCCATTATCGAGCAATGGTACTTACCACTTAATTTTTATTGAAAACTGGTCGATTTGCACCGGAAGTTTTAGTAAAATATATTTTTTTTTTAATTCCGCTGATAAAGGGAAAAGCCGCATCTTATTTTGAAATAAATCTGTATGTAGATTCTGATAGCAGTGAATCTTTTCAACATTTCAGCCACAGAATTCAATTGCCCGATAAAGGGTTAACCCTTTGAGATCTGGGGGGGTGAGTTTCTTCAAAATGACCAAAATATCACATTGGCACCGATATTTTGTAAATAACAGATTCGGCTTATAGTATACACGAAAAAATGTATTAATCTATTTTCAAATAAATTTGGTTGAATATTCCGGTGCTAATGGGACATATGAAGATTAAGATTAAGTGGGAAGAAATTCACCCATCAGAGTTCAAAGGGATAATATGTACTCACAGAAATGCTTTGATTAAATAAGATGAAATTTACAATTTAAATTACTAGTAGAAATAATCAACGAACCTGAGTACCTTACACGCCCCTTCGTGACGCTCGATGCGAAAGGTTTAAATAAATTGAATAATTACAGCGGAAAATAATAGTACTCATAAAACGTATACTTGGTAGTTGAAGACAATGAGTCCGAATATATCATAGGGCCCTACGAATCATCCAAAATGGCATAAAAAGGTAACTCGAGAGACGTTGTTTCATGGAACATGCAGGATCTGTTGGGGCTAATATTTGACAAATTTCTAAACGTTTCCAATTGTAATTTATTGACTCTAGGCCTAAATAAAAATACCGTAATTTATGTTTTTATTTCATTTATTTGATTATGAATTTTAAAAAATATTGCTTTTAATAATAATAAATGAAAAAAAAGAATAAAACCCTGTCTTCCAGAGATTGCACAGCCAACGAGTGGGATAAAATGAGACGGCTGTTGGGGTAAATTGAGGCACCATTATTTTTAGGTGGTTTTAAACATTAAAGAAATTTTGAACTTTCACAACGTTGACACGGGTCTAATGTTTGAGTTGTACTATTTAGGTTATTTTATGTTTCATTTTGAGTGAATTTTCAGAAAACCTTCATGCAATCACCAAAATCTATATATATTACGCTATCGTACGTGGCACAGAAATCGCGATTATTTGTTAACCCCTTCGCGACGGGAGCCTTTTACGAAATGTTTATTACTTTGCTACCGGTTTTAAAAAAACAGAAGTTTGTGCCTATTCAAATCGGGAAAATGCTCGGATTAGATAAAGCAAATTTTACAGTAAAATTTTACTGGTGAGGAAAAACGAGGATCCTTAGGCCTATTTCCGGCACGTATACGTGTCGCTCGTCCCCAAGGGGTTAATTGTTTACTGGCAACGTCCGAATGAAACGCATTTCATTGGTTATTGCCCACATAGCAATTTTAGTTTGCAGAAAATTTGCAGAAGTCTTCCTTGGAAAACCTGCAAAGTGGCAGCAAGCTCAGCATGACAAGACTGAATGTTCATAACAAGACTGCATCAAGATAACGCAAACGTCGAAATCACCACACCTTGAACTTGCAGCTAACTTGTCGTGCTAGTTAAATTCATTCTGTATCAAATTTATTGCAAATAAATGACAAACAAGAAATAAAAAATGCTGCAAAGTAGTAATCTTTCCATGCCATATTAATTGCTTACAACTGTAACAGCATAAGTTTAACCGCTTCGAAAGTGTCCACAGACCTCAACAGGTCTATTGACGAATATCGCTATGGTGTATGCATCATTTTTGCCACCATAAACAAGTTGGAGTAAAATAATTGTATTTTCCAACTCGAGCCTTTTTTGGTATTTGATAAGTATAGCGTTTAAAAAAAGCGGTTCCAACCGAATAAAATTTTTGCGTATCTGCTGATGGTCTATTCTCACAACAGAGGGATTTTTTGCTTTCGTCACTTTCCTGAATTAAAGACAATCTTGCCATCAATTTCACAACAAACTACTCATACAAGTGGGTGATGGTATACCTTGCGGGAGATTTGCTGCGAATTTCTCAATTCAAATTTGACACGGCCAGTAGATAATATCAGAAAAATCAAACTTGCTGCTAATGTTCATACTATCTGGGTGTGTAAAAGCCCTTTGGCAGGATTTAGGCCGATGTATACAGGGTTTATTTACGCTTCTCTCCTTAGCTGCAGTTATGGAGCTTCAAAATGTCATCAGAAATGCCCTTAAAAGATCTCGGCGAATGCTTGAAAAGGAAGAAAATGCCAAATTAAGAAGTGAAAATCGAAACAGATTGGATCGAGAACGCTGTCAAAAAACAGAGCTTGAAGCCAAAATAGGCTTAATAACCGTCGCATGCACGGACGCGTTGCTTCTGAAATCCAAATTGGAGATTTAAATGTTCCGGAGAATAACTGTGGGACTTTCAGTGAAACGTGCAATTTCTGCCAAGCACTTTATTGGAAATGCGAATTAAATAGCCGCAAGAAGTTTTCAAAATATTCTCATGACGGTAAAGTAATTTTGTTTCCTTTAACAGAAATTCCCGATCTCAAAAGATTCTTTGTGTCAAAATTCATTTAAAGCCAAAAACTATAGAGAGCATATCCGGCAGTATACCGCCGCTTTATCCTTTATCTCAATGTGGGCAGAATAAAATTGCCTTCTGGAGCAAGGCCATATTGTTTCCGGATACACGGTCAGATATATCACAGGATTTCTCCTTTGTTCACTAATGACCAAGGAATCCCAGCTGTGGACAGCTTTTTCCCTGACCGTTTCATTTTTAAAAAGTAATTGTTACACTTTTGAAATTTTAGCTTTTGCTTAATTTTTTTTACAAGTTTCTAGTATAAATAAGTATTATTCAGTTTTTTTTATGAAGTCCACTCCACTGTTATATTTTTCAATGAGAGTCTGCCTGGGCAACGCCGGGCGGGTCAGCTAGTACTAAAAAAACCCCACTGCAATAAATTAATTCCCTAATTTACTTAAAGGTAATTTAAAATTAAAAAAACTAAAAATATCTACACAAATTCAACTATATTTTATTAATAATTAGTAATAAATTTAGAATGTTATAAAACTTGCCATAGAAATTTAAAAATCAGAAATATTGTCAATGATCTTGACAGCTAATTCATTGATCGTTAATACTTGCATAGCCAAGAAAACTGAAAGTAATTTTCCTGTTTTTGAATATATAGTTTCTAACTGCGGTAGAGTTATTTATTTTATTCGTTATTAACACCTTAATTCTCGCTCCCATTATATTCACGGGCTGTGTGTTTCATTCAGATTATTCGAATCACACAGGTTATAAAAATAAGTGCAATTGGTTTTATCATAGAATAATTTTACCTGTCATTAAATAGGGTGAATATTTCTTTTTTTAAAAAGTGGTGCCAACAAGCAATTTGAATTTTTAAACCGTAATTTAATGCGACCGTTAAGGGGTTAATGAATTTTTATAATTGGTAATGATTATCATAACATATAAATGTTATGAAAGAAAAAAAAATACATTGCTGCTTATGTAATACTTTCAATCATAGCACGTACTTGTGTAAAACTAAGCGGTTAAATCAACTAGCTAGAATTTCAGATCGATTGATTAAGATCGGCAACAGGCATATAGGAATATAACATTAAGATTGGAAAATAGCAAAAAAACCTATCTGGCACATTAAAACAAAAAGAAAATAAAGATTAACACTTTCTATTGTTCCGCTCAATAGATCAATAGCTCAATAATTTCCGAAACTTTGAAGTCATTTTTCTCCAAATGACGATTCTGGGCATATGCCGCACAATGTCTCAAAAACTTCTAAATGTTTTTCATTAAATTTTCAAAACGCATGTTTAATGTTAGTCTGTACAAAACAGAACCTGAAATTTCCTTTTTATTGTTAAAAATTTTTTTCGATTATATTGTTGAAATTTTCTAAATTTTGTATTAGCTAAATACAACTTTGTATTAAAAATACTATAAAAATGCTTTAAACACAAATTTATTTAGGTTCAGGGTAATTATTACAATCTGAAGTAGGCACCAAAATTTTCATTCTAGTTTCAAAATTTATTTCGTAATCCTGCGCGTAATCTGTTATGCCGATTTTCTGCTCGTCAAATGTCTGATAGTTTGGAGTTCCTTGTAAATGCTAATTCTGAATCATTCATTTTTTTAAATATTTGAAATGAAAGAACATGCTTATACCTTTCATTCTTAATTAAAATTGTGACTTAAAATCAAATAAATTTTAAGATATTAAATGTTGAAAATGGTCTTTTTTCATTTTTTCCATTTTTAAGAGTCTTGAGATATCAAGTATATTCCAAAGTATACAGCTAAAAGACTCAAAATTCCTTATTGAATAAATACCAATTAGAATCATTTACCTAATCATTTTCTTAAGTATTGTACAACAAAAGTTTTGACGTCTGGTATAACACTTTTTCTTGTAAAAAAAGAAATGTTATGTATTATATATATTTGGGTGATATAGTCCCTTATATTTTGAGTTCATTTACAATGGATATAAATGATGTGATTATTGTTTATAAAATAGTCATAAAGCCAATTTTATTACTAAGAAATTTGTTACTCATTTTTGTATGTCTGACTTTAGCACCATTCTCATATTTGTCCCCATTGATCCTACATGTTTGCAAGTAAATTTGATTCCACATGACTTAACCCTTTATGCCCCAAATTATGAATTCATGAAAATTTCATTATTGAAGCATTTTTTGGTGAATGTTTGAAACTACATTAGAATATTCACACAATTATTTAATAAATTTTAGAAAGAATTTGCGAATTAAAATTATTTAATGAAATTTGGATTTATAGGAGTTTTGTGTAATATTTATAACTCCACTCAAACCTTTTCCTTAAAATATTTTTTTTAGTATTTTGTAGAATTAGGAAATGTACAAATATAATGTTGTTACAACAGAAACATAGAAATATTTCTGAACTAAGCCTCCCCGTCCCCCAATCTTTCAACGTCAAGAAAGCTGAAAAGATGTAATGTCAAAAGAAACCGTCCTTTTAAAAATAATTTTGTTTTATGCAATCAATAAAGCTTTTGGAGCAAGATTAAGTAAAGTATATATAACTCATTCTAAACTGTATTACTACTAATCGACGAATTAAATGAATTTTATAACAAGTTATTTTAATGGTACTTTGAAGTACCGCCGGGGCATAAAGGGTTAAGCGCCAACTGCTCATACACATTGCCAACTCAAATTTGCCTGTGCCACTAAAAATTAACAGAATTTTTTTCCTTAACCCTTTCAAGGGCGGTGATATATTTATGAAACCACTTAATTTTAATTCCCAAATACTACAATGGCACTGGCATTTTGATATATATTTTTTCCGTTTTTTGTGTAAGTGAAAAGTAGCTTTTCTTATTTGCAAATAAATTTGTAAATTATTTCCGGTGTCATTCATTCATTTCACCATTTTTGTAATGGTAGTGCTTTGCTCCTGAAAGGGTTAATTAACCCTTTCGGGACCATTGGGGCATATTAGGGTGGAGCGAAAAAAATTATTTTTTAAAAATCAAAAACGGATAGGTGCCAAAAGTTGCCTTTATACTAGTACATCAACTGCGGGAAATTTTACCGCTGAAAAAAAAAATGGCTTGAGTCTGCGCTTTTGAACCAAAAGTTGAAATTTTGGGTAAAATTTGACACTTTTTCAAAAAAAATAAAAAAAATCTTATAGAAAAGGTTATTATTTAAATGTGTTATTTAAACCTTTATTATTAATGACTTAACATATTTAAACGATAAAACGGTATCTTTATTCTGTATAACTGTAGCAAAACTGACTACTTTTGGTAAAAAAAAGGCATTCCCACTCTGTTGTGTCATACAACTAATTGTTCTTTAGAATAAAGCTATTACCTAATTGCTTTCAAAACTACCCAGGAGCTATCACGTGGAAGTGGCTGCATTTCATGTCACAGCAGTGCATAACTCGACCACCCAACCATCTGAGCACAATATTTTATTTATACATTGAATTGTGATTTTTTTATCAAAGACTGGCGTAATTTTTTTCTAATTATCAACCTAGTCCATCTATCTTTGTATCCACAGACGTTGGATGATGCTGCTGTAACACACCTTCACGTATATTTATACTGCTTGTATACGATAAAGCAAACAGAGTAATGCAGTGGAATTAATGAAATCTATTCATCCCTTTATTATCTTCACCAAAATTGCATCCAGTTAATTTATAGTGATTGGGAGTTCTGTAACTACAATATTCTACAATATTTAGATGTTTCATCTTTGGGTATGCTATCATTTACTCTACCTCTTGCATTTTTTATATGCCGAGAAGTTTAATGTGATGGCGATCATCAGAGAGCATTGCAATAAGAATTTCCTCTCGATTGGAAAAGCAACCATTGTCCTAAATATTTTTTTTAGCATTTGTTTTATGCCGTTTTCTGTGATGTTTAGTAGCCGAGTAATTTTCCATAAGTTTTTAGATCCATTTTTTAGATGTGGATTACCTTTGGTGTAAGCCATCCTGCGGCATAAACTTGGATTACATACTTTGTGAATGAAACTACAGACTCTGATGGTCAAACAGGGCTTATATAAAGGCGAAAAATTTTATTCGCCTATGTGAGCCATCTTGCGTAGGACATGTTTCTTGGGTTACTATTCGCTAGTTCTTCTGAGCAATATATTGATGAAATTGTAAATGTCTAGCAGGTATTTCTGGTCTGTGCTGAGTACCCTTTTCTCGATTTCAGGAAATAATGTTTCAAAATTTCTCTCTATGGCTTCAAAAATTGAAATAAGAAGGGAATGGCAGCTGGACAAAGATTTCCTATTGGCCCGCGAATACCTGTGGGTTAGAATCTAATTTTTGCCAATGATCTTGTCTAATAAATGATGCAGAGGAAATTCACTGGACTCTGAGGCGGCATGTGATCCATTGTAATGGTTCATTCTAAACATGTCACACGCAGAATGGATGGCAACGATGAACAGAATTCTCCGCCTTTAAATGAGCACTCACTTACCATCAGAGTCCCTATGTTCACTCAAAAAGTACTATGCAATCCAAGTTTTGCCCCAGGATGGTTTACCATCAAATGTAATCCACTTCAAAAGAAGGAATCTAAAAACTCATAGTAAATTATTCGGCTGCTAAACAACACAATAAACAGAATGAAACAAATACTAAAAAAAGTTATTTAGAACAATGGTTGCTTTGCATACGCAGAGGAAATTCTAATTTCAATGCTTTCTGACGATCGCCATCACATTAATTAAACAGCTAGATGCTCAGCACATAATAGTTGAAATACGACAGTAAATGATGGCGTACGCAAATCTGAAATATTGGCAATCTACTTTGAAGCGAATAATTATATAAATCAAATTGATTGGAAAATTGTTGTGGTAACAGAACCCCTAATCAATATGCATTTATCGGGTGAAATTTTGGTAAAGATAATAGACGGCTGAATAGATTACATAAATATCATCCGCACTGCATTACATTTTTGGCCTTCTCTTACACAAGCAGTAGAAAAATACGTGAAGTAGATCACACCAGCAGCATCCAAAGTCTGTGGATACAAAAAGAGATGGACTAGGTTGATACATTTAAAACTTATGCCATTATTTGATAAAAAATCACAATTCAAAGTATAAATAAAATATTGTGTTCAGATGGTAGCGTGGTCGAGATAGATGTCCTGGGACGTTTCGAAAGCAACTAGGTAAGACCTGTATTCTAAACAACAATTCGTTGAATGACACAAACAAAGTGGCAACGTTCCTTTTTACCGAAAGTTGTCAATTTTGCTCCAGTTATACAGAATAAAGATATAGCTTTATCGTTTAAATATGTTAAATCGTTCATAACAAAGATTTAAATAACACTTTTAAATAACAATCATCTCTATAGGAATTTTTTAACTTTTTTGAAAAAATGTCAAAATTTACCCAAAATTTCGACATTTAGACCAAAAGCGCAGACTCAAGCCATTTTTTTTAAGCGGTAAAATTTCACACACTTGATGTACTAGTATAAAGGCAACTTTTGGCACCTACCCGTTTTTGATGAAAAAAAAATTTTTTTTCGCTCCACCCTCGTGCATACATGCGCCCTCAAAAAGTGCTTACAGCGGTTGAGTTTGATACCAGTAAAAAAGTAAAGTAAAATTGATTTTATTTAATTAGGACATTTCTGTGATTTATAAAGTTAAATCAAACAATTAACAATAAGTGGTGCCGAACGAATAAAATTCATGTAAAAGATACTGGTCCTGAACGGGTTAAATAGCAGATATCTGCGATTAATTAACACTAGAACCGCCGGAAATTTTACTCAAATGTTATAAATATATTTTACACCAGAATTTCTATTAAAAACTAACTAACTTATTTATTTAACCTATTTCTCCGTAGTACATATTTAACTTATTTTAGAAAGAAATTTTTCGTTCGAATCCAAGTATTTTTATTTGGTACCGGTCAAAATGACCGCTATGGCGGTTCTAGTGTTAAAGCTAGATTTACTATTAAATTATAGTACCGTAATTTCCGGTGTATAGCCCTCAGATCAAACAATTCAGTTTGGACCCAGAAATTTTATTCAGCATTTAAAGACCAATATTTAGTGTGATCTAAACAGTTACATTTTATTTTTAAAGATTTCTGGATCGAAACACGATTGTTTGATCCGCGGGCTATACACCCGAAATTACGGTACTAAGAAAAAGGCGTAAACGTTGGCAGCTACAGCAGCTGACTTGACATTTGTAAGTGCCATAAACAATATGTTATTTCGATTATAGTGAAAGTATTTAATTCTGAATTTTATGCATCTGTTTAAAAGAAATGTTCCACGGAAAATCATTTCTGATTCATAAATTTATGAAATCATGAGCTGGTAATCAACATAAAATAAACACCGAAAGCATTAAAAATATTCGTTGCAGAATAGCCCTTGTTAACAATAACATAACAAATTATTAATATTAATTGCAAAAATGAAATGTAATAATGAATGGACATTTTTCACGATTTTTGCTGTTTAGAGAATATTTATAGGGAAAACTGCAATTAATTCTGGTGGTGTTTAAAAAGATTCGAACATCAAAACAATTTCATGTATGATTACTTGACAAAAATAGCATTGTGAGTAGAAATTGCATTTCAACAACCTGCGAGTTCCTGCGGCCAGCCATTCTGCTACTAAAATAATATAGGATTTTTTAAAAAAATAATAACCTTTGCTTTATTTAATCACGGTAAATCTGTCGTTTCAAAAGAGAAAATTCATATTAGAGAGTTCTGGTACTTTTTTTCAAGTTAAAAAAGAACGCTGACCACTTTTGCCTTATTTGAGGGTTTGTAATACTTATTTCTTATATATAGAGCAATTAAATTAATTATTGTAATTAAATTGGCATTATTAGGTGACATTGTGTAAGCAATTACAAACAACTGATGCAAATGAAGTTCTGTACGTATGCTTTTCAATTTGTTCTGAAAGGGCTGAGAAAGGAAAGAGTGATAGTTCATTTTACTACCATCGGTAGACATTTTGGAATATGAATGGTGCATGATTTCAACAAATGTTCTGTAATTTATTTTCGTTTCTTGGAATAAAAGTAATTCTCTTTATTATAACGCCACATTAATCCTTTACGGTCGAAGTACTTCTTCCAGGCACAGGTGTATCCTACACAGATTTTTTTTCGGTTGACACAATTTTTTTCAAGAAGCATTTTTCTTGCACTCTGACAGCCAGTGTTGCCAGATAGTTAAAAGTGAATTTTCCCAAGATTTCTGAAAATTGCCCCAAATCAGTGATTTTTTTTCCGCAAAAGTCCCCAACTCAGTTTTTACTCAAAAAGAGAATTTCTAAATTTCCACTTTACCGCTATAAAAAATATTTAAGTAATTTAAGCTCAAAAAATTTCCCCAAATCAAGCCTTTTTTTGAAAAAATTCCCCATTTACAAAAAACAAACTTTTAAACTGGGCTGAATGCATATTCTGTAGCTACATTAAAAGAATGAGATATATATTTTGCAGTGACAAGTTATTTTACGTTTATTTTTTTAAAGCATTGTCTAAGAATGTTGGACTATTGTTACATTAGCTCCATAGCTTTAGATAATCTCTTATCAGTTGGTGTTTGAATGAATCCGAGATTGTACGCTGTTTTAATTTTTTTGCCAACCCTATACGGAAGTACATAATCATAATGCAAAGTGTTTTCGCTGTATCAATCGATGTGCTTTTGTATATCATGAAAGAGAAAAATATCTGCTTTCCACATATTTAAATTTTTTTTTAAAGTACGGCGAAGGAATTTTTTATTAAAGTCCTGCAGATTTAGCCACGCGCAGGTTTAAGCTGCTTAAGACTTTAGAGTCTCGTGCCCCTGTAATATGGGAAAACTATAATGTAGTAAACAACGGACACGACCACATTTCTGGATTGTATATTCGTTTTTCAAATCAAAATTGAGTTCGAGACAGATCCAGTTTTTCTTTCTTAAAGAAATCTTTACGGAAAATAGTAAAAAAAAAAAAAAAAAAAAGAATCCCCAAAATTTTTGTAGTCCCCAGAAATTCCCCTAGAGGTTCAAAATTCCTCAAAATAGTGACAAAATCCCCAATCTGACAACACAGCTAACAGATTGTGCAAGGAAAATATACTAAAAAACGTACTTTTAAAATATAGTGGTACGAATAGAATATAAAAATAAAATTATGCATATAAAGCTTGGGTGGCTGTCCGCTGACACTCGACAGCAAAGAGTTAATATAATCGTAGTTTAAAGTTATTACTTTCTGATCAAGAAACTATATCTGTGTTACTTTGATTTCTATATTAAAATTAGTTACGCTTCATCCGAATTCTACTTCATGGCACACAGTTGTATTCACACCTTTTGTTTTCGATCGCTTAAAGTACCATCAAAGTATCGCAGATTTAATTTTCACAATCCTGTATTTTAAACAATTTAGGTCATTGAATGTCCTGATTCACTAATAATTCGGTCGGTTAAAAAGAACATTGATTTTAAATAGAATAAAAATCTTTCTTTGTTTGTATGTGTGTGTGTGAAGGTGTATGGGATGTTAGACTAAGATAAATAAGGAAGAAAAATGGTATGCCGACGCTGTAATTTGGTTATTAACAGTTTAAATTGTTGAACATTCTATGTTGTTTTCAACATATCTACTGTGTATACGAGGGTGTGTCAATAATTATTGTCCCGAGTGTGCATAAAATATTTGTACTGCGATGGTTGTTGTGGAATATTAAAGTCCAATATATTATATGCCTATAAGCTCAATTTCAGAACCGTAGCTGCTATATTAATATATTTTTTTTGTTTTAGGTGTCAGAGATGGCACCTAGTTTGAAAGGGGGGCTGGCTTGGAGCTTACGGGGCCAGACCTGAAGCAGTTCTGTGATAGATTTGTGACAGTGGATGAGACGTGGCTACATCACTATGATTCCAGAGTCCAAACGACAGTAGCCACGTCTCATTCACTGTCACCCCCGCCCAACCACCCCTTTGAAGGTAGGTGCGACCTCTCGTACCAAAAAAAAAATGTTAATATAGCAGCTACAGTTCTGAAACTGAGCAATCAGGTATCTAAGGCATTAGGCTTCAATATTCCACATCAGCCATAGCAGTATAAATATTTTATACACACTTGGGACAATAATTATTGAATCACCCTCGTATACGATGCAAATTGTAATTTCATGAAAGTCAGATTCAGCTAAATTGAGTAGTATGGGACTTACATTGTCCGTTAGGTTATTTTTATGGGAAGGATTTAGCATATAACCCAAAGTTCTAAGTTTCTTAATTACAGAGATGTGGAAGGAAGTTCTATAAATAGATCGATCCTATTAGGAAAGAGAATTTAAAAAAAAGATTTTTTTGGAGTTTATATTGTCAGTTAGGACATTTTTGTGATAAGGTTTTAGAGTAGCACATAGTTTTACGTTGCTCAGTTATAGAGAAACTTTTATAATTAGGTGAACCCAATTATGAAAATTAGCTTTTTAAGACATTTCACTGAACTGATTTGTATGGGAGTTGCACTATTAGTTAGATAAATTATACAGTGTGTTGTCTAGTTCAACCGACAAATTCAGAGGGGTAATAATAGGCATCAAGAGGATGAAAAATTACCATAGGATCGCAAACCACGTATTTAATCAGTAATACGGTGTGTTCTACCCAAACTCAATTTGAGTTGACGGTAATAACTTTCAGGTAACTGAAGTATATTATAAAAATAATTTAACAGGTAATCTCACATTTATTGTAAATGTGATAATATGAAAAAAAGGGTAGAAGTTTTCATTATATATGCCAGCAGCATGCACTTGACGCTCCACATTTTGAACTGCGATTACCAGTTCATACGGTATCATCGATTGGTTGAGCTCCCTGTTTTTCCAGAACTTTTCGTGATATTATAACACTTCACACAAAACAAGGTACATATCGTTGCATTTTCATTGCAATGTTTTATTTTTCTCAAAATTAGTACAGTCAACCCGTGTTCAGTTAGGAAGAAATACCCTGTATTTGTGACTAAATAAGTGATTTGCAACTTGTTCTATGGCAGTGCTTCATCCTCTTGATGTCTACTATCAACCCTCTGATTTTGTTGGTCGAATTCGGCAACACACTGTATATATATATATATATATACGTAAACATATATCCAGCGAAAAAGTAGTACCTATTTTTAAAAATGAATAATTGACAAACGGATAGAGTTATTAAAAAAATTCTTGGAGGAAACGGATGTGTGATATCTGGAATTTTGTTTAGAACACTTTATTATAATAGTTCAAAATCTGACCGACAGATGGCGCTACAGCCCATTTTGTTGGCTATATGGCCAACGAATACAACATTTTGAAGAATTTAAGCAACGACAACTACTACTTCCCTTGAAATGGTTACTACTGAAATTTCACTGGCCATGTCTATTCCTGTCTGGTCTTCACGCATGCTCTGTTTGTTCATATAGCCACCAAAATGTGCTGTAGCGTCATCTGTCGACCAGATTTTCAACTATTATAATAAAGCATTCTAAACAAAATTCCAGACTTCACACATTCGTTTCCTGCAAGAATTTTTTTAATAACTCTATTCGTTTGTTAATTATTCATTTCTAAAAATAGGTACTCCTTTTTGGGACACCCTGTATATGGATGTGTGTGTAAAAACGGCAATTTGTATATGTAAAATTTGCATTCCGTATTTCCAAACCTTACATTCTACATGAGCGGAGCAGAGTGCAAAACGTAGCATATTAGGAATAGTTGAAATAATATTGTTACTAAACAGGTTACTTTTAAATTCATTGTACAAACTTTAAGGGCTGGTACAGGATACTGTAACAATCATTTATAATTTAGGGCTATATGGGCGCAAATGTGTCTACACATTTCTATAGAATAAATGACTGTTACAGTGTCCTGTACCAACCCTTAAAGTTTTGTACCATGAATTTCGAAACACCCTGTATCTTAATATATGATACAATTTACGACATGTTGATCATAAAAGCCAGCTGATCAACAACAACAAAAAAACTTATTAATTTGATAGTCTTCGTAAAATGTATCTTTCTAATATAATCACTAAGTTTTTTTACCAGTAAACTTATTTATATCTTTGTATATGTTTGCTAGTCTTAATGGTGCACTTTTATTTTCTTTTTTTCAGTTTACTGTCCGTTTCCTGGTGTCTTAGAACATGGACGTGTCATGCTTGTCGGCTACATGGGAATGTATGATTACCGACCCTATGTAAAGAAAGTTACTAATAACCGCCAGATAATGTATGAGTGTAAAAGGCATTACACTTTAGTACACGGTCCGCCTGGTGCAACCTGTGTCGATGGACAATGGAGTCCAAAAGAAATGCCAAGGTCAGACTTTTTCTGAAAGATCCAATAAATAGATTAAGGATTAATTTAAGAAATTGATTTATTTAAGACAAAGATTTTGTCCAGTTATATAGCAGAGATTTTATTTTCTGAACATGACTAATAAAGAAGAAATATGTCAATATGCAGAGATGAGATTTCCGAATTTGTGCGTACCAGTATAATCTTAGAGGAAACGCTGTTCTGTCAAATCGCAAAAATGTTCCGATTGAATGAAATAACGTTTTCTTTAAGATTATACTGGTGTGTTTAAAGTCGGAAATCTCATCTTGCAATATACGATAGTTCTAAATGAATTAACGGCAGATACTTCTGGAGAACATTTTAATTACCAGACGCATTGTTCGAATTACACGAACACAAAATACAGCAGGGCCGCCACAGGCGACTATTATTCTATTCTATTCGCACTTATATTTAAAAAAATAAATTTTGTAGTACAATTCTTTTGGAAAAGTTATCAAACTGTATGTCAAAGATTTTTGTTTTGAGAAAGTGATTAGAGGTAGAATTAAAAAACAGTCGACCGTGGCAGCCCTGTACAGAGGTCAACAAGATGCGTTTTCTGTTTACTACAATTTCCAAACAATAATCTTCGTGGTAGATTACTGCAACAATTGAAAAAGAAAATTCTTAGTAGATTTCTCAATCACTACCACTGAATACCAAGCCTGATCCATGACAAAAAATGGCGACTGTCGTAGTTGGGTTTTTTTAAAGCTTTGTACGGTCCCCTGGATTTAGACACCAGTATTTTCTGAAATTTTTCTTTTACTTGGCCAATTCCATAAAAAACTTGTCATGTCTGTCACACAGCTAAAATTCGCTATGCTTGTTGACACCAGTATTTTAGAACGGAAAAATGTGATTTATTTTATCGGAGATATTTCGTGAGTTGAATAATGCGAAGCAAACTTTTTGAAAATAACGGTGGCCAATAAGCATAGCGATTTTCAGCTGTGTGACAGACATGACAAGTTTTCATGAAATTAGCGACTTATTTAATTTCAGAAAAATGAAGTGGAAAAAACTAAAAAAATTATTGATATTCAAATTCAAGGGGCGTACAAACGCTGAAAATAATCTACCTACGGCAGCCGCCATTTTTGTGTCAGCGCTCATGCGTAGTACTCAGGGGTCGGTATATCAACATTCGAAGAGAAACCCAAGTAGCATAGCTCATCGTTGGCAATTAGTGGAAACAGTTGCGAAGTAGTAGGGTAAGCAAATGGTAAGACACATAAGTCTCTCTAACTTGGTGCGTATCTGAGCAGAATTCTAAGCAGCTAGCGGATGGACCACTGTTCAGCCTTTGTTAGGAATAGGTTTTGTCGCCAATGGTTCGCCAAACCGGACGTTTCTTGCTGTGTGCTAAAGTTCGCCCAAACATTTTTTTGCTACTTGGGAAGCCATCACAGAGATTGTTGTTTGGAAATAGTCGTTGCTAAAAAGCAACCGCGTGGATTCTTGCATATGGGGTTTTTGTGCATTTCAATTTGAATGGTGAACAGAAAAGCAATTTTTCAATTATTTATAGTACAACTATGAGACATTCACTTAATTCAGAAGTTTAGAAATCTGTCATTGAAATTTATAAATAAATTTTATGTGAATGATTTTGAAGGTTAAATGTATTTTCTAGGTGCGTACGAGGATCACATCCTGTTTTAACAACTGGTCAACAAAGGCGGCGGAGGAGAGAATTGTTACGACGTCATAGAAGAGGGGGTAGAAGAAGAAGGAGAGAAAAACAAATGAAAAAGAAAGAAAGGCTAATTAAAGGTAAGAAACATTTTCATTAGGGTTTTTCAACCTTCAATTCGCGGCCCAACAAACTATTAATATTTTAGAGTAGAGAATTTTGCTTTATTTAATCAAAGAGCTTTTCGATTGAATAAATTAAAGATTACGTTTCGGAATTTGTGGCGGCAAATGTTATTCAGGCAAAAATGTTAACGACCACTACATTATACTTTTCTTTTTTCTTTTCTGATAGTTAAAAATGAGTTACCGAAAAATATATCAAATATTCTTTTTCTTATGGAAATCATTTTTATCTGCTAAGACAATGGTTTAACCTTTGGGGATTGCAAAGGTTTTTTTTTATACTGAATGTTTATCCGTGCATGCTTTGCTACATTTTGAGGCAACAAAGTTTGAATTACCTTCAATTATTCTTTAACTGCTTCTGGTCTACTCTTGGAAACCCAGATCGCATTTTGTGTGAAGATAAAAAAAAATAATAATTTACTGTACTTTTAATAAACATATTAATAAAATGTCATTAAATTAGTACTTCAGACAATATAATCTAAAGCTAAAAAATACTGACTCATGACAGTAGTTTGCGTATTGCACACAAAGTAAGAGTCTTTGAGGTTCGCAAGTTCAATACAAGCGCAAAGTAAAAGGATGGTGGAGAAAAAAAAAAGGAACGGAGAAAGCTGGTAGAAATTCCTGGTAAAAGTAGTCGTATATTTCCTTTGAAAAATATATTCCCGGTCATCTGCAATGACATATCGAAAGATTCAGTGCTCTGAAAATGACTAGTACACCAGTAACTATCCGCACCTCTTAAGGGTACATAAACGATCACGTATATGTTGCCATTTGACGACACATGAACTATCCCTACAATATATAGACTAGTGTCCATATTAACAGAAGACACGACTTTCACGAAACGTTCACTCACTTTAATTTTACTCTACAGTTTATACTTGATGCTATTTTAAGATTGTATTCGCACCACTATATTTTTAAAATAAATTTTGTAGCATGCGCATGTTGTAAAGAACAAGTAAAAGTGTTTCTCAAAAAAAAAAAAAAAAGTGTTGCTAACCGAACAGAATTCGTGTAAGAGATGCCGCACCCGAAGTCACGTGGTAAGTTATTTGTTATTTTTATTTGAACCGATAAGGGTTAAATCATTACCTCCTTTATTATATGTTAATTATATATATATTATTATTAACTAAATTTTATCCAAGTGTTTTTATATACTTTAATTCATCTGTTTGATAAAATTGTGCAAGAACATCACGCAAGTTAGAAGTCTTTTGGCTCTCCTGAAAAATCGTACTTTTCTTGTAAAAATCCCATTATCTCCTAAAGTACTTGAGCGATTTCGGTATTTTTTTGTCGGTGATAGAGTATAAATATAATATCATATGTGGCAGACAGTTTAAAAAAATTAGATTCAGAAAAAAGTTTGAAAATGGAAAATTTACGAGAAATTGTCATCGCTCTAAAATAAAAAGTTTTAGCCACAGGAAAAAAAAGTCTACCGTAAGTTTTGAGCATAATGCAGTGAATAGGAATTCAAAATTTTATCAAAATGTGCCTGTTAGTTTACGAGGAAACAGACCTCAAAGCTACTCATATTTCCTCTATGATTGCATCCTGTCCTGTCTTCCCTTAACAGCATGGACTTATTTAGTATAAATAACTTATTTCTTTGTAGGCAAAAATAAAAACACCACAAAATATACATTTGAATAACGTTATACGAACAAGAAGAAAGTTTTATTTTTTCATGTTACGCCGTGTAATCTTTTTTTCAAGTGTTGTTTAGTGAAGTATATTTTAACGGGAAAAAATCCTTCGAAAACACACCCCAGGGAAAAATAGAAAAGCAAACAATCGTGTCTAAAAAGCGAAATAAATAGCCCGTACATATCAGGAACTTTCAAGCCTAACATAAAAAAAGATCCATGAAAATAGTCTGTTACAATATTTTGACATTTATGAAAATTCAGTCTCGAAATGTATGAAATAAATAAAACATTAAAGAGAACATAATTGATTTTCAACTGTAATTTTATTTTTAGAGGGCAGACATTTAATTTTACATTTTACAGCTCTGTAAATTGTGCTATAAATGCAAGCATCTTTTTTGTATTTCAATATATATATAAGATAATTTTTTTAAGGCAAAAATGTCTATTTTATAAGAAAAGTAATACACGATGTAATCATCTTTAATAATGTTTTATCAGCGTTCAAAAATAAAGCTATTCAAAATAAACAATTGTTTGAAAATGTAAGTTCGCTTTATACGTATTAGAATCAATTATTTTTTTTTTTTTTTACCGAAGACGAACTTTGTATTTTTTTTAATATATAAGTTGAGATTTAACATTAGAAATGCCAGAAATATTACTCAAGTTTTATAAAATTATTTTACGCCTGAATTTTTATTTAAAACATTTTAATTTTTTCTTCTTTCTGTCTTTTAAATTTGTTCTATAAAGAAATTTCTGGCTCGAACCAAATTATATTCATATGGTAGGTGCCAAATGACCCTTCACGGTCCTTCTAGTGTTAATTGTTTATATTCGGTATAAATAACCTAAAACAAATTGTTCTTTTTTTACTTTTTAGACAACTTGCGTTTTTCTATATTTGAATCGTTTATTTTAGAAACGGCGCTAGTCACATTTTTCAAATTTTACCCCAGATTTAAGTACGTATCCAGATTATCTGCGTTATCTTAAATTATCTGGTTTTTCTAACGTCCATAACAATGAATGGAGTGAAGTTGGAAATATACCCTTCTGAAATATAATGCGGCTACCCAGCAAAATATATTTTTATCAAAACATTGATTTAAAAAAATGTGACTTATACCCTTTCTAAAATAAAGGATTCATTTGTCTCCTACTTTACCGATTTAGAAATCTTTATTCTGTTAGCTATGGTAACATAAAGAAGCGAACATGTTAACAATTATTTCGAATTTTTACACAGCTAAAGCACAGAAATTGTCCACTTATTATTAGGAAAAATTAAAACTACAGCTAATAGTTTTAAAATAGATTTATTATACTTTTTGATGAATAATAGAAATAGGTTCAAAGAAATATATAAAAAAAAATCTGTATCGCCATTTTTATGCGTGTTAGCTATTTATAAAATTATCCAAATATACTCGAACGAGTTAATACGATAAACAAGAGAATTGTAAATAATCTCGTATTAATCGTGACTCATAGTACCCGTGAAGATAGTAAAAACTTAAAAATACACACATAAATAAGCTAATTACAACTGAGGTGCTCACATCCATAGTAGACCAAGTCCATAAAAAAATGAGATAATCCATTTAGAAGGCGCATAAAAACTGGTTTATCTACTTCCACACTGAATCAAGCATGTTTTCACATATTTTCTCGTGTATCGCATTCGTTTACAGAGTTTGTTCACTGTGGGAGTGGATAAAACTGATTTTATGCAACTTCTAAATGAACTACCTCATTTTTTCTTTCGAAATGGACTTAGTCAGCTGTGGCTGTGAACCCCTCAACTAGTAATTGCACTCATTGTCTCGGTGCTAAAATTAACTTATTATGATTTGTTTTTCCGGCGAAACTTGGCTAACTCTGCAATAGTCGTAGCAATTTTGGAGCTTCTGATTTCATATATCCTTTTCATTTTAAAAGTGCAATAAAAGACATTAAAAGGCTGTTAGCCCAAAGTCCGAATTTAAATGAAACAAGTTGGAAATTGCTCTTCAAACGTGGCAAATGAGGTGCGTTTATACTATAACAACTTTTATAAATATTTTTTCCACTGCATACTGTACTGAATGTATATTTTAGTGCACTTCATAAGTGCATATAAATTTAATTCTGTTCGAAAGGCTGTAACATAATTAAAATGCACTTGAAATATTTTTTTCCCATTGGCCTTAATGTAACGGAAAATTTTTGACTGTCCCTGTAATTAAACTATACATCCAATTTTCATAAAATTTGAAATGACACGACAAAATTTTGCATCAATTATATATTTAAAATTTCAGACCATTCGGAAGACTGTAACATCATTAAAATGCACTTGAAATATTTTTTTCCCCATTGGCCTTAATGTAGCGGAAAACTTTTGACTGTCCTTGTAATTAAACTATGCATCCGATTTTCATAAAATTTGCAACAACTCGACAAAATTTTACAACAATTATACATTTAAAATTTAAGACCATTCGGAAGGCTGTAACATCATTAAAATGCACTTGCAATAATTTTTTCCCATTGGCCGTAATGTAACGGAAAAATTTTGAATGTCCCTGTAATTAAACTATACATTCGATTTTCATAAAATTTAAAATGACTTGACAAAATTTTGCAACAATTATATATTTAAAATTTCATACCATTCGGAACACTGTAACATCATTAAAATGCACTTGCAATATTTTTTCCCCATTGGCCTTAATGTAACGGGAAAATTTTGACTGCCCCTGTAATTAAACTATACATCCGATTTTCATAAAATTTGAAATGACTCGACAAAATTTTGCAGCAATTATATATTTAAAATTTCAGATCATTCGGAAGGCTGTAACATTATTAAAATGCACTTGCAATATTTTTTCCCCATTGGCCGTAATGTAACGAAAAACTTTTGACTGCCCCTGTAATTAAACTATATTTCCGATTTTCATAAAATTTGAAGTGACTCAACAAAATTTTACAACAATTATATATTTATAATTTCAGACCATTCGGAAGGCTGTAACATCATTAAAATGCACTTGCAATAATGTTTTTACATTGACAATAATGTAGCGGCAAACTTTTGAATGTCCCTGTAATTAAACTATACATTCGATTTTCATAACAATTTAAATGACCCGACAAAATTTTGCAACAATTATATATTTAAAATTTCAGACCATTCGGTTGAGTAGTTTTTGCTCTGTTATATACGGACGGACGGACAGACAGAAGGACTGAATGACGACTATAGGTGCTACGTATTTATATAACTAGTAAATCTGCAGATCAGGAGCCTCAACGTCATCTTTGCAAGTCATTGTTTTTTAACACTCATTGCGTAATATTCAACTTCCTACAAATCGCTTTTTAAAGTTTTCAAATTACATAAATATTTATACGAATACAAAATACATCGTAAAGTTTCAGAAATTAAAAGTGTTGAACAAGTGGTTATACATTGATGTTCTGAAATTCTGATGAGCTACTTATTCTGGTAACTTTTTAAATCAAAAGTTGCATTTCATCAGGGGGGCTCCGCCCCCCAGAACCCCTCGTAGTCTATTTAAATTTACATTCCTAATTTTTTATTGATTGTGCGGATGGTTATAGTATATCTTAGATTTTTTTTTACGCTTTGATTTATAAGAATAAGCATAATTTTTTTTTTATATACATTAATAAAATTAAAATTTAAAATAAAATCTTCATGTTAACCGTACGCAGACAATAAATCTTGAAGTGACGCCAAAAATGCAACCCTAAAATCCGCTACATTCGGCACAAACACAACGACGTGCTTAAAAAAAAAAAAAAAAAAATGAAATTTTTAGTAATACAGTTTTTAATTCATAATACAATGAAATGCTAC
The DNA here is from genome assembly GCA_963932465.1 of Maratus speciosus. Taxonomy (NCBI): domain Eukaryota; kingdom Metazoa; phylum Arthropoda; class Arachnida; order Araneae; family Salticidae; genus Maratus; species Maratus speciosus. The sequence continues at coordinate 284,926,875 of OZ010789.1, read as the reverse complement.
CTTAGAATGTTTAAATATAAGCAGATCATTTTCATTTTACAGAAAAAATGCACGGATGAAATTAAACAATTCGTTCCCTGTTCCACTTGTTTGTTTTGTTTGGGCCGAATGTGGGCATTTAAATTTGAGCGATAACGCACATCATATTGCAAACTGTTTTTACGGCATACTGCATCTCCATCTATCTCTTTCCTCCGTGAAAAAGAGTTAATTTTATTTTACTCAAGATCTTTTTATTCCAGCATCTTTGTTTTCGATAAATGACGTCTAATTCACCTGCTATGCGTACTTACTCAAAACTTTTCATCTTGTTATATTAAGAAATACTCGAGAGTTTTCTTTTTATTTCCAATATGCCGTCATATTAATTTTTCTATTCTTATTTTTTTTTTTTCATTTTCCTGTTTCACGTCAAAATATTTCAATTGGAAATTGTTTAAGAGAAAATATTATTCCGGGTTTTGATTTTCTTGGCAACAATTAAAGAAATATTGGTAAATGTTATGGAAAAATGTCACATTATTCTCTATAAAAATAATAAGCTTTTGTATTTTTAACCAAAATATTTGAATAAAACAAGTAAAATATTGCCTATTTTTGTTTCTGGGCTAAAATCCATCTATATGCAAAGATACAAATGCATTAATCCATCCGTTTTGGCGATGTCTTTACTCAAACATTATACACGCAATTATACTAATATTATTAGGACCAAATACGTTGCTAGGCAACAGATGAAAGAAAAAGAAAAAAAATTAAATATATATTATGTCAAATATATAAAACAAAATGCTTTATATTATTGGAAAACATGCATAAAATTCCCCCAAAAATTATAAACCTAATTAAAAAAATCTCGCAAATATATTGACAAAATTTCAAACTAATTGGAATAATTTAATAATCTTATTTAAAAATTTCAGCATCCAAAATTTACCAATTAAATCCATTTTTCATATGAGCCATTTCTTTCAACAAATGAAAATCTGAAAATCACCTGACTTGCCATAGAAAAGCATTATAGAACAAAATAAAATGTTCTTTATTTCCCGAACGAATGAACCAAATTTAACCAAAAACTATACAGCTAAGTCCGAGTACCTCATCAATATGCCCAGTTAATTTCAAGCCAATCGGATGCTTTCTGCGGCAGTTATCGCGGAACAGACAGACAGACTAACAGACTAACAGGCAGAAACCATAACTTTTCGTGTCTCCACAGTACACCTTCACTGACGTTTCGGCAATAAAAGAAAAACCCTAGAAAATTAAATATGTAAGTTAAATATGTAAGTTTATGAGATTAAATTGTAATTAATCAAATTCAGGTATTGTATTAATTTATTCACATCGAATAAAATTTTATTTAGTGTAATATCAGTATCTTTATTTTTATTTTTTATTTTTTTATTTTTAGATTTATATAACTCTAAAAATTTCTAAAAAGGAATTTCCCCCATCTGTAATTTTATTATTATTTCTTAAATACTAGTAAATCTGCAGATCAAGAGCCTCAACGTCATCTCTGCAACTCATTGTTTTTATCAAACTTTGCGTAATATTAATCTTTCTACAAAAACAAAATTTAAACTATTTAAATTACACAAACATTTATAAAAGGAAAAAAATATTTCGATGGTTTCAGACATTAAAAGCGTTAAATTAAACACATTGTTATGTAAGGATATTCTGAAATTCTCACGAGCTACTTATTCTAGTAATTTTTATATAATAAAGCAAATTTCTTCAGGGGGGCTCTGCCCCCCTGAACCCCCCGTTGTGTAATTTATTTTGCATTTGTAATTTTCTACTGATTGAGTTAATGATTACCCTATATCTTAGATTTCTTTTTACACTGCGATTTATAAGGATAAGCAATAATTCGGTCAAGCATTTTACGCTATCCTAATATCCATACAGCAGTATTTACTTGCCTGCTAACCACAAATACCTGTATCTAATGGATAAAGAACTTTTGGAAATATAAACTAAAACATCTAATTTAGAAATCTAATAACTTTATAAATTTTGTTTATAAAAAAATAATTTTGATTACCATTCTGCAATATTTATATCTAAGATCTAATCTAAATATCAAAAAATGTACTCGATAGCATTAACTTACTAAAATCACCCTAAAGTAGGGGGGCTTCTAAACCTAACAGTTAATAATTCATCATCGTTGAATAGATAAACATGATTTGGCACCTTTAAGTATTTTTTGTGATTTTCTTTTAATAGTACCTACATTTAATTTAAAATCGTGATGTTACAAGTACCGTTGAAATTTGACGCAAACCTATGTTCAGGTCAAATTACGAAAGGTTAACTAACATTTCATTTCCCTTAGCCGGACTTTCTGTTTCATTTTTCGTAATAAGGTATATTTCAATAATTTAATTTATTTTACACTCTACAAGCTGTTACACGGACGTTGTTCACGTAGCATTAAAATAGAGATAAATGCATTAAGTAAAACATTTCACTCCCCACCAGACATGCCAAGTCTCAAGCTTTTTGCACATCACTATTATCTTAGAGAAAATGTTCTTTTAAATCGCGCAAATGTTTCAATTAAATAAAGTAACATTTTCTGTATTAAAATACTGGTATCCAGAACGCCGGAGGCTTGGCAGCTCTGCTCCTCTTAATAAAAACATATATGATTAACCAACACTTTATCACATTTTATAGGAGACAATACGGAATTTCTTATTTGTATGGCCTTACATATATCTCAGTCATAAAAATGTAAAATTTTGTGCCAATTAATGCACGCAATTGCGAAAATGAAATCGCAAAGAATGAGAAAAGGAAGGCCAAGTAAAATCGTGTAAATCGAGGAATCTTTCTTCGTAGTGCTGGGAAAATACTGCTACAATAACTATTTTAGGTGGTATTTGGTGTGAAATGTTTATATGTATTCATCCCTGTCCTATATATCCTTTTTTTAATTTTTTATTTGCTTATTCCATTTTTCTTTTGCACGTGAAAATCTTACAAATTAAAATTAACTCTTTGGGAGAAATTGTTATTCATTTTTTTTTGGCAACAATAAAGTTTACAAAATTTAACAGAATAATGTCAGTTTATTCTGTATGAAAATAACGAACTTTTTCATTTATAATCAAATAGTTGAATTATGAAAATATTATTCTATATAGTATATAAATACTATTTTCATTTCTGCGTTTAAATAAATCTATATGCAAATATCTATACAAAGGCATTCATTAATTCATTCCTTTTGCTTTGATTTGACTTCAAAAAACCATACATACTTTCACATTTATGATATTTTTAGATGAGATGCTGTTGCTACGCAACGGTTAAAAGAAAAAATGAAATATAAGTAAATTCATAAAATAAAACGTTTTATATTATTCGAACACATGTATAAAATTCTATCATAAGTTATACACCTAATTTAAAAGCTCTGACAAATGTTTTGACAAAATTGCAAACTAATAAGAATAATTTAATACTCTTATTTAAAAATTTCAGCATCCAAAATTTACCATTTAAATCTATTATTCATATGAGCGATTTCTTTCAACAAATGAAAATTTGAAAATCGTCTGACTTCCCATAGAAAAGCATTATATCACAAAATAAAATGTTCTGTATATTCCGAACGAATGAACCAAATTTAACCCAAAACTATACAGCTAAATCCGGGGAGCTCATCAACATGCCCAGGGAATTTCAAGCCGATCGGATGCTTTTTGCGGCAGTTATCGTGGAACAGACAGACAGACTAACAGACAGACAGACTAACGGAAACCAAAACTTTTCGTGTCTCCACAGTAAGCCTTCACTGACGTTTCGGCAATTACGAACGCACCTAGAAGGAAATGAAGATTTTCTTCTATGCTGCTACCTTTTCATGACTCACTTGTAAATCTTAGAAAGGGGGGTATTTGAAACTTCCTTATCTCAGCCTTTATTTTTTCCAAGGCGTCGGAGCAATCCTTTTCATTTTCTGGCATGAAAAACCAGTTTTAACCTACTAAGGATGGTCTTCTTTTACACATCTTTTAATTCTTCGACACCAGTTTTTTCCAAATTGTAATTTTGAATTATTTAATCGTTCAAAATTTGAGATTAGATTATGTGAAAATTTCCAAACTAAAATATTGTTATGCAAATTTAAAAGTTTTGTTCGACTTACGAGGCAAGTTTCTTGCGAACCGGCTTTAATGAGTTAACATGCAAATTGCTCTTTTTAGGTGCGTTCGTAAGTATATAAACATGTAGCACCTATAGTCGTCGTTCGGCCCGTCTGTCTGTCCGTCCGTGCGCATATAACAGAGCAAAAACTACTCAACTGAATAGTCTGAAATTTCAAATATATAATTGTTGCAAAATTTTGTCGAGTCATTTCGAATTTTATGAAAATCGGATCTATAGTTTAATTACAGGGACAGTCAAATTTTTCCGTTACATTACGATCAATGGAGAAAAAATATTTCAAGTGAATTTTAATGATGTTACAGCCTTTCGAACAGAATGAAATGCATACGCACTTATGAAGTGCACTAAAATATACATTCAATGCAATATGCGGTGCAAAAAATATTTATAAAACTAGTTATAGCACGAACACACTTTATTTGCCAAGTTTGACGTGCAATTTCCAACTTGGATTTTGGGATCCTCGTTTAAACCGTGCTCGTATTAACTGAATTCGACCATATGCTTCTAAAAAGGTAAAATTTTTAATGGTAACTAAAAATAAAGATAATCTTTTACCACAGTGTTTTTACACATTTGTAAGGATGTCTTGGGATGCGAAACGATTACACTAAGAAGTCATTTAAATTTTCCTTTAAAAATCCATTGTTTATATTTAATAATTTTTGTATAAAATGTGTATATTTATATATTTTTACTAATTTTATACTCGTCGTAATGTGTTTTTCAAAAGTTTGCCTGTAATTTCAAGTTGTCTTTAACACAAAAAAAGTAAAAATCACTGATTTAGGGATTATTAACTCTTAAGGTTATTCTTAACTGATCTGCTCAACAAGGGCAAAACGTTTTGACATATTTACAAATTCATTTTTTTAATGAAAAGATATAAAATTAGAAAGCCTGGCCATGGAAGCGATTTGGAATTGAACTGTTTTTTTCCGTTTTTTGATAAATCAATTACTTATTGAGTTATAACCGAATTCGATCGTGTGACAAACACGTTTTTCGCCCGCTGTTGAGTGCTCTTTCCCCCTTCGCGCTGAAATTCGGTTCAAAATGCCCACCTTGACTCTATTTTCTGAAAGATCTACTGCGTTTGCAAAAAAAATGGAAAAAACAGCTCAATTACATAGTTTCTGAACAACAACAAAAGCTAGTTTCATGCCTTTTCGAACAAAAATAAATTAAAACTTATGTCAGAAAGTTGTCCTTTTGGATTTGGAAAAACCCTTAAATGCATATTGTAACTTAGGAGTTACATGATCTTTTTTTGTCATTTGGCGCTTTCTTTTGGTCTTTTGGTGAACCGTTATGTGTTACTTATTTGTGATAACAAGCATTTAAGATCGTGAAATCTGTTTTATTTTGATTTGTTATCAAGGGGAGGTTATAACATCTTTTGTTGATAAAGCTTGCAATGGGCTCAACTAGTGTTTTTCCTCTATCTTGCAAACTATTAAAAGCATTCTAAAAATTATTATATCGTTGAATAGTTGTTATCGTGAGTGTAAATATTTTAAAGTAAGTACAGTAGAGCCTCGATTATCCGAAGTAAATGGGACCGACCCTCTTTCGGAAAATCGAAATTTTCGGATAATCGAGAATGCTTCAATTTTAAGATTAAGGAGAAATCTATATTTGCGCTAAAACTTATTATGGTAACAAGAGCTTAATAAAAATAAAGCAATAGCAAAGTAGAAGCAAGAATAATTATATGAATTTTAATTTTGAAATTAAGTACCTTTTACATATATCACAAGGGTTTGAAAAAATGTTTTGTTTGTTTGTTGCAGTTTCGATTGCCTTCGCTTTGAAATTCTATCACCAAGTTTTGTAATATTATTAGTTCACCATTATCATAGTCTTTCTGCTGCTCCAGCCATGCCAAACCTTTTGCAAAACATTCAAAAGCTAATTCAAATTTGGGAATATAATAGTTAAAAAAAAAAAAAAACTTTCAAAATGGATTTGCACACAAGGAATGTGATAGTAGAAAGAAAAAAAAGAGAGCTTTAAAAATGGATTTCGGTTAATTGAGAGTTTCGGTTAAAAGAGTTTCGGATAAAAGATGTTCTACTGTATATAACTAAAAATTATTATTTTTTGAACAAATTTTTTTTTTTTTTTTGTAACTCAGGAGTCATATTATGGCATTAAGTCCGACGGTAGCATAAATAATTTTTTTTCATTATTTTTTTACTGGATAATAAGCAAAAATAGACTCAAATATAATTTTTTTCCTTAAAAAAAAATGATGCATTAAAGGGTTAAGGCGATATAAAGAGTGAGATATAACGGTAGTTGCAAAAAATTTCCGTGCTCGAGGAATAACTCTATCGATAGTTACCTGTAGAATTTGTGTATCATTGGGGATCTCAGGATTCTTAAAGTTGGAAAAAAAGAAAAAAAAAAAGAAAATTTCCACCATTTAATATTTTAAACGTGTATGATTTAAAAACACAATTTTTATTGGTATGAAAGATATAAGTATGTTCTTTCATTTCATGTATTTGAAAAATTGCAAGATGCAAAATTAGTATTTTCACGGGGCTCCAAACTTTCAGGTATTTTACAGCAGAAAATTGGTATAACAGCTTACGCGCACGATTACGAATAAATTTTGCAATTAGAATGAATTTTTTGTGCCTAATTATACTTAAGATTATAATAATTATCCTGAACCTAAATAAATTGGTATTTAAAGTGTTTTTATATTTTATATACAAAGTTGTATTGAGCTAATACAAAATTTAAAAAAATTCAACATTATAATCACCTAAAAAAACATTTGTTTGAACAATAAAATAAAAATTTTAGGTTCAGTTTATAGAGATTAACAAGAAACATATGTTTTGAAAATTTCATTAAAAAAATATTTAGAAGTTATTGAGATATCCTGCGCGATATGCTCAAAAACGTTATTTGGATTAAAATGACTTCAAAGTTTTCGAAACGCCGATTCCACTATAGAGCGGGTATTATTCTAAAAGCCATAACTTCAGTTCTAATAAGTGTTCTCAAAGCTGGTAGACGGGAGGTGCTGGGTTCGAACCCAATCGCGCCCGTCGGCTTAATCGTTCGTAGTTTTCCGTGGTTTTCTTCGAACCTTGGATTTCCTTGTGTAAATACGGAATAGGTTCCCTTAGAAAGACCCCCACGGAGGGAATCCTCCCCTTCGGGTCCATATCCCACGTGTAGATAACTGGCCGTCATAAATAACACCAACACCTGTTCTAATGAGAATTTCAAGGAAAAAATTATATCAAAATGTTCAGAAAAAATAGGAGTTTCACTACTAAAAAAATAAAATTTCGAAAATTTTGAAACTTTAAGAGTCTTGAGACCCCTTAAAAATATATTTAAATAATATTTAAGTCTTACACATGTCTTTGTTAAATGTGTTTACGTTTTTTTTTATTTTAACTGAAATAAAAACACGATTTACAGTCTTAGACCAATATTCATGGTTAAGTTGTCTCAAACAAGTGTCTTGGGACAATTACCTTATGCAACAGACATTTAACATCTTTAAATTTTGTTTACGAGAACAATTGTTTAACCGTAACTGTTATTATTATTTTTTTAGTTTTACAAATATCCTACTACCTTTTAGACTTTTTTTTTATTTTTGTTGAAATGTTCTGAAAAAAGAATGTCTAAAGGGATAAAAAGATTAGGGATGGAATTTGTTGGATTTTCTCGGCATTTGGAAATGGTTCTAAATGTTTTTATTTTGATACAGGGACTGAACTGGTTTCAGTTTTCTTCCTTTTAATCAGATAAATCACTCCAAGCAGTGTCGCCGCATCTGGAAGATTTTTTATTTAGAAATATTGAATTTGCACCCGAAAATTTTGAGTAGCAATTTTACTTTATAATAATTGCTAAATATACACGATCACGTGAAGAAAAAATAAATATTAAAACTTACTGGTGAGAATTCGGAATGCCTAAATAAAAAATTAGCCAAATGTGTCAACAGTGACAGCAAGCGCAATGTTTTGTGTAGGAAGTAATACAGTATGACATCAAAAATCCGGCATTCAGAAATCCGGCAAATTCTAAAATACGACATCAAAACCACCTTTTCCCTTTCTTTTCTTTTACGTTTTCAAGTTATGGGGAAAAAATTGCTTTATGAATTATTCTTTATGAATTAAAAACTTCAAGATAGAAAGTAAAAACGGTAAAAAAGAATATTTGACATTCTTTTTCAATTTGTCAGAGGAGATTATTTTCTTAACAAATTTTCTGGGAGCTGCACCGTTCCTTAGCAACGGGAACAACTTTGTGGACAACTTTGGCGAACGCATGGCACAATATATGACCGGAACGAATTTTCGGCAACGGCGACATCATGAGGTAGAATTTTCAGGTTTTCACATTTCACATTTCATCACAAAAGGCCGCAATTCATGAGTTGATGGACGCGCAAAATCTGAAAATGAATTAAGTGTCTAAAGAGGGATATAGATGATTGGCTAAGCATTGGCGAAAATGCATCAACAACAAACAATTTAACGGACAGCGAGATCGCTGACGCTCGGCTAAATAGAACCGTCAATAATGCTAGTAGCAGCTCAGAAGACGAGGATGAACAACCGGTAGAAGAAAAGCTGTCAATGGAAAAATGCATAAATTTCACTGGAGAAATAATATATGCTCTAGAGAAACAAGATTGTATTTCCGAAATAGACAAACTCCATTTGTATAAAATACAAGAAAAAAAAAAAAAGGACAAAAAGCTTGTTAAAGAGCGGCCAAAAAAATTGAAGCACACAAAGTTGACATCAATGTTTCCGGAATTACAAGAGAAGAAATGATTTCACTGCTTATTAGATTTATTTCTGTAACACAGAAAATATCAATTAAAGTAAGTTTTTTTATATTTAATTTTCTCTTTTTCTTACATAATTATCACTTAATAATGAATTAAATTATGGCTAAAAGCACCATTAAGAATATAGTACTACTTTTGATATTCCTTCAAAAATCCGGTATTTTCAAAATTCCGGCGTAGTCTCGGTCCCTATGATGCCGGATTTTTGAAGTTATACTGTACACGTTACTGACAACGGAACTTTTGGTGCTGCTCGCACATAGCATCGATACCTGGGGCATTTTGCAGCCCTATACATAAAAGTTAGAGAACCGATAAATTTTCTCTGTTAAAATCATATTTTATATACTTTTTTATACTTTTAATTTTTTATTATTACAGATTTATTTGTTTTTTTCATGCCAAAAGTGAGTTATGTCACCAAATACGGCGTTAGAATTTTTACGCCTGCTTTATCCGGGAAGTGAATGTACATATTAGAATTATATCAAATTGCGATTTGTTTGATAATAATTGATAGCATTAGAAACAAAATTTTCTTTTTTAAAATGCTTATTGTTCTCGTCAGGATGGGAAATCAAAAGCATATCTGAAGGTTTTTATTGGTTTAATCCGCATTTTATTCGTTTTCTGATTGGTCTATACAGTAATCTGTATTTCTCTTTACTTTCAACATAGATGGATACCTTCTGTTGCCACTATGACAAAAAAGTTATAAAAACTACAAAAAAAAAATTAATAACTCAGAAACAAATTGAGATACAGCTTTCAAACAAATTGCATTTAAAAGTACATTTTTTTTCTATACGACGGTATAAAAAGTAATATTGTGGGATGTTTAGAAGTTTAAGAATGAAATGTCATTTAAAATGCGTTCCAGATTTCCAAGAAATCTGACGATGGAAAAGCCTTTTCCCGAGCAGCCAATGAAATGCTTGGATAATACATAAGTTTCACGTGGATAATACGTACGAGTCGCAGGCGATTTTTGTCGCTTGGAATTTTTACGTGTCATAACACTATTAATGTTTAATTCATGGCGTACGTAATGTAGAATCAACTCCGTGCGAGTTTTTATGTCTTAAATTTCAGTCTTCGAAAAAATCATTTTCCAAATGGTCGTTGTAATTTGACAAATTGCTTTTTTTTTCTATGCAGACTGAAAATATATAAATAGTAAATATATTTCTATAAAAGCTTTCAAGTAATTATTCTGTTGAGAATTCAATATTACAGAGACATTATTGCTTGCCACTCAAAGGGTTAAAGAAATTTCTGATTCAAATCGAATTATACATATTTGGTGGCAGTCAAATTAACTGTATTTGGCGCTGCTAGTGCTAAGTACATCTAAAATTTAATGCTAAATTCATTTGAAATAGAAGGGCTGCAACAGTTATTAATTGACTGTTAATTAATGCACTGGTAAAGATATTATGATACAAAATAAACACAGTGAATCTTAAATATCTATAAAAAAAATACTGTCTTTTTTTTAAGATTCAGAAAAGTGAAAAAAGTTAATGAGCCGTGTAATCGCATGGAACGCTTGTGCTACACCACGCATGAAATAGTATGTTTTTAAGAGATGAAAAAAGGGAAAATATTGGAGTTACACCCAAAATAAACTATTTTCTTTTTCTCTAATACACTCTTTGTTAACTGCTTTTTTTTCACATTTTTCACAGATACTCTAAACTTTTTCCGTGGAAAATTAAGAAAAAAATAATTCCGTAAATATAAAGGGTAATCGATTTCTGGGGCAGTTTTAGTTTAGTTGATGAAAGTTTTAAAGCCTTAATTCAATTTAAAAGTACTGCCCTAAAATTAACTGCCACATTACAAATTCCTTTAACAAGTGCTTTACCAATGTTCATAATATGGTGGAAATTTATAAATATTGGCTATAGTATAATAGGATTCATTTTGTCTAACGAAAACATAATGTATTATATTCAATAATAATACCATGTAAATTTCATCGAATTTAATTAAGATCATTTCGGGCAAAAAAAAAAAATAATAATAAAATAAAAAAAAAATAAATAAATAAAAATATATATATATATATATATATATATATATATATATATATAATTTAGTTCAACTTTAACTAAGTAAACCGGAGCATGCAGCAAGAAAGAAAATCACAGGAAACGGAAGAATAATACCAGATTTTTTGTAAAGTAATAGTTAATGTTCCACCGAAACAAGTTTTTAAGACCCAAACCGAAACCGATCTTCGGTAATCTTTCGGTTTTCGTCCGAAAACGAAAACAAAAATGTCAATTTTCAAAAAAAATAATTAATACATACACAAATATACATAATTATTAATTATTTATGCGTGTATAGAAACACATTTATAACAAACAAACAAACATACATATATATTTTACGTGTGTGTATGTTTCAAACAAAAACAAAACATAAATAATAATATAACTCTTATATTTTATTATTGTATGACTATCAATAATCTTAGGCATATATCAATAATTAATGAACAATGTAGTTAAATAATGGAGAACAAATTCAATAACGAATATTTAATTTTTAAATATACACATATTTTCTGTTTTTTAATATTTTGCATTTAAATAATGGAAATAAACTAATTAAAATTTAGTTTTCTGGAAATTAACATTGAATGTATTTTAATTAAAAAAAAATAGAGATTTAAATATATATGAGACATATACTTAAATATTGTTGAATATTATTATTAGTTGTTTGAAATTTTATACAAACATTTTTATGTTACATATGTTTAAATAACATGTTTACTGGACATTTTTTTTTATATTCATACAGTAACTTTTTATTTATGTTATATTATATTATAAACAACTTAATAAAATATAGCATTTAAATCAGATCACAAAATGTATATAACATATTTAATAGTTTTGTACATTAATGCAAAATTTTTATAATACTAAAATTTTTATTATGATAAACCACTCAGGTGAAACATTATAATTCAGTTTCGTGACAATATTTATGTAACATATTTAATATTTTTTACATTCAAGAAACATTTTAATAAAAAAAAAAATATTTGTCTTATGTTACTCACATGCAATATAATAATTTAGTTTCATAACCTATTGACAAACACACATATCCAGTGGCGTAGGAAAGGGGGGGATTCAGGGGACTCAAGCCCCCCCCCCCCATTGGAAATCAAGATTTGATTCTGTGATCAGGGGTGATTCTTTTCTGAATTTTCCGATTAATTCCGACAATTTAAGGCATTCTGTTCCGAAAATTTTAAAAAATCTGTCATTAGTCTGAAAATTAAGACACAACAAATATCGCGAATTTCAACAAATGGTCGCAAAAAAAAATCACCAATTTCCTCAAAAAATCAAGGGAAAATGCGAATTTCGTCAAAAAATCGCGAAAACGCGAATTTCGTGAAATGGTCGCGAAAAAAAACGGAAAATAAATCAAAGAATCGCGGAAAAAACACGAATTTGTTCAAAGAATCGGGAAAAGCCCGCAATGTTTGACAAAGGATCGCAAAAAAACGCAAATTTCGTCAAAGGATCGGTGACAAACACGAATTTCGTCAAAGAATAGCTGAAAAAAAGTATATTAAATCAAAGAATCGCGGAAAATCTCGAATTTCTTCAAAGAATCGTGAAAAAAACACCCGAAAATTTTGTCAAGGGATCCCAAAAAACGCGAATTTCGCCAAAGGATCGCAGAAAACGCGAATTTCATCAAAGAATCGCAGAAAAGACATGAATTTCGTCAAGGGCAACGGAAAAAACGCATAATTAGCCCCGGAAGGAGATACCCCCTTCAACTCTCTGTTGTAACTTTTCAGATAATTTGTTGTGGATTTTAGAATTTGTTTTTACTCAAAATCACCCCTGAATCAAGTCTTTTTCTTTTATATAAAAATCTTCGGAACATCTTAAAAACAGAAATCGAAATGCGGGTTAAAAAAATGGTTGTCATCAGACAAAGAAGAAATACCAAGTACTGCAATACAGTCCTCATCATATTGCAATATGGCTGTTTAGCCCAACATCAAGAATTTGTTGAAAGTTCTAATAACACTTCCAGTCTCAATAGCTACTCCAGAAAGAACATTACTCTATACCGAGATGATCGGAAACGTATCTTAGGAACACTATGTATAATTATCGGCTTTCTCGATTGGCATTGATGAGCATCCATCGAGAAATACAAGTAGATCCATTTTGAAGGCAATGTCAGGGAAGCGCACCTACCTTGATTTATGATGCCAAAATTTGTCAGTGCATTTTTTTTTCTTTTTCAAGTACTATGAATGAAATATTGTTTTCGAACTCTGCTGTAAAATTTCACAAAATTGTAAAATTTAATTTATTCCTTAATGTTTACTTTGAAATATTGCGCATACACATTTTTAATTACGAATAAAATTAAGTAATCAATTAAATATAATAATTAATCTACATAATTACTTCTTAACGAGATTCTTTATCATTAATTGGTTTTCTCAGTTTCTCAGTTATTTTGAGCTTACTGAGAAAAAAAACTATTTGAGCACCCCTCCCCTCCCTCCCATAATATTTTAATTGCTACGCTACTGCACACGTCACGTACACAGTATCAGTTTACTTGCATAACTTATACATGACTCGATTTATCTTTTTTTAATGATTTTTGTAAAAGTTCATCTGTTATACTAGACGTTTCTCAAAGAGCATTTGGAACACTTTTGTGGTTTCAAATTAAAAAATTTCTATTACAGTTAAGTCGGCAGCTTTAAATGAGCACGTGAAAAGCGTCTCCAAAGTTCAGTCATATAAACATTACTTGCTGTATAACTTCCCTCTCGTTTTGAGTTAGTCATGACATATAATTATAGAGAGTGAAGTTCATAGCAATAAATAAGAAGTGTCTCATTTGAGCCGATACGTCTCGAATCAATTAGTAATTTTGAAAATTTCCGAAGGAAGACATGAGATTTTTGGAATACGGATACTTTCGGTCTGGCCAAATTGTCGGTAGTATTTTCGCTGAAAACGAAATTTCGGCGAATTTGGGGCTAAAAACGAAAACGAAACCAAGTTTTTGGTTGATCTCTAGTAATCTTCGCCTTATATTATAAATTTAAAAAAAAAAAAAAATCTGTGTTTACATATCGCGATCAACACTTTATGAAAATCCTTGTATTCAATCCCATTAAATTCCCTGTTGGGTAAGAACCGTGTTACAAGGCTCGTACGGGTATCGTTATTTTTAAGGCCAAATATTAGTATTTTGTTATAGAAAAATAAATCTAATTTACACACGAAATTTCACCTTATTTAAGGAGATATTTTCTATAAGAAAATACTGTTACCGAAGAATTTCTTAGTCTGGTAATTCAAGGACCCGTACGAGCCCTGGTGTTAAATAGTCTATTGGTTCTTGTGAAATATTCTCCATCAGAATCTTAGCCCGATTACAACTGGAGCAAACTTCTGCCAATATATTTTTTAAATAATCGTATACTTATATGTATTCAGAATTTCATATTTTCTGAAATTCTGGTCCATATTTGAAGTAAAAAATTGACAACACTGCTATCAAATAATTTTCACATCAGAAATTAAAAAATTTCTACCAACATTTTTTAATAGTATTTTTCGATTTATTTAATCGAATGAAGTTTGTTATCAAATTAAGATTGGATGTTTATTTATTTACAAAATTACGGTAGATCTGTAAGATAAAATACAATGGCAGCGAAATCCCACATTTAGCGGGATTACAATCTTTAATTAAATTATTTAAAAAAAAAAAAGAATAACAGAATCTAAAACAAATGATAAACTGATAATTTTCAAAATTCCTTAAAACTTGCACATTTTATGATTAATAAATCCTTAAAAAATTATATTGTTTTACAATCTGTTTATTTATTTATTTTATATCAAATTTATCTCATCAGTTTCATAATAAAATGCGTATAATACGTTCCAATCAGGGCATTCCCTCTAAACCATTTTTTGCGATTTTATAAAGGAAACTATCAGTCAAACCAATAATGAAATCTAATTTTATCTAGAAGTGCAAAAGTCATTATGGTTTCTTTTGTAATCTTTTCGGACGTATCTGTCCTCTTATCTCAGTAATTGCTTGTCAGTTTCAAAATCTAAGTCACTCTTAGACAGTTCACTTGCATCGCTATCCAACTTAATTGGAAAATCTTTCCAGACAATAATGTTAGCGAAATGGATCTTAATTTTATGTCTGTTCATTAGCATTACTAAACTTCTTTCAGGGAGGAGGAGTCATGGTCGGAGATATAAATTGAGTCTTGGTAAGTTTGTTTTAGCATTTCAATAAAGGAGAGTAGGGAAATATAATGTTTAAAAAATGGATAAGAAATTTTTTGCTTTAAAAGTTTTTTAACCCCCCCAATTCCCACGGTAGAGCACGTTCTAGAAATTCCGTAATTCAGAGAATCTGAATTCATACCAGAAAATATCAATAATAAGTTTCGGTTCAAGTAAATACGGAATGTATGTTATTAAATTAATCAAATATTGCTATTTTAAATTTCTGGTACGATTATGGAATATCCGAATTAAATAAAAATCCACTAAATCTGAAACACTGGTGGTAGCATATACAGGGTGAGGGTGGTATATACAGGGTGGTAGCAGAACAGGCGAAAAATTTTTAATTGTATTTCGCACCACTTTTTCAAAACAAACATCTTTTACATATGTTTTGACAGCATTTGCAAGAGAAATATACTACAAAGTGTATTTTTTAAAAAACAGTGGTTCGAAAAGAATATAAAAATAGTCGCCTGTATATATTTGTCGCCCTGCATATATGCTATGAGTTCTCTAATAGAATAAGTTTTTGCGAAATTAAAGGAATTTTACCACTTAATTCTCGCTCCCGTCAATATCACCAGCTGAGGTGTCGTTCGTTATTTATCGTGCCCGTCATAATTCCAGGCTGGAGATTTAATTACTGGAAAAAACTTCAGGAAACAGAAGAATTTAGCTGGCATTTCCGTGTGAAGTCTTCAATATTATCGGAAGGGCTGCGGAGTCGGTGGGCTAAATGACCGACTCCGAGTCCTGTTCCGACTCCGGGGTGGCAACACTATTACGCGGGCTGGGGTACTGGTGTTGTCTGTTGGTTAAAATAATGATGGAATATAAGAAAAATAAAGCTAAAATCTCGCTATTTCGACATTGGTTATCTTTTTAGGGCTTCAAAGATAAAACAGAAAAATATTATATTTTCCGCTTTATTAATTTTACAATTTCGCCTCCGCAAACCCGAAAAATCAAACTATCGAAGTCTAAAGAACACAAAATGGAAATTTAGCTATTTTGGATCTGCGGACTGAGAAGAAAAAGTGAAATCATTACTAATTTTAATCGATTTAGTTGTTATTTTGCTCCATCTATTTCGAGAAACTTATATGGAAAGAAGGAAAAATAAAGATGAAAATTTTATTATTTTAGAAATAATTCGGATCCTGTGAATTCTAATGAAATAATATAAAAAATGCATTTTTAAAATTAAGTTTACAAATTTGGTTTTAGTTCGGGTTCTGCAGACCTGAAAAATCCGAAATTCAAAAGGGGAAAGATAACGAAATTTCACTATTTTATTGTTATTTTGGGTACCGCCGATTCAGAAAGAAAAAATACAATTTAATCTTATTTTGACTCATGTGCACAAAAGTAAATAAATAAAGGAAGGGTATTTTAGAATTTTGACTTTTGGACATACAGACTGAAAAAAATTGAGTGTGTGTGTGGGGGGGGGGGGGGGGGGGAGGAAGGCTTCTATTACAATGCTATACCTGGTTCTTAGTTCTTTTGCATCCAAAAATAGCTCAAATTTATGATTTCGCATTACCTCCGGTAGGAAATCTTGCATGATCCGAAATTTTAAGGCCCGTCCTTTAAAACGTTCCGCCGTACTTTTATATTTATTCTAACTCCAATCATGCCTAATGCCTATTGTAAATTGCTCCTATTTTATAGGCGTAGTTTGATTCTTTCAAATTTATTATATTGGGTTTCTCAGGCCTGCTCAATTTTTTTATCAGTGTGATCGGGACCATTAATATAAGTTGTCTTAATTCTACTTTCACGGACTGTTTGAAAAGTTGTGTTCATTTTCCGGTCCTTGGGTCCTTCCAGATCTTTGTACCTCGGGTTCTATCCGCAAACACCGAAAATACGAGGGAAAGTACTTATATACTAAATGTAAAGTATCTACTACAGTTATGAATTGAAACAGTTTTCATCTGCTCTGTACATTAGGGTGGTGCGAAAAAAGTCAAGTTCATATTTCCGAGTTGCTATAGTGCGGAAAAGTTGCGATTGGTAAATACAAGAAAAACAAAAACAAAATTATTTAAATCGGACTTTATCTTCCGATCCCGCAAACCGCCTAAAAATTTAAAAAAATTGAAAATTTCCGATTTTTCCAGATTTTTTTTCTTTTTTTACGTAATATATTTTTTATCGCTATAGTGAAAAATATTTGCAGATTGTAATGTTTAATAATAATAAAAATAAACAGTTGCGTTTAAAGAATAGTTTCCGATCACGCAAGCTCAATAAAAATCGGCAAAAATTCAATTTTCAGTGATTTTGATGAATAAAGAAAATAATCACCTGAGATCAGTTTGCGTTCCAATATTAACATTTGCATATAAATTGTACAATGTACAAGTCTTTCCTTGTTTAGATATTTAATAATGTTTAAACAAACCAGAACTCCCCACGGGAAGGTAGCTCCACTTCGAGTTCAAACCACACCCTATCCTCCATCCAACCAATGAGGGTGTTTGCTATTTACATTACTTAAATACATAATTTGTTATAATAGAATCAAAACACTGTATTAAAAAACTATTGTCGTGACAGTATAAGATATACAATTTGTTATGTCATCTGTTTAAGTCTGACTTTTAGACGCAACTTTGTACTGCGATTTGGTGGTAATGTCTGGTATTATGGACATTGATTTCAGTGTGACCCTGATGCTCTCTTGATTGGGGCCCACATACCTTAAATGATGCTTCCGTTACCAATTTAATGCACCGCTGGACATCTTACTTGTGGTTGAAAAACTTTTTATCATCCTAGACTGAGATATGACCTGATTGAACGAAGAAATGTATTTCTTCATGGGTTAATCTCCGAAAAAGCGGTGGAAATGTTAATTTTGCTACATTACAATCAATTAATTTTGGATTGTAGGAGTGATAAAGATTCAGATGCCTTTACCCTTTGAAACATTCTGCCTGTCTTTTAACAGCCCTAGCTCTCTTATGTGCCTCCTTTTATAAAAGACCATTGCCATCAGTAGGTTTTCCGCGTGAGCAAAGAACGAGTTTCATTCAGTTTCAAAGACTACACTTTCTTCAGGTTGTCACGAAAGTATCGAGATGTTTCAATTGCTCTGTACAGATGAATAGGCCCGTCTGTAATGTACTTACAGCATTTTATTTCAAAACAAACTGGCAAGTAAGATTTTAAAATAAATGTCAATATGGCTTTAAGGCATCCGATGGGTTTTCCACGCTCGCGTAAAGTCGAAGGGCTCTATTTGCACAAGTGAGCAATCTGGCATGTGAAATTGGACCGGAGTCACACTTTAATAAGTCATTTGGAAAGTTGTAACTGTTAATTGCTTGACTTACGCCAAGAAGATATCTTTGGTCCTTGCTCAACTGTTGCCTGTCCACTTCTGGAATTTCACAATCAGTCAATTGAAAATTTATCACCGAGAGCTTTACACAGCAATGACATTGTGTCCAAATGGTGTATTAAAGGATCTTGGGCCAGTAGTTTCAACATTCAAATGTTGAAAAAGATGGCGGGAAGGTAATTCAACAAAATGGAATAAACAAACAACCCACTGCAGTGGTCGTCAGAGATAAACTTCAAGCTTTCTGATAGCACCACGCTTTCTATCCAGTATTGATATTTGTACCATCACAGCCTACAAAATCTAAGTATTCTAGTGAAACCCCTTGTTCAGTAAGACATGATACTATGAAAGCTACAATGTCCTTAGCAGGCCCGGAGTTTGGAGGCACATGGCCTAAATAAACTGAGTCACGTTCTTTTATGACAGGAAAGTGTTCCTCTTTAATAGTTCGACGAACCTGTTTAGATGCAATACTTTCTTTAACTGGGGTATCGTCCTTTCTTCCGCCAAAATAGTATATGCCATATAATTCATCTGAATCCAGTTGACTTTTCTGTAAATTTTATGGAGGAGTACTAGGTGGGAGCGCGTACGCCGACTTTAGCGCTGTTTTCCAACGTGGCTAACGGCAGTTGGGTGCACTACTAAACTTTTCAGACCTGAAACGAACTCTTCGTGGTTGTTTAAAAATAACTTAATATGCTCAATAGTATCAATTAACATTTAAATCTTAACCTGACTGCAAACTGACCTCAGTTGATTATATTCTTAATGCTTGAAAATCACTCAAAATTGAATTTTTGCCGATATTTATTGAGCTTGCGCGATCGGAAGATATTCTCTAAACACAATTATTATTATTATTATTATTAAACAGTACAAACGGCAAATATTTTTTCCTATAGCGATAAAAAATATATAAACGTAAAAAAAAGAAAAATTTAGAAAAAATCGGAAATTTTCAATTTTTTGGAATTTTTAGGCGGTTTGCGGGATCGGAAGATAAAGTCCGATTTGAAGAATTTTTTTTTGTCTTTCTTGTATTTACCAATCGCAACTTTTCCGCACTATAGTGACTCGGAAATATCAACTTGACTTTTTTCGCACCACCCTACTGTACATGGATAGTACCCTGTACCTACCCCTGTATCTACATTGTACATCGCAGTAAATCGGTCATCTTTAACTTGAGTAGCCTGATATAGTCCATAAATAACAATAATAATTCATTTTATAGTTTTAAAATTACATATAATTAGTTTAATTTCACATTAAAATGTCTAACAAAGAAATCTGGAGTCGGAGTCGGAGTCAGCTTGTTATTTAGCGACTCAGACTTTTTTGCTCAAAAGTGGGTCCGACTCCTACTACGCAGCCCTGATTACCGGTTTGGGTTTGGTTTTTGACGCTGATTGTTATGTTGGACTCTGTATTTCGTGTTTCGAAATATATCACACTCAAAGAAATTATTAATAATCAAAATTTATTTCAAATATATTATTTCAAATGTTATTTCTAAAAAATTGTGTGATGATGATAAATAAAGATCTAAGATGTGAAAAATAAAGGTCTTATTCGCATTAATTTGTATGGTGTAAAACAAACATTAAGACACAGAATTCTCGCATGATGGCATTTCTACAAATGTGAATTTGTGCTATAACATCTTTTTATTTCCCCTTAAAAAAACTATTTGCTTATTTTATTTAGAAACCTTATAATTATTCAATTTCTGTAATAAATAAATAGGTGCTTTTTTATGGTTTTTTAAAAATATTAAGCGAACCTTAAGGGTTTGATGTAAATTTGAGGAATTTTCGATATTTTATATTAAATAAACAATAATTCCATTGATTTATTTAACAATTTTAACTGTTTCATATTATTTTTCATCAGACATTCTTATCAATCTTGATTAAAATATTTATATTGCTTTCAAAGAAGAAAAATATCTGCAATTGTAAAATTATTTTTTATATCATATTTAAATTTTTAAACTTATTAAAATTAGATAAAATTCTTAATTCTGCATTGCGTTACAAATGTTTCCCATCCAGTAGAAAAAATACAAAGCGTCATGTATAATGCAGTTTTTAATTATGTTTGCATATTATTTTCAATTTAAAGCTATAATTGCTTGTCAGTTCTCGAATATAAGTCGCTCCCATGCACTTCACTTGTTTCACTCTCCAACTTAATTGAAAATTGTTTTGAGACCATAAAGTTAGCAACATAAATCTTAATTTTATGTCTGTTCATTAGAAATACTAATCTCCTTTCAGCGAGGTGGAATCATGGACAGAGATTTAAATTGAATCTTGGTGAGTCTGTCTAACATATTTCATTTAGAGGTTTCGGCTATATTTAGAAATAAAAAAATATCAAAATTTAATTTGACTTTGAAGAATATATTTTCAACCCTTTCAGGGGCGGTGGTATGAAACCACTTAATTTTAATTCCCAAATGCCGCATTCGCACCAGAATTTTGGTAAAATATTTTCCATTTAATATGAAAGTGAAATTCAGCAAGACCTTTTTTCTTATTTCCAATTACGTTTGTTGGTAAATTCCGGTGCCAGTCATTTTTTTCAACACTTTAGCATTGGAAATGCTTTGCCTTAAAATATACCTTAGCTATCATATATAATCATGTAATCATATCATCATGTAATCATATGTCATATATAATCATAGCTATAACATAACTATCAAATTAAGTTATGTTATAATAATAAAAATAAATAGATAAATAATGTAGAGTGATCTGCTAACATAAAGGAATCTTTTTATCACATTTATATCTATGAATAATATGCAATAATCAACAAGTAAAAAATATTATATTATATTTATATTGCTGAAAAATATAAAACAATCAATAATTATAAAATTTAAAAAGTCAAGGCATTGCGAGTATTTACAGAGTTAGTACGGGTCCCGTTATTTTCCAGGCAAGATAACAGCATTTATTTATAAGCAAAATAAATCTGTCTCAAAAGCGCGAAAATTTGCTTTATTTAACCCCTTGGGGACGAGCGACCGGTATGCGTGCTGCTTAAAGTGCTCAGAATCGAAACTTATTTTCACCAGCAAATTTTTGCCTTATTTAATCAGAGCATTTTCCCGATTCAATTAGGTTAAAATTTCTGTTTTAAAAGACCGGTGATTAAAGATAAAAAAATATTGTAAAAGACGCTCGTCCCCAAGGGGTTAAGGAGAGATTTTCTATAATAAAGTGCCGGTACTGAAGAATTTCATTGTCTGGAAATTCCAGGACCCGTATGAACCCTTGTTTAACCCTTTCAGGGGCGGTGGTATGCTTATGAAACTGCTTAATTTTAATCCTCAAACGCCACAATGACACCAGAATTTTGATAAAATATTTTCCATTTAATATGAAAGTTAAATATATATCTTTTTTTTTTCTTATTTCCAGTGAAATTTGTTGGTAAATTCTGATGTCATTCCTTTATTTCAACCCTTTAGCATTGAAAGTTCTTTGCCCCTGAAAGGGTTAAGTTAAATTTTAAGCTACATAGAAGCTAACCATCTAGTTTTTTTAAATCAAACAAATATTTTTAAATCATATGGCTTACTTTATAAATGAAATTAAATATGTACCACATAACAAACACATTTTGTTAATACATTTACTTATTCAATGTTTGTTTATTTGACTTTAAAAAATCGACAAATAACAGCAATGTAGATAGAAAATTTGAGTACACAGTAATCCCTGATACATCCATACTAAGACTGTTCGTGAAATTACAGCGACACAACTCAGTAGCGTTTGACGTGCGAAACTCGCGAGATTTTGGCAGTACCATTGCAGGTTGCCTAGCCGATTCGTATGAATTGAGTAATATCTTAAAAATTTAATCACAGGTAATTTAATATGAATTAATTTTTATGCGATGGTTGTTTCTGTTACTACCACAATTAAAAAATAATATTCGCCAAACCTTATCGCAGACTCCTGTTATTGAAAAAGCAAATATTATTTTTTAAATTTCTGGTAAAAAAATAATCATAAATATTGGCAGCTATGAAACGACTAATATATTGAAAGAGAATATATTGATCACCAGCCAACAATGCGTTAAGAGAATTCATTCGTCTCTAGATATCAGCGCTACATGTATTGGTCTAAAAAACTAATTTGGCAAGATTGGCGATTATTGACGCTTTTGACAATGATACACGGTGTTGGCGTATAGTTTTTAAGTCCGTAAAAATCTTCGAGGCAGTATCGTAGGCTCCTAAAAGCAAAGTTATGACAAAAACCATCTACATATATTTTGTTTTAGAAAAAAGTTCAATACTTGTACAGAAATTTTCTATCAAGCACTTTTTTTTTAATATTACAATGAAGCTTTTCCAGTCAATAATCAATATTTAAGAAATATTGTTTTGTTTAAACTAATTCAATGCACCGCAGTTATGTCAGTTACTGAAAAAGATGTTTAATCCGCAATATTTTCTGTCACGTATGATTGTGATAATCATAAATGTCATAAATGTTCACCATAAATGTTTTTAGAAAAAATAGAAGTTCAACATCCTTCATATCAGTTATACTATCAGACATACTAATCAAAAAGTTTATGCGATAAGCCTAACAGTGTGGAAAAATATCTTTAAAAAATCAGCATGTCGTCAAGTTAAGAATTATCTTTAACCTTGAAATAGTTCGCAAAATCATAAAAGAGATAACTATAATTCTTAGTCGTCGTTTGTCAAGACACTTGTCATGATATCTCATTGAGAAGAGTTTACCCCCTAAAAAATCGGCCTACAAATATGGCGGCAGTCGTAGGTGGTCTTTTTTTTTTTTTTTTTTTTTTTTTTTTTAGAGTTTGTACGGTCCTTTAAATTTTAATAACGATATTTTCTAATAGTAATTTTCATGTTACTTAATGTTAGACATAGAAGGCAAGGAATACTTTTAGAAAATAGTGGTATTTAAATTCAAGAGATCGTACAAAATCCTTCTACGACAGAGTCGCCATTTTTTGTGTCAATGCCTAAGCCTAGTATACATGAGTCGATGTTAAAGCAATCAAAACTAATTTGTAAACAAGTAATATAAAATAAAATGTAAGTCAATTCCTACTTAGGTCAATACGAGAATTTTTTTCTTCCATATAAAACTAAAATTAATTAATTAAATTTAATTAATTAATTAATATTTAAACATACTGTATTAACATCAAGTGTCATCCACTACAAGTTTAAAAAAATGTATGTGAACTTGAATGGATGAATAATAAGTGTTTTATTAACTATTGAAAATTTGAATAAAACTAATTAATTAAATTTAATTAATGAATTAATATTTGAAAAAACTGCATTAGCAACAAGTGTCATCCACTACAAGTTTTAAAAAATGTATTTGAATTTGAGTGGATCAATAATAAGTATCTATATTATAAAGGACAAACATATCTGTGCGTAACGCATACGTCATTTTGCGAATGGCAACACTTTGAAATTTGAAATGAAATTTTGGTTTTGCAATTTTCTCTACTGCAAATTTTTAAACATCTAAATATCGCACAATTTAAATTTTTACACCGTCGTATAAGGAAAAAAATGCTCTTTTAAATGTAATTTGTTTGAAAGCTGTATCTCAATTTGTTTTTGAGATATTAATTTTTTTGTAGCTTTTAATACCATTTTTCTTATCGTGGCAACAAAAGTACTCCATTTCTATTGAAAGTCATTGAAAGTAAATGGAAAATAGTCAAAAATAGGAGATCTGTATCTGTTTGTTGCCATTTTCTCATAAAACCTGAAAAAAAAGTTGAAATTAAAATATGTGCTATGTCAAGAATATTGTAAGTTATTCCGTGACAATGACGTCATATGCATGCTTTTCTATAGACGAAGTTTAAGACCGGGTTGTAAAAGTCGATTGCTTTAGCGTATGCAAATGACGTCATTTTATAAAAAAGCGTGTATTTTAATTCTTAAATCTGAATTATGTTTTGTAGAAGTGCGCCAGTTTCACAGCCCAGCTGTTTTTAAATTCTTCAGAGGTGAAAATGCTTCACTTTTGAAAATAATATAAGCGAAATAACACACTGATAAAACGCAGTGTTTTACAAAAATTAAGAGTGTATTTATAAAAGAGAGGTGACATGCAAATAATAGCGATTTATATTACAGAAATTGATTACTCTCGCCTGGATGGATTTGCTTCGCCGAGTTAGAAGAGCAAACAAATAATTCGTGGTTTAAAATAACATCATGTTCTGAAATTTTTGTCCAAAATTCTCTCGAATAATAAAATTTCCATGCTATTCTTTAGGAATTTCTACTATAATTTTATCAAAATAACATAATTTGCTTAATTTAATTTTTCCTAATTTTATATAATCTATACACTTAAATCAGAAGTGTGTGTTTTAGTCATCTGCCCTGATCTTTCACTGAACCAATTTTACTATTTTTTTTTTTAAACTGAAAACTCTTCATTTGTGCTGGCGTCCAAATCGCCAGCACATTGTGCTGTTAATTTTACGCAACTACTGTATTTTCCATGTTTATATAGTCAGGAAACCAAAGAAAGATACAGCACATTCATTTGTGATCGAGTTTGTTCTGGCAAATTTACAGTGTTTTTTTTTTTTTACAGTGTAATAACTGATCTTTATTATATTTTATTGATTAAGTGTCTATATGATAAAGAACAAACGTATCTGTGCGTAACGCTGGCGTCATTTTGCGAATGGCAACACTTCACGATAAAATTTCGGTCTTGAAATTTTCGCTACTGCAATTTCTTAATCTTCTGACCATCGTGCATTTTCAATTTTCGCATAGGGAAAAAAATTTACTTTCAAATGCAATTTGTTTAAAAACTTTATCTTAATTGACTGATGTATTATATTTTCTAAAATAATTTTTAAGCATGATTTTTTTAATTTTATCTTATCACGTGCCCGTTTCAATACATAATAATAATAAACATTTTACACATAAAGCAACAAACATTTTTCAGCATTTGTTTCTGACTATTTTTACATAACGAAATTAATACTTCCTTTATAAACAAATGAAAGAATGATATTTAAAAAAACACCAATCTAATATATTTGTGAAAGACAAATTAACGAAATTAAGAATTCTTTTATCAACAAATAAAAGAATAATATTGAAAGAACACAAATCTAACATATTTGTAATCGTAATTGAAATTTTTGGATCACCAAATAGGACTCTTTTTTTCAAATGAAATTTTTTTGCAAATTTCATCTCAGTTTACTGATTGTCTATGGTTTTAAAAACAATTTTAAAGCATGAAATATTTTTTTAATTTATCTATATCACGCGGAGCTCCATTACGAAAAATTAATCCGTTTGCCCTTAAAACAAAATAAAGAGTTCATCATTTTCTTACGGCTAATACCCATTAAAAAAACTTCCTATGAATAAATAAATAAAATAATAAAAATAATACACAAATTTAACAGACACGTATAAGCTCAGAAATTATCAGAATATAAAAGGATGCCATAAGTAGCAAAATCTTGGTTAAATAATTCTTAGCATACGGCTAATAAGAAAATATCGCTTTTGATAAATTTCAAAAATTTATTTGATTGTATAATTCGTATTTACCATATGAAAATTCTTTTTTAATGTAAGTGAATAATCTAAAAAATTTATTGCATATAAAAAAATATTAGTTTTCAATTAAAAAAAAAAAAAAAAAAAAATGTTTTCACCTATATTCTTTAACCTTGGAAGCCCGGGTACGATCCCCTAGTTTTATTAATGATCGAAAATTTGAATAAGAGAAGCTCTTTTCTCCCATATAAAACTAAAATTAATTAAATTTAATTAATGAATTAATATTTAAAAAAAAACAGTATTAACATCAAGTGTCATCCACGACACGTTTTAAAAATTGTATTTGAATTTGAGTGGATTAATAATAAGTATTTTATTAACGATTGAAAATTTGAACAAGATATATAAATATAGGTATAGTGTGAACTAATAGTAGGAATTGAAGAAATTAAACCGTAGACAAATGTGTTGTTACCTTTTTGTCTATCACTGTTATCAAAATACATTCTTTGTGGTAGACGTTTATACTATATGAAAGAGAAATCGAAAAAATAAGGATAATTGTTTGAAAATAGAGCTATCGGAAAAGTTGATGAGGCTGAACCTTGAAAGTGGAAATCGTATTTTTACTAATTGAAACTTTTTTTTACTCGGAATAGCTATTGAGTGTACCAAGTCTCTCACCGGTCGTTTTAGAAAACCAATATTTTTTCATAGAAAAATTTGTGGCATGTGTTCGCAACGGTAACAGCAAAAACGCCTTTTGAGGTAAATTTCCACGAAAGTTACAAAGAATTTTCTTTAAAAAAAGTGGCGTTCAAAAAACGCACAGGACCCTATGTGTACCATGGAACTACTAATAAACAGGAAGTGACCTATCCTTAAAATAGTGAAGCTTCAACTGTAACCGCTTCCTGAGGGGTTGATTACTGCCGGTGGTAACTTGCACCAGTAGATTTATATAGAAATTTTCTCCTTATTTAAACGCCTTATTATTGCAAAATTTCAGTCATAAATAATGGTAGAAACCGATTGTCATTTTTACTGGTACATTTTTACTTTGGCGGTAGTCAGACCTTGCGTTTCCGCCATATTGTGACAACCAGGGAAACAAACTGTCAGTTTTACAAGGCAAACTGACACCAGTAAAAACAAATAGAAATTTTTACGACATTTGTGAGAAAAAAATTTCCATGAATAAGACATTAAATAAGTTGAACATTTGTATTCAATTTTACTGGTGGGAAGTTTTCCCTGTCGGTAATCCGAAACTAAAGATCCGGTTTCAAAAAGGCAGCCGCCATCTTGTGACAACCTCCTCAGTTACTTCACTCGCAAGTGGTAGACTGTACACTATATGTCTCCTCCTCTTTATTCATAACTCTATTATGTGTACCCGTGTGAAATAGTGATAACTGTTTAATATAGTCTTAGATTTAAGTGTTATTAAAATTAATGTTGTTATGTAAGAATTTTAAGAAATAAGAATAAGTACAAAAATAAAACTAAGAAAAGATTTTTTCTAACGACTCTTTCAGAAGCATTCGATATTTTTCTTAAAATGACGTTTAACCCTTTGCGACCAACTATCGGAAAATAACCGCCTAAACTTTATATCCATAATTACACGACTCTACTTTAAAGTTGTCTAGAAACAAAACTATTTTCCATAAAGTTGTGAAATTTTGTGAAAGACATAATAAAGGTATGGGAATTTATTTAAGCTAAAAGAAATACAGTGGACTCTCTCTATCTGAACACTCTCTAATGTGAACACCCCGGTATTATGAACACATTCCGATGGTCCCGGCGAAACTCCATAGACTTTACAAAAGATGAACTCTCTATATTCTGAACACTCTCTAATCTGAACACCCCACTATTATGAACACAACTTTTGGTCCCCATTCTACCGTACCTCTCTGTAAACTGAACATGTGTTTGCAATCGGAATTCGGGTAATTACCTCATCATGGAAGTTCAGAGAAAATGTTGCAGGATCATAAAAAGGTTCAACGAATTCGATTTAAATATAAACGGACAAAATCAATGCTAGATTTAAAGCATCTACCCAATGGTGCAATTGTTTTGAATAATTCAGATAAAATCTTCAGTTAGCAAAACAAACAAAAAATTTATTATAAGAAAAAAAAAAGAAATGAAAAGAATATTTTTCAAACAGGTACGTCTTTACCGTATGTGTTCTACATCTCAACTAACTGGAACATTCTTTATTTTTAATAAACAAAAAAATTTCAGATATAAAACTCTGCCATTTCAGAAAAAGTAAATTATGATAATCAAATAAATGAAATTAACAAACAATAAATTTGTATGCAAAGATATACAAGAAAAAGTAATGTAAAAACCATGTCACGTGGTTTCCCCCTCTCCCGAGCTGAGATAAAAACAGAAAGATTACGCAGCAAAAATGCGCTGTCCTCCCAGTGACAGATAAGAGACAACAGGTGTTAGAGTGGTCAAAAAAGAATTATGGTTGGCCTTTCGCAAACCAAGTTGGACAACATTATGGCTTCTGTTCCTTTCTTCCTTTTTGCTCGGCAAAGGTAAAATGTTTTCGCTATTTCGCTATCGTTGCAGGGAAAGAAGCACAGCACTCATGCAGGTATGTCAGAAATAAGTAGGAAAAAAGGAAAGAACTGAAGCTTCAGGAAAAATATGAAGTTGTTCAAAAATTAAAATCAAAAGTAAGTCAAAGGAACATTGCATATGAGTTTGTAATTTCAGTAGACCAATTCAATGCCAACAGCAAGAAAGAGGAAAAATAATAGCCATTTTTGAAGCAAATGAACCGTCCTCAAAGTGTAGAACTTTCAAAAAGTAAACAGGAAACGAGGACATAAACAATCATGTCTGGAAGTTTTTTTGCCAAATGAGAACTCAGAATCTTTCTGTCACTGAACCACTTCTAAAGCAGAGTGCTCTGGATTTTTCAGAGAAGGAGAAAATCATGCAATTCAAGGCATCGGAAGGATAGTTGATCAGCTTCAAAAGTTGGCATAACATCAAATTCAAAATTATCAATGGAGAAGCTGCAGACATAAATATCAACACTGGTGGATTAATGGAAATGAAATCTTTCGGACATAACAAAGGATTTCGACGACACTGAAATTTTCAATGCCGACGAAACCGGACTCTTTTTTAGAGCTCTTTCAAATAAAACTCTAGCCAAAAGAAGCAAGAAAATTTTGAAAGAATGACTTGCCGTCATGCTCTGCGCCAGTTTTACGGGTGAGAAGCTGAAACCATTTGTGATCGGAAAAATGAAAAAACACCATGCTTTAAAAATGTGAATATCACATAATTGCCTGTGTATTATAAATCAAATTGAAAAGCCTGCATGACGTTCACAATTCTCTCACAATGTTTGGAGGGCATTAACGAGATGATGAAGAGAGAAGGAAGAAATATTCATCTTTTTGTGGATAATGCCATATCACATACAAACATACATATGAGCAACGCAAGCCTTAAGTTCCTGCCACCAAACTGTACTTCTATAGTCCAACCACTTGATCAAGGAGTAATCAAGACCTTTAAAGCTCACTACCGAATCAATTTTCTGAAGAAAATGCCTCTGGTGATGGAGAAGGCAAAATTCGGCAGTCGAACTAACGAAGAAATTCAACGTCATGGATGCTGTCCATTGGATATAAACGGCTCGGAATGAAGTAACCTCCTGCACCATCCAAAGATGCTTCTACAAAATTGGATTGCTGTGTGAGAATGAGCAATCAAGAATAGAGGACACAGAAGCAACAGCTGTGAGTGACTTTGAGTCAGTTCTTCAGGAGCTTCATATTAAAATTGAACCTGGTGCTTATCTTGAAGCTGACAGAGGCCTTCCGATTTGCGACAATAACATCGTTGAAGAGAAGAGGATAGTGAAGAAGAAGCAGAACCAGAAGATACCGATGAAACAAAAAGTACGATTATCTTCAAGCAAAGTGCCAAGGGATTCAAGACCTGTTGAACTATACAGCAAAACATCATCTGGAAGCTCTTCCACTCCTTAAGCAACTAAATAACATGTACACTGCATGAGCATATACAATGCAAAAAACAAACTAAAATTACTTACTTTTTTAAGTAATGTACCGATTATGTTTTCAAGTAAAGTATTGTATATATGTAATTGTATATTTTCTAAAACTTTTTTAATAAAAAAAAGCAAATGATATGGTAGTAGGTCCGGCTGAATTTAGTTTGACATTACACCAGCTGCGAAATCCAAATTCAGCACCTTCATATACTGGCATAGCTAACCAGGCTATGTATTCTATATACTCTATAAACTCAATACATAGTAGTAGCAGTAGTAATGCATTTCCCAGCCTCCCTCTATAATGAACACCCCATAATCTGAACATTTCTGGTCGGTCCCATGAGTGTTCGGAATAGAGAGAGTCCACTGTATATAAATAAAAATTGTTCAAAATTTCGCCACCAGAGGGCGATTTTTAATAAATTACACATTTAGCTTTACGATTGTTTAGAAGTTTTATTTACAGGATGTTTATAATTAATCGACCCTATTTTAAACTTATCTACATACGAAACTATTGTTCAGAATGTTGTGAAATTTTTGGAGGACATAATAAAAGTATGGAGATTTGTTTGAACGAAAAAAAATAGGAGGCCGTTTTTTAACGAATTACACATTTAGCGTACATTTACGATAGTTTAACAAATTTTGTCATAAACAAGCATGTTCTGCATGACTTTCATCATTCTCAGATGCCATCTGGAATCGTAAGATAGCATGTTCCACAGTTGACCGCAGTGTTTTCTGTGAAATGGTGTCTTTAGAATAAGGTTAAATTAATAAGCAAAATTCCTAAAGTATTGTAATGTTAAAAGTGCAATTTATTAAAAGTCGCCCTCTGGAGGCAAAATTTTGAAGTTTTTATTATTCCTATTATATTCCTAGTATTTCTATTTTAAAGTTATCTACATACGAAACTATTGTTCAGAATGTTGTGAAATTTTTGGAGGACATAATAAAAGTATGGAGATTTGTTTGAACGAAAAAAAAATAGGAGGCCGTTTTTTAGCGAATTACACATTTAGCGTACATTTACGATAGTTTAACAAATTTTGTTATAAACAAGCATGTTCTGCATGACTTTCATCATTCTCAGATGCCATCTGGAATCGTAAGATAGCATGTTCCACAGTTGACCGCAGTGTTTTCTGTGAAATGGTGTCTTTAGAATAAGGTTAAATTAATAAGCAAAATTCCTAAAGTATTGTAATGTTAAAAGTGCAATTTATTAAAAGTCGCCCTCTGGAGGCAAAATTTTGAAGTTTTTATTATTCCTATTATATTCCTAGTATTTCTATTTTAAAGTTATCTACATACGAAACTATTGTTCAGAATGTTGTGAAATTTTTGGAGGACATAATAAAAGTATGGAGATTTGTTTGAACGAAAAAAAAATAGGAGGCCGTTTTTTAGCGAATTACACATTTAGCGTACATTTACGATAGTTTAACAAATTTTGTTATAAACAAGCATGTTCTGCATGACTTTCATCATTCTCAGATGCCATCTGGAATCGTAAGATAGCATGTTCCACAGTTGACCGCACTGTTTTCTGTGAAATGCTAGGAACATGTCGTGAAATGCTGTCTTTAGAATAAGGTTAAGTTAATAATTAAAATTCCTTAACTATTGCAATGTTAAATGTGCAATTTATTAAAAGTCGCCCTCTGGAGGCAAAATTTTGAACTATTTTTAGTTATATATTTTTAGCTTAAACAAATTCCTATCCCTTTATTATGTCTTTCACAAAATTTCAGAACTTTATGAACAATAGTTTTGTCTGGAGACAACTTTAAAGTAGGGTCGTTTAATTATCGACACCCTGTACATGATTTTATTTTTAAATTCTATTAGCACCACTATATTTTAAAAAGTACTTTTTTCAGTAAATCTTTCTTGCACAGGTTATCAAATTGCAAGTAAAAACGTTTTTTTAATAATAAAAAAATAACTGGTGCCAGCCGAATAAATCCGTGTGAGAAATGCCTGTGGCTGGGAGGAGTACTTCTACCGTAAAGGATTAATTTCATGAATGCAGTTCATGTGCTGTTGCAAAACTTTTTCGTCTCAATATGTCAATTTGGCATGGACCCCGTTTGCTGAAAATTCACCTCTTTGATTTACTCATCACTTGAAGCCCAGTAGCGTAGTGGACAGCACGCCTGTCTGCCACGCTACAGGTCGCGAGTTCTGTTCCCGGCTGGGCAAGGTTCATTCATCCTTTCATCACTTCCAGGTCGATAAAATGAGTGCCAAGCTTGTTTGGGAACTAAACATCGAGGGTCTCGCGTTCGATTGACCGGCTGGCCGAGACACATGCTGCATAGCGCGTAGGGGCCCAGGGTCAAGTAAACAGATTTGGACACTGTAGGCCCTGGTCCTTCATGGATCGAACAGCCACAGGTTTTTTTTTTTATTTGCTCATCATAGAAAGCGGGTACAGTGAATTTATTAAAAAATATATCAGTTTTGCTCTTTAAAAGAAAAACAATGGCATACCAACACGAAAGAGAAAAAAATGATTATTCAAGCTGTCAATTCACCATTTCTATTTTCATTAGCAAGGTATATTCATAATTTAATTTTTATTAAACTATGTATTGTTAAAAATGTTTTTTTTTAATATTACACTTTTTTTTTCTTCTACTATTTAGTGTTAAAAATACTTGTTGTTTCAGTTTCACAGTCCATTGGCATATATTGGCGCGGACGGTTTGGGCATAATTAATTTGATTGTTTTATAACTCGTAAACAGTTGTAATTATAAAAAAAAATATCTGTCTATTTATCACCTGCGGCCGGCTAATGGAAAAATGACTTAACCCTTTCAGGCACAAAATTCTGTTCGTAAAATGATGAACTTACCGACTGACACCGGAATTCAAAAACGAATTTCTTAGGAAATAAAAATTGCTTTTCTAAACTTTCAATATAAAAGCAAAGTTTTATTAAATCATTTTGGGTGCTACTTGTGAATTTCGAATTAAATTTAGGTGGTCAGGTCGTGTGACCGCCACCCTTGATAGGGATAACCCATTTCGCGCTGTTGTTGCGTTGACGAATCGGAAAAAATAAATTCGCATGCTCAAATTATCTATCAAACTACCAGTATATTTGAATTAAAAAAATGGTCTTATTCAATATTAGACACTTTGATCATTAAATAAAACGAAAATTATCGTTGAAAATTTGTGGTGGCAAACCTTTTTCTGCAAAAAAGTTGAATATCCCTATGTTATAGTTTCGATGATTAATTGGTTAAAATAAATACAGGGTTATTCTAATTGATGAACCCATTTTCAAAAAAAATATATTTCTTAAAGTACAAATCCAAAATGAACAATCTTTATATCAATGAAAAGAGGAAGTTTCAAAGTTTTTTTAAGACACCATAAATGTTTCGAACATTCGTTCGAACAAAACTTTCTTCAATCCGTCTGACATCATCCTCTCATACACGCGGTCGGCCTGTGCTTTTTCCTTTACACACACTTCCAGTCTGTCGAAATTGCTCATACCATCGGCTAATGCTTTTTCTAGTTGGTGGCTTTAAACCGAATTTGGTTCGAAATGACCGCTGCACTGCAATTTGCGACTAACTTCTTACAAACTCAAGAACGCAGAAAGCCTTGTGCTCTACAGTAGCCATCTAGTTTGGCAATCGCGTAGATGTTTGCCGTGCAGTAAACGGTGGACAAATTGAACATTTATAATGTCCTAAAAAAAAAACTTTGAATCTTCCTCTTTTCATTGGTATAAAGATTGTTCATTTTGGATTGTACTTTAATATTTTTTTTTTTGAAAATGGGTCCATCACTTAGAATAATCCTGTATATTAATTTATAATTAAGATCTAAAAATATTAAAATATTGTATTTCCATGGGAAACATGCTCTTGTACATAATTTTAAGATTCCGCATACCAGAAAGAGAGTGGAAAAAATGGATTACAAATTTGCATAGAAAAGACAAGTTAGGTTAAAGTAAAAAGTGTAATAACAAAAACATTATATACGGGTGGTTGTGAAAAGGCAATTAAAATTACTCTTGTGTTCTGCAATATTATCCGGTATTATTCATATACATTTAATTAAATTATAAATTTCTAAGTAACACATTCTGGAAAGTAAAAGCAATTATTTATTTTTAATGCAATAGAACATTTTCAGAAAAAATTGCATATAGCTTGCGCCAATGAAAATGTCTTCTTGTTGTTAAAGTCGCTTCCTTTCCATTGATTTATGTAAGTATTACTTCTATAACATCATATCAAAACAGAACCTGAATTTCCTTTTCACAAAATTTATGTCAAGATACGGAAGAAAAATTACTTTCTGAAAAATGGCTTCTGAAGGAAACAAGTAGCTGAGATAATCTCCGAACTTTTCATTCCATTTCATTTTGACTTTGACAAAAATGTAACTGGGTTGTTGTTTACACCATTTCATAAAAGACTTGGATGTAAATTGTTACATGATTCAATAATGTATTTTCTGTTTTATGTAAGTTTTTTTATTCAATAAGATTTGCGTTTAAAAAACACGTTATGTTTTATATTTTGGTTTGTATACGAGATGTGTATGAGATATAAATCTTAAGAACCACTTTTTCCAATTCGAAATATTACTATTTGGAAGTAGTGGTATTCAAATATAAACATACACATCTTGGTAGAGATTTTGTGTTTTATTAGGTTTTGTTTCTTGATATTTTTCTTTCGTCTCAAATCTTTATACGCGGGTCTCCATACGTCTATGTATGTACATTTTTAAATACAGTATTCCTCAAAAGTATTTTGACAACCTTATATTCTCTCTTATTTTATTTAATATAAAAATGTAAAAGAAAATATAGTCCCAATAATAGAGAATACTATGACTGCAGTTATTCAAATGTATCAAGTTTCAATTTGTTTGTTTACATTCGGCGCCACCGAAGAACTATGACTCTTCCTTAGCTCAAAAATATTTTGACAATTAGTTTACATTTAATTGTTGAAGGTGTCAGTGGCGCTATAGCTTCGATTAGTGTTTATATTGACTTATTGTAATTAATTTTAAGGATCAGGAATACCGAAATTTAAAAATTATTGAAGTTATTCTAAAAAAGTCGCTGTAAATGGACTTAAGAAAGGTAGACTGCAAGCAGACTTTTAACGTGTCTCGGCAACTTGTTATTACATGGAATAAAGATTTTAATAAACAGAAATACATCGAAAATAAGCCTCAAAGTGGCCATCCGAAAAAAACAACTTGCAATGTTGCTGTATTATAAAAATGATATCTACAAATGATTGTCGTAAGTCCGCTGTAATAATAAAAAATGAATTGAGAGAAAATTTCGGCATAGACATATAGTATTCATCGGTCAAACGACGCCTAAACCTCTATGGTTTACATGGCAGAAATCCAGCAAAAACACGTATCTAATTTAATAAGAATAAGAAGGCTAGAGTAGCATTTGTAAAACGTCATAACCCTTACAGGGGCAAAGCAATTCCATTGCTGAAGTGTTGAAATTAATGATTGACACCAGAATTTTG
Organism: Maratus speciosus; assembly: GCA_963932465.1. Classification (NCBI taxonomy): domain Eukaryota; kingdom Metazoa; phylum Arthropoda; class Arachnida; order Araneae; family Salticidae; genus Maratus; species Maratus speciosus. Next base: position 284,890,967 of record OZ010789.1, on the reverse strand, counting down.
GTAAAAAAAAATCGGTTTATTATATGTGTGAAATATAGCTTTTTCTTATTTACAAAAAATATTGTTTTCAAATTCCGGTGTCAATCATTAATTTTCTCACTTTAGCAATGGAATTGCTTTGCCCCTGAAAGGGTTATGCCGTTTTACAAAATGTAACTCTAGCCTTCCTATTCTTATTAGATAACAAACTTGTTTTTGCTGGTCTTCTGCCATGTAAACCATAGAGGTTTAGGCGTCGTTTGACTGATGAAACGTGTATGTCTATGCCGTAATTTTCTTTGAATTCATTTTTTTTATTACAGCGGACTTACGACAATCACTTTTAGATATCATTTTTATAATACAGTCAACATTGCAAGTTTTTTTTTTTTCGGATGGCCACTTTGAGGCTTATTTTCGATGTATTTCTGTTTATTAAGAACTTTATTCTATGTAATAAAAAATGCCGAGACACGTTAAAAGAACGAGCTAGTTCTGTTTGCAGTCTACCTTTCTAAAGTGTATTTACAGCGGCTTTTCTAGAATCACTTTAATATTTTTTTACATTTCGGCATTCCTGATCCTTAAAAATAATCAGAATAAGTCAATATAAACACTAATCGAAGCTATTGCGCTACTGACACCTTCAACAATTAAATGCAAACTAATTGTCAAAATACTTTTGAGCTAAGGGGGAGTCATATTTCTTCGGTGGTTCCGAATGTAAACAAGTTGAAACTTGATACATTTGAATAACTGCAGCCATAATGTTCTCAATTATAGGGAATATATTTTCTTTTACATTTTTATATTAAATAAAATAAGAGAGAATATAAGGTTGTCAAAATACTTTTGAGCGCTACTGTATATAAAAACGTTTCAAACTCTATGCATAAAACTTGAAGGAGAGCAGAGAGCCTCGATATGAACTATATTTACACAATAAAACAAGACATACAACGTATAGATTGCACTGTAAGCAAGGGGTAGTATTTGCATGTTGGGCACGTCGTATATTTCCTCCATCTATTTAACAGTCGGGTTAGTGCGTTACTTCTTTAGCTACCACTTTTTCTAAACAATAATTTTCCTGATAAATTTCGATTGCTAATGTCTACCACGAAGATTTCTGTTCAAAAATAGGAAGCCAAAAAATTTGGAACTTCCGACCTATCATCGATATCTCTATGTGGTGATAAGCTGCTTTAACACTAGAACCACCACAAATTTTACTAAAGTTTTATAAAAGGTATTTCACACATGAATTTTTATTTAAAACTATTTAACTTATTTAATCAGCATATTTCCGTGCAATCGGGGGAACTTCAGCTGTTTAGGGGTAGTAGGTAAAGGCATTTTAGTTTATTTTTAAGTAAATATTACAAAAATCCCCCCCCCCCCCGTCCTTTCTCAAATTTTCCAGTTATAAAGCTTGTTTTATTTAATTTTTTTACTTTTTTCTTTTTTTTCTTCTTGGAATCAAAAACCTAAGACTTGGCCTTCCTCCTTTTTATTTTTCTCTGCTGCCCAAGGAAACGCACCTTGTCAACTCTTTCTTGTGTTCAGTATCCGAATTTGGGACATAGATTATATAAATGGGATGTGGGACATAGGTCCCGGGCTCCTCGGCAAAAATTCTTCACATCGTCGTTGTGCTGCATACATTTAACATATCTTATGCAAAAAGTTTTGGTTCGAATCGACTATTATCAATTTGGAAAAAAGTCAAAATGACCTTTCATATCGGTTCTAGTGTTAAAAAAATATTTCTTCAAAGCAATCTGTATGAAAGACCTGTTTCTTCTGCAATCTAGCTCTGGATAATAATAATAGTCTTCCCTTTGATAAGATCTACGAACCATGAAATATCTTTAAAAATAGTTACCACATAATAGGCAAAGTGCTATGCTATAAAACCTAACCTTGTGAAAAAAATCTGAATAAAAATATATATGCCGTAATGTCGTCGAGCTAAGAATTATATCTTGAAGACTGGAATATTTTTCAAAATCATAAAAGAGATAACTTAAATTTACAATTCTCGTTCTCCAAGACACTGTCATAATCACTCATTGTAAAGCCAAATGCTCCCATACTTTAACACTAGAACCGCCGAAAATTTTACTGAAGTGTTATAAAAATATTTTACACCGGAATTTTTATTTAAAACTATTTAACTGGAACAATAGAACAATAAAGCTGGTGTGTGGATTCCCTAGTTGCTTGGCAACTTTACATCCAGGCTAGGAATATATCGTGTTACAATGCAATGGGAGCCATAGGAAAAAAGAGCGCTTAAACGCGGCTAGAAGCCACGAAAAAGAGAGAGTAAAAGCTAAGAAGATAGACAATTTTAAAAGAAAAATTGTTAGTATAACAAGTAGGAAAAAAAATATGTTCCATATGATCCACAAAAATGTCCAAGACAGGCGAAAAAGCTACCAAAGGAAGCCATATAAAAAAAGACTCAATTCAGAGACCATACATTTAATATATCTTGATAAGTAAAAAAGTTTAACACAGTGAAGAAATGAAAAAAAAAAACTAAAATATATGCATATTTACAGGATAGTTTAAATTACTGTGAGGAAAAAAGAATAAAAATATAAGAAAAAGCTACAATGAGGAGAGTTCTAACTAAATAAACAGTTAAATGCAAAAGCCGAGGGGAGCAAACGACAGCCAGAGGACGGCGTCCACTCATTCTAGTAATTTGAGGTGAATTAAACAATAAGAATGAAAAAATAAGAATAATATCATGAGAAGAGCATAAAATACAAGAAAAGAAGTTTTTTTTAATTTAAAAACAGACAACACAAACAAAAAAGAAAGAAAGAAAAAAGTTTAGCAAATGAAGAGCTTAATCTTCGTTAATGTTGATTTGACTTGCAAGTTTATCAAATTCAGTTAATATAACCATCAATTTTTGCATCGGATTATCGAGTTTCTTAGTCTGAGTTGAGATGTTCTTTATACATTTTAGGAATTTAGTGATTTGAAAAATTTGTTTAACTTCGTTGAAAGTATTAAGAATGTCTTTTATATCATTGGCATAATTTGTAGGAGCTTTAGAATTTTCTATAGTAGAGGAGGAATGGGTGTTTGCGGTAGTACTATCATTGCCAGCAGAGTTTAATTCTTCATTACTAGTTGAGGGTTCAGAGTCTTTAGTATTTTTGGTATAATTATAATTCTTAAATATATCCGCTAAGATTTGGGTTTCTTGGGAGAGATTGCTGACGCTATTACTTGTTTTACGATTTTGTTTATTTTCTAGTCTATAGGGATTTTTTGGACAACCGCGGAAATTCGCTGGGTGCCCGAGTCCACAATTGGCACAAGTGGGTTTAATACGCCCCTTGTGAGGACAAGCAGTACTTAAATGTAGATCTCCGCATTTTATACATTTAGCATCGAAGCCACACACTTCTGATGCGTGACCGTAACCTTGACATTTGTAACACTATTTTACACGATTTTTGCTAGAAAAAGCTTCAATCTTAACAGAAATGTAATGTATAGCGTTGATTTGGTAAATTTCTTCAAAATTATTAAGTGGTATAACATTTACCATGTATATCGGCATTGGTTGGTAAGTTTTACGATTTTTAAGCATGGCAGCCCTAGTGACTGCGAAACCATGCTCCCTGAGACTTCTTCGATAATTTTAGTATCGGTGTAACAGGGGAGGCCCCTAATGCATATTTTTTTGGGTCGAAGTTCTTTAGGATCAAGAGTGGTATATTTCTTTTTGTTTTGGTCTAGCCATTTCTGAGTAGATTTAAAGTCCTTATCAGAGTTACATTGTATAACAATGCGTTCGCCTTTTAGCGTTATTTTTGGTTTTTCTGAGTTTAACTCCGTAATTTCATGGGCTACCGTCGCCCAATTGCTGTCGACTTCGACGTAGAAAGGGTTAACAGATTTTTAACTTTATTAGCATTCTGAGTATTTTCACTAACATTAGACTCATCCATATCAACATTTTCAGTTAGGGTAACTTCATTAGCGATATTCTTATTTTTATTACTAAGAGGGATGGGTGAACTCTCCTCTGAGAGAGAGCGTTTAATGCCTTTCTTAACTGCATTGAAAATTTCGTTTTTAAGATTAGTATTAGTAAGAAAAAAATTAACAGTTTTCTTATACTTAAAAGAGCAAAAAAAAAAAATAAAATAAAAAAAGCTGAATTTAACAAATTATCATGGGTTGGCTCCCTAAGCAAAGTAAAGCATCAAGGCAAGTACTTCTTACCTCTTCTTGTTCAGAAGCAGAATATCCATCATTAGCCTTTATATCCAAGATATATTGGTCTACGAAGGTGTAAAAATCACCCAGTATTGTCTTAGAATAGTCCTCAAAGTTTGAAGAAAATCTGTCAAACTGGTCTTTGAAATTGCTGTTTAATGTTCCATTACATATTTTGTCGATCACTTCCATAATATAATAATCATGTTCCTCTGTAGACGCCATACTGCAGCACAAGATAGCTAGAGTCTATTCTAAAAAGAACTATACTCCACCGCCGGACTGCAATCGAAATAAAAGATGTGACTATTTAACTGGAACAATGGAACAATGTGAGCAGCTGAATGGATTACCTAGTTGCGTTGCAACTTTACATCCAGTGGATAGGTGATTGTGTTGCAAGGGCATTAGGGAGCCTTAAAAAATATATATTGTTTAGACGTGGCTGGTAGCCACAAAATTAAATTTACTTAAAAAAAAAAGAAAAGACTAACAAAAAATGACAAAGTACATAAGTACTAGTATAACATATGTTGAAAAGTAAACAACAGAGAAAAGAAAAAATTAATTAAAAAAGAAAGAAAATTCCATTAGTTAAAAAAAAAGCAGGAAAAGACGAAAAAGCTACCAGGGAGTGCCCCATAAAAAAAGACTCTTTTCAGAGACCATACATTAGTTAAAAATATAAAATGCTAAAAAACTAGCAGAAAAACATTTCTTTTTTTTTTTCTTTTTTTTTTAATACTATAGACAGGACAGAACAAACAGAAAGGTTAAGTATAGCAGAAGGTGAGGGAAACTCAGTCTTCATCGTTAAGCAAAAGCGAGTATTTAGGGCGTTTTCTGTTAGTGGGGTCGGATACCTCGTAGTCGGGTAGTTCCGCTTATTCCTCAGTGGTACATTTAAAACTTACTTTAGAAAAAAATTTCTGGTGAAATATTTTTATATGGCACCGGTCAAAATGACCGCTACAGCGGTTCTAGCGTTAAAGCCTAATCGCTGACACAAAAGATAGATTCTTTTCAAGACTTTGTACGGTTCCTTGAATTTTAATACCAGTCCTTTTAGAAAATATTGGTATTTAAATTCAAGGAATGCTACAAACGCTGAAAGAAGTTTCTCCTGCGGCAACCGGCTTTTTTTATATCAGCGCATATGCATAGTATTTAAGGTTTGGTGGTAAAACAATAGAAACTGATTTGTAATGAAACTAAACCATAGACAACGGTGTAGTTACCTTACCTTTTTTGTCTACCATTATTATCAAACGATATTCTTTGTGGAAGATGTCTACAATATTTGAAAGAGAATAAAAATCGTTATTGTTTGTAAAAAGTGATATCCATAAAGTTGACCATAAGGAACCCTGACTATTGAATATTAAAAATATAGTTTTTTTAAATATTACATTTTTGTCTGCTATTCAGAGTTTGAAATATTTTGTTGTAGCAGGTTTACAGCACTTTTCGAAAGCGATTTGAACATAACTATTTTCATTGTTTTTATAACTCCTAAAGAACTGTAACCGTAAAGACATTTTTGGCGATTTATCTTCTGCGGACGATTAAAGTAAATAAATCTTGAAATATGTATATTAATTTCTAATTAATTTCTAAAACTGTCAAAATGCTGTACATAATTTTTATAATTCTCGCATATCAGGAAATGATTGGAAAATGGACAGAAAAACTCTTTTTTATATATACAAAAAACAAGTTAAGATAAATCAAAATGTCTAATAACGTAAAAAATATACGCGCGGTTGTGAAAATACAAGTAAAATTATTCGTATATTCTGATTTAGAAATAATATTTCAACTGTTACTTTTATATTTATGTACATATAACTCGGTGATAAATTTTTAAGTAATACTTTCGGTAAAGTAAAAGCAATTCCTTAACTTTTATATAATAATTGAACAATTTCAGCATAAATTTGCATTCAGCTTCCGCCAATGAAAATGTCTTATTGTTTTTAAAGTATCTCCCTTTCCATCGATTTATGCAAGTACTTCCATAACATCATATTAAAACAGAACCTGAATTTTCTTTTCACGGCCTTTATGTCAAGATACGGATGAAAAATTACTTTCTGAAAATAGGCTTCAGAAGGAAACAAGTAGCTGAGATAATCTGCAAATGTTTCATTTCATTTTCACTTTGATTTTAAGGAAATGTAAATCGGTTGTTGTTTACGGCAGTTGCTAAAAGTCTTGGATATAAATTCTTATATGATATAGAAATTTCCTTTATATTGTATATAATATTTTTATTCAATAAGCTTTACATTTTTCATAATTAACTTCTTTCGGCTGAAAACATTATAAGGGTGAATACAGCAAAATGTGAGATTTTGAAAACAAAGATTTTCGAAAATTTAAATCGTTTCAAAGCTTCTCGTGTAAAATTGTTAAAGTTTGAAGTCTTTAAGTTCATTTTTATGTAATTATAATTATATGTCATTTTCTTGGCATATGTATGCCAGGATAATGACAGCCATGATAATGACAATTTCGATCTAAAACATTTTTTACATGCTTTTTTTTTTTTTTTTTTTTTTTTTGCATATAGCATTTTAATTTCGTTTAAAGGATCATGTTTCCTCTATAGTACCTCAAATTCAGTGCAGTTCAGTTTTATTTGTAATTTATTGAAGCCACGAAAATAACATAATAAATGTCTACTCAGTTTTTATAAAGCCTTTAAACACATTATTTTCAAAGAAATATCTAAAAGATCTTGCTGGTACAAATGATTTTACTACTTCTGACTTGAACTGTGTCAAGAAGAAGAAGAATTTCTTTGCAGCGCCATCTTTATACCTCATAAAGAACTAAAATAAGCAGGCCAGGAAAATTACATTTATCTTCAGTGACAATCCCATTTTAACTATTGAAAATTATTTGTAAAATACAGAATTGGTTACCTTTCTCATACTATATGTGATATATAAGGTATAATTATTAATTAAAAATTTAAAAAAACTAGAAAAAGATATTTGTAGAGTATGGCAGAAAGCCTTTTACTTTGCACATATCACAGTGAGACATGCCAGGAAAGTTACAATCTGAAATTTTGTCTTTTAATTGCTTTATGTTTCTGTTATTATGAATGTAATATTTCTTGAAAATACTTCTAAGAATATTTTTCATTAGAATGTAAACAATAAAATTGCGTTATACAGGGTGAGTCCAAAATGATGGGACAAACTTTGAGGGGTGGTAGAGCTCACTATAACAAACAATTATTGTATCGGAATATATGACCGGAAGTGAAGCGTTAAAGTACAAACACCAAGGGGGACAATTCGGCGCTTT